>CM045579.1:5843012-7043012 GCA_024721215.1 Cheumatopsyche charites | reverse complement strand
ACACTATGATTAGTTTTTAATTAAATTATTAAATTTTATTTATAACTTAACTACTTATTAAGAAATATGAATTTATCTTGTACGTATGCTTAAATATATTAATTTGAGACAATATATTGTCTAGCTTCAGTCCAATATACATATGCTATATACTTACGTACGATTAGATTACAGATTTTCCTATAGAAAAATATAATAAAAACATAAATTCTCATTTCAGAAGGGTTCCAACATCGAATATCGAAATGAAATAATACGGAGCATTTCTATTCAACGGAGGCCGCTAAATCGGCGAGTTTCATTCGCGAAATTGTTACGGCCGCAGCACATCCCCTAATTTACATTTAACCTATTCGATCTCGAAAACAGCCGAGCCACCCCTTTTCAACCCCATCCGAAAAGGGGAAGCCGGGTATCTCGTTTTGAAGCGATGGGCCCAAAAAAGGACTTGATTGTGGACGATTAATTCGAATGCGAAAAGTTTGGAGGCGCCATTGTTTCGCGAGTTTTTGCGCAACTCGTCCGAATTCCCGCGCATATTTCAAACTGACGTTCGTTCGCGCCAAAAAGACAATACGACCGGCGAATTTATAATTAGCTATTAGATGGGAATGTTCCGTTTAGCACCTGGGATTCCATCGCGGCCGCTTGATTAAATGGTGCTTTTTTTGATAAGTCGAGTCTATAAATCATCGATCGATATAAACGAACATAAATCAAAATTGAAAAAAAATTCTTATCTTTTACTAGCGATTAATTCGTTGAACACACACACACACAGAATAGCGCTAATATATGACGACCGAAAAGATCAAGGGGTACAAGTGACTTAACGGCGATTTCGAGAAAACTGCGTTCAAAGTTGAACATCTATCTACATACATAATTTCTACAAAATGTATTGTTAATCTACATAATTCAAATTCGTTTATATCATTTTGTCACCAAATATATTAGCGTACATTAAAGTGATTTCTATAGATACATAACTCAATTTCGGCAAAAATGTTACTTGTATCCCTTGGCATTTTCAGTCATCATATACATAGTTAGATACTTTCAAATCAATAACGATTATGAATCTATCAAGCTCTTTGTAGAAACCCTTTGTATCGAAAACAATTAAACGAAGCTAACTTCTCGGTCATTTAACCCAGAATCGATTCTTAGAAACATCCAGAATTAAAAACGAATTACAAAAGGGTATCAAAGTCTAAATCGAATCAAACCTTTTAGTCAAATTTTCGGAAGCCCACAATAAAACTACCGCCGCCGAACGAAAAGAAAAAAACCACCCAAATCTCTTTTCCATTTACACGGGTTCCTCTCGGAGAGGATTTACTCCGCTCTTTTAACAATTTTTTCCCTTCATCGAGACCCTCGTTTGCGACTGCAGCGGGTGGACTTTTTTCTCAGTGAAAAACGTCGTTTAACACCTGAGCTTTAGAATTTCGTATCTCGAGTGTTTCGCGTGTGTGTGTGTGTGTGTCCCCTCAATCGAATTATCCGTTCGGGCGATTGCTCGTCGGGCTACAAAAGGCCAATTCGACGACGTCAAAGGGGATGGATTGATTTAAGGGTTGCGAGGCTTTTCCGTATCCGCTAATCAAATTTTATTGTGCGGTCCGCAGAGGGGTTTCGGTCGAATTTCAATATTTGACCGAGGACCGGACTTGCGCGTGGTCAGCGTCGCTAAACTCTCCCTGCACGTTTTTTTCTTCGTTGCTCGTTTCGGGAAAATATTATAATTATAATAAATTTCGTTTGTCTCGTACGTGTATTTCTCTATTCGAATTGAATTAAGTCGGTTCAATTAGGTTTATTAGAGGGACGTTCGTATCTAACGCCGTGTAGTGCGTATGTATAATATGTATGAGTCGGTTAGAGCTGAACCTGACTAACTCTTAAGTCGAGAAAAACTGATCAAATGTATTCATTTATATTATTATTTATATACACATTTTATTTATTTATTACGGGTATGTATACCCAATTACTTTATTTTACATTAGAACAGCCTGAGGCCGAAATTACACATACATTTTCCATTTTGAGATACATAGTATACGAGTATAGAGACATAGAAATATATTGAAAAACAGTCATATGTAGGATAGCACTAGGCATACATAGATTTTGTTAATATAAAACTATGTATGTTTTAATTCATATGAGAGTACAGAATTAATAAAATGACTTCTGAATTATATAATTTATTATTTGTTATCAAAATATTTTTTTTCATTTTAATGGTATTTATTCGGGAAACATGTATAGGAAGTTTTTACTAAATGAAGTGCTTTGACGTTTGAATTTCGTTTTAGTCTAATAGTGAAGTTAATCACATTTTGTTCCGAATGGCTCATATGAGCTTCTCTTTGTGATATGGAAAGTTTATTTCGTATACACGAGTTGAGAAAATATGATTTGCTTATATTATATTATAAATATGTACTTTCCAACTTTTAACGTTAATGAACGTTATTGATGCTTCGATATTGCAAAATGTATTCGTTATAAATTCAACTAATTTTATTGGCTTCTTATGAGATTATTTTCTTGAAACTTTTACAATGCTGCTATCATATTATTTTCTTACGTATAAATACAAGCATCTAATATAATTATTTTCAGAAAATATTCACAAATAAATTCAACGATTTTTTTTTGAAATATTCATTCATCACGTATTAAATTCGTTATGTGTACAAAAACAAAATTCATATTGCAACAGTACCGAAACATTTCATCATTCAATAAAAAAGCAATATTCCGCTAAAAGCTCTAACAATCGTAACTATCCATTACGCCCACAAAATAATGAACGACACATGGAAAAACGAAAGACAAACATTTCACGACACAACAAGCGCACTTTCACACACCTAAATCTAATCAAATCGCATTCGATATCCATATAAATAAGAGCAAAAACATTTTTATAATTGCGATTTATCGCAACGGAATACCTTCGAGCGCCATTAGGACTGAAAATGCGAAAAGTTTTCGTTTTTTTAATGCGAGTTTCGCGCCATTAACGCGAACCGCGGATCGAAAAACGATCGCCGATTCGATTTCGCTGTATTATTTAAATCACACCGAATAATACATTTTATAGCGAACACTAAACCGCGAAATATCCGCGGAAATCTTTCGTTAATTATCGAACAGAATAACTGCGATTAGCGACGCGCTAATGGAATTGCGCACATGTGTACGCGACGTGCGCAAACAAAAGTGGCGGTCGATCGTTTCAATAAGGATTAATAGATAAAGCCTCGTCAAATATTTGTGTAATATTTCGTTTTGTTTGCCCCGAAGTCTATTTAAGGTGCTGTTTTATTTTTGTTGTCTCAATGGACGCCGTAATGAGCGTTAATGCGAAGGTACGGTGTCAACGAACGTCACCTCGGCAAAGCAATCAACCGATGGATTTCGTATTGTGTATAATAAATAAATGTAATAAAGAAACATTTATTTTGATTATAATAGTATTTTTTATGTTTATTTGAAGAAAAACTGTTTAAAATGAACTGCTATAACTTCATCAGGTCGATTTTGTAGATATAAGTGAGTCACATTTTCTTTGAATTACGTAAACTATGCAATCTCACTATATTTTTTGGTTAGAAATGTCAGATGATAGTGGTTGAATTGCTTCATACAAAAATATAGCCTGAATTTATTTAATTTTAAGAAAACCTGAAGAAGTTACAAATAACGACGATTTTATTGCCATATACCTTAGCTTTATTTTTTTTCAATTTGTACGAATGGGCGATTTTTATTTCATAACTTTTCAATATATGACTATCGATTTTCTATTATACACGTTTTTATAACGTATACTTATAAGAAAATCTAATATCACATCACGTACGTGAATAAATTTTATAGTTTCTTCTTATAGAATTGAAGCGTTCGATTCACTCTATTGATACATCTGAAGCTGTAAAAATCCTATAATAAAATCATCCTTACATTTTTTATGTAACACTATCAACGAATTTAAGAAACCCTTTTACGACTAAAGTAAGATTTATTATTGTACACATTGAGAATGAGTAAGGTTCATGTCACATTGTTTTTTCATTGAATGAAAAAATGGATGTTGATAAATTTTAAATTTAGTATTTTTATCTGAAACAAAATAAAAACTATACAATTTATAAAAAAATCATTAAAGATTCTTGAATAATGACTTTCGTAAATCAAAATAGACATTCCACTAAAAAAATCAATATAGTAGCTATTCGTTTAACAATGTATATGAAACACATATAACTTGTTATCCATTGCTTTTATATGGGATTTTAGCAGTAACAAGCTATTTAACAAACCACGTAAAACGCTTATTTCAGCAGTGGTTCTTAAGTGTTACTCTGAGGACAACTAATGCTCCATGAGAGTAAGTACTATACAAAATGTCTGCGACTGCTGAAGTGCATCGCTCTTTTTGTATTCATTATAATATTTAACATAAATAGAAAGCATCTTAGATCGTTCTTATGCTAAAAAGCGCTTATTTCAAAAAGTTCCAAAATCACTGATCCGTCGTACCTCATTCATATGAAAATTGATTATGCATGAAAACAACGATAAATTCCCAAACACATCGTTATTCCAAACCCTTCTTTAAACCTTTACGATAACATTGTAGCGCGAAATGTCAACATCGGGAAAATTCCAATAATTTCAAAATTCGAGCCTTGAACTCCGAATCGTCCCTCAAACACGTGCCACGTGTCCTAAGCCTTCGAGGGCCGAAGGGACAAGGGGAAGGTTCGATAGTCGCACCCTTTGCTTCCCTAAATTGCCATCGGCGACAAAGTATGCTTTCAGCATTTCAAATGCACACTTTCTCATGTTTACTTTACGATTTTAGAATTTGTAACTAGAAAAAAAAATCGAAAAATAGTCACTGCGTTTACTACAAATCGTTTTCGAACGATTTAGATTAGAACCTTTAATCTTTAATCACTTGACTCGTATCTTATTTGTGTTTATTATTTTTCATCGAATAAATCAACACGTTAGCGATAAAAACTGTCATTAACAATAATAATTCTATAAGGAAAAATCAACTTTTTCTTAAAATAAACTTTTTCATAAAATCATTTGGCTCAAATCTAAAATTGTTTTGATTAACTCTTTATAAATGTACAACTATATTCAACATTAATTATGTCATTTATTAATTTATTATATGCTATCATAAATTATGAAAAATTCGATTTGACAAAAAGCTGAAAAAAAATCTGGGAACAGAACAAAATCTGTATATTAAATGAATGAAATGACTTTGTGATTGATGTGCAGATTATATCGCTTTAATCCGATACGCATACATAATTCAGCGACAATATCGTTGTTTTATTCATGTGTTTATTTGGCGATAAGCAAACTCGATTTTTCAGCAGCCATGAAATATTCATTTTCTTATTAGGCGTGAATTATGATCGTTTGTTTCGATTGCGTTGTATTGAATTACTTTAGCGCGAGCCCCGAGCGAAAGTTGATACATTAAGCGGATTATTTGTTACAAAAGTGTCAAGCACCATATGAAAACTTCGCCTAGTTTCGTTTCGGAATATCACCGAGTGCTTTATTGGATACTTTTCAGAAGTTATCGGACCGAAGATCGCGTTACTGCGGAAAATTTCGCGCTTCGAATTTCCCGCAGTAACGCGATGCATTCCAATTTCCTCGCATAATAATGAAAATCTTTCGAATTTCATCTTTTACAAATCTTCCGAGTGTGGGGCGTCGGAAAATCGTAAATTTTTTACGACACCGAAGGGTGAAACTCGAAGCACGAGTGAGTGAAAATGTTAGTCGTTGTTTTACGCAAGTTTGAAGGGGTTTCAACGCCGAGTAAAAATAAAAAGGAGGAGTGAAGAAAAACGGCAACAACTCGGCATATTTTTATTCGAGAAGGTAACGAAAATATATACGTGCAATATACTCCAAAAAAGTGTGTGTTAATATTTGTTTTAGAGGCGATAAATTTATTTTTCCGTCTGCGAGGACGTCCGAATGAATCAACGGAATGTTCCGAAACAGAGAGACGTCCAAAAAAGGAAGAGGAGTTTGCTACTTGGGAAAATCCATTATTTTAAACTTAAATTATTTCCAATGAGAATTTCCGAAGCTATCACAAGTTTTCCGTAATATTTTCTCCACTAAAACTTGTAAATGTATCAAGCGTATAGTAGAGTTCAAAAGTTTAGTGTAATTACAGATGAAGTTTTTAATTTAATTATGAGAATTGAAAAATATCAAGGTATATCAAACTTTTTTATTAATAAATGTTTTTCAATATAAAAAATGAACCTTTATGTGCATACAGAATCATTTGTAAGCAAATAAAAAGCATTTTGAAAGCAAGATAAATGAGCATTTGAGGGTTGTACCATACATTTTTTATTCGTTTACTTCTAAGATACTTTAACACAATAATACTTATACGTAATACATTATAAATTTTCAAAAGAATAAAAATCTTTATTGATCTGTAAGTTCTTTAAGATAAAATATAACAAACATGCAATATATAAAGATCGATCTGCAAATTTCTCAGATTTATAACGTCTAAAACCTCTCCGATCGAAAATTTAATGCAAACAATACATCACGATATGAAAAACGATACCGAACGAGGCAATCAATCAGTGCACTCAAAAAACACCCTATGTATGTATGTATTTCAAAGAAAATTTATCGTTCGTTCGAGTATAAAATAAAATTCCGCGTTATTCATCCTCGGAAGACTCGAGCGTAACATGACGTTAGTTAAGTCGCAGGTCACTCTCGAGTCTTTTGCGAACAAATTGCTTCGGCGAAAAAAGACAAAAAAAGGTAAAAAGAGCAACAAATTTTTAGACAAAAAGCGTCTCGCTTCCCACGAGGACCATTCCGACCGTAGTTCGGTTAAGAGCGGTCCACGTAAACGGAGAATATAGATAGAATATTCACAAATAGCACCCCGCAGACGAGCCGTATATATATTTTTTATTACATCGTAGGGAAAGCGCAGGGGAAAAAATGAGATTTTTTCGCTCGAGTGTAATTCAGCGTTTAATTTGACCGCGCATTTTTCAACGATGCAAATTAGTCGCGAAGCACTTTTTTTTGATAAATGGCCGCTACGTGCTGACGTGGAAAATACCTCAACTTTGCGCCCGATCCTGGTGGGTTTAATTTCAGAATTGCCCCTGAAAAAAAATACGACTCGAACGAGATGCCTTTAAGGGATTTTTTATGGCGGTGATTTTCAAAGCATTGTCTTCGTACGACCGAGCGACGCATAGTTGCACGGTCTCCATTCGAAAAATTTGTAAAATGTTAAGATGTCCTATTTTATATTGCAATATTCTCCGGAAAATGCATTTTATATTTTAGAATATGAACAGAACTGACTTGTGCAATAAAAGTGACGTAAAAGTGCAATATGATGTACATAGAAACATGTTAAAATGCACGTATGTATCACATGTAAATAATATAAATGAAAAAAATATATTCACTTTATATTTTATATCATTTAATAAAATCTCATTTTCTTCTTAATCCGATTAGTTTCAGATAAAAAGTTTCCAATTCACTGAGCACTTGAAACGATTTTTTTTTTCAAAAATACTAAAATTTCATATGAAAACCTTTTTTTTTACGAACGAAAAATCTTTCAGTTATTTATGTCGTCCGTTAGTGGTTAATGTTGCGGGCTTTAGATGCTCAAGGAACGATACGATACTATATAAAATCGGAGGGATATTTCGCGAAACTCACGATTCTGAACACGTGCTATCTTTCTATACTTTCAAACAAGCGATATCTTCCCTTAAACAAGGGTGAAAAGTATCAAAAAATTCCCAAAAAATAAAACAACCAGAAACAGATGTCTGTACGAATTTGGCGGTCCGGAATGACCCACATAAATCGTTGCGAACGATACATGCAAATTCCCATTACGACGCGAATCGTTTAAAAGCGTTCTCAATATATAGGATTTATGAATTATGGGCTTTTTCGTGTACATTTGGATGATTTAAATTGACATTTGATGTATTTCAGATTCGTATCAACGTTTTTTATTTTCAGATAAATGAGTACGCATACATTTCGTCCTGTATAAACCGTCAATATTTATTCAATTTCGATCTTTTCTTTGGCGAAATATTCTGAATATTTAGGTCTTCGCAAATATTTTTCTAAATCTCAATATAAAGGCAATGTTGACCATGTATTTATCTATGCGTGAAGTTGACCACTAGCTCGGTCGCCAAATTGCCAATATCTGACATTTATGAAATATTCGCCGTCAATACGACCTTTAGCTATCGGACTTAAGGTCACGAAATTTTCGTCGTATTATAAAAGTAGCTTATTATAATGCGCGGTGTCGAATCAATGTTTATCTGGAAATGAAAAGTCTTTCAATTTTCGTTTTGGTGATCTAGAGCACGTTTCGTTTTGAACGAGAAAAAAAATACGAGAAAATTCTGTGAAGCTTTTGGGACATCTTAAGTCCTTTCACATACAGAGATGACGTACGGAGGTTACATTACATTATGTCTGCCGTCATGAAAATGGATTAAATTAGATACATGTCGGGATTATAAAGCTTATGCTTTTTCTTTTGAATCAATGTCAATTTTATTTATTTTTATATGATATAGCGGCATCATTTTTATTGAATTAAAGTTCTACCAAAATATTTAATGTTAAATTTTATAATAATATGCTTAACATTTGATTTATCTTAAGTTGTTTTAAAATAATTAAAATTTTCAAGTCATAACAATATGTTGAACTTAAATGAATCTCATATGATAAATTATACTTCATTGTCTCTAATTTAATCAAAATTAATAGTCTAATACAAATTTAACTATTACTATATACCATTAAGCAACACCAGACTCGTTAGTTCAATCTTGCTGAACTACACGACTCGGGAATAAACTGTTCAATAGTATTGATATAAAATTAAAAATAATACAAAAAAATAACAATAATATTATTTGTCGACAGGTCATCGGAACTCATCGAGCACACACCAAAGAAAAACGATAACATGACACGGAAGAGTGCGTAACAAGATGCCGACATCGTTAGACTCGGACGAGGCTGTCTCTCATGGCAACACCGAACCCACAGACCAGGACTTCTCAAACCCAGGCGATGCCAAAGTTTGGGAAATACTATCCTACGTGAAGGTGACGCCGATGCTCCTCGAGGAAGTCAACGAAACGCTCCTCGCCAACAACACTGTTGGAAGTGAGGATGTGGCTTTCACGGCTCGTCCAGTCTTCCAAATTGCCGTCGTTGTGTTCGCATGTGTTCTCATCATTGTCACCGTTGTCGGTAACACTCTGGTCATCTTGGCCGTGGTGACCACCAAGAAGTTGAGGACTATAACCAATTGTTTCGTGACCAGTTTGGCTGTCGCCGATTGGCTCGTTGGCACATTCGTTATGCCTCCGGCTGTTTATATGAATCTAGTTGGTGAGATTTTCAAGTTTTTTAAAAAAATTTTAGAGTTGATATTTTCAGAAATTCACTTTTGAATGTCGCGCCAAATTCTAGTGATAACGTTCAGCATGTCGTCGTTTTCAATAATGTAATACGATCGTGCAAAACAAGTTTTCTTATCAAAACTTACACGAATGAAGATGTCTTTACACGTTCGTAAGTTTTCACCGTCGTTGAGGAAAATTTTTGAAACCGAGATGGAAAATTCGCAGGAAAACTTGGAGCGATATTTCGGTTATCTCTGTCGGACCGAAAAATGATTTAGCGCACCTTTGCTATTTTTCGACCCCGAACTTAAATAATACATTTCTGATAACGTTTCCAAAATTCTTCATATAAATGCATGAAACGCTCCCGCAGCACTAACGCTCGTATTTGATGTCGACGCTCGAACGCTTTTAACTACTCGATTTTTCCGCCAAAACAAAAAATATCCCCACAATCAATACTTGAGTTCATACAAAATATTTTCAACTTACTCAAAGATAAAAATAATCATTTCATCGAGTTAAAAAATCCAATATTCACTCGAAGCGTCAAACGAGTACTCGACGCTGTACACTCGATCCGACAGCAAGAATTAGCACTCAATGCAACAAGAGCCTTGTCACGTTTGAAAAAAAGCGACAATCCCGATTAAATGGAGTGTTAAAAGGGTCCTGGGGTCAACTCGGAGAGAGGTCCTCGCCGATTTCGGTATTATCTCAAAAAGCTTCGTCGCGATAAAGGGCCAGAGGCGTATCATAAATCTTGCCAATATATCTTGCGAACGTACCACTCTCGTGTTGTTGGGCATATATTATTTTATACGCGTGTTGAGGCTTCTATGATTCGTGCATATGTACGTTTTTGCGGTATTTTATCATACGGAATACACAAACGACCCACATCACCGGTGCGGAATTGAAAATAATCGGTCTTCGGGCCGAAGGTCTTCCGAGAAAAGAGGCTGCTTCAAAAGTGACGTGTGCTATTCGATAATTACGTCGATATTTTCTTGAATGCTAATCTGAAGCAGTTTTCATAAAACAGATAGTTCGTAATTTTATGTAAAGTATGAAACTCAACAAATGTACTGTGAAGGAATGATAATAGTGATATTATTACAAATTCATAAAGGAAACGAAGCGAACGTTTAAGTGACAATGTCAAATTTACTAAATGCGATTTTCAGCTCGTTTTCCTTCAGTTTGACAATGCGAGCATTTAATGGCGATCGCTTTTAGTTATTTCATAAGCAAGATTAAAATAGATAGTGCAAATATAAACTTTTGGCGGTTAGAACCGACCGTGTTGAAATTAGAGCTTTGCACGTTATTCACTGTTGAAATTGCATGTGGTTTATATGCATTTTCCACTTTAGGAGTTCATACGAGAACAGGCGAGTTTTCCCCTGAATAGTTAATTGTGCATATGAATAATTTGATACAAATTACAAATACGTGTAAAATATAATCAAGTATATTTTATCATCTACATAATCCTACATTTAGAAATCCGTACAATACCACTCATAGATAAATATAACGAAACACGATTAAATTGAAATCTCTTCATAAAACAGACGTGTAATCGTTATTCAATCACAAATATATGCTGTTATATTTATATCGAATATGAATTATTAGCCAACAACAAATATTCCCTTTCAATCCCACACACGTACTTATGTATAAATACGAACACTTGTGTGTATGAAGGGGTTCAAGTGTTTTTGAGGCCTAAAATTCAATCAAACAATCGTTCTCTTTGTAAGTTTAATTAAATACAACGCTAAAACGAATATTTCGAGCACCACACCAATTTATTTAACCAGACTTGTCAATTATCGATCACATAATATTGAAACGTCAAGGTTGTAAGCCACATACAAAGCCTAGAAATATACGTAACACAAACCCTTATATAAAATATATCACCACTATTAATTTGAGTGTTAACGCATTTACGAAATTAAATTATTCTATCGTAAATATTATTTTGTAAATTCGATAAAAATAATTCAACAACACTCGTAACATGAAAATAAACGTGCCTCGATTGTTTTTAAAGCAAGCCATACATAAGATGAAACGAAACAATTGAAACGATATTTTCTTATATAATTTCTCATATTATTATAATGGATGAAAATTACGAAATAAGAAAAGCACCTCGGACAACATTTGTCAAACGAAACGAGACAAGCGTGCAAAAATGCAAGAACTCTTGTGAGTGTTAGCGCGACGGAAAAAAAAACACTTTCATGATTGATTTGATCCCAGAAAGTTTACATATGTATATGAAAGCACATACAAAATGTTTTATAAATCCCGTATATAAGATATTTTGGGTGAAGGAAAGAAATCGAAAGTGGAAAAACGCTAACATAGACGCTCTTATGATTGATGATCGCCCGCACGATCCGCTTTTTTTCCCGGTTCCAATTTCCAATCAACGTGAATTTTTTCCTGACCACAATCTATACAAAGCTATTCAGAATGGTTTAAAAATAAATAAACTTGAGACGAATCTATTTGAGGAAAAAATATTGATGTATAATTAATTTCTGAATACGAAATTCAAGTCTTCTCAATTATTTAGAAAAAGGAAACAATTTAATGAGAAATAAAAAAATCTACATTATTTTTCCATCCAAATAAACTATAAACGTTATTTTGATTCGATATTAATTCAAAAATTATAATATCGTTTTGAGCATCTCTGTGTTTTGATATCTACTTATGAAAAAAAATGCTATAATGGATGGAAATACTTTTTCCTGTGCGAACAACAGATCCGATTTAATCATCTCGAGGTTATATATAAAATGTAATCGATTTTATTATACCAGATTTGGTATTGACAGTTGATTTGTGACATTCGAATGTATGTATTAATATAATGCTAATAATATATTTTATGTACATACGTATCTGAAATTTTCCTTGCGCGTCCTTTCTCTTATATGAAAATTGGAAGATTCACCGTAAATTTCGTTACGTAAAAAGTCTTCGTTTTGGGCTTACAATTTTTTTGTCAAATCAATATATTTCCTAGAAAGGATACGATCGCGATTGCCTTTTTTCATTTCCAATTTGTTTGAATTGTACAGTTTTTTTTATTTGCCCAGTTCCAAAATTTTCCCGCTTCAAAGAATTGAACGTGACCAATCATAGAGATTTCATCGGTGCCCAATGGTTGAAATGATCTTTACATATAAAATTTTTATAAAAATTCCTGGAAAAACATCGAATGATTCGTGGAATTACGATTTTCCGTATTAAATGAAAATCGGAATGGCTTTGTCTCTGAATAAATAAAGTGATTGAAAAAATTACAATAACCATAAATATCATTCGAATTGCACGATTTTTTTTTTCAAAAATCTGAAACGAGTCAGATTCTGAAGAAAAGCTTTTCGGCATAAAGAATCACTGAATGTTTCAAAAAGAATAATATTTTGTTTCTACTAATTCGCGCTCCTTTTTCACTTGATTTATTAATTTCTCTTCCGCAGTTTAAAACTTCGTTCTTCGTCTTGAGAAGAAAAACTCGTACTAGAAGCACAATGGACCATAAAAAATATATATCTCGACGAAAAAGTTATCAACGCGTTAGTCTTGTGATTTAAATGTACGCATTATCTACAGGTATACGTGCTGAATATAATCACAAAGACATTTTATTAATTCATTTGAAAGAAATGCACGTATACAAATAGAATATAAATCATTCACAGACTAATTTTCTTACATAATTTAAGATATCTCTCGAAGTGATTTCGAATTGTATGTTTAAAAAATGCTTTTTTTATATTGAATAAAATTAAAATTAAATAAAAGTTATTTTACACATCACAAATTGGTAATATGTTGCAATTTCATGCAATCTTTCATTTATATATTCTCGCCTTTACACATAAAATAAAACCCAAATTATTTCGCCAAAGTAAAATGAAAATTTTCAAAATTAAACATCAAAATACACACGAAAAATAGGTATCAAATTACATTCCATTTGAATGAAAAATTCCATAATTACACGTGCAAAGCCCATATAAAAATTCAATAACCGCAGAGACGGGGCATCAGCAAGCCTTTTATTTACGACGGTTATAAATTCAAAAGTTACGCTCGCTCGAAACAACGAAAAATGTTAATAAATAACACGCCGTGTGTTAAAATTTTTAAGGACTATCCATAACATTTTGTACGAACACATCTTATTCATATAAAAAGCATAAAGTTGAAACACTGCACCGTCATAAAGGCGCAATAAAATGTCGCGTAAACGCTTTTATGGTTCGTTCTCTTATCTCTTATCTTCGACGAAAATGCGTATTTTTGCTATGTTCACTCTAATGAAAGCTGAAATATGCATTGAGGAGACGAGACATCAGTAATATTATGGTTCTGTGTCTTTATCAGGGATGTAAAACTCTTTAAAATAGTGGAAAACTCAAACATTGGTTGGAAAATATATAGGTATATTAAAGATTTTGACTTAAACTTTAATTGATAATTTAATAGCTCTCAATAAAAAAATGATTAAATTATTATTTTTAAATTCAATTGATATTCATATAAAATTATTCACTAAAAAAATATTGATTCAAAATATACATACATGGAAAATTTATGTAAGATCTTTGATGTTTCTCATTCATATCATATTTGACGTTGAAACATGGCTTGATTTATGGTCTGGATATATTATATGTTGAAGAAATATGATTTTTAATTTTGAAGCCAAATCTAGAGCCCTAATTTGCATTTTCAGCTGAAAATACGTTTCAGTTTCAAGTTGCGTGCTGCGGTCGTAAACTAAGCGTACAAAACGGAGCGTTGCGTTTTCCGAGTCGTTTCTTGTGCGAATCCATTCGAGTTATTGAAATTTGAAGAAAATTCGAAATGAATAAGTGAAGAAAGCTGTAATGTTGTATTTCAAAGTAATTACTTTCACGAATCTCCTCGAGAGAAAAATTTCGCTTACATTAATGATTTTTTTTTAAATATGCAAGAAAATAAAATGATAACAATGTATGTATGATTCATGAACGAAGTTTATATTAGTATTCTAATCTATCTACTATTATTGCGACTATAATAAAAAGCCCGAACTGGGTCAAGTAGTCAACTAGTTTAGTTTTGCCTACGTACTCAAACGTTGATATTCGTCACTACGTTCTTTTATGATGGACATCAACGGCGCAGAACCGAAAATGATACAAGAATGTTTACAAAGACTTCCTTTTATTCCAAAATAAAAAACGCCAAACCAAAACGATCCAAACAAACTCCGAATCTACAATTCAACCGCAAGACAAACGACTATTTATTCAAAGAAAATTCAAAGAAAAATTCATAGCCGTTTTCCACCGATCCTTTGTTCAGCCACCCTCGTATTCCCTACAAACTCACCTCAACTCCATACGCACTCGAGACGCACTTTTCCCCCGACTTTACGACCGGGATTTCCATTTCGCATAATGCGAATTTCCCTCTTTCATACGAGCTTAAAATCGTCCTTTTTGCAGGTTCTTGGCAGCTCGGAGACGTCTTGTGCGACATATGGATCTCGATGGACGTCCTTCTTTGCACAGCCTCAATCTTATCATTATGTGCTATCAGTGTCGATAGATACCTGGCTGTGACCAGGCCTTTGAGGTACTCCAGAAGGAGGAGGTCCAAGAGGTTGGCCTGGTTCATGATTTTGGCCGTTTGGATATTCGCAGTCGCCATCACTTCGCCTCCTATGTTCGGATGGTATGTTTTTTTAATATGTTGTTGTTTTTAGGTCGTTTCAGATTCGTATCGTTCGATAATGTCTGTTCGAAGTGCGATTTTGCTGTCGCGCAAAGTACGATTTGAACGTTATGAATGGGTCTGTGTGCTTTTTGTAATGTCTTTTCCCCCTCTGCGGGCTTTGTTCAAATATTATTTTATGATATCGATATTTTGAATGATTTGAAAAAATAATGATGCGTTTTTAAGATAATGTTTCTCTCGATGAAGTGTTTTCGAACGATCGGAAAATATATTAAATTTTTCGTTGAATTATTTCGTGTATATTTGAACAATCATATGTAGATTTATTACAGAAATAACGTAAAATTTTCAATATATTCAATTTTGTAAAAACATTAAATTGACTATGTGGATATATATGTATGTAGATAATTTTCTTATTTTTAAAGTGGGATCTGTCTCTGAATTCAGGAAGATCTAAATTCACCTATTATTGTGAGAAAACTGAAAATTATAATTTATATAGAATTATTTTCAATTTATAGTTTCACTTAGCAATAATATAAATTTGAAAATATCTAATTTTACTTTACTCAACTTAAACAAAATATTCTGCTCAATAACAAGACTAGACACAGTTATATTATTTTTCAAATATCAGATTCTATTATAAATCTCTTCAAATAAAGCACTATATAAATCTCAAAATCGAATCGAATGATATTTTATTCCAAATTAACTGTTGACATTAGAATAATTGAATAGGCAGCGCTTAAAGCGTTCGACACGCGAATTTTTCCACACAATCGAACGGTCGTTAGGCACGATAGCGTTAGTCGAATTTCGAATTAATCAAACGTTTTTTATTCCACTCATATATATCACTCTCTGTTCGCAGGTACGAAATTGAAAAGAAAGATTGCCGATATAATCAGAACCCGGGCTACGTAATCTTTTCAGCGATGGGCTCGTTTTTCATACCGATGGGCGTGATGTTGTACGTGTACGTGAGGATATCGTATGTGATAGCTCGCAGACACAAAAAGCTATCGTCTGCAGCCGTGGAAGAGCCCAAGGTACGTTCAGATCGATCCACATTCAACAGCACTTAATAATCAATGGATTCTTTCGCAGAAATACTCCCGATCCTCGGTCAAATCCGACTCAGAACTCCCTGAGTCGATGGAGTCGAGGTCTCATCAGAACGACAGCTCTGAGATATGCGATTATGAGCAATCGCATTCCAGACGAAGCGATGAGGCGAAATGTTCAGGAGACGTTCCCATAAAGCAGTATTGCTTCAACAACAACAAGAGGAGTTCTCATCGGCGCTCGTATAGAGGGATTTTGAAGTTTCAGATCGAAGACGACGGACGTAGAGTGTCGATGAAGAAAAGTACGACTGTCACGTTCGAGAACAGCAGATTGTCTAGGACTTCCATCAAATCGAAGACCAAAGGGTCTCAGTATCAGAACAATAGAGTCACGTCTTTATGTCGCGAGACTAAAACCGCTCAAACGTTAAGCATCGTCATGGGAGGCTTCATAGCTTGCTGGTTGCCCTTCTTCATATCTTACCTGATCACTCCTTTCGTCTCCCAGACTTATTTGAACCAGATTCCGATGTCTTTCCTCACCTGGTTGGGCTGGTTCAATTCGGCAATAAACCCTTTCATATACGCTTTTTACTCGCCGGACTTTCGGCTAGCTTTTTGGCGGCTCACTTTCAAATGCTGCTTCGAGAACAACAATCGCCGAAATAATTTCGCCATGCAAGGGAAATGAGATTGTTATATTCTGTTTAAGCTATCGGGAAGGGTATGGAGATCTTCATTTTTTAAGGTCGATTTTTTGTCAGTGAAACGAAGCTCGTGTAACGGTAATGAAGATCGATACGACGATTAATCAAATCTGGGTGACGGTGCACGCCCGTCGCTTGACTGAAATTTTTTCAGATTTTTTTCTCGACGATTTAACGCATAATGATATCGAATATTATTACAGTTATGTGTCGAAAGGGCGATTAAACGTCTGGTGGCATTTATATTTATTTTATACGTCATATCGATTGATGAATTTTCAGAAATGTGTTTTTTTTTATCGTTTATACTTTGTGTACATATGTATTTGAAACGATGGTCTCATACTAGCATGATCTGTGATTTATATTGTGTAGAAAAATAAATTACTGCCTACATTTAATTTTGTTCAAAAATGTTTCCAATGAATCTTAATTATTATAATATTTGTTAGGATTTTAAAATATAACGAATTACATTAGAAACTGTTCTTCATAAGAAAATAAATTTTAAAACTTATATCGTTGTTTCTTTATACATTCCTTCCAACATTCCAGACTGTTTTAATTTCGTTCATGAGAAAATTGCAAATACACGACCATAAATTCAAATTTTATCTGAAAAGTGAATGTGAATGAATTTAGTTGAGTTTTAAGTACACTTAGTGGAAGAGACACTTGGGACGATACCACGATTAAATCCAGAACACACAGCATTTGCATACATAATAAATGTTTCTTGCCTTTAATATTAAGGGGTTTCTGAATTTAAATTATTCCGTTGAAATAACAATTTCGGTCTATAAAAGTCAACGATATTTTTCATAATTAAGATGAAAATATGCATATTCAATTAAAAAATGAAAGAAAAGTCGCCCCTCAATTTTCTTTATAATGCCATCTGTAAATGTATTAGATTGATATAATGTAAAATAAAAAGTAGACATCTATTGAAAAATATTTCAACTTTTATTATTTTATCAAAGTTTTAAACCAATTATTTTTCCAAAATATCTAAAAATATTTCAATTTAGTAAAAAATTTTCACAATAGATGCTGCTCTATTTAAAAATTATAAAAATTTATTGAAAATCATTTCTAATGAAATTAATCATTCTGATTCATTTCATCAATAGAATGAAAAAAACATACAAATCCTCAATCAATTGAAAGAAATCTTAATGAAGAAAATTCAGAAATTACAGATTAGACAAAAAAATCTCATCAAAATAGATCGACCAAAGCGAACATTTCAAACTTTCACAATTGTAAAACACTAATTCGAACTTAATAAGCATATGTAACATCAAACTATATCGAAAACATTTGAGAACGACCGTTCGACGAGAATTTAAATCGCCGACGAGCCGAGCTAATAATTTTGCACACGACAACCTTCCCCAGAGGTGGATCCACTCGTCAGCCGAGCTCGTTAAACAAATAATTAGACAGATAAATCACCCCGAGAGATCTACGCAAGAGCTTTGCATATTATACGTAGAACTGCAGCGGGGTCGTAAAAATCCCACGGGGTGCAAGTAATTTCGACTCTGATTGCTACAAAATTTCTGTTGTCCGCTTTTGGGAGCGGGCTATCGCAACAGGGTGATCATGAGATAATCGCAGGAATAAAATCTTAATTGATTCTGGTATGGTGTTGGTTATTCGGAAGTGGGAATGTCCCGAAAGTGTCGTCGGTTAAAACTGTTTCAATTAAGTACACGTGTTTCGCGTTTAACAGCTTCAGATTTGATTTTATGAAACGGATGTGATTCATGGTAATTTTCAAAGTCATACAGATGCTAATTTATTTTGGGTTGATTGAAATTTCGCATGTGATTCACTTATGGCGAAGTTAAATTGCGCTCTAGATTTTCACTTGATAAGCTGATATTATTCATAATCGTTTTCAAGTAAAATATTTTTTTAGTAGTAATCTATTTTTACAATATATCGAGTATGTTTCATCGCTGTATCTAAGTGCTGGTTTTATAGACGTGCAATTAAGTCTAAGTGGGTGAGAGCTTTCAGAAATTTTTTTCAACGAATATTACTACGACCGTGTTTATACAATTTTTTAATTGAGAGTGAAGAAACACGTGTTACAGATTTAATCGCAATCTAAAAATGGAACTGGGAATCAACAGCCATTAAGAAAAACAAAACGAAATTGTACATATCTATGTAAAAAATAATTTTGTCTATTTGAAATTCTCTTATTGATTTTGTAATTGATGAGAGATAATTATATTATTTTAAAAGATCAGAATTTTCAATCGTTAGATACTCAACTCTATTAAAATTTGAACGTGTTATCGACAAGAACTGTCTATAGAGAAAAAATATATCAACTGACATTAGAATTGAATAAATGATGATTTGAAAGTTCGAACCTAAATGCAAAGAAATGTAACTAAATATAAATTAGCATCAAATGATATAAATCATATAATAAGTCCGAAATCACTCCAATCCATCGCTATATAAGATCATCTACGTACACAATAAATCGTATCATCCTAAAATACCCGCCACATTTCATCGCTCGATTTTATCAAGCAAACGCTTACGCACGCCTCAAAAACTTTCCACCTAAAGAAATTACCTCACTAAAACACACAATCGATAAAATAAATACCATCCACAACATCAACGGCGCGGACCAAAAGCGTACGAGTTAAAAGCTCACAATATCATAGAGGCGATAAGTGACGACACATTAACGGCGCCGCTAAAAAGCGTTCGCGTTTTATGGATATTAACCAAAAGATAAACATCTTAGCGCGATATTTTCAGAGCAGAGTCCGAGATAAGTGTGATGGATTCGTTCTGAAAAATCAGAATCTGAAAATAAAGGCAATAAAGAGCGGTAGCGTGTTTGCATCTCGGCATATGTTGGGTTAGTTGCACGAATCTCATCTCGACCGGTAATATACAAACAATGATTTTATGTATTTATTCATCAGAACGCATCATCGAATGATTTCGATCGACGCAGAATACGAAACGAGTCGTGATTTGTACGCGGTGAAATTATACCGGGCTTTTATTGTTATGTGTATGAGTGTTTGGGGTAGAGTCGGGTGTTTTTGAATCTATTGTTAAATATATTCAATTATTATTTTTTTCAATGAAAATCATTTTTTATAGTTCTATAGGTACAGCTAAAATTTCTGCATGAAGTCTGTACTTATTGTATGTATGAAACGGTCATTTAAATATAATATATGCATAAATACGTGAAAATGATTTCATCCTTTACATTGCGCTAATATAGCAAATTATATTATGGTAGATTTTTTTTGTTCCTTTTATACGTCAGTGTAACTTAAACGTAAAAAAAATATGCCCTCTTTGAAGATTAATCGTATTTTAGTAATCATATTTTATCATTGAAAATGTATAGATATAATTGTTAGTTCATTTTGAATCGATATTGTTCTAAATTTATATTTGGGTTATTTCCACAAATTTTATGATTATTTTTGAACTATCAAAATTATGTACGTTATTTGTAAAATATCTAATATTGTGTGTGAAATATATATGTACATACCTTTCTTAGCTATGCAGATTAGCGGCCAATAGAGTCAACTGCCAAAAAAAAAAAAGATTATTCGACACTATATATGTATATTCATACCTAATTAAAAAAAGACATCAAATGTGATAAATAAATAAAATTTTCCATTTATAAATTTAAATCTGTTGTTACATTCACATTTAAATTCAATTATTTTATGATTTTAAAAACAAAAAAATGAACCTAATAATTTTGAATTTAAATTAATATCATAATTAAAACATTAATCGAACATTCTATTCATAATGAAAAAATACTTTAAAATCGAATTATATTCAAATTTGAATCGTTTCGAAACAAGCCGAATTCGCCCTATAGACACCGGGGTTTATATTTGACTATAATTTACTTATCTCGAATCCCCATAAAAAGCCGTGGGCATCCAAATTTATTTCGGGTAATTTATCAATAAAAAGCTATCATTATTAGCCATATCACAATGCGATCATTGTTATTAGGAGGCTAACGAGGCCGTAAGGTTCGTGTGCACATAACACAATCGCCTCGCATTATATTATAAATTCGTATACATTTTGTATGGACGTGATCTATTGTGTATATCAATTCGGTGTGTTTACCTGTTCCACAAAAGTACGCCTTTTTAGTGATCTTTTTTCCATATAGAACGTTTTTCGTTCACGATTCCCGAGTGTGATACGAGCCCGTAAATATTATCTAATAAATTTCGTGTGGGCGTCAATAAATTAAATATCTAAGAGTTTATCGAATAAATCTACACGATTATGCTGCACGTGAATCGAACGAAAATCGGAGTGCATGTTTATGGGATTTTTTTCAGTTTTCGAAAAGTTAAATGACTCTAATGCATGAGAAGTGCCTCGTGGATTACGTGTTATTACGAAGCCCGCAATTATAGAAGAGTGAATATTTGTTGAAATTTATATGCGAAACAAAAAGCGTTCCTCAAATCCGTTTACGATACGGGCATATAAAATGGTGCTTATAAAAGCATAAAATCATCATTGCTATCCTTTGCTGATGACTTTATACAGAGATGAATAAATTTCTAATCAATATTTCCCTAACAAAATTTAATTTATGTATTTTTCAATTGAATTCAAAGTAGTTGGTATCATCCATAGTACCGATATTATAAGTTTTTGAAATTAATTTTAATATAAAGTGCATTTATTTGGTTACATTTACTATTAATAACAGAAAATGTGAAACAGCAGTTAAATTTATTCAAAGCTTCAGCGAAATTATATCCAATCACTAGTTCAATAGTGATATCATAATTTTCATACATTTTTTTAAAACTGATTTTAGTTAGGTTACGATAGAGAACAGGATGAATTGGGGAACCCTACTAATTGTAAGTTCAGTACTTATTCACACACTAGTTAATTTACCTATATTATAATTTTATCAAAAAAATTATAATATTATTGTAACATCAACATTTGTATTTACATCAGTACCTAATTAAAATACATTGTAAATGTCAAAAAAAAAAATCGCATCCCAAACCACAAATTAAAATCAATAAGAAGCGAGCACATATCGTTTAGAAGCTCATAAAAATTAAAATAATTACGCGAAAAATTGAAACGACCCGTCGTCGATAAAATCGAACGCGATATAATAATTCGAGATCGTGACAAAAGTGCAACCTTAAAGCACATTGTTGCTTATTATCCGGCGACGATCGACTCCCACGAAACGTGTGGTTATCTCTCGTCTGTGTACACAAAACTACCACGTACACCAAACCAACCAAAGCATAATACGGAGCGATAAGTACTAGTATAAGCACGAGGAGAGGAGTACGAAAGTTCGCCGGTAACGAGTCAAAATGGACGCCGCGGCTGAAATTTCCGCAAAGATATAAAACAATATTGAAATATTCCTCGGATTTAGCATCGCACACCTACTAAAATCGATCCAGTGTTTGCAAAACGGGGGAGAAGCACGACGTGTCCATTTTTAACGAGAGCGAAGAGTCGAGGGATACGAGCGTTCAAACATCACGGATCGAGCGTTAAAATTAATGATAGTGATTTGGCCGCGCTTCGATTGGTTGTTAATTCGCAGTTTACTCACAAATTCTCCACCCGCGGGGGATAATTGTGCTGCAAATTACCACAGAGATGGGCAACGATGAAAGAATGGCTTCGAAATAAATAAAAAAAAATGCGGACATTCGCTTCGGAAAAGCGGGCCTGTTACGGAAAAGTCGAGGAATATTGGGGTTATAGTATAGATTTTGCACTGTGTATGCGATGTGTGAGTGAGGGTAGAGAGACGGTGTTGTAATGAGAGCGAGTTGAGAGAGAATGGTTCGATCGTGGCTTGTTTATTTAAATAACTGGCTAACTATTGGATGGATAATGATGCGTTCTTGCGGCGGGTTTTCCGCTTACCGCGCGTTCATGTCGTTTTTTCTCTCATTGTTTTTCATGAGTTTCGTTCGGAGTGGCGCATTAAGAAACTTTTCAGATACACTACAAAATATATGTGAATCGTATTTTTTATCATTTTAATTGAATTTATAAATAATTATTGAGTATTTTTTGCAGTTCGACTTTTTATTATTAAAAAAAAAATGGTTAAATATAAAAATTAAAATAAGGTTTTCCACGAAAATAATTTGACATTAAAAAAGTGTGCCGAAAATAACAATCGCTTCTTGGTTGGAGAAATTTTTCTGTAATAAGCAGATAAAATCAGTTTTATGCGCCCGAACGCACTTTCGTGTATTTATCGTGGGGTGAAATTCGACGCCTACGCTGTGTTTAATATTTAATTTTGAAAAATGTTGTTGACTTAAAAAATGAAAAAGAAAACACTGATAAACATACGTTGCATTATTTGCACAAAATTACAGCGACCGATCCATAATTACGTTGCACCGATTCTGAGTATACGAGAGACAAAATTCGATCAATATTTTTTATAAAAAAAATCTTCATGTTAAGATCGATAATTTTCTCTGATATTTATAATAGACATTAAATTCGCTACCACTAGTAGATTAATTTGATATAAAAAGAACATCGCAGAACAAATAGATGAATAACGACTTAGGAAACGTTCACACGCTCGCTGCATTAAACGATACGTAATTAAAGCATTTAAACTATAATACATTTTTATAATGAAGCTGTCATCTTGTAATCGTGCAAACAAATACCAACGGAATCTTCTGATGTGTTGATTAATATAATAATTAATGTTGTACATACGTGTACTATGAACTAAAGCGATTATTATTAAGTACGATAAGAGTAATATCCGGTGTGCCCGTATATGAACACATTTGATATTCTATTTATTAAGTGTTACTATTGAGCTGTGAAATTGATTGATAATTAAGAAATAACTTATTAACGCGTTGACGGGCTCATAAAATATTGCATGGACGTTTTTTTAGTGAGCCGAATTATGCATGCCTATTTAAGATGTTGATAGAATTCGATTTATATTCAACATAAATAATTAAGAACGTTAATTGTTCTATATATGTCGCGGTTAAATTTATTTAGGTTATTCAATTGTGCATCGATAATTATAATTATATTTATAATAATTTTCCGATGCAATTATCAACCCGAAACGGCACCGAACAAATGTTACTAAAGCTGAATAAATATCCTGTAGTTTTCTTTGTCTCTCTATTGTTTGAATACTATTATGATTTGAAAGGCTAGATCATTATAATATTCATAAATTTTTCGCGTCATTAAATTTTAATTAAAATTCATACATAGGATCATCAAAACATCTAAATAAATAAAAAAATGATAATGAATACAACTACATTACTTTTTCACTAAGAAAATTATGAAAAGTTTTATCGTCTTATTCAGACTATTTCCAAATTAATAGATATAGAGAAATCGTATATTTCAAAATACCAGTTTTTCAGTATTTAATAGGTGTCTACTTAACAATATTAAAAAAAAAAATGAATTCATATAGTTTTTCATAAATAAAAAACTTTTATAGATAGGAATCAGTATATTTATGTCTGTATTTTAATTTAATATTTATATATGTACATAGGTAGACATTAACATTAAACATTAATCATTATTTCAGAAAAAAAAATACGTTAAAAAAATTGAAAAGCATACATTCTAGTAATTTTTATATTTTGCCTGAAATTCACTTGTTATTATTTTGTCAGTGTATGTAAATTTGTCATTTTTCAATTACGATAGTTAAAACATTTTCGCATATTAAGTTGGATGAAATTATATTTCTCAATTTGATACTACATATGTATTTAAAGCCTCAATAAGGATATTTTAAACGGAGAGATATTGCGAGATTGATAGATTTAAAAAAAACTGTTTTTATATCCACGAATTAACTATACGAAGTTATAACCTCACTATTTAAATATAAGAACGTTTTTGGTAAACATGATTTGTAAAAATGATAGATAAAACAAATCAATTCAAAACAAAAAAAAAAAAATCAGGAAAAGCTCAAACGGAAAACACCCTTCCGCGGAAAACTCCGCCGACATCTAAAGCTCGCCCAGAAAGAGAGAGCCATCGAAAAAGAGCGAGATAAAAGAGCATCGGATAGAGAAAAGCGAATAAGTTTCACACGACGACCGAACGTACACATGCACGACTCCAATTAATTCGTGAGCGAGACGCCGCCGACGAGCGTGACTTTTCTCGCGTCCGCCTCGACGCCAGAGGCGTCAAACCGCCACCGGCCAATCGCGGGCGAGGGGCGGAGCCTGTTAACGACCCACGTGACCAATCGCGGCAAGCCCCGCCCCCCGAATCCTGCTCGGTACGAATCCGCGGCTCGAACTCGCCGCAGTCGCGCACCCGCGCTCGCGACGCATCGACGCGTCGTTTCAGTTGTGCCGTCGCTTGTCAAAACATGTCTGACGTTTCGACGTGATTCGAAAATAGTACGATGAGATCGAGATAACAATCGATGCGCTTCTGATCGGATTCGATTGCGGTGCTGTTTTATATTTTCTGTGAAAATTCTGCTGTACGGCGCGGCCTTCGGGCCGCCGATGACGATGATGCCGCTCGCGCCGACGCCCATCGTGGCCGCTCCGCCCAAGCCCAAGATCGGCTTCAGCATCGAGAGCATCGTGGGCGGGGGTGGCGGGGGCGGGGGCGGAGCGCCCCAGGACGGAGACTGCGGCCGAAGAGCCCCCCTCAGGCCGAGCGCCCTGCCGGCGGCTCCCTGCCTGCCCGAGCCGAGGTTGCTGGCGCAGCTGCAGGGGGCCGCGCTCGCCGCCCTCGTGCACAGGCCTCTGCCCCCCGCGCCCCCGAGGGACTCCTATCCGCTGTATCCGTGGCTGCTCAGCAGGCACGGGAGGATATTCCCGCATAGGTTTCCCGGTGGTGAGTTTCATTTTTTTCGTACAATTTTAAATGTGAAGTTTTTCGTATGAATTATTTTCATTGTGAAGTACAATTTTAGATGTCATGTTTTTCCTACAAATTATTTCCATTTGAGGAATTTTTCATTGTGAATATTTCATCATATTGCAGTTGTATAGGCTTACGGTAACTTCCCATGATAGAAAAAAAATCAATTATAAATTAAAATCAGTGATAAAGTGTTAAATTTAAAGGTGCCGGCCATACGCTCGGAAAAAAATACGAATAGTAATACGTAGATGTGGGTGTGTAGAAATTCATTAAGGACAGTAAATTATATGGAATTTATTCATATTTGACGTTTTTACATAGATTTGTGGAACTAAATTCATTAAAAAATCTTCATGCTACTGTATATTTAATTTTTTGGGGGGACGGAGGGTGATTTAAGGTGGTGGGACGCACCCCGACGCGTACCGTCTCGACTACACCAATGATTATAATGTGCATAGGGATGATAGAATTCAAAGTAGTCATAACAAACTTTTCAAATTGAAATATGAGCTAATATTGATCAATTATTAATTAGCATCAGGTAATATTGTTTTAAAAAAACTTCAAATGTATGAGCAAAATTATGGTTTTGAATATGTATGATCAGTTCGATTGTTTTTGAAATATTTTATTCATTGAAAATTTATACAAAATTAATTAATTTTGATGGAAATGTCCGTCATCTATGTAGATACGAGTATGTATGTCAATACAACATATTGGCAATGTTATTATTTTTATTAGAGATACTTAGGGTAGATATATATATATATTGTGAGATGCTGTTTAAAGAATGTTCAGGAAATCGCAATTATTGCTTAATATTTTCACTAATTTAAAAGAAAAAAAGGAGATGATATTAATATACGCATGTGCAATTTTTTTAATAACTTTGCTAAAATTAGCTTATATCTAGTAATTAAACAACTTTTGAATACGAAAATGTTTTTAATAATCAAACAGTGATTTTTCAGCGTATTTTTATCATTGATCATTAAAATCTGTCGAGCGTAAACTTTAGGTATTATTTTTGATCCTGTTGATGTAATCGTTTTTCCAAAAGCAGATAAATCATAAATATTTGAAAACTTCTGATATAATATATTATTTATATATTTTTTTTATGTTTGTGATAAACAATTGACGCAATTGTCGTTCAATAATTAAATTTAATTTGAACAAATGTTTTTATTATATTGATATTCTCTTATCGAAATATACTATGCCATAAAACACTTTTATTCCCATATAAAACAAAAATATATTTAGCATTTTACAAAGCACAATATTATGTGATAAAATAATTTCAGGATATAACATAACAAAAATATGACCATATAATGGTGTTTATAAAAAAAAATTCACACTCAAATGTACTCACAGGTATCAACATTCCATGCTTGGATGTTATTTTTTTCATAATAGAAACACTATTTTCACAGTATCTTATCTGAACATTTTAGGCCTGTAGTCATGACAAACCTTTCATGTTCTACTGTAAAAAAAATCGATTAAAATAATAAAAGATTCGATTAATGAGCAATACTGCTTGACATAGATAATGTAGTAAACATTAGAATCGTATCATTAGCATAATTGTAGATTATTACTAATGATGACATGTTAACGCTTTATTTTGGTTTTTGATAACCACAAGAATTCGCAAGATTACATCAGCATTACTAAAGTAGAGCACAAAATGATACAGTCTTATCATCGGTTTGTTTACTTTCATTCGACCGATTATTCTTAAATTCTTATTGCGTTTTATTTTTTATCGCTCTGTGTTTAAAAATAAATGTAACAAATCTGTGTTCAAATTAATGCGTAGAGATTTTTAGCACATTAATTACTTTAATGACAAATTTTTTATAGGTACTGACGGTTTCGGGTGTGATAATGGCAATTTTAGTGTTCTCGGGTTATAGTTCACGTTCAATAAAAGATTAGTTTGTTTATTTTATTTTACAACTCGATAGTATTTCGATAACAAGGAAAATATTTAATAAAAATTCAAATATGATTGATATGCAATTCAATCGAAAAATAATTATTATGTGGATATTATCATATTTTAAATGTGCATTAATTATACTAAATCATAAATCATTAATATTTCCTTATGATAAGTTTCGATTAGATATTATCAGTATTAAAATTGCACAATTTACAAATATGCCTTCATTTTGCCCAATGAGGAATATTAACATTGCTGAATTCATATTTCAGTATCAATTGAAAATTAATAACTTGCAATTTGTCAAACGAATAAACTTTGACATCCATAATTAATTTATTTTATTCAATGAAAATGATTCGCTTTGAATAATATAATGTTTCATATGAAATCATCCGATATTAATCTCAACTATTATTTAAGAACAATCATCATTTCCTCGGCGATTAGATCTAAAATACATCCCAATTACATACACCGCGTATTATAACAACGATATTTTCAATATTTATCGGTTGATTCACCACCAAAAAAGCATAATGGCCGCAACGGTCACGCTCAATTAATTCTCAAAATTGAATGTAATTCATTAATGATCGGGATACGTTGCGTAACCCATTTTACGGCCATTACAGCCGGATAATTGGACCGTTCCGTTCATAGTGAACTTCGATATGTGTGCCTAATATAATGTATAATAATAATATTTTTTTGTTGTGTGTATGTAAAACGAGAGCGTGTGTGCGCTTTTTTCATTCAGTCTTCAATCATAATCATAATTGCTCAATCGCCTGCAACGCGTGTAACGGGCGTTTATACCAATAACGAAATGTTCTGTGTGTAAAGCCTCGAAAAATGTATATTGATATGAAAAAATGCTAGAGCCGGTCCTATGTTGCGTGTCGGTATCGCTAATTATATTATAATCATTTTATACCGCGATTGTTACTAAACGTCTAGCTCAGAGGCTTTTAACCTTTTTTGTTTCGCGCAATCTTCGAAAGCTCGTTGCGCTAAATTCTACAACAAATAAAAACCACATACTCTTACGTTATATAAATGCGATCATCCTATTTTTTCCAATATTTATCTTAATTTGACTCTAATTTCAGTTTAATGAAAAAATAAAGCTTATCCAATCTAACCTAATTTTCGACTTATGTAGTAATGTCATTAGTGAGTTATTACGTATATAGCTGCACTGACAGTTATAGTATTCATAGGAATATGTACAGAATAAATTTTGATTATACAACTTTTCAATAGATACCCTCAAATTTCAAAAATTAATTAATCTACAGCTAAACCATATTTAAATCATATTAGTGAATAAAAAAAATCAATTGTGGCTGTATTAAATGAAATAATACATATAAAACCCCATACATTATTAATAATATATACTATAATTAATTGAAATTTATAAAATAGTAAGTACAATAATTTTTATTTTAAAAAAACATTTCTATTTTCAATTTTTACTATTAAATATGTGTAGATACATAAAGACATAATTTGCATCAATATTATAATTGGTATTTGTTGAATAGACCTTCGGCATGATACTCAACACAATTTGATTAAACTAGGTTAGACTTTAGATTAAGTAAGGTTGAATGCAAATATCCATAAGTATTTCATCAATTTATTTTTGCATAATGAAAGCTCTCATAAGCATACTGAAATGTTTAGAGCCACTGACGTCTAGCGTACGCCAGTGCACTCGTTAATTGCACAAATTTCGTCAAATTTCAAAAGAATTTATCACGAAATCGCTCACGACCCGTTTACGCTATAATAGATATAAATTATTTCCACGGTGATTACGTATAGCCTTTGTAAAAAATAATAATTAACGAACATTACCCCGCAGTACAGGCGAGATACGTTCTAAGCCACGCCCCTTTCTATGTGCGTGGGAGGGGCTTATTATGGACGAAATTTCACAAGGTTCTCTCATTGTGTGCAACCTTAATTAGCACGCTTGTAATTATCGTAATTTTTCGATATTTATTAGCTCATTACGCGTGTGCGTGATTCGTAAATGGTTATGTTATAAATATGTAACGTACGTGTTGATCGATGGTACTAATTCATTCATATGATGAATTATTTTTTATTTTTGTATGGGTACTAGTTTTAAGTAGATTTCTAATATTATGGTTATTTGAGAAAGTTTTTTTTATTTATGTGGTAATTAATATAAAAGTAATATTTAAATTAAAGTGATTTATATTGTTTTGGAAAATGTTCATGTTGAATAGAAATGGAAAATTTCAGTTATTATTTTGATAATATTAAAACGTATTTGAATGACATTTTTAATATATTACCTATTAACACAAATGGTTTGAAAAACCCTCAGAAAAATATTTTTAATAATAAATGAATCATTTGAAAATAATATTGTTTTATAACTTCAATTTTTTGTACTAGATATGTAATTAAATGTCAAATTTAATGTGAATTTTTCGAAAGCATTATTAGATTTTGTGGCATTTACAATCATATACGGTTATTAGATCAATTACTATAATATTTTAGGCTAGATAAAAATACTTTAAATGTCATATAATATAATTCATTTCTTATTATTTTGACGGGAAAATCATTTTAACCTTATTTTGTTTCATTCGAATAAACAAAACAAACGATCCTCTGCATAAATTTCATATAGTTAAGTTCCTTTATTTCTACAACACGTTTCGCAGAAATACGAAAACAAATTCCGTATTACAGGGGATCTACCGTAATTCACTTAAAGAAATATTTATTCGAAAAATCGATAAATTTAAACTGACTAATTCGAAAGATTGCATGCCACTATTTCGAACGCGAGCGATATAAAAGAATACTCCCGATGCACGTACCTAATAGATACGTACACATGATGCAAAGTTGGTGTTGTTTGATGGGTATTTGATTAGAGCCGTTCTAGTTTGTTTTATGGCAACTCACGAAGCCAATTAGAGAAGCAGCCAACGTTTTGTGTTGGTGTAATTATTTAAGAATTAGCTCCGAGGGAAATGGCGCGAGGAAACGCCAAGAGATGAACACGCTCACATATAAATTATTTCCCCGTGCACACATACATAAAAGTGCAGTATATTCTTGATAATATGGGATATATTATTGAGAGCACAGTAAGGATAACTGAAAAATATTGATAGTCTTAAGTATTTGAATTTTTATTAATATCAAAAAAAAAAAGTTTTATCAATGGATTATCACTATAGATGTAGTATATACAACTATAATTCACAATTTTCTATTTGTGTATAGAGTTTAACATAGGTACTTTGAATATAAAGTTGGCGTTTGAGTTGATTTGGACAATAGCATACATTAAATTGCCAAATACATTTTTTTAGAAATAATTTGCTGTTAAAGGATACGTTATTGAAACAGTAGCATATAAAAATGTAGTTCCTGCAATTTCATCTATTATGATTATGATGGTTTACGTTTCAGGTTCGTTTAGATTAGATTGAGCATCATACTGATGCGATGATACACGAGTTTCTACGTGTTATTCTGATTATGAAAATCAGCAAATCAAATAATCAGCAGCCGGATAAACAAGAGTGTACTGTAAATACAGAATCCTCGTACAAAACGCCCACATGCGATACAAACGTGAAATTGTGTTCACGTGTGAATGCTTTGTCGTTATTTCGAACGTTCAAGAGTGTGTCCGTAATGGTTCTGGTTCATGTTTCGAACATAAAATTCAGAAGTATCGTGTGTTCGGCCCAACTGCCTTAACTAGATCGTGATGGTGTGGATCTGGCGATAAATGTGCTCTAGATACATAAAAAAAGCGTTATAAAAGCCTCCCAATCAAAGCTAGACTAATTATCTGATAATTTAATATTTATTGGAGTGGTGGGTGTAGTTGGTTTTGAGCTCTTGGGAAAATTGAAATACGATGGTAGCTTCGTGAGATTAATGTTTTGTTATACGATGGTGTTTTAATTATTGTTTATCTGTTGTTATTAAGAAATTTTGATTAATTGGTTTGATAATTGTGTGGCAAATACATATATAACTATTATTGAAGGATGTCAAAATCATCGTTATATAGTCTTTAAATATTTTCTTCATTTACGTATAATCAACAGCCATGCAAGTAAAATACGCTAACTCTACTTAAAAAGACACTAACTTCCGTAATATAAACATTCAACAAGTTGTCATCAAGTGAAAATTAACTTGCACTTGTAGTCATTAAAATTGTTTACTAACAGTTTAATTAAATATCAAGATTTTGATATATTGTGCAAGAATGAATATCTCTCACTAATAATTCGAACCATTTTCTAGATATTGTCCAAATTAATAAATTTCTTCCATCTATGAGAAAATTCCGATATAACACAATGAAAATAGACTATGATATGAAAAATTTAATTGCTCGAAAACTCCAAATCACTATTTACACTCGCCAACGGAAAAGCCTCGCATCGAAACCGAATTAAACCCTAAATAAAAATCCGACACAAATCACCCGTCTGATAATACACACATACGAAAATAAACAAGCCAGGCAGTTTCATAAAGCGATACGTGAAACGTGCTCGTATAAATTTCGAGAGAAAGAAAGAGCCTCCACGCGAGATCGGCGCTGAATATCAGTTATTATCGAGCGTTATATCGACGCGTATTACAAATTCGAGTTTTTCCCTTTCATACACCCATACATTCGGCACTGCTCTTCCTTATATATGTATGAAAGAGCGTGCTCGACTCCGGGCTTCGCTTTAAACATACCAATTATCGGATATTATCGGTTATTTTTTATTTATTTAACTCCCACCAGACGCGGCCGAACCTGTCATTTGTGACTCGGTCCGTATTACGTTAATAAACGTTAAACGTGCATTCTCGATTTCCATCGGGTTTGTGTTCGTGTGTATGGTGTGCTTGTGTGTTAAGTGAGTTCTGCTTGCTCTCTTGGATAACCAGTGTTTGTCTGTAATCAGATTATATGTTGTTTCGTATGATAGTTCGGACGTTGCTAAACGGACGTGTATAGGGTGGTTGAGAACTGGTGTGTTTTTGCTATTATTGAAACTATTTTGTGTTAATTTGGATCTCATTTGATCACCAGTATAATAATACAACGAAAATTTATTGTTATATTGGTCGAAAATGAAGTTAGGTTAGGGCTAATATCGATTTGGTTGAACCAAGTCGGGACAAAGCTGTAGATGAAATAAGAGAGTACATATAATTGATTTTACACTTATTTTCGAGGTAGGTTATGTGATAAAAAAACAAAATCAATTCATAAAATTTAAAATCATTTAATTTAAAAGAAAATTTCAATTTGAAAAATCTTGATTTTTTTTCGTAAAGTGATACTAAAATGATTTTAAATAGTGTTTTACTAGTATGGCAGTTTTAATTATTTTATTGTGTGTTCGAAAAGTAGATACTACACCGTATACGTATGTAAGATTTTTCTTAACGAGCTTAAGTGATTTGTGAAAAAAGTTGTACTATTTATGCACTATGTTGCATACGGTGCGAGTATAAATTCTGCTAAGTGTCTTGATTGTATAAAATTGAATGCTAGTCGTTCGGTAAAAGAGTGAATAATATGAATAATTCAAGAGAAAATCAAAAATGATTCTTTTTTTTTCACAACACGCTTTATACTATTATGGACCTGTCTATCTTAACTAGCAAAGTGGTCACTAGATTAAAAGCATTGTTACGCCTACATTTTCTTTATTATATTTCTGGATAATTTTAATATATTAACAAAATTTCGATATTTTCTAAATTGGCTTGACATGTCTAAATATTATTTTACCGTTGATTTATCTATGTTTTTTTATGGAATACAATTAAATTTAAAACTTTTCAATATATTCATTCGAAAACACCTGAAAATTTCATTTAAATTATGTATTCAAATCAACATGACATGTCAAAAATTCATTAAGATAAGTGTTTCAAATTAATTGATATCAAATTATACAAAAAATGTGTACACGAAAAGTAAAAACACAAAAACGAACCCTGCTAATAATATTTCAATCTGATAATGATCACAAAAATGAACATCAGAAAAAATTATGAATACAAACAGTAGTTAGAATAGGCCTTGTAATTTTTAATACAAACAGATAATCTCGAACATATGGAGCGATCATATAATTTTTTCGCGTCTTTCACGACGATAATATATTAAACATGTAAATAATGTGGGAGTCGCTGGAACGTATCGATCCATCGAAACGTTTATGTCGCACATTAAAAAATGTATAAGGTTCGCACACGAGCACTAAAACGACATTAAATAGAAGGCTGTACACACGACAAGTTTATTAAAAATAATTACAACTACCCAACACGATCTTATAAGGCTATTTGCGCAGCGCACAAAGTGTGACAATGCGACCATCGATCAATCGTTCATACGTCGATAAGTTCATATATGAATTAATCGAGAATTGTCATTGATAGCCTGGTCACCCTAACAAAGGCTCGTTTTCACTATTGGATCGACCTCGGGTCGAGAAGTTAAACAGTTAACGCGAAACGTTTAAATTACTCTCGATCATTTATCATGTTTGCGTAATTGCACAATTAGCGGCCGAACGATCATTATGCGAGAGCTGACCGTTTCCAAGTGATTGATAATATTCGACGATTTATTCCGTTCGCTGTTTCAGTTTGTTATACTTTTTTTTTCGATTGTTTAAATGTGTCCTCAATTATGACTGATGTAAATCGTATCAATTTTTTTCGAGATTTTCAAAGATTTTCTATTTCACTTTTTTTGTTGAAAATATAATAAATAATTAGAAACACAGTGAATTAAAAAATATGATTTTCAATTTGTACTTATATCATAGTCATAATAAAGGGTAAAAATTATGTTGAACTGCTAATTCGATAGAAATCGTGCACAGTTTAAGTAGAATTGTTTTTATTGCTCCTTAGCGATCAATATTTTGCTTTAAACAAACCATATTGATGGAATATATTGAACGTTTTGGAGCGTAATTGATGTGTTTTGAAACATGTTCTTATGCGTTTCTAATATTGAAGTGATTTATTGATACAACTAGTGTTGTCGATAGTGTAGGGGTATTTTAGAAAATTCGTCTTTTTTAAAACTACGTCTACATGTTCATAAAATGATTTTGAAAATAATATGGAATTTATTGTGTAATTAATACATGTGTTTCTGATTATTTGTTATTTATTATGATTAAATATTGACTCGTGAACCGTAATAAATGATTTTTTTAATTTAAACACATTTACGTTCGTATTAGCGAATGAAACAACTGTTTAAAGAAAAATAAATTATGCTACAAAATTGACTAATGACAACAATTTTCGAATTATTTATTGATGACTATGATGCAGTTAAGCATGTTTTAATAAAAAAATCCTGATATTTCTGTTTCTGATTTTTTTTCATATCTTAAATCAAACCCAACTTTCAGATCCGTAACAAATGACAATAGATTAATTTTACTGGCGTTCTTGTAAACTTTAAAAATTTACAAAGATACATATTTCAAAAATGGAAGATCTACAACATTGCCAAATTCAAATCAGGCAATACCCAATTCAAATTAGGCAATATATTTCCGTTTTTCATCGACGACGACTTGGCACATCCGAAAAGCGATCGATTTGGCGTAATTGTTATCCGCGCACACATAGATAAGCGATATTGTTTATTATGTACCCGACTCGTTTTGTACGAACCATTAATAAAAGTCAAAATAGCGAATTTATTGCCGTGCTTTATGTGGGCAAATATACCATGGGATAGCGATCGTATTTTAAAACTGCGCTAAAACGGGGACTCGCTCGGTGTATGTCCGCAATGCATACATGATAAATACGCTCGCGTATCGTGAAAGATGCAGGAAAAAAATATGTGGAAAAAAAGAAATAAACACGCTGTATATTATATACGTATGGCGTAGAAAAGAGTCAGCCAGAGAGATAATATCGGCCACAAATTAATATAGACGGGCCTCGGGGCATAATTATTCCCGGCAGTAAGGTAATGGTCGCATTAATCCAATGTTTGAAAAATATTATTTTTTTATTGATGATCTAATGATAGCCATAAAACCGATACAATAAATTAATACGTAATTATACGTGGCGACTTCCTTCGTAGTACATACGATCGACACTCGGGCATATTTGTGTATAATATAACATACTCTGTGTGGATATGTGATTTTTATTACGAAGAATCGGATCAATCTGGTCCCATTATGCGCGTTTCTTGTGTGCTTAGACTAAACTATCTCTAAGATTCTCAAACTTTTGGTTCGAATTGTTAATTTTGTCAATGTGGTATGAAAGATAGTAAAGCTCCTCTCTAGCGTATTGAAGAACAATTATGATTCTAATCGATTAAATCGATCTGTAATGCAATATTTATCTATATTATATTACTTAAGATATTATTCATCTGTTATTGACTCACACTAGAAAACAATCAATTAATTAGATTAACATGAACACTTTTATTATTGTGATCAAATAATCATCATAGATATAATAAATCAATATCGTTTCAATAACACTTAATTAGAGCGATAAATCTCAATGAAACAAAAACCATATAGAGACATATCGACCGCACGACAAAACATTCAGACTTGGCGACAAGAAACTTAATACAGTAGAACCTCATTCAACGAGCTGATCAGAATTTCAAAAATTAATCACATAACGAGTGAAATTTCCTACAACAAATGATCGTTATGCGAGGTTCCATTGTATCAGCAACCGCAACGAGCGCTTTAAGCTCGATTCGACTCCAAATAAATTCGACTCCTACTCCAAATATCCGACTCCGACTCCAAATAAAATCGACTCCGACTCCATAAACACATAATAACATATCGCAGTGACGTGTTGAATTTCGCTGACGTGGGCTAATTTCCCTCGGAGCGGCTAATATTCGAATCGCATGCTCGGGCTCCCGCGGCATCGCCCCCATTAAATTCATCCCATATGAAATTGGATAATTTGCGAAATTGTCTTTAAATCACTCTATTATAAATACGTACGTGTTTATAAATACATTTATAAAGGAGAAAGACGCCTAAAATCGTTTAGCCGTTGCGCAACGCAAGCTGCAATTACACTTTCGGCTCCGATCTTTCTGTTTATTTTCAGCGCGTTAACAATCCGGAAAATTGTCTTGTACGTGTGGAAAATGTCGGCTTCGAAATTATATAAATCGGTGTTTGTTGTGTTGTATTGCGTTCCGAATGCTCGAGATCTGATTATCGTAAGGCTTGATGTGCGTGCGGATTATGTAAATATAATTTTCGTACGTTTATTTATATCGCATATCTTTGGAAATGATGATAAGTTCTTTTATGGTGTTTTTGTGGAAGTTAAAAGAACGAGCGATTCATTTTGTGAAACATTTTATTATGCCTGTAATTTTCTTTCATTAAGACATTTTAAGAACCCGAAGATGTTAATAACGATTTTCCAAAACTAGTTTTCGCGTTAATTATTTCAAAATTTCAATCAAACGTGCTTGCGTTCTGACAGTATCTTTGAAAACAAACACTAAAAAGAAAAACAGAATTAGTATGCAAATGTTCACACGATTTTAAAATGTCGCACGAGTTGTAAAATTTTTCAACACTAGACATAAATTTTATTATTTTCAACAATATCGTATTACACGTTTTGAAATTCAAATTTAAAATTTTCAATATGTAAAAACACAAATAAGGAAATTCAATTACGAAAAATAATAAAATGCACAACAGAATATTTGGCCAAAATTAGTTTTGAAGACATTCAGTAGTAGTTCGAAACAAAACTTTTTTCAAAACAATAAAATATCCGAAATATTTGTGGTTTAGAAAATCGGTGTGAATACATACCTCCTTATTTATGTACCAACCAAAATTTTTCCAAATTTAATTCGCTAATAGAACTGCTATTAAATTATTTATTTTTGATTTTTCCAGGTCCCGACATACCAGGATTCCTCCTACAACCCTTCAGAAAACCGAAAAGGATCAGAACGGCGTTTTCGCCATCACAACTGCTGAAACTAGAACATGCCTTCGAAAAAAACCATTACGTAGTAGGAGCAGAGCGGAAGCAATTAGCGCAATCACTTAGTTTAACGGAAACACAGGTTGGTGTCCCATATTCTAGCCATTCTAAAAATTGAGCACCCCTGACCTTTTAACCATTTCATTGCAACCATTTCATTTTAACGCCATCGGCGATGTCAAAAATCCGAGATTCGTACGGCGTCATGGGCGTGTCCCGTCCTCCCCTTTTATGCGGTAAAGTGCAGTACAGTCGAGCCAGGCTAATTCGATTGGGCACTTCGCCTAGGGGATATTAAAATTAGAGGGGATGGGCTAGGGGATGTTAGAGATCGAGGGGTCGACGTTTACACCGCGAAAATTAAACCTTGTCACCGCGTCGGGGTAATGCATCACTCGGCGAACAACCCCTCTGCAATAACAACACCAGAACCGATTAAATTAAGCGTTCTCTTGCTTTTTCCCTTCGCATTTGGTCCTTGTTTTGCTTTTAAGGATGCCCGTATGAGTGCTCGAGATACGTTTGTGTATGTTTCTTAAGCGGTTTTTGAAAATTTTATATGATATTATGGATTTAAACGATTGTTTTTATGCTTAAAATATCATAAATAATAAAAAAATGTAGATTTTTTATCTTGAACTGTTTTATAAAGTACGTACTTGCGTGTTACGCAACGAGTATTGTGCGCGCCATTTTACATACAATGTTTAATCAACTGGAACACCCCATCGTTTCTACTGCATTTTCACAAAGAATTCGAATCGAAAAATACAAATTATCAATCGACAATTAATATAAACCTCAAAACGTACAATATAAAAGATACGAAACTCGGAAAACCCTAGAATTTTCCTCTACCCTTCCTACGTTCATATAGTGCAGTTTGCGACAGTTTTCCGTCTTTGTGTGACGATATTTGCCATTTTGAATGTTCTCTCGATGTTTGCCAACTCGCCACGTCTACTTGGCAACATCGAAGAGGCATTTCCTTGTAAATGGTAAGTGGTAATTGTCGTTGGCGATCGTTGGAACATGCGAGCGAACGAGCTGGACTGCTACGAAGCACACACGCGCGCAACCACAGGACTTATTACGTATTATTAAAAGTAATTACGGATAAATGATTATAAATTACTCGAGCGTTTATCGCTTATGGTCATCGCGCCATTTACCATCCTCGCTCGTCTAATAACGATGTAAATACTCACTATATTTTTCTATGAGATTTTAATAATTGTAACGAGACACCCTCGATGGCCACCCCGATTGATTTTCAATATATAAATTTTCAAAAATATTTTTTTTTGGTCAAATTTCATATTAAAAATTTGAATTTAACCCATATAAGTTTTTATTTTGTAATTAACTCATTGTGATTCGATTAGTGCAAATTGTTTATAATACGAATGTGACGAACATAACAGATGTTTGAATTGTAATAATGGGGCGAATTTATAATTTTCTACCCTACTTCAATATAAAATTATAATAATCGCTTCATTGTATGCTGAGGGTAGTTACACAATAGGAACCGGTAGATACATAAAAACGTGCATATATTTTCGAAACGCATATTGCCAATCTTCCTTGTTGTATATTTAAAAGTGAGTAAAATTAAATGAATATATGATTATTGTTTTAAAAGGGTAAAATATAAAAGTTGACAGATTTTTTGAAAATATTTGAATTAATCGTGCTTAAATCATTCGCTAATTTTATAAAAATATTTTACCGATTTCTAACAAATAATTATTACACAAAGCAAAAAATACATTATGAATTATATTATAATAATAAAATGATTTATTGCTGTACCATAATTTTATTATTATTCAGATGAGCGTTATTAAAATTAATTTGCAATCCTATAAAAGTTTTATTTATATGCACCATTATGCAAATATTTATTGTTAAAATTACAATAGAAAATTTATTTTTCTTAACAAAATGATATGAAATTTCACCATAAAATAATCAAGATTTTACCGAATCTGAAATTCACAGATTTTTCCAATAATCCTAATTTTAAAATAAACGAAAATTATAAAACTCATTATATACAAAACTCTGAACGTATTCAAAAGCATCAAATCACAACTAAACCAGCTTCCATCATAATCGCTCCCATATTTCAACCGAATCTCCCCGGCTCCATTAAACCATTTTACAAACACACACACAGCGAAAACATTACGGCTCGAAAACTTCACAATCGCATTTATACGACAGTGGGTCCATTTTTCCCATAACCGTCGCATTTGATGAGCGTCATTGTAAAAGGTTGGCTCGACGATCGTCGCCATGGGATTGGTCCATTTATTCCTCCCGTGCACACAACCCTTGTACACCATATATTGTACATCGCACCCCATAATCCCCCAGCAGACCCCCGGAACGATATTGTTGTCTTTCGTCTGCCCCCGTCGACAATTTGAGGCATCAGTTAAACCAACAAATAATAAATTGCCTTTGAGTGAGGGTCGCGATCGTTTTCCGATTAGGGTTACAGAATTTTCATCGAAACTAACTTTTAAGAATATCCGATTTCGAAATATTTGGTTATATTCGGATACATTATACAGAAAAAGTAAATCTTAATCCCTGCACGATCTTAAAATTTATCGATTTCCGTCAAAATTAAGTTAATTAAAAATTATTTAAACGAGTTTAAACTGTATTTAAAATCAATAAAAAAATAATAATTTAAATTTTAAATACAGTTTAAACTCGTTTACGTAAGTTTTAAGCAACTTAATTTCAGCATGCGAGATTTTCAAGATCGATAAATTTTAAGATCGTTCGGGATTAAGATTATAAGATTTACTTTTTACAGTGTAAGTTCTCCTACTACGAATTGTTAAAAACCTGTGAAATAGAAAAATGCGTATGTTCTGTAGTTCATACTATAAGTATGTCCATTTCTATCGTGCAGATTTTAACACTTCATAGAAGGAATATCTAGGGTATATTAAAAAAAATCGAGTATTTGAAATTGAAAACAATTTGTTTTTTGTAAAAAAGTATGATTTTTGTATTAAAAATCATTTGTCTTAAGCTTCGAACATACTATCGGTAGTAAATGATGCAGTGATTCAAATCTGTTCTATCGAAGCTCATTTGTTAATAAGTAGAAATCTGATTGAAGAAACATTCGAATAGTTTAACAAGTATGAATATTTTTTATCGAAAAATCGGACGAATATTCGAGTATCGAATATATTCGAATGCCAACCCTATTTTGAACCGGTTCGCGAATAAATTGTCAGTGAACGTGTCAACTCGTGCATAGTGCAACCAGATAAGTATGCAATTCACGGCAATATCCTCTCGTCGAATATGCCGATGAACAAATTGCCAATTAAAAAATAATTGAGCTTTTCGCGTGCATATCGAATTTCTTAGAGATTTTATAATACCTCGGGTGGCGTTGTTTATGTTTGAACTAATTGAATTGTTGTTTATGCTTGTGCAAATTTTATTTATGCAATTGCGACCGTTCAATATATCAATTGATTTAAAAATTGAGATTAATACATATCAGTAGCGATTCAATTGAAATGTGCGCATAATACTGGTTTTTCCTTCAAGGCAAATAATTTCCATTTCATGTTAAATATGTATTTTGAAAATTGAATCAAACTCTTATGTCTACACCGTAATCCGATTTATCCGAAAATAGTTTGATTTAATTTTCGGAATAATCAAGATATGAAAAGGAAAACCTTTTTATCAGTATGAAAATTTTAAAATAATACATTTTTTTTAAATATTTATTTTTTTATACATGAAATAAATTCGATATATTATTATATAAAAATTTCAACGTTTCGCATCATCGACCGTTTGATTGAGTGCATTTTATATGAAGTTCACCCTGTCGGATACGCTTGTCGTTTGTCGTTCGTTCACAAAAGGGGGAGAGATGAATTGACTTTGAAAAAAAAATAGAACGGTAATCGGATAAATAATTTTATTACGCATATGATACTTAATCCTCTTTGTGCGCAGGACAAACGATTCGCCGATCGGTGTTTCTCAAAAATACATATAATCGTATCGATTCGCCTCATTTTTATTTATTTTCCATTTTTAAAGATTCGTATCGTAATATTTTGAGCGATAAATCGCTTTTCGATATGGTAATAGCGAATATAATATACACGGCGCCAACTTGCCTACATATTGGCAAACATAAAAGACAGATCGATATGTCAGGCGACGAGGCGCCTAACTGTACCATTTCTTAAAAGGGCGTCTCGAAAATATATTTTTTTAAATAGAATCATTAAAAAATTCAGATTTTTATATCATAAGTCTAATATTACATAAATTATCATTTAAATAAAAGTTTCATCGCTGTGAAAATTTCATTGTATGAGACTAATTCAAAGATGGCCGCCATTGAAATCTCATTTGAGCGAATCCCCAACTTTATTTACGAAATATTTTTTATGAAGTATGATCGTAGGTATAATAGAGTACTTTTTTATTATGATTCCGATATATTCAACCCCTCAGCTTTGGTTCGCTTCGCTATTTTTTCAACCGCCCCCCACACGCACACACACCCGCCCCTGGCTTTAATACGACCAATTGTGCATGAACACGCTCGTCGTATGTAACTTTATAAGCAGTTAACGTCTGAATAGGTATTTTGCAATACAATAAAAATGTTAGCAGCGAGCATTTTCCACGCCGTTAAGCCGGTGACAAATGTCTGCGTTGGCAGCGGAAAGACGCGAAATTTTCCGCGGAATATGGGTAAAAAAATAGAAATTTGAAGTAATTTCGTCGTTCTTTTCAGGTGAAAGTCTGGTTTCAAAACCGGAGAACGAAGCACAAGCGGATGCAGCAGGAAGAGGAGGCCAAGAGTTCGCAGTCAGGTCAGTCTAACAAAGGGGGGTCCAGTGGAAAACCTTCGACGGACGATGACCAGCAGCAGAGGTATGGCCAAGGATATGAGGAGGAAGAGGAGGAGCTCATCGATATGGAGATGGACGACGAGTGTTTGACGGACAGTGAAAATGACGCTTGAAATAGTGAATAGAATCCGTTCGGTATCCGAATGTGAACATTGTTTATTTTTCTAATCTTATTTATTGATCAGTTCGTGTCCTTTCGTTTCCTGTAAATTTCCCATTGTTTTGTGAGGTGTGTAAACGTTTTGTTTTCGATCCGTGTAAGTACATGTTCGTGTACGCAATAGCTACATATCTAATGAAACAAACGATCGAATTGTATTTGAATACAATGTTCAACGCAATATGTTCATGTAATACGAATTTAATGATGATTTTCTATCGTGTGAAAAATACAGGAAAATAATTTTGCGTTTATTAACGGGATGCGAAATTGCTGTGAATACTATTTTAATGTTAAAACGTAAATCAACTAATAGTTAGTAAGCTCGTGCCAAATAATGTTAAGACCTTTGTAAATAATATTTTTATTAGGCATGATTTTTTTTAAATGAAAAACAACACCCAAGATTTTGTACTTACGTTATTTGTTGTATAGTTTGAAATTTATTTATAACTATTTAAGCCGCTCCAGCCATATAATGATATATATTCTATGAATACGTAATATTCGCATGATATATGGAAAATATATGTCAAATATCCCTTGTAAATATTGATCATTTGTAAAACATAATTTATATATCATGTAAATAATTAATAAAACGTTAAAAGGTAAATTAATTGATGAATGTGGAAAAACTTTGTTTATGTACTAAACAGTATCAATAGTGATTTAATTAAATTCGAAATAAATTTGGAGTATTTTGAAAGAAATAATTTATTTGATAAAAAAAATTCAACGTGGCCCGATACATTCATAAGAAGAAAAGCTTTCAATAATTGTGATTAGTTCCTACTTTATATTTTATTAGCTTTAACATCGTATTGTAAAAGTCGCTGTTTCTGTCATTTGTTTTATTTTTCTTTACATTTCTCTAATACTGTCGATCATAGCATGGTATGTAATTATTTTAAATTTTCTGTGATATCTGTAACAAATGGTTTTTTAAATCAATTTTTTTTTGAAATGCCACACATAAGAGTGATAGATTAGTTCTGTAAGTTGGCCATATATAATTATTATACTTTCGCATGTTGTAACTGTAAATTAATTTGCTGTACACTTTATCAATTGTGAGACGAAAGAAAAAAAATGCTCTAGTACAAATTATGTAAATGCGAAATTAATTTAATTTTGTTTAATTAAACCATATTTAAACCACAGTTTTAATAATTTTTATCATTTGAATCGAGTGCATTTATCTCAAAAAAATTAATACACATTTTATTCAGTAATCTATTATTGTCCTATTTATCGAATTACCAAAAAAATATCAATTACTCACAGTGGCTAAAATAAAATACACGCACCCGAATATCGGTTTTCGTTCACGCATTGAGCGATAACAAAAATTTCGATTAAATAATTACATAAATTTTAAGTGAACTGTGTGAATATTATTGAAACAGTGTAATGAAAGTCTGTGTGATAAAAGAGTATGCTTAAATGTTTTTGGAACGGAACTATCAACTCATTGAATATAAATATATAAATAATAAAGATGTTTCTTGTCAATGTACATTTCTTTTATTTAATATTCCTCTATAGATCCTATTTCACGATTTTGAATAAATGTCAAAATTTTCACATAGAATTCAACAATTGATCAAGATTATCTATATTTATTACTCTATAAAATTGACCATATAAAAATATTATAATAGATACGAAGCATGTTTTTTATCCCGATGGAAATCAAGATATATTTCATATTTTATTGTTTGATAAAATAATAACATACGATAATGAGTTATTAGTGATATTGGGGCGAGGTCGCCATAAAAGCACTCCACACACGCCTAAAGATGCTAATAAACGTGTATGAGTGCCCCTATATCTCCGCATATAAATATGGCTTATGCTTCTAAGCTGTCAGCTTGTTTGTATACATCTATGAAACATTACTTAATAACAAGTTTCGTTCTTACGGATATTATTTTAAATGCTGCAATTACGAACGTTTTTTCCTCGTATTATAACCATCAGCTACGGTGTGCCCACATCAAGAAGTGTAATTGGGAAAATTTCGAATGTCTGCAGACATTAAATTATTATTTTCACTCGAAAAAAAAAATGTTGGCAATGAAATATTTCGCACGTTTGAAAAGTCATAAGCGTACAATATCATACGTCTAATTGGATATATCGTTTCGTTCATATTTTTTTTAGGTAGCCATCGAAGCGATTCGTAGAAGATGAAAAAGTATCCTTTGGACCGGAATAAATTAACAGAAACGCGAGAGTATTTTAATTCATGATTGTCGTCCATTAATCATGCGCGATGTGTGGAAATATATCAAGAGTTGGCCACTCACTGTTATTATGTATATATTTTGAATTAAAATTACGGCCCGTGTTCTACGATCGTGTATATAAACGCGTGTACAAACACCTATCCGATAAAACAGATAAATGACTTTTTATGCCTCCATATGCTCCCATGACACCTACTCATTAAACTAAGTTAATATCTATTTTCAACTGCTCACATTCATTCACGTTTATTCTTTTGCGCTAGTATGAGTGAACGCGGATAACTAACTGTATAACTGTGTGAATATTGAATTACATCGATGTACGAACGATACAAAGATCGTACAGGGTGATCGAGCAATAATGTCAATTGTGACTTTTTGTACTTTTGAAAAATGATCGAATGAAATAGTTGCTCAAATATGTACGTCCGATATGCAAATCGAATATAAATGACGAGCTTATGGAAATATTAGATCATATTAAAACTATCATTTATTACAAAATTTAGGTACATGTACTAGAAACTCGCATGATAGTTCTCGAATTCTACACATTGCGAGTCGTTACTTAAACTAAATAGATTTTATTACTCGCATGCGAATTTCTAGAACGTGCATCTAGTTTTTAAAGCAAAACTTTCTGCTTTGGAAATATAATAAGAAAATAAAAAAAAAAACGATCAGATTTTCAAACAAATGGTGTCCGAGTGAACCAGTATCTAGACAAAACGTTTAAGAACTGACTCATAATCGTCTTGTAAAATAGACAAAGCAAATTAAACTCGTTTTATATTCACAATCGGCGCAAAGATCGAACAATCCGCAACTAATACGAGCAGATATCCCACGAAAATTGGGCACTCGATGTACGTACTACACACAAAACACTACAACACATCCCATAAATTACGAAACAAAACGTAAACGACGAGGCGAAGAGACGAAAGGAGAAGTTTGCTTAACCTCAGATTAGAGGGAACTGATAATTACGTATAATAACTACAACGAGCCGACCTTTCCGACTCGAGAACGGCCCTTAACACGTACCAAAGCCAAGTCGCTTAGGTCTTTTAAGAACGGCGTCTTAACGGGCAGGTCTTAGCTCAAACCTGTCTGAAAATGTAATTAATAACGCCGTGTAATGGTTTGGCATAAACGGACACCGTACAGTTAACCCGTAGAATGTTGGTTTTATACGTTTTCGATTGGGCGATCGAGGGTTTTTGTTCGAATATTACAATGATGCGTTTGTTTATTTGTAATATTTCGAGATGCATATTAATCGATGATAAATTGTATACATTTTAATTTGTCAAGTTTGTTGTGAGCGTATATCTGTAATTTAGCTTGTGATGTATTAATATACAGGTGCAACGTTTAATCGATAAATTGCGTGTTTAAATAGCGAATTATCGCGATGCAAAGATTTATAAATTTACAACGCGTTGCGATAAAACTGTTCTATGTAATGAGTCTACGTATAATGTAACTATTTGTGCTTAAGAAAAATCTATTAAATGTTTTTTATCTGTAATTATATTTTGAGATTATTGCTAATGTAGGAATAAATTTTTCACATAAATTTTAAGATTTATATTCATAAAAATATAACATAGTGACTGAAAGTTAAATTTTATATATTTATTGAAAGAATTATATTATCCTACTTATTAGGTCAACCTAGTTGGGTACCAATAATACTAGGTAAAACGAGATTAAACGAACGTGATTTGATACTATCAAGAAACAATAGCTACTCGAGCACTTTCTTTTCATACACGAAATATGCCATGTTCTGAATCGGGAACCTATTATTGCTTGGTGATATCAATATTTAGATTATTACCGAGGAAACTAATCATTCATCATTTGAATCAATGCAACATTAAACTGAAAAACAGCGATCTCAAAACCAGAAAATCTAGACTAAATCGACACTGTTAAGCAACAATAGATACTCGAGTATTTTCTTATTACATACAAATTAAGCATGAACTTGAAAATCTACTGTTACTCAATTGAATTAATACATCAAATTATCACTTATGAAATTAATAATTTGAAAAAACAATTGATCAAAAAATCTACTCAAACTGAAAAACTTAAACTTAAATCCGGAAAATCCTCAACTCGACTCCGCACCACTTAACATCGAAGATCCTCAAAAACAAACATTCCCAAACATCCGATCGCCAACCCTGACCATCTCGAAGGCGGCGCCCGTTCCTATATTCCGAAATTAATTTCAGTCGCAATAAATATTCACACATTATCTGTGTGTAAACGACGGCTGAATTTCGAGAGCCCGCAAGACCGGCCGCATTATACCGGGCATTATACACACGTAAACGCCATTACCGGACAGACGGACCAACAGACGCACACATACGAAATTATAATACGTATTTTACAAAATATATACATATATATATATGTACGGTGAGGCCCTCAACCCGCCCCGGGGCGGCCGGTTAGTTAAATATTGCCTTTAACAAGAGTCGCCACCCCGCCCCACCGGTTCGGAAACCGACCTCGGAGTTTCGTATTATTATGTTTGTATATCGGCAATGTGTTGTGTGTGTGTGTTTCCACATTTTTTCCAAAGTGGAGATGTTTCGAAATTGAGATCCGGCGGGGGAAAATTGAAATTTCGCTCGCGGAATCGTCGAATCGAAATGTTAATTGTCGATAATGATGCGTGCGAGGCTGAGGGGTATGTATGCGATGAGGGAATGCGTGATGTTGGTTGTTTTTTGAATAATTTTGGTGTTGTGTATTGAGAGGTTTAATTTTTTTCAAAAAAAATAATTGAACTTTTGCATATGACGACTGAAAAGGCCGAGGGATACAAGTGACTTTGCGATGATTTCGAGAAAAGCGCGTTCAAAGTTGATCATGTACCTAGATGTATTAGGAGGAGGTCGAGTGATTCGATGATGTATCTCGGCAGAATTCGTTTATATCCTTTTGCCACCAAATAAATAAGCATGCATAAAAACGATTCCTGTGCATAACTCTATTTTACCAAAAATATCTCTTGTACCCCTTGGCCTTTTCGATCGTCATATCAGTTTAAATTTTGTTTAAAAGAAAAGATTTTACTAGTAAGTGTCGATCATAAGTTCACAACCCTTTTGATGTAAACATAATGAATATTCAAACTAAATAAGTGATTAAATCGACTATTATGATATTTCAGATTCGTACAAATCATAATTCAAAACATTTTAAACAGAATAGATGAAATGTTCTGATCAATTATAACGAATCGTCGCTGACTCGATACAAAATTCGTTTACACGCACTCGTAGCGGTTAATTAATGATCTAAATAGCCGAGAAGCATTCGTCTTCCGTTCGTTATTAATTCATTTTATTAATCAAAAATGTTTTTTTTTTCACCATTGTCGTTAGTTCAATCGTCATTTTGTCGATTAACGATAAAAAAATGGCCGACCGTTCATCCAATCTCTCCGGTCCAATCAATACGGACGTCAAATGGCCAAAATGAACAAATCGTCATTTTTTTATCGGCATATCGATCTACGCTTACAGCTTATATTTACACTGTAGTCATTTATTTATTTGATAAGAAATATCAACATAGTGTTAAAAATATTAAACGTATCGTCACTCGCGCAAGAGCGCATTAATTAATTACAAACATAAAATGCGCGCATAGCATTTAATCACATTATAATGTATGTTGAAAATACTTCGATTAAATTTCGTAGCAAATGAAAAACGACTGTTCGACATAAATCAGATAGATGCTTAATAACGAAGCTTTACTCGTTGCACAACGTAATTCGATGAATGGGAAAAAAACGATCTAATTACGAGCCGTTTAGCTACATAGAGAAAAAAACTGTATCGTATGGCATACGTCTTTAATCAGCGTGCAAAGTATAATTTTCTTTAATCAAATTTCGCAAGATCGACGGATAGCCGTTGCGTAAATGGTCAATTTTTGAACGTGAACTTTATTATACGAACCAAATCGTTATGAGTTTTATCCATTATTCCATCGTGGCTGGACGTCCGAGGCGTTATAACAACTACAACAACATTCTTTAGCACCCAGCGATCGAGACCCGATAAACTAACTCTTCAAAATAACTGACAGAGTTAATAATAATTGACAGGTGTTAGTATCTCAAAAAGCAGGTAATGAAATTATCATAATATATAGGTGGGTTTTGATTCGGACGCGACGTGAAAAAATCGCCTCAATATAATAGAGGTACGCTCGATCGAATTAAACGATAATCGTTCCTACAATGCGATTCGAAACATCGTACAGATTTTATTGTACAAGTACGCTAATATTGAACAATGTCTTTGGAAACTGTAAAAAAAATTGCTTCCCTGTAGGTCTGTCGGACAATAGTTTCGACTATGTGGTATAATCCATGCGTTAATGTAGTTATCTTAAAAGGATAATGCAACTACTTATGCATTGAATAAAGAGAAGAAAATTCCTTACAAAAGCAAACACTAAAAGGTATTAATGACAGTATTCGTAATTTTTTCAGTGTGCTGAAAAACTGACGACAAAGTAAGATAAAATAACCGTAAGTAATTGAACACATCGTGAGAACTCGCGGAGAATATGAAAGATCAAAAATATTGTCAATTTACCATCACAGAAATATTCGGAACAAAAAAATAACAACACAGCTTTTATAAAGAGATTTAGACACTAAATAAGTAAAAACCATTGAAGCTTAACATCACAAATAATCTATCATTAGCATGAATCTATCTATACAATCAGATTTTTTTTCAAATTTAATAAATTATACAATACAAACATCAAAAACCTGCCAAAATCCACGCAAACCATCGAATTTGAACTGCGACCGCGCGCACATTCAATTTGCTCCCCGGAGGGAAACCATCGGCCCAAAACAACAACGGAGCGAAAACCCGAACATAATACAAATATAATACACGATAATAATATAATATTTGGCTTAGCATCGTCTCTCGTCGAGATCGGACGCCGTTTAACCCCTTTAAATGTGTGGCGAAGCATCTTTATCCTTTGTGGCTGTTGGCTGTCAGCGTCGGTGACGGCTCCGTAATTGGTTTTAAGATTAAGCCGGCTGATTATCGCGAGGGGTGGTTATGTACTCCGGTGCTAAAAAGGTGCCGAAAACTTTCAAATGTAAGCTGGGACGTATTGTTGTGGGATTCAGCGAAGGCCAACTCGGTTGGGTTAGGAAAATTTTGAGAGATTTTGGGTTGGAATCGACATTTTTGGCTGGATGTCGTGATGGTGATTGAAGACTGTTGGAGGTTGATTGGAGGTTTTAGGTTGAAGATTGAATTGATTTGGGGTTTAATTAGTGATCATTTGGCGTTTTTAGTTGTTTTTTCTGATGTTTTTCCATTTAATCCGGAAAGGATTTATCTCGATTAAAAAGATATGAAGTGAATTTTCGATTAAGTTTGACAGTTGCACAATGGTCGATAAAAATCAATCGCTTACTTAGTCAAATGTTTAAAATGACTATCGAAAAGGCCAAGGGGTAAAAAAGACATTTTTGCCGAAATTGAGTTATGCACAGAAATCGCTTCTATGCACGCTCATTTATTTGGTGGCAAAAGGATATAAACAAATTCGGAACATGTGCCGAGATATGTCATCAAATCAGTCGACCTCTTCCTAATATAATACATGTAGGTACATGGTCAACTTTGAACGCGCTTTTCTCGAAATCATCGCATTCACTTGTACCCCTTGGCCTTTTCAGTCGTTATATATTTTATACTATTTTTCTAGATAATTTTCATTAAGACTTAACTCTCTTTATCCGACGACACATGAAATTTAACATTGCCGAAACGACCAATAAAAATCCTTTCAGCTCCTAGAATTTCAAAATAAAATTCTACCATACAAACATACATCCACATCACGTATGAATATTATTAGAAAATAGGATGTACATTTTCGTAGAAGTCGGAAAATAGTCTCGAGATTTCCCAATGGATCAGACCGCGCGTGAACCACACGTTGGACATTTCTGACATTGGAGCATACGGAGAGCATTGTTTATTTATCCCAGCTTCGGAATTTTTTCCGAACGGCTTTTCTTTGAAGAAAAAAATCGTCGATTGTTGGCGAGGATAATTTGGCCGACACGCAACTCGAATTTCACTCGTTTGCCCTTTCGTACGAGGATTTATTATTTGTGTGTTTATTTCAACGAGTGAGTACATAATTTTTTTTCGTATATTTTGACTTCTCAACCTCGCGGTCGTGCACTATGATTATTGCAGTCGTTTCGTACGTAATTTGACGGATTTCGTGAAATCGCGTCGAATTTTCTCCGTTAGTGAAAAAGGAGAAGCCTGAGCCGTCGTCGAGGCTGTTATAACGTCGTTACCGGAACGTGACGTTAACGGCGCGAGCAGAGTATAATTTTCAAATTCAAAAATCGTCAATTATGACATTCATTTTTTCACGACTTGTAATTAGATGATTTTCCAGTATTTTCCCACATTTTATTTGAAAAAATCGAAACTAAATAAAAAAAAATTAAATCGATTAAAATTTCATCTAAGCTCAGGTATGACTTCGTGAATATAACCTTATCAGGTTGATAAAAATTAAATTAATTTCAAATTCAAAAAAAATAATCTCGCAATTTCGTCTGTTAAAAATGTCAGTATTAAGAATAAAAAGGGTTTAATTTTTTCAAATTGAAAAATTTTGCCAAAATATGCGATGTTACTTTATAAATAGTTCATTTAATTTCAAGATAACCTAATGAGATTAAACCCACTATTTAATTTATAACCATTTACTTCATAGAAAATTTCATCAAATTAACAATTCATCGACATGATCAAATTATGATTTAACAAATGATAAATATACATTCAAAATGCGTGAAAATTATTAACACGTTAGCATCAACCCTAATTTTCTACGTCCGCTAAATAGCAAAATTGCTCGATTTGAATAGATAAAACGAGCTAATTCAAATAAAAGTATACATATCAAGTTTTACCTCTCTTGATACACATCGAGAGTTAAATGAATATAAACACCTAATTACGAGAATAATCATAGGTGCGTATTCTAAACGCGTCATGTTGAAACTTCAACGCGAGCCTCGGTTGGTTGGTATCGTGATAAAAGCAAAATGCTCAGGTTAGCCATCATTATCGCAACGATGTGAAAAAATAAACGTTAAAAAACGTAGGGTATAATTTTCTCCCTGTCAGGACAAGACCCTCAGTCTTTATGAACGTTTAGACTAAATGATGTGGCGCTTCGACTTCTACTAAAACCACGATCCAAGATTTTTAGGGTGACTATCGTTTAATTATAAATAATTTATGTGACTAAATTCGCTTCGATCATCATCTATAATCGATTTATCATTTGATTGTTGAAAGTAATTTGTGTCGAGTTTGTTTTGTGGTCCGTTTTTCTTTTGAATGTTGGTCACTATCGTCGATTGCGGGTCTAAGAAGCAGCAATTTAAATTCTTATAGAGCGGGATCCATTTAATTTTCGATCTTTAATGACTTTAATATTTGGTAACGCCCATTCCGACCGTAAGAATAATAAATTACTGAGCTTAAATAGATCAAATATTATTTGAAAGTCATTAACGTGCGAGCTTCGTACGATTTAAATTTCAAATTATAAAACTCATATTGTAAATTATCTCATGGATATATGTAAATTGTATTTTTTTTTCTCATAATAATATTAAAATGATGAAAAAAAATCAAGCCTACAAAAAATGCACCCTCGCGCGAACGTAGCCACTTTAGGCATTTCACATGATCTGAGAACACATTAGATTTTATGCCTTTTTTATCATATACGTGTATTTTTTTCCATATACACGAGTGTAGGTATAAGTTCAGACAGCTATTATTAAATTTCCTAAACGGGTATCGTTAATTAACATTCTGTATACATCTGTTTACTAATTGCTGGCAGCTCTCCTCTCGTACCTATACAAAGGGTGATTTATTTTACGGTCATAATTCGTATAAAACGTTTAAGAATTTTCAATTATACCAATCTGACATATCTGAATAATACAAAAAAATACACATGTGAATGCGTGTGCGTTCATTCCTCGATAATTATTTACTGACATACGAAGTGTGTAATTTCGATGCGGTGACACTGATATGGGACGTTTGATTTACAACGATACCTATACGATGAATTTTAAATTCAAAACCATTAAAAGATTCGAATCTCGCACGAAAATCTCATAATGATTTAATTAGCGTATTGAGATTTTCGCGTGAAATTTCCCTTTCACTTCAATCGAGATAATTCGTTACATTCAATCGAAATAAAAATACGAAACGATCCAACTGCAATTTATAGACAATGCACGTGAAAATCTTTCACCGACTTTCGACACATTCAATTAAATTAACCCATTAATAATGCGAACCGTAGGATTTCATCGGCCATAAAAATGATCACAATCTAATACGCCAATTAAAATAATAGGCTCGGATTAATCCGGCGCAGCGTCCGATTACATTATTAATCGGCGACTATTAAACTACTAAACTATCGACTATCCTGTATACAATATTGATATAATATATCTAAAGTTAAACGATGCGCTAAATGCCGGGCCCGATGCGAGGCGTTACCAGACATTTCTCTAAACAAGTCGGCCGATGGGATACCTGCCATTAATTAGCCTCAAAATGAAGGTTTTCATATTAAAGCCGAGGTTGAAAAAAGCCCAAAAAACAACAAGAGCCGATGATGATAATAATAACAACGGCAACAACAACAAAACGCGTGATGAATTGCTGTGAACGAGGCGCACGAACGAGGAACTCCACCTCACCTTAATGACCGGCTTCAAATCTCCAACGATCCACGTTCAACACACACTTTAAACCAGATCCGGACCATTGTTGCTCGTTTGCCTATTATTTTATTACATACTGGTACATATTCTTGTTTTTGTAACGTCATAATCTCTAGAAATCTAGGAATGGACCAGTTTAGCTGTGCGATAATGGATTGTGCGTTTGGGGGAATTGGATCGATTTATCGTCTGATTTAATGCATATTTTTATACCATTTATCATCTTTATGCATCGTATCTTACATAGTGAATAATTTGTCAATGTGTTGTATCAATATTGACTCTACATATTGCATCAAATAAATGCCTTATTCGCTAATTGCGCTTTAAAATGCATCAATATACATTTTGGACGATCGATTTATTTATTTATTTCAATATCATCAATACTCATGTAGATTTTCATCATTATTGAAATGAATTGTTAAAATTATCGACCGTATAGGGAAACACGATCTTATAATATGCTCATAATTATATTATGAAATTCGTAAATGACAAATCAAATAGCTTAAAAAATACGTATAAATTGATCTTTTATTATAAAATTTAATGATTAATTAAAAATATGAAATTTGAAACTACGTCCTCAAAAAAATATTTTTAGATTCTTCATTTTTACTACACGCATTTCAGTCAAACTCGATAACATCAGTGCCAATCAACTTTTTTCATAGAACGTCATTTTAAGCAACCTTCCGACAGATTGATTCCTGATTGGCAAACAATATTCGGACATAATTAATTACCCATCCTAGTAGAACGGATTTTTCTCATTGTCAGACACAAAAAGAAATCGTCTGGACAATTACGTGACTTAAACACCACACATAATTTCGATATCCAACGCGGATTACACAGGACATAAATCGTCCTGACGCCGAGGAACTTTTATGGGGATTTTTTGACATTCAAGCAACGCGTTCGATTTGGGGGGTTTCTTATGCATTTCGTAATACAATCGGTAATATTCGAATCTCACGATACGTGACTGTAATATGATTATATTTGTATGAAGAAAGATAATTTTAATATGTATCGAGAAACGAGTGGCGCCATCTGTTGTTTGATTATTCAAGTCGCGTATTTTATCGAATTTCACACATATTTTAAGTTTAAGCTATTTGAAATTTTAAATGTGTGAAAATCGAGAATGTTCGTGATGAAGCAGCGTTTTATAACATTTTAGCTATTAACATAGGTTCTTTGATTGTGAAAATATGTTCTAACTTTCAAATTATAATTTTATATTCATTTCAAGATTTGATTTCATACACATATACATATCTAGACTTTTGAAAATGTGACTGTGACTACATACATACATATATCATATATGAATTATTATTTTATGAATATAGATGAGATTATTCTGATTAGTAAATAAAACAAAGGAAAATCAATCAACAGTTGAATGTATTGAACATTTAAACAATCTCTATTTAAATTGAAATTGAAATAGTTTTCTACACATTTGGAAATTAAAAACTTATTTTGCTCCCCTAAAAGTTATTTTTTACACCCCTAAGGATTTCTACACCCCTAGTTAAGAATCACTGTAATAAAGGAAACTGTTAAATATCGACGTTCAAATTTTGGCGCTGAGTTCATTCATGTTGCGTCCGTGTCGTAATCGTTTTCGACAAATAAAAGAAGAACTCTAAGAATGTGTTGACGTTTTATCGTCTATTAAAATGGCTTTATTTTACGAGCTTCCTTAAAATATGGCGACATAATGTATTGATTATTCATAAATGCGCTTAAATTACACGGTGCTCAGTCTTGTCATCCTTTATTCGCTTAGAATTTCAGCAATTAATCAGGTGCTAAATTATACTGCCGTTAGCAGCGACTTTGCATATTTAGCTTTTTTTTCAATGCGATTTTTTTAACGAATTTATCAATTAGTTTTCGAATATAAACATAAATAGAAAACTTACCTGCGAGAGGTCGGCGACGATTGCATTTTTCGCTTTTCGAATTTGTCATTAATTTATTGACAATTTGATATTGTGAATACGCTTCGGAGAATCGACTATTAGATTCTATAAAATTCCATTGTGAATGCAAATTTCTTCGGCAAATAATACCGTGAAAAATTTTATTTGTCGTTAAAAAATCTTAGATGATCGATGCTCGATAACACATTTTCATTCGAAGAATCTCTCTCGATAATGATAGCCGTTTTTTCGACATTCGAATAATTCTCATTAAAAAGTGATATTTTTAATTTGTTGAGAAAAAAAATCTTCTTTTTATCAAATCCGAAACGTCTGATGTTATCTTTATTCAAATCAAAGTTTGTGGAATCGATAGTTTTTTTTCAGTCGAAATTGCATTTCGTCATATCTTGAGAAAATAATTTGAATGCATTCAAAGTCTATAAAATACGCCAATAAAATTTCCACATAAATTGCACATTGATATATTATCATTTTTATAAAATAAATGTCATAGATCAATTAAAAAATTTAAAATAAAATCTATTCAACACATTTAAAAAAAATCGTATTACATAAAACATTAATTAACTTTCAATTACAAATTAACAAATATTTGCATATTTTGCATCATGCGAGACAGAAAAACGCCCCGATTTGTCATATGGCGACTTTTTAGATTATGACAATAAATTAAAACGGAATGATAAAAATGAAACGGTGAAAAAAATAGCGCACAAACACTTTTTAGGCAACGTGTAATTGCATACATCATAGGTGTCTGTTTGCCCATGTAAATTGATTGCGAGTTAACAAGCTGCTTCAGATTTAACGCGCGCAAGAGTGAGACAAAGATACGAGATTTAATAAGCGATTGTATGGAGTGCTAGAGAGGGATGGAGCATTAAAAATAAAGCATGTCAGAAGTGATAATATAATGGACTGAAAAAGAGCTTTAACGATCTCTCGCGTACAGTCGATCCAATCGAAAGCGAATATTTTCATTAAAATAAGTTTTTTTCCCGATCGTGTGACTAATGATATCATTATGCGCGCATAAATATATTCATAGGATGTAATAATGTACGAAAATATTTGAAGAAAGAATCTGTATGCGGAAAAAAAATATAATATTGTATACTATATCGTCGTAATGTGGATACCGGTTTTTAATATGTCCAGTTAAAAACACATTTTGAATAATATCATTGACGATCGTTATGTACATATTTGCTCGTTTGTATGCTAATCAGTTATATATTATTTCTTAATTGTGTTCGCGATTAAACATGAACGCTGTCAATATAATTTTAGGCGTATGACGCCGACGAGGAACGTCGACGACTTCGGAAAAATCATAATCAACGGTCGTTAAACGGTCATGTTAATTTTTTAAGCTTTTCGTACGATAAATAAAAAGAAATTGTCGATAAAATCAGCCAGAAAAAGGAATCCCATTATTTTTTATGACGTATAAATTCATTAAATTAATATTTTAGCATTGTTCCATTATACGATTTTGACATGTCCGATAGAGAGACGTTTTATTTTTCCCACAGAGCCTTTTTTTCCACTAAACAATGATGCTCGACGATGAACGGAAAACGTTTAACATTTAGATAAAAATAAAATGAAAAAATCGACGATCTGTAGGCAAACCGTTGTAACGCGATACTCGACCGGCTAATAAAGCCATACATATTCTTGCGCGTCTTATAAATTACCACCAAGTGCTAATATAAAGAGAGATCCAATCCAATTTATCAGCGATCAAAACGATCGGATTTCACGCAAGCCTCGAAGGAAAATGAGCCCAAACACAAACATATATAAAGCCTTAATTCGCAAAGCTCTACACAGCACCGGAGTGAGATATTGTACTGCGGCGCGAGCTGACTCCACAATGTTTAAGCTTCGAAATAAACAATTCTGACCGTACAATTCTGACTGTACAATTCTGACTATACAACTCTATGGTGAGTCGAGAGTATGGAGATATTATGGGTCGTGTGTGGGTTTTTAGAACCACCGTGCAGCTAGTTGCTTTGTCACACTAACGAGCCTCGTCCTTATAACCTATGGGCCCTTTTTATTCAGTCCAATCGCTTTGTCGTGATATTGCAGTTAAACAAAGGTTTTATTGAATGGTTCGTGTGTGAAAATTGTATAAAATGTCGATGTTGCTTTAAGGCTTTCAATAGAATCGATGATAAGCGATCGAAGGAGACTGCATTGAAATTTAAGTCTAATATGTTTTATGTGTATAACTATAAAAGTTAAATTAATAATGTCTTAATAAAAAAGTATACTGCCAATGAAAAATTGTTTATTATTTATTGATGTAGTGAAATTTGATATTATACAATTTTATTATTTGAATAAAAGTTTTAATTAATTTGGAATATAAATCTGTTCAATCGTGCACACGAAATCAATCTGAAACCCAATCGAAAATAATTAAATAAAATATTCGAATCGAAATCTGATTCCAATTATAACAAAATCGGACTAAATTAAAAGCAGTGTTGATTTACTATCTTAATTCGAACACAGGTTTTATTATACAATTAAATAAAAATCACTAGCATACGATTGAGAATCGACGACTTACTTCGAGTCAAATCGCGGCAATTTAACGATTCGAATTTTCTATATAAATCGCTTCCGGTTTCGTGTCGATCGCGATTCACACACTAACTGTAAAAATCGATTTTGAAAAATTAACTTTTAATTAACTCACACGAATATGTGTGCGAAAATTTAATGTAAATTTTCATGAATAATGATCAGTAATTGAGAGCACTCACGTTGAATTTTGACAACGTAATAATTTCTCGTATAATGACAATGTAATAATTTTTCGAATAAAAAGAGCCATGTGCGATTTTTCAACCTCGATGTAAATAATCTTAGCGTACATTCGCAAATAAATCGATTATTAAATCGTAATGAATACTCTGCGAAATAAAGGTGCGTCCACACGTTGGCATTATTCACGATTTGCGTCACAATCGATCGGTAAAAAAAAATCATTTAATACATCGTGCAGATTCAATCACAAATCAAACTCCTTCGCAAGTGGCACACAATTCGATATCCAAGCGAGAATTTAATTTAATCATGAATGGTTTTAATTGAAAGTCAATGAAATCGTTAACGCTCACAGCATATTATACAAACACCGTTTTACGTTGCATTTATCAATGCGCGGGATGATTTATGTACGAGAGAGGTTTCGTTATTGCTTTTATCGATTGATATATAAATTGTTGCATTTTTAAGCGTTGCCGTTAATGCGTTAATAGTTATTAACGGGCGATAGTTTCGAGCCGTTTATCGCTTCTTCGTCAGACGCGTTATGTGAATGTACACGATAAAAGTACGCTTTATAAATATGATATAATAATATAATATAAGTTGCAGTGTAATCGCGGGCAACATTATCACTCCTAGTGTGTCTATCACAATAATCTGAGAGTTTATACGGCGTTCAAAAGTCGTGCCCCCATCTGTTTGTCTGACATCTTCATAATTCGTTGCCCGCAGACGCTCGAGAAATACAAAACTATCCTATGTCGCTTTTAATTAAATTTTCTTCAATCAAAATTTTAATAAATCAATTTTAATGAAATTTTCATTTTATTGACGAAAAAATATCGATAGATTTCAATCAAAATCTAATCAAGATTTTTAAATTTAATTGAGATTTCTATCTAAGTTTCGCTTAATTTATCAATTTGAATGAATTTTTTTGATTAAAAATTTTATTTATAAATCGGATAGTGTTGTCATAAGTCACCGCAGTTGTGGCAGTACAGTATCGCTGATGCGTTCCTCTTTTAGATGTATCGAGATAGTGTGTCCGAGTCGGGTAGAGCAATTTAAAAACAAATAAAGGTGTCAGTTCAGCATCACAATACTGCCCGCAGGGGGTTGAGACATGAGAGCTTCACTTATCATACGCAAGTATGCTTCGATTTCTATACATACTTATATATAAATTTAATTTTTCGAAGAAAAAATATGCATCATCACGCCATTTTGTGTATATCCATGAAAAACTGTGAAAACGATTGATTTGATTTTGCAATGAAAAGTACTTAGTGACTCATTCAAATCTTGTTAGATTTGTTAGAAATGTTTTAATTCAGACAATTGAATTATTTTCTTTTACTAGTTTTAGAAAATCAGATGAGAAATCTCAATTTTACGACTTTAGTAATTGGAAAGTTTGGGATATGCGAGAATATGTCGCATGAAATTTTCAGTGCGGAAAACTCTCCAGTTGCATCGAAAGATCAGATTTTCATTATTCAAACTTACAATCGTACGCATCACTAACGAGCAACATTAAGATAAATAAAAATAAAGTAAAAATAACATTATTCAAATAAGTGGCGATCGTACGTCAAAAGCGTGAAAGTCGAACTAACGCGTCATACAAACGCATATTTTCACACGAATGAATAAATCTACCATTATCTGATGTTTGATTCTAATGTCTTAATTTTTTATAGTAATTTGATACAGGTGTAAAGGCACGCTCGTGCGTCGTCATACGTTCAAGATCCGTTTTATTATTTTCATATAAAATTTTAATTCGTGTCCCAACACGCGGAACATCAATTTTCAATGAGCGCCAATTTATAATGTCGCATCGAATGTGCGATTTTCGAGAATGCAATAAAAGTGGCATTTGCCGATCCCTCGTGGCGATATGCTCTTTTTAATCCTGCACAATATATACTGTATTGTGAAGTATTCTAGACATTTTTCATAGTAGAGAAATGTGTTTTTTCCGTAAAATTTGTGTTAAATGAGTTAATAAGGTAAACGGCTATGAATTTGTCAGATGATGTGAATTGATTTCGGATAAGTTAACTTAAAATCGGATAAATTGAGATATCTTGCATTTTTTCGGTTTAAAATGTCAGATAAAAGTGTTTAAATTGTTTCATATCGAAAAATAAGTGAATTTGATATATGTGGGATTGCTTTATTTATTTAACTTTAGAAAGACCTGATGAAGTCTTATACAGTGAAAAGGATATAGTCGTTCACCTTAGTTTCTTTTATAACTTGAAGAGTGATCAATTAGGATTCTTAATATTTCATTTGACATAAATATTTGATATGATTTTCATAGAAAAATTCGATATAATCGTAGAGATCATTATGCGAAAGTCGTTGGAATATGTAAAAAATATATTTTATTGCAAACTCTACATATCTAAAAATCTTGACAATGAATAAAAACAAGATTTATCCAATAATATACTAATTTTTTTTATCCTGATGATAATTTTTTTCGAGCAACATTTTCATTTAAACAAAATTTTCAATTGAAATCATTTATATTTACAATTCCAAATTCTATATCATGAAACATATTTGATCTGTAATCAAATTATAAAAGAAACTATATACCTATTTAAAGAAAAATTTGCTTAAAAATACAACATTTTTCAAATTCATCAAAATTGTCCAGAATTCCTCCCAACACAGTACGTGCGTATGTGTGTTTATTCCATCCTTGTACAAATAGCTTATTTAATGTTAAACAACGAATCCCGAGGGTGTCGGGTTACCCATGTGGAATGTCGAAAATCTTGTAAGGTCCTTTCGTAAAGTTCGCCAGCGCCAAATGCGGTTGTATAAACGTCATCCGAAAGGATATCGGATGTAAATTTGAGGAAAATGCGCTCTGAAAAATGGCCTCTGTCGATGGAGTCATTAGAATATGATATCGCTGTTGGGATGTCGCGATATTGCTCTATAAATTCGATGTAACTGCTTCGGTTATGATGATGTAAAATATTCTCCGTTTTTATCGCCGATTTCACATTCTAAGCTCATCGTGTTTGATTCTGTGGAAAATTACGATAATTGGATGTAATATGAGATATTGTGCGTTTGCTAATCAAATAAAATTAAGGTGTAATGTAATTGAAATCTCGTCCTATAAAATAGTTTTTATTAATCATATCATTATACATACATCAATGATTCTATTTTCTAGACAAAAAATCTAAATTAACATATTTTCGTTTCGGAAAAAAATGTCGCGTTCACTCAATGAGGGTAACTCTTATATTATAAATAATCAAAAAACAATTTGGGTGCGTGAGTTTAGCTTCTAAAGAATGGTTCACAACGAGTAATAATTCGTTTCACATATAAAATGAGGATCGTTTTGAACGACAAAAAAATGTATAAAAAAAAGAACTATACGAGCTGGCATATAAAGAGAAGCGAGAGGATGAAGAAGACGTCGTACGTGGCAACTTAACAAAGAGATTTCGTTTAAATTTTAGGTATGCTCGTTTATATGAATACTGTAAACATATTAGCTTTGAATAAGGGGTATAAATTAAATTGAAATGTCGCAGAGGTGTGTAAACGAAATGAACGAAGCGCCGCGGTCGAATGGTCGAAATGTACCACTTTTTTATTCAGAATCATATTGAAAATAAAATTATTTGTATTGTAAGATCATTATGCTTAATATGTTGCAGTTTTTTTTTTATTTTTGTATACTAAATTGCGAATCGTCGATGATTAAATAATATGATGAATTCATTAAAGAAAATATTATATTAAAAAAATATGATAATTTAGTACTCAAGTATAAGCGAGCCTAAAAAAAATCATTAAGATTTAGCATAAAATTTAAATTTCAATCTTATTAGATTCTATTTATACGCGATATAAAAACATCGAGCAGTGAATTGAATAAAAACGACCCAACAGTCAATTATCCGAAAACCATAACGAATCGATTACGAACGGCAATCCAGTTCTAAAGACGCTCGACAATGCGTCCTCAGCGTATAAACATCGCACAATGCATCGACGAAATAAACACTAAAAAAACCGCCGAATAAAAGAGAATCGATACGAAATTAAGCAACAGAACAAATAGACACCCGAAAAGAACGAAAATAAAAGGACGAAGAATAAGAAAGGCAGTCGTTATGAGCTTCCCGCGGATCACGTAGAGGCTACCACCTACCATCTTGGAGATGCCATCTCACGTCCCCCACAAACTGCCCAGATAATAATAATATTACCAGCTTATTGTGTTTTTATTGTTGGTGTTTGTTATTGTTGTTATAATAACTCGAGAATAAAATGAGATAAACGATAGGGATGCGATGCCCGGCAGTCGCGCACCTTTTTACACGTGGGTATATTCCGTATGGAAAAAAAATCGAATCCCGAGTTGATTGGTTGTAAATTGGTTGTAAATGATATAAATGTGCTTTTCAGTTTGTTCTATATAAAATATAATGGTTTTATTGGGTAATAAATGTGTTGTTATGTGGGAAATTTTCGAATTTTCCATCTTGAATGTATACGAAATTAGTCAAAATTTCGATTCGTTGTTTATTTTTTTATATTAAGCGCATAAATAACGATTTCGAAATCGTCGTTTAAAACAATATATAAATTAGAAGCGTAATCAAATTTGAAAATCGCGCTGAAAAACCCACGCGATCATTTATTTCCATTTAAAAATCGCAGCCGAGTCCAACAGCGGAAGAACGTATTTCATCGCGCAACAAAGAGATGAATAAATAAATAAATAAATATATAAAAAAAAAAGATCGAATCGACAAATTTATTTTAGAAATCCATATGGTCGCTTAAACGGGCATAAATTTTATTATAACCGTGGTGTATCACACCTGACAAGTGGATGCATACACACGTACAGTGTACGCCTAATATAAGCTCGTCGATGTTAAAAATATACATATATAAATGTATAGGAACACAGTCGACCACATTATAATAAAGTGTTTAACAAAACCAACAGGTGAGATGGGTCGTAAAGGGTGTTGGTAACATTTTTTACGCGGGTGGTTCTCCAACGTTTTCATCGACTATTTATTCGATCTGTCGATTTTTTTTTATTATACGTGACACTAAATAAATGAATGGAATGAACACATCTCCATTTGTTTGTATAAAGATTGAGTTTTTTTTTACATTTCATTAAAACACATGTGTGTGTATGCACATCGAGCTAAGAAAACATCAACGTGAATACGTTTCGAAATTTATGCATTATTTACGCTTTCTTAATACATCATAAGTCGTATAAAATATACATAAATATAATCGAGTAAAAGTTTAATAAATTATCTACATGTTGAGTAAATCTTTATAAATTGAAATGGTCAATTGAAAAATAAAAATTTTCACAACTTTCATAATAGTCTATTAATACTTGAGTTTACATAGATCTGTATAAGTGGTGTTGAAAACTAAATAATTGATAGAGAGAGTTAAAATAAAATATCTATGTTTTTCAAATTCAAAATTTTTTTTCTGTTTTTGTGGGTAAAGTCTTTGATTGGAAAACAAATTCATAAATAAACAATTCGTGGAAGAATTATTTTTCCATCATAGAAAAAAATAATATCAAGTTTGTGAAAATCTATGTAAATATTACTGCACTGAATTAAGATTCAAATGCAGTATAATTTTCATGAAAATATTTACGAATAGCTTTTGTAACATTTTGGACTTTCAAGCCAATTGTGTATTGTAAGAATATTTACCATTTCTGTGGCTGGGCTACAAAAAGGCCTCCCTGAGAACTATCAAATGACAAAAATCCCATTGTTTATAAAATGTAATGATGCGAAAATCCTCCCAGACGTGCATACAAAATTTTAAATCATCATTCATCGAACGGCCTATAAATTCAACTACAGGACTCGCACGTAAACGGGGTTTCCTCTGATCCTTAAAAAGCGAAATCCCGCATATGAATCGGTACTCGACTGCACCGAGCACGCGTTCACAATACGTTAAAAGTGTAGTTGGCAAATTTTCGCGACGTTCGCGTGCTCGAGATCGTATCGACCACTTTGCGATTGTAATTATTTGTTCGTACTAATGGCCGCTGCCAAAACGCGATCGCAATACCGCTAGCTTCATTATCGTCATCGATGTGTATATTTATTATGTTATATATATAGATATGTGTATTGTTTCGCGGTGCTCATTAAGGCTCTGGGTGGTGGGTAATATATTTTAAATTATCTCGTTTGTCAGAGATCGTCCGGTGACTGATGGACGTTGCTCCGTGGGCGCTTTTAGCTCTTCGCTCCGAATCTACACGGCCGCTTTAAATGAAAATGAAACAAATTTAATTAACTGTTATGCAAAGTTTTAATTACTGTAAAGTTATCGAATACATCAATATCAAATCCAAGTAAAATAAATTTTATTATTTATGAACTGTCGTGAATTATTCATACATTAACGATCAACTAGCGATACTTGATTTTTAAAAAAACTCACCCAATTTGAATTTCGCAATGTACTTTTACGCGAATTTTCAAAGAAAATAATTTGGTCCTAAACGTTTTATTTTTTTAGGATGTTAATAGGCTACGAATCAGAACGATTTATTCGAAGTTAATCTAGTTCGCGCGAATTTTAACATTAAGAAGTATGATATAAAGACCAAAATTCGCTACCAAGACATTCGATTTTAAAATAGCTGAAGTCAAATTCATTTCAAAAATTAAATATTTAATTAAAATTTTATAACATAAACAAAACCAAGGCTGTTGAGTCAGAGTCAAAGTTTCAGTGTTTGGGTCAAAATCGGAGCAATGAAAAACAAGCAACTCCGAATCCTTTTTCATTAAAATTCAAAATATTTTTTTTTTTATAAATTGTTATGATCAACGTGTATTGGAACATAGAAGCGTTACATCGACGAAAAAGCGCTATTATTATAATAGATTTCACAATTTAATTACAGATGAAAACACACAATCAATCATTCGAAATTGAAACCCGCAAAGGGAAATTATTTAAAGTCGGACGACTTCCGTACATGGATCATTTTTTAACGAGTGTAGACTTCGTCCTCTTGTACTCTCACAGTGTTGCCATTCTCTCGTTTTCGGACCGGCGAGGTGAATAGGTCGACTCAAATGAGAAATGTGTTTATTTTAAATGCCAAAGTGAGCGATCCCATTTCACCTGCGATGTCTTGATAGCTCCCTAACGAACCGGCCGACAGGTCCAACGTTTCGGTTTTGACGCGCACATCTCATTTCCGAAGCTAAATATTCAACTACATGCAATAGTACATACAGCCACGAAGGCATACAGTTTCAAATGTATCAATATCGCATCTAAAACATATCATATTATCTTAATATAAATACTCTTACACTCGAAATCTTAATATAAGTACGCTAACGCTCGAAATTTCGAGCGTGCACTGAATTGTGTCGCCGCTCTAACCGAATCGGCTTTTGTCGAACTTGAGCATAGAAGTAAATTTTGCTCATATAAGGCATAAAATCCGGGGTTAGAGTTCTGTCTGTAATAAAACCTACTTAGATTGATCTATATCTATATAATTTAGATCTAAATTCGAATTGAATGAACTAAAATTTGAATCAATCAAATATTGTTTGAGTTAGTTTGAAATTTTCACCATTAAAATAATAATTTTACATATGATCGAGATTGAGGATTTTGAATCTGAATTCCTCATGTGTCCACAATATATCGTGTAATATGTAAGCATAATGCTCTCGCAGACATCTGGCCATACATCAAAATTAGTTTCTCAAATTAACTTGTTGCCTCTCGTTTCCTCGATGTTCACTTACAAAATGCACGTCGAGAGAAAGAGCGACCACGAGCGTGTAATGTAGTTTTTTTTTGTGTGAAAAATTTATATATAAGCCTGTATATGAAGTAGACAGAAGTTGAATACACAATGTAGGGTGGAATTAAGTAAACAAGCCGTGATATGTTTTTCAAATGAGACAACGTGGGCGTATGAAATTGTCTTGACTCCTCGTGGATTTGTTCAGTTTTGTTGCACGACATGAATGCGTTTCGAAATTGTATTGAAAAAATTAAATAACTCACAAAGAAAAATCACTCATTATTCACACGTCTTCTTGTGCACGAAATGAAATTGTGCAAAATGTGAAAAAATCAAGTATCTCGATATCGGGTTTATTATAATTCTAATCAAACGTTTGAACGATAGTGTGCATTTTTAAATGAAGAATCCAATAATGTTTACGCGATATGAATTTCCAAGTGCTCATATAAGGGACAAAGTGCATCTTATACCTAAATGCGGACGCGTATCTCGAATGCATCTCAATGTTTTTCCTCTGAAACGTCGAGTCATCTGATTTATTATGTGCGTATCTCGAAATTGCTATCTGTGATCAAAATACTAAATAACTTTAAGTGAATATCGCTTATTTTATATGCTGAAGATTGCCGTCGTGGAGATCACTTTTTTTTTGTATGCGCATCGACTAAAATAGCTTTGCGATTCGATGAAATTCGTAAGTCGGACGTTTCAATTAATAAGCGTGAAATATTTCGAGTCAGTTTTGATTTAGACGTGAAATCTTTTATCAACTATGTAAAGAAGGAACCAATTTACATATCGTTTTATCGTGCGATCATTTTAATTGAATTGTGAAATTAACACGCTTGTCTTCATATAGGCAAATTAATTAGTAGCAAACGACATAATCATGAAATTTTATTCAATCGCGAAAATATAAAATCATTAAATGATGCATTTTATTCACGTACTATGTTGCTTGACGTAAAAGTGGTCGTTTTGAACAACATTTTATTGCTGTTAAACGTTGTGTTCATCTTCATGATGATCTCACGACGCGTATGAAACTCACATTCCCAGAATACGAACGGTAGCTTATTAAATGACTATTTCCACGCTTTTCCGGTTCGCTACACGCAACTTTATTATACACATTGTGCGACGATTACTAGATAATTGATATCGAATTCGTCAGCAATGGAGAAAAAGACATCTGCTCTTAGAGCTTTGATTTATTGATTATGAAGTCGGCTGAATGCGACGCCTAGGTTTGTAGTTTTATTGTTGTTTACGAATTGTACGAAACTGTCGATCCTAGAGTATATAAAATCGCTATTGAACACCACCTTTGTACGAGTTCAATAGGATGAAATGAGGCTATTATACTGTATATATTGTCGAACCATTATCTGCTAAACACTTTTTCGGCATTTTAACCACGTATCCCCGGCGATAAATTCTCTCCTTTTATGTATGCTTGTAGGTGTAAAATTATGTCATTCGATTTGACTTTCGGGCATAAATTTCGAAAACGCCAAAGCCCAGCTAACGCATATCGAATAAAAATATCACGCGATACAAACACAATAAAATACAAATCCAAATACAATAATTCGCCTCGTAAAATCTAAGCGGACACAATGCGAGAGATTCGAGTCTACACAACGTATGGAAATTACGGTTAAATCGAGATGTACATACTGCATATTTACATTGAATGACTCTAGCGAGGGGGAAAAGGGGAGGACTTGGTTGAAAAAAAAATATTAATATTATTTTTAAATACGAGTCCGTGAATTACACAGGCGGTGGGACACACCCGTAAAGCATTATCGGCATTGTTGTCGTAAATGGTATAAAATAAATAGTGCTTCATTGTTGTTGAAGTGTTGCACCCTATGAGACGGGTGTTTCACACACTGGCCAACCAGAGGATCGCTTCTCGAAATGCTGTGAAAAGAGCGTTAATAATGTCTTTATTATGCTACATTATTATTCCATCCCCGGCTCGTATTGTCCCCTGTATATCGATTTCGTTCGAGTTAACAATTGATTTTGTCACATGTTAAGTGTGAGATTTATACGCGATTCACAGGATGGTTACGATTTTTTTTTTAAATAATCGATATTTTCCGATCGATAGATCTAATTTTTTTTTCAAAGAAAAGTTGGCAATTTATTTCGATGCTATTTTCTTAAATAATTAATGGGTATAATAACTTGTCATGTGTAACATAAGTTCGTTTCATTGATATGTCAAGCTACAATAAGAGAATATTAATATGAATCTCTTTAAAGAAAATTTATCTAAAAATAATAAAATTCAAGATAGATCCTAAATTTTGTATTATTTAATTGAAAAAATATGAAATTCGAAAATTTCATTAACACACTGTGCGGCGTCTACTGGTTTAGGTGCAAACATATTCCCGCAGCTTTTGACGCGTCTCCATTTTACTGTTCAACGAATATTGACAGCATTATTGACTCCGAAACCGAAAATAAATACATTGTCCAATTATCACGGCCTATTATATTCTATTTAGCGCAAATAGCCGACAAATAACGGTCGGATGGGTAAGAATATGTGGAAAAAAGGCTCAACACAATGTGCAATACGTGTCCCTCCCTTGTGCCAAAGAAGACGATGCACAATGACTCCTGGAGGAGGACAAAGACGTCTACGTCGAAAAATAACGCATCTATAATACAATAATACAATAATTTTGCAATCTGCCATCGAAAGGTGAAGATATGGATTTTATTGCAACCATTTTTTTGGCGATTTTGCCGAATTGCGTTGACTAGGCGCCAAATACGGGAAAATTGATGATTTTCTCGCGATAAATATTCTGTGGTCTTTTATTGTATGAAGTTATTTATGAAAGTTGAAAATTATATGCATTATCATTGTATTTAAAAATATATATAATTCATCAACGTGAATCCTCAAAAATTCTATAATATTTTATGATTTATATTTAATTGAAAATTTGTCGCATCACGTCACTGATGAGATTTGCTCAATAAAAGCGGTTTAAGAATTCAATTAATTTCTTTAATTAAAAATATAATATTTACAACTTAATTTCGATATACACGAATAATATAAATAAAAAAATCAACAATAAATATTTTACGTCAAAATCAAATATTTTAACACGCCTTCGCGTCAATTGATTCGTTAACCATACAAAAAACCCGTATAAAAAATAAACATATATTCTTCGGGCGTTTCACACGTGAATGGAGCTGTATAATGCCATCCACGAGACGTTTATTATTATATAAAATTTAATAACAATAAATCATTAGAGATGGGTCTTCGAGGAAGCCATACGGCCCCGCGATATGTGTCCCCGGTTGGCGTTCGTCTATTAAGACGGTAACCGACGCGAACAATGCATTGTCATAGAAAAATGTCCTTTTTTGTTGGCAGTAATTGTGGATAGATGAAGTCGTCAGATAAAAAAAGGACCAACAGCCCCAAAAGAGACGTATGCACTGTTATTTTTGCATTTTTCCTAGTAAACATGCCCCCCGTTGCTACGGGATAGTCATTTTCCAACGTGTAACTTTACCTTTGGGTCGAAAAAAAATATTCCAGTGTTGTGCTCGTTTGATTGATTTTCCACGGTTATTTATTGTTGTTTAAAATTCGAACGATGTAATGAATGTTTATAACATAATTACGTTGTATGTAGAGCGATTTTTTCATATTGAAATTATCGCACGATCAATTATTCGATGTAAATATTTCAGATAGACGCTTGTGAAACTCAATTTTGGCAAGATTTAGAAGTCTTGATTTAGAAAAATTGTTGCTGTGAAAAAAATATTCATATTTTAATCAAGTAATTATGTATTCTGCCAAAAAAATAAACAAATAGTTGCGATTATGTTGGGAATATGTAAACAAGACGTTAGTCACAAATTACACGCTGTATGGATCAATTTCATTATAATCGTTCTTCGGTGTAATTATGTGATTTTAATCTCTCTTTTTTTGCGTAAATTGTGTTTGAACAATCTGTTAGCGTTTTTCTATAAATTTTCCTTTTATTAAATTAAAATATGAAATTACAAAAACGATAATTATAAGGTGGCATTGTACGATTTCCATATAAACGCACACCGATCAAAAAACATTTCAATTTTAGTGAAAAAACGATCATCAAACAAAAATCCAATTATCTAAATAAACGAATGAACGACTATCTTGAATTCGATCAGTAAATAAATTTATTCATTTGACTCAGAATGAAAGAAAAATAATATAAAATAGATACAATTTTCAAAACACAGAGAAACTTTTTATCACTAAAGAATTGATTCAATGAGTGAACATTCATTTTTTTCTTTTGTTTTTAGCCTCTAATTGTATTTCAAAATATATTTAAAACCTAATTAAATTCAGAGTGAATTGACACTTTTTTTGCACGATTTTTCCGAAAAGAAATTAGAGGTGAAAAACTAAAGATGATGATCAAGTTACTCCAATTTTCCCTGTATTATTGGTACGTGCTGCACTCAACGGGTCATATTAGATTAGACTGGTCTACATTTTAGATTCGAATATTAAATTAATCATCTAATAAGCAAATGAAGTGGATACTAATGAGGAAAAACTGCAAATGTACAAAATCGGACAAATCGTGAATTTTCTCGACTTGTATTTGATATAAATTCAAAATTCGAAAAAATATAAATTAATTATTAAATCATGATAGAGAACGAGACGCCCCTGCATCATCACGGTTCATCTGTCATGGCAAAACAAGCGTGTCATTATAATGAGACTAAAGGGCCGGCCCGTGGAAACAGATGTAACTCGAACAACGGGGTGGGGGAGGCGTCATGTCCTCATAAGCACGGGATAACTTCGAGAATGAAAAAAAATAGACACCCTGTATAATATATAATGGACGTACATAACTTCTAAATACCTCTGAATTCTACGTATTGTGACGACCAGGTATATCTAAGCTTTCCGCGCAGGTAATTTTATAATTGAGCGATTAGGACATCGGTTCCGTGCAATATGAGGCTTTTTTGCTGTTGTGCGTTTTTTCGTGATATATTGGTGACTTTTGGTCTATCTATGTTAAGAATCTGAGAAAATCAAATGATTTTGTATGAAGAATTGAATGTTATTTATGTATCATTTGTCATTTTCTTCAAACATATTTTCTTCGAATTTGTGAAATCGTTATTTATGGTGGGTTCGGTTATGTTCGTATTAGTTCCACCTGGTTTTATAAAGATGAATCAAATTAAATTTCATCAAAATTGGACAAAAATGAAAAAACTCATTTCAAAATTTTCTATTCAATTAATTCGACCAACTCAAAATTAATTTCACTAAAAGCAATCACTACTCGTCTAACATTAAATCGAGCAATTAAAAAATTAAAAATTCAACACAGATTGAAGATAATTTTGAAAATCTAACAAATAGACCTTATAGATTATTAATTCGACTATATTGTATCCTAGAAGAGAAAAATCGATCGTGTTGAGAGCCTCTGGCATTCAAGACGAGATGTTAATAAGAGGCCGGACGGGCCGGTCTCTCGGGATACGTGTAAATTGGATTGTGCTCAATCTTGTTAGATACACTAATTATAAATGGGCCGTTTAACTCATTCAGATTGACCTCATAAACTGTGTGTGTACACACGCATACACGAATGGGATCGAAACTAGGGTGGCCCTATGGATTCTTCGCATTTTATTTTCTTATATAAAAAAAAAAACAATTTAATTGAAAATTATAAAATTAGAATTTTCTTCGTCTGCTGTTGGTAGATATTAAGATTAGAAATTAGAGTCTCGATGTATATGAAACAAATGTGTGAAAAAATAACGATATCAATGTTTATCTAATGTGTCGATAGCTATTCAATCCTAAAGCTTTAAACGTAATCATTGCTATCTTGAATTAAACATTAATTGTTATGTGACTGTTATGAAATGATTATATGTATAAAATTTTCATGATTTAAAATTTATTTGGATCTTAGCAGCCCTATGCATGAAGCGAAAGAACATAACTATTAGAATTAGAATTACCTGTTGCTGTTCCTCGGGAGCGTCTGCTGCGTTTTATTTTTACCTTTCCCTCGTCATACATATTTCATTCCATTTATTATTTCCTCGTTGTTCGTTCTATGCGTAATCGGCGAGAACTAAAAAATTTACGAGCCAATAACCGAAAAAAACCGATCGTCCGTAATGACGTTATACTGCCGACTTACGTGTACTCGTCATTAGCATTCGGCGTGTGCATCGGTCGTAAAAAATCATAATAACGTTTTATTTATCCTGTGCATTATGAAAATGTACACTTTACGCATGCAATGAAATAAACGCGATTTTACGCTCCCGTTTTCCGAGAAAAAGCCTCTCTCATTTGTACCTGTTTGACTTTAATATGCGACTCGCGCGAGCGTCGTAACGCAATAATAGTTTTCGTTTGTGTCTTAAACGAAGAAAAAAATTTGAAAGTTTACGCTAATACTGCGGTATCGAATGAATAATGAAAAAAATACCTTTTTCCCCTCGAGAACGGCTTAATTAAGAAATTAGCCGCAGTCGTATAAAAGGACGCTTTATGCGCGCGTTCGGAAAGATCGAGAGATAGCGACATCGAGAAGTCGAAGATGGGAAGCTAAAAGGTTTGTAACGCAGTTGTTTTTCGGTTTTAGTATAATCGTCGTGCAGTAATGCAATCGAAGTGAGACGTTCCTTTATAAGAAATTATGCACATATTTAAATGGACGCAATTAGCAGCGCGAAAGCACGCGAGCTTTCGATCCGATGAAGACACGAAACTTTTTCGAAATAAATTAAATGCCACTCAATTAAAATTACAAACATCCGAGAATAAATGAATTTTATCACATTTTTTCCCCGATATATTGAAGAACACAAAAGAAAATCAGATAAAATAATAATGCAGCGATCGAGCTTAATCAATAAATTTACAATGTAATGATTTCCTGTTTCATTCCTGAATAAATCTTTCTCACAGAAATTTACAACAACAACGAGCATATACTACAAACGGCATAATATAGAAAAGCATTGTGATTCAAATATGCCAGTTACCATCTGCATATTCGAACACATTCCAAACACCATTGTAATAATATGCATATAAAATTTTACACGATAATTTACAGACATAAAATCGAGATTAATTTTCAGATTTTGCTAAGACTTTTCTTTCTATGTTTCAGTAAAGCATCGGCAACTTGACTAATACGAGAAAAAACACAAAGTCAGAACAAGTATGGAAAATTCTCCATATCAATTATGTATTTAGTTGAAAGAAAAACAACATGTGACGATCGAAAAGGCCAAGCGGTACAAGTGACATTTTTGCCGAAATTGAGTTATGCTCAGGAATCGCTTTTATGCACGCTCATTAATTTGGTGGCAAAAGGATATAAACGAATTCGGAACGTGTGCCTCAATATATCATCAAATCACTCGACCTCCTCCTAATACATATAGGTACATGGTCAACTTTGAACATGCTTTTCTCGAAATCACCGTGATGTCACATGTACCCCTTGGTATTTTCAGTCGTCATGTGTATTCTTAAGTATACTGAATCAAAACTTCATAAACAAACACATTTTATATCTTATATAACTGCTTCTTCATGATACTTTAAAACAATCTCAATACACCTCAGTTAGGTTGATTCATGCAAATCATAAATCCATACTCGGAACGATCTTCGACTTTTCACCGATTGCGTGATCGACGCAACGCATAAACAAGCACGCACACAAAAGGATCCATGGATCGAAGGATCGATGGATCGATCGATCGGAATCCACGTATCCGCTATACATAATTACGTTGTAATCGTCTGGTTGGGAGGTCCCAAGCGCGGGTACCAACGGGCGGATTTAAAATTCACCACGCTGCTTACGAACCGTCATTACGTTAATACGGCATTCCGAGTGCGTCGCAATAAATAATACGCGGTGTGGCCCTTCTTCTTATTCGTCCGACTTTATGTACGTTCGACTTATTACCTCGTTAATGAGAGGCGATTCGTATTCAGGGGACGAGGTGTCCCTGCGCGCCCCTGTCTCCCCCGATTCATTGTGTGTGTCCCTTCGATTAGAATTCGATATAGAAGCTGTAAGGACGTTCGATTGTTTAGTTAACATCGGATTGGATAGTTTTTTTTTTATCTAAAATTAAAGTCGATTGGTCGAAGGAGCGTGGGCGATTCTAATTTTTGACGTGCGAGTGTGAAAAATGTGGGTAAATTGATATTTCGAATGCGTATTATTTCGCTTTTGCGCGTGCCTCGGTGATATATTACGTCTTATGTCCGATTCGTTTTAGATGATAATTTACTGCTTGAATGGTTTGAATTTATTTCGAGAGATGAAGTCAGTCAATTGAATAATGGTGGAGATTAAAAATGAACAAATATCATATGCGATTTGCAAACAATAGATTGTTAGGTGTCACATTAAGAGTAGATCTTTTTTTGGATTGAAAATTTATTTGACACTTCTAAATATAAAATATGACTATTTTATAATTTAATTTACAAATAGATTGTATATAAATATCACGAATAATTTAATTAAAAAAAAAATATTGAAGCATCAACGAGTATTAAAGAAACGATAATTGAAAACCACAGGTTTGATATAAAAAGCTACTACCATAAAAAAGAAATCACGTCAAATTTGTGAAAAATTACATTTCAATTCACAACACTATTAAATTTATTGAAAATATAATTTATGTCATTGAAATATAAATTATTGTACAAACACGAAGAATACTCCTTATATGCGCAACGAATCGTAGGAGGATATCACAATAAGAAACGTTCACTCCCTCCGTTGAATATTAAGAGCGTCTCGTTGTTTTTCACCTTTTTTAATTTTCAAATTAAATATTATGAATATTTTATAGCTTTTAAACGATTCGATGCAATCATCGCACATTATATGCGGGATGGGTAAAATTTTTAAAGAGCGCAAAAACGCTCGCGAGATCCTCGCTTGTTCGCAGAAGCGATTTATCTTATTGGTTTCACCGGCTGTGAATGCTTCCGATAATAAATATGAGCTTTTATTTTTATGACCTCTCTTCCAGGAGATAAGTGCGATAGCTACATGGATCTTTAAATATTGAAATTTATTAGGTGGGCAAAAATAATAATGGTCTTACCGAGAGAGTGAAAACCCGACAATATACAAGGCGATCGTTGCATGAATCATTCGCGATTTATTTTTAATATAATATTTTTATGACGTTCATTTTCAACGATGAGATGAAATTGTTCTTAAAATCTTTCTTGCTGTTGAAAAAAATCTATTTTCATTAAGTATTTGACGAAGTGAAACTTAATTGTGTCGAGTAAACAAGACGGTCGTGCAATATTCGATAATTGCGACCGTTCATGGACTCGAACGCAATTTAACAAAGAAAGTATCAAATTAAAAGATTGTTTACTCGGTTTATTTTAAATTAAATAATTATAAATGGGTTTTTAATAACATTGAAAGAATCAATATCGTCGAAATAAAATTATTAAATAGGCGTATTAAAAATCAATCGTCGTCAATGCTATACCTATCGTTCTAAATATTCATAGGAGAAATGCAGAAGTTCATATTGTGTTATGGTTTTATGTATAACATGAAGCTTCTTGTTGATTGATGATTTATGAAATCAATTTGCGTTTATTGTTTGCAGAAAGCGTCTATGCTATGTGTTCTGATTATTTTCGAGTAGCGATCACTCCGCTATATTCGCACGAAACCTTTCGGAGCTCTACACGAATATTAACGATTTTTTAATGAAAACAAACTAATTAAGAAAACGACCCGCCGAGCATTAAACGAAGAATTTTAATTGAATCAGAATTAAATTATAATATCGAAATAATACGTGATGATTTCATCAAGCGATCGCATCTGCGCAACGGACGTTTCATCGCCCCGATCAGATTGAGACAATTTACACACCGACGCAAATTATCATATTTATACAAAAATGTGATGAAAGTCGAACCACTTTTCGCTTTACACGACCACAAAAGGATCCTCCAGGTACAATGGCCTGGCTGCTTGTGTGTGTTACATGCAAGATCTTCTCAGGTAGGAACCGCGAACAGTCAACGCAACTGAGTTACTCCGAGTCGCGAGAGACCGAGTCCCTGGAATCGATTCTGCGAAACACCTGTCGTAAATAATACTCGGACATCTCTCGGCAAGACTAAAAAATTACCCCACATCGTTCAGGGTTGCCATTAACTTTAAATTTTCGATTAAATTTCGGAAAATTCGAAGAAAACTTGAAGAAAACTCGCGAGTCCTCCGCGAAGGTCGAATCGATCGTTTTCGATTTGTTTTCAGGAAAATGTTTCGCAAATGGAAATGAATAAATTCAGATTGTGTTTACAAAAGTCGAATTGTGTCGAGACAACAATAGAGAGAAAAAAAATCAAGCAATTTGTAATATTTCGACGAGCGACATCTTTGACACCGGACTCGATGATCTTTTTCGTTCGGGTCGAAATTCGAATCAAAATCGTCAAATTATGTTAAATTATAGCCCGTTGTATCCGCAGTTTTGCATATAAAATCGATGCACATTACAGAAATCGTTTTATTGTCAGCGTCGTTCTAGTCGTTTTCGATTTCGTTAGGAAAACTCACAAAAACCCACTCCATATATTATTTTATACAAAATAAATATTCGGAGAGACTATCAACCCTGTCGACGCTAAACGAGGATATAATATATGTCTTTAAAATATATTCCAAACATTGTTAGCGACCTGTCGATTTTAACACTCCCACCTATAATATTAAAAGGTGTCTATAGACTCGCGCAAAAACCTGGATTCCTCATTGTTACAAGCGCACATATCAAACTTTATATATGCTTTCGAATAAATATGTCTTTTAACATTAAAACATCGCATGAAAATTTTATAAGCAGACCGCTTATATGTAATCACGTCAAAATAAAATGAAGGCTTTCACAATTGATTTTATACTTTTAATGGGATTTTAATGCGATGTGCGGGCTAATGCGAAAACGAGAACGGGCCGCTATCAGTTTCGATCGTTTATATTATTATTATATATTAATTGTATTTTTTATAGAGTTGAAATATTCGAAGTGTAGCGTTGAAATGAATGCGAAAAGACTTAAATCTAAGTCGCACTGTATTCATAATGAGGCGAGTTCGTGATTTATAACAGAGCATTACGCCGAATCCGACCAAGATTTGTTAATGACAACCGAGTTTCGCAACGTTTCTTTTTTTTCTCTGGTTATAATCAATTATTATCACACTTTAATTATAAATGTGCGCTAGTTTTCTACACGCGGCGATAATGATCGTGACTCGGGCCGTGTTGAAAAAATCAACGGTTTTTTTTTCTTCGATTCCTGCTGCTTTTATTTAACATATACGAATTCCCGTTTCGTTTTTATTTCCATCGAAGCCGTGACAGAAAGCTCGCGTTTTATAAACGCTTTATAAATTGTTTTCGAGCACGTATCGAAAACCCGAATTCGAAACGATCAATTAAACGACTGCCACTTATGAGCGTGTATATTTGGTAGTAACTGTGTTAACCGATCGACTAAAAACTATCGAGATGTTTAAAAAAAAAATCGAAACCGAGCGTAATATCTTTCGACTAATTAACTAACAGGATAGACGTCTCAATTGGAAAAATTCTACATATTGATATTATCACGTGCTCGTACATGAGTGAAATACGCTGGACTGAAGGCTCTATTGAGAACTCACTTTAATGGTTTCATTAATTATAACTAATCACGTGTCAGGAAGTTGAACGCTTATAAGCGTCAACGAACTCGAATAACAACTGTGTATAATGATAAAGTAAACATGCACAATGTTTGAAAAACTCGCATTGAATCTCTACTCTGTTTCATTTTAATTGGTATTTAAATTCATATGGATATTCCAATACAAAACGATGCATATTAATTCTGACTTATAGCTAAAAGCTAGTTATAAATTTGCATTTTGTAAAAGACTTAAAATATGCCATAAAATATTGTTTTATGGAAATAAAAGTTCTTGATTTGTATCCCGTGTGCGAAACGAGGATTTGGGTTAATTTGAATCTCATATCTTGATAAAAGATAAATTCTATCAATAATTTATTTTATTGCAGAAAAATATATAAAGAATCTGCATTCTCTATAATGTAATAAATAAAATCATTTGCACAAACGAATACGTTTTCATATCTATACGAATTGAATTTCTAATTTCATATCACCTCGTTCGCAATATTACAAACATTTTTTCAAAAATTTGTCAAAAAAAAGCATTAAAACCTTGATACGACCCTGTACTCCATTCGCTCCGTACTTACGTTATTAGTACACTTTCAAGTGTTTTCATTAAATTTCAATAAAGTTGACGTTATCGAGGTATATCGATTACATTACATTATCGCAATAATATGCAAATCGGTCAAGTGTCAACTGTCCGAGTTAGGCTATATTTTTTTCGTCTAATATTCTAATTTTATTTCTCGATGTGTACGCATTTTTTTCACCCATCGGGCTGACGATAATTAAGTTGTTTGTACGATGATTGGTTCGAAACGCTTTTCGACTTGTATTAATCGCATGGTTAAAATAAATAGTTACATACCCGCCTATAAATCACTCGGTTTAACAACGAGCGATCTCTTTCTCTATTTATCTACCGGACTCCGGTTCGGTCCGAGACTTCTCTAAACGAGACCGATTTTTTCGAAAAATTAAGTGAGGTAATGAAATATCGATTGCGAAACGCGTTCTCATTATCGTCTTTCTGTGCGTGTCATAATTACGCCGGATGAATGATGCTCTGAGATAATTAGAACGATCTTTTCTACGTGCAGTTTTTATATGTTACATTTCACAGTTATACAGAGTGTCTGCAGAATCTTTATGTAATTCGCTTTAACTAATTTTAAATGATTTAGAAAAAAATTGAAAAGTTGATCAATATATGACGACCGAAAAGGACAAGGGGTACGAGTGACATTTTTGCCGAAATTCAGTTATGCACAGAAATCGCTTCTATTTATTTGGTGGGAAAAGGATATAAACGAATTCGAAACGTGTGCAGAGATATATCATCAAATCACTCGACCTCCTCCTAATATAATACATGTAGGTACATGGTCAACTTTGAACGCGCTTTTCTCGAAATCTCCGTGAAGTCACTTGTACCCCTTGGCCTTTTCCGTCGTCATATTGACTCATGTAAATTCTATTTTACATTCGTTTGAATATTTTTTTCAACTTGCTGATTTTTTTTTAATTTCCCGCTTTAAAAAATATATTTCTTTCATAGATTCTTATCACAAAATTGTAAACATTATATAAATGATTTCTAGCTACAACTTAAGATAATTGAGCGATTAAGATTTGGTCGAACACTTCGCGAATAGCCTGTAGTGCAAAATGGATCTATTTTGAAAAGTTTCGTCACATTTATTTATTCGCCAAAAAATCGTGATACACAAGTTGCACTATTTATTTTGGTATCGATTCGATCCTTTTTTTCCCTCACGAGACTTTGATTTATATTCGACGATTGAATCGCTGATAATTTTCGAACCTAAATAGCTTTTTTCGGCGGATCTAAAAACAGAATCGACATTTCCAGAAACATTCACTCGATTTTCACACACAATTGCGCAACGGAAACTCAAATTTACAAATTAAACATCGATCGGACCCCAATTAGCGTTTTCTGTTCGCATTCGACTTATCGCCCAATTAGATAACAGCTCGTTAGGCGGACGTTGCTATCAATTTTACAGGTCGATTATCATGTCGGTTGACAGTCGATACAAGGTGGGGGACACCGCGAAATTATGATAATTGATAATTGATAACGCGAAAAGAAATCGAGCAGATGTGGGTGAGAGAAGGGCAGCGTCGCGGCACCAAATGACCGGTTGAGGTCCGTTTGGATGCCGCCCCGGGCGTCGAATGTGTCGTTGATTAATTTTCGATGTATTTACTTTTGAATTTATTATTTATTGGAAATTACTGTAATTTTGAAAATGTATCGAATTTTCAGGCCGCTTTTGTTTAAAATAATATGGGCTGAAGTTGGATGAAAAATGAGAAAAATTTTAAACGTTTAAGTAATCGAATTATCGATAATATTGATCGATATACCTACATAATTGATATACATGTTCATATTGAGGAATTAATATATTGCTAGTGGATTTTCACTTTCATAAAAAAATGATGTCTAGAAATATTGGTCATAAAATTCATAACAAAGTAAAAGAGTATGAAATGCAATATCGTAGAATTTTATTACAAAATTATAGTTCTGAGAAAAAAATTGCTCTAATTCACATACAGAAGATTTGTCATTATCTATGGTATTATTTATATAAACACCTGTTCTTAAAAAATCTATAAAAACATTTCAAGAATAAAAAAAACATGCATAAGGCTATTTACTTAATGAAATTGTATTTTTCGATTATTGCTGCAAAAAATACAATTACATGAGATTAAACTAATTTCAACGAAAATCATATGTATGTAGTTTCACTCGAATTGATTATTGCTCGCACATCGTACAAGTAATGTTTGAATATTATAACGAACTGAAATCAAACTGTTAGAAATCGTGCAATACACATAATAAAAATACGTGATCGCTTCGAAGGCCTTAATTTCGTCTCACCGTACTACATATACATACGAATCGTGACTTCCTTCTCAAACACAGATAATTTTTTAATGTGTGTTATTATTTAAAATTTTCGATATATAACGCCAATTTCGTGTTACAGCGAACGGACGCCATAAAATTAATTAATATGGCGCTCCGTAGTCCGACGAATGTGTGTCAAAATCTCTAAAATGCATTTAAAAAAATAAAATAAATAATATCCGATTAGTATTTTATGATGCAATACTAAATGCCATAAAAAATACTAAACGAAGTAATTTTCAAAAATTTAATGGCTTCAAAAGTGAAAAATCCGAAAAGGGTAGCTGCAGCGTAACTCTATCGAACAACCACTAATAACGCATTCACACCATTATATTAGAGTTGAAAAAAAACAACAATGAAAAAGAATCGTTTGGAAAAAGCCTTAAATTATTTTTGTGTTTATTTTACGCACAGGATCGGTGTTGCTTATTTATGCGGCATTAATTTGGAGCGAGGTTTGTTAACAAGGAATCGTTAGCCGGCTGATGCATTGCTTTAATGTGTAGTTCAGACCCACGAATTTACATTCTACCTCATCTTGAAAAAAAGTACACAGACACATCCATAATACACCCCCCTTTTGCTTTTCGTAATTTTTTTTTCATTATCGTACCTCTCAGCGAGTTTTTTTTTAACTCGGTTCGAGTACTTATATACGCGCTCGTCCTTAAATAACCCGGTTATTTAGTAGTTTCGGAACGGTACGGGGGCGATAAATTAATACCTTAAATGGGTGATCTATCGACACGTTAATATTAGGTTTGCCCGCGTTTCTTTTACGTATTTGCCTTTTTTTTGTTCGTTTTGAAGAAGAATATCCCCGAGTACGCTTTCGATTGCTTTCCGTTCGGTCGTTTTGCTCTTACAGTTCGGAGCCGATTAAACCTGTCCGATGCTTGTTTATGTTTATTGTTCTGCGCCAATTAATTAAAAACACACAAAGCTATCTTCATTTATTTAAAACGCTCGCCGGTGTAAAAATATCAAATTTAATTTGAGCGAAGCGTAAATCGATCCGGCGGTGATAGAAGTTTGCGCAATGAACGTTCTGAGAGCTCAAATGTTTTTTTTAATACATATAAATAAATAAATTCCAAAAAAATAATGAATACAAAATCTATTTTAAAATTACTAAAATGATTTATGAATAGATAAGTATTTAAAAATTAGTCAAAATTGATACAAGATATTAGGTGATGATAAACACTCTCAGAACTTAGAACACATTTTAATGTACATTTCAATAAATCTTTCAAGATTTTCCAATTAATTTTATACGTATTTACGTTCATGACTTAGTTTATAACATAAAAATCAAAAATGTCGTTCTTAGCCATATTTCAACACTTAACGAAGACCATTAAAAACATTTCACAAGTACGTACTAAAGGCGACTACTTGAAAGAAATGCGTCAACACCTTTATAATGCTTCAGATCTATTACATTTTTTTAATATTATCACATATTACATACAATACAGAAGATAATCACATTTGAATGCCAAGAGAAACAGAAAAGTCAACCGAAATCCGCGTACACATCATCGAGCCGAAAAGAACTATTGCAGCTCGAAACCCTCGACAAATATAAAGCACGGCCAAAAAACATAATTGGATATCAGTTTTTAAACGGCACACGATTTATTATCATAATATAATAATCATAGTATAAAATTATTCGGTGAACGGTGCTGAAGTATGCCCGGGCCGTATCGCTTTGTCTATCTATCTCCATAACCGATTTTTTATTGTTCGCTTTAAGCAGCGACACGCCCACGAAGCACTAAATTAAACTCACAATAAACGTATAATTACGTTCTAATGTTTTATCCCCGGCCTCAAATATCAAATAAATTAATTGTTTGATACCAGTGTTTGATTAGCTGACGCCCCCCCTTTTCAGTGCATATTCAAATTTCTAACATTGCTCGCGCGTCAAAGGATATATATTAACGCAAATGCGTAATTGACATGTGATAATTACGTATGTAAATACGAAAGACGTCATTCAAATAAAGGTCGCACTAATCGCAATTTGTTATAATAATTTAAAATTTTTTTTCGTAGGCGAAACTGCGATAAAACATCTCGAAAGTCGCTAAAAATCGTAAATTTTTCCTTGTAATTGTTATTTATAAGCGCGTAATTGCGTTATTACATGAAATTCGCAATGATATTTAGACTGCTCGCGATTATAGCCTCGATTTATGCGTCAACTCGTTTAATTACACCGAGAATTTTTTACATAAAATTAGAATACAACCGAAAAACTTTCTAAAAACGTACACACAAGACAATAAATCCTAAAAAAACACCCATATCCCAAACAACCATCGATCGATAACTGAACTGCAACATTATCGACTATGTCATCGAATCAGGACGAATTTCACGATCGCCGAAAATGGTAAAAAGGCGTATTCACATAGCAGTCCATCTCGGCGGGATATAATGTATGGGTAAGTGCACGTTGTGTATGCTCGAGCATACGCGTTTAACTTTAACCACCGAAGCCACCAGATATACCCATGATATATGGAATAATGAACGGTTGCGCGTTACCACCTCGAGAAACGAGAGAGAACCCATCCGCATATAACCACCATAATATCACTGTTTGTTCGCCGGACGTACGATGGTGAAGGTTGTTAGGGTAAGATCACGTGCTTGACGGACGGACGCACGCACGCACGCGTTTGCATATTTGTGGATTTTCGACAAATTTCGGTTTATATTATAATTTATATTTTTATGACGACTGAAGAGGCCAAGGGGTACGAGTGACATTGCGATGATTTCGAGAAAAGTGCGTTCAAAGTTGATCGTGTACCTACATGTATTAGGAGGAGGTTGAGTGATTTGATGATATATCGAGGCACACGTTCCGAATTTGTTATTATCCTTTTGCCAATAAATAAATAAGCGTACATAGAAGCGATTAAACTGAATTTAGGTATACGGTGACTCGATGTCTTTTATTTTGTAAAATCTTTCTCCGATAAAATAAGTCTTACGATTAAATGAACATTTCAAATGACCAGAACGATACTTTTAAATATAGCGATAAGCTGATTATATATAGATATCCCTAGTTTGAATGTTTTAATCGATACAATTAAGTGTTATCAATTGTTATAAAAAGTAATAATTGTCCCAAATCGAACTCGAGCTACAGGAAAGAACGTGCACACAAAATGCGCCGATTATAATACGATAGTTGTCGAATATTACACCGTTTTCGATTCACGTGAAAATTAATTACTAGATCTAACGATAAGTGAGTCTCATTACGTCAAAATAGTGTTCTCATTGTCAGTGAATAAGTGAACGTTTTAGAAGTAATATATTATAAAATCCTACCTTGAACGCCTTAAAAATGAAGTCCTTTTTACACAATCCACTATAACACTCACGTATTTAAACAAATCAATTAAAAATCGATATATTCACTCGAAATATTTGTTAAAATTATGACAACTAATTAAACGGCTGATCGCGACAATTGACTCTTATCAACTGATTGAAAATCGAACAATAAAAAACGCACCCGACACGTGCAACAATATTCCACTGAGTCCAATATTGTTTATTTAAAATTGTGTACAATATAAATGCAAATACCGATGTTTTTCATAATTAAGATCGCAGCGCGAATTTTGTGAAAATAATGATTTAATTGACTGACTGCCTATTTAAAATTTGGATTTATATAAGAAAATAATAATTTTTATATGAAGTCATAATTCATCAAACTGTTTTTTTTATATAGTTTGCGGATCAATAATGATTGAAAATGTCATTTTTATGGAATGACAAAACTCACTAACCAAATTATTTTTTTGATCAGTTCGATGATGTCAATGTTTTCAAATTGAATTAAAACCTGATACGATAAGAGAGTGTCTCAAATCATGTAACATAAATCGTTACGCAGAGTAAAACTGTTTCGATTATTATTCAATGGCCAGCTTCTAAAATCAAGTTTTTTTCATTCCACTACGACTGCCTTATCTACGGTAACCTATCAAAACATTGCTTTCGCATATGCTTAAGATAATAATCTCGTGTTTGTAATAATATTTAACATATCAATCTATACGTCGTCGCCTGACAGCGATGCACAATAATTAATATTAATAAAGCCTCCAATTAATAATGCATATATCGTCGAAAATTGGAGCAGCGAAATCATTTAATTTTTTTCCCGAATCTGTATAACGAGTGAAGACTTCTAAATCGAAAGTTTAATGGGTTGTTAAGCGTGAGCGTTAAAAATAAATTTATCGTGTTTTCATTTATCTCAAACTACTCGTTTTATTGACATTTTTCGGATCGGAGACCATAAAAAATCGTTCACAACAACTGTGAAGTGATCGAACAATAAAGGTGAATTCAGATGAATCGATGCATAAATATTTTCATCTCATCATAAGAATATCTTTTATGTTAAAAGAAATGAAAAAAATTAAATAATATTTCCAATAATATTCATGAAAATTTAAGTGATATTAAGATAGAATAAAATTATAATATAATATAACATTGAGCATGTATAGATGGACCCTAATTTCGAAAGAACATTTCGGCCCTTATCCGACTAACCGTCGAAGGTTCACCTCTCGTGTACGGCAACTAATAAAAAGTGTCGTCCTTATCTTAATTTCGAACGTTAACACGTGAAAAGATCACTTTTGCTAATTAATTTTCTTTTTATTGAACCGTATTTAAGCTGTTCTAAGAATGTCGACAGCGATATCGCAAAAAAAGAGTTCGGAACGCGACTCCTCGGGCGAGTGGTATATCGACTGCATTTTCAACATTACTAACCGATCTGATTCTTTTTTTATAATCAAATAAACAACTCTATCTTAGATAAACAAATATTTACGATGAACTTAAGTATTTTTCAATTTTTTAGATCTCATTTTTCATGATTAAGAAAATAAGCATGCAACTAATCCTAAATGTACCCAATTTAAATTGTAGATAGCATACCACAATACAAATCAAAAATGTAACCAAACTCGAAACCTATATCATCGAATATATTTGCTCCACAATTATTCCAAAATACAGCAATTACTAAATTGAATTCAAATTTAAAAAAAAAATTTTTTTCAAAAAACATCTGTCATAACTGATCGTTTCTAGAATCGAACAAATAATAATCGCATCAATTCCGATTTATGCTCTAGCTTTAATTTATTTTCTTTGGGAGCTATTCAACATGCGAGTGAAGATGGCTATCACACATAAGAGTTAAAAGCTACTCATGCCGAAAAAATGCGATAACTTCAGAGTTCCGAGAAAGATTTCGCATCAAAGGCGAACCCCATTTTCCGGGCTGCTGATCAGATCCTCGGAGCCGTCACCAAAACCAACACGAAACCCACCAGCTCACCTGAACTTCTGAAGATTAACCATTTCGTTATTTTTTTCGATTTGAATGTTAACAGCGCATCGATGTCGAATGAGAAACGGGCGTGACGATCCGAAAGACAACGCTGAATTGGTGCTACACTGTACCCAATTTTATTATTAAAAATTATAATATAATTTCGTTTTCTATGTTCAAATTAATTTAAACAAAATCACCTTCCTGTTACATGCAAATCGTTTAACTCATATTCCAACTCAATTCAAGTTCTGATAATTTTTTTCAAAAAATCTATAACCTAATTAAAATCTTGATCTACATATGTACAATATGACAGATATTTTTGTGAACAAAAAGTAGAAACAAATTTCGTTAATATAATACATAAACAACTAGGTATAGATACACACTATTAAGAAGTTTGTGTGATATTTTATTTAAATTATCGTAGACTGAAATATTTATTTAGAATGAGGGTTCACTGTATCATGCATTTTTAATTACTGGCAACAAAATGGCGAAACTAGACACTTTTCGTGTGTTTATATAACGATATAATGTAATAGGCATACACACGCATGGCGTATATCTAATAATACAATCTAATGAATATTAACGACATAACGTTCGCGTATTAATTATTTTTCGTGCTCGTGAGCCAAAAAACGGTGGTAATTAGTGTATCGAAACGTTAAGCAAACATTTTTAACGATTCGACTCTTAAAAAATTTATTAAGACATTCATCAAGAGCCATGTTTATTAATGGGTCTCATAAATTTCATTCGGAAGGAATCATTACTAAAACAATATGTACGCTCGAACGTTTCTATATACGAATAGCGTTTATACTCGGCGCATTCGGATAACTCGTTAAATTAACGCAACACATTCGATATTTAGTATCTAATTAACGGACGCATATTTCAGGAATATTTATCTTTCGAGAATCGTATATAATGACCGTCCGAGTTCACATTATATTGTACTCATGCGAAGGCGGAAAACAATACGTTCTCTGACTCGCCATATAAACTCGAGAATATCGTGCTATAAATTAACGCCTTGGAAAATCTGTAAATAAAGGTAATTAAAAAATAATGTGAAATGTAATATAAATGTCAATTTGAAACGTAAATATTTTTTCGCTCGTGAATAATGTAAAAACTTAACAAAGGAGAAAATGAACATGAACATAAATAATGAAAATCTAATTTATAAATAGTTTTTTTTTATATGAAATTTAAATTTGATTGATTCGAAAAAATATACTTTCATGGCTTAAGTGGATTCGATTAGTTCAACAATACATACTAAACACACAAAAAAATGTTTTCAATAAACATACCTTTAAGCGGCCGATACGCTAGATTCAATCAACCCACCCGAACATAAAATAATATTCATACCTTTTCGCGAACTTAAGGTAAACAATTTACAAAATAAGCGGAAAAATACAACCTTTTGTGATCGCATTTATTGTGAATTTTCGCATCTAAAAGGAAGCGACGTAGCGGAAGGCTTTTGTAACCTGGAGCAGCCTCTCGACGGTGTTTTCTTTATGTGTCATTGTTGACTTTCGTACTGGACACAATGCGATATTGTTATAAAAAAAAATGGAAGCCTTCAAAGAAAAACGACAGCGTTTAATGAGATTCCCCAGAATCGGCATTCATGCTCGTTTCACGCAAAATATAATTTAAATCGCATATCGAACCACCCCGAAAAAGAATTATCCGAGCGTCGTATTTTTTTTGGTTCGACGCTCATCCACTCGAAAACCAATCGAGAATACTTTCAATTTTACCGATACAAATAGCCATTATTATATTCCTAAATAGGATTCGATTTTTTTCCCCTCTGAGGAGAAAATTAGGCTCGAATGGTGGCGTTAAAGCTCGACCTTCTCTCGGGCATCGTGGCGTGAAGATATCAATTTAAACATTTGTTGTTGCTGTTGTTATACAAGTATGGGTATATCGATGGTCATCATCCTGAACGTATCCCGAACCACGCCACCATTACCATAACAATTTAACAAGCCTGTTTCATCGGTTATAAATTAAATGACGTCCCGAATAACCATTTCTTAAACCTACACCGGACGCGAGCTAAAAAGGGGAGAGTGGTGCAGCTTACGATTTTATTTTCGAATTCCTCAAATTGTAATTTATCAATAATTATTATAAAGAAGGCTCAAATCGGACTTATCGGAGATTAAGCTGAAAAAAAAATCATCGATTTTATTTTATCGTCGGTCATCATATTCTTTTATTGCGGTTGAGTAAGATCCGAATATGCTAATAGATGACCGCTTTAAGGTGTAAAACGTTAACGAAAAATAATTTATTATATTTAATTAATGATCTCGAATGTATTTTAGATGCTCGATCTTGTTTTATTTTGTACGCACGAATGCGAACGGGCATTTCATTCTTCTCCGAATCTATACAGATTGTATCGAAGGCATAAAATAAATAAAACATTGTGTTTGTGTTATTGAAAGATATTGATTGTTGCGATCGCGAATCTTTCGATAGAATCATTATTTAAACACGTTTTTGATGTACAATAAATCCAATCTTCTTTCGTGTACATTTGAAATAAGATACTTGTATAATATTAAGATACTATTCCTTTCCATCGATTAAAATAAAAATTGTTGGATGACATTCATTAATCTGATAGACATTCAATAGAAACCTGATAATTTAAATCATATTCGTATAGATATGACTTTGTATGGTTATTGTTAGAAAATTTCATTCGATAGAAATTTGATTAAATACATAATTTTCCCAAAAGTAAAAATTATTACAACGTCACATTTATAAATTTGCACTAAATACCTTTCAAACTACCAAATATATGTATTAGAAAATCATCATTTTTATACATAAATTTGAACTAACCAAACTTCAAATCCTCGTTATTTGATTAACCGATAAAATATACCAGAACGAATCTTAGAATAATCGACATGAAAATTCACACTGGTCAATCAGAACTAATCATTCGACTAGTACAAGACAAAGTACATAGAAACTGGACGACTTTCCGAATCCAAACACCATAATAATCCGATGGCACTGTTGCGGAGTCGACGATGGGGATGGGCGTTGCTGTTGCGGCCGTCGCTCATTTGTGGTCATTTGAATGTATCTCGCGGCATTGGCACCTTAATAACCGGGCATCGTGAATTATAAACGACCGCCGGTCAAAATAAATAAGCTGGGCATAAATAAGCCACTCATGTTGCTTGTTTGTACAGCGGACACCTCGCCGAAGGACCAGCGCCAAATGTTAGAATCGAAGACTTTTCGAATTTTGACTCTAATCAGATTTTTTGTATTAGAGAGTTTTCCTCATTTTCCAATGTTTCCAATTAGAATCCGATAGGATTTAATCTGAATGGTATGGAATCTGGAGGACGATAGAATTGAGTGAGTGAATTGAGAATTGTGAGATTAGAGTGAAAAATACATATTGACAGAACAGATCAGAGTAAAGAAGTTCGAAGTATTCAGTGCCATAAAATATGTAGAAACGATTGCTTTTCTTTTCTAACTAGAACTTTGCTGAGAATTATTAACTTTTTTGCTCTAAATTGGAGTAATAGAGCATGAAAGGAAATAATTTGTAGATAGACTGATGAGTACCTCATTTTTCTCCTCAATAAGCTCATCCTTGCACTACATTTCTACTTGAACTGTTTTGAATCTTAATATTTTCAGATATCAGCTGATTAGTGACACTCTTATTCATATTTGAGAAACGCTGATTATAAACCGACTTCACAATTTTCCCACAATCGAACCCATTGAATCGGTAGACGATCGAAGCTCGAGGATCTCACTTCGAATCGACAAACGGTGCAAAGCTTACGTGGAGAAGTCGAGCTTACAACACAATCAACAATATCCCCGATCGGAATCGAGGTTTCGGGGGTCCGTGGAGTCTTTTGACCTTTCGGATCGGTTTTAAAAAACGAGCTTTTGACAAATGACAATATCGGTACAATGACCATTGTTGTGAGCGCGCGCTGGGCTTGAAATACGACGTATAAAATAATATCCGTGTCCGAATACGATAAGGACCAATGTCCGATTGATATATTGCCCGTTTAGCGTCTTCGAAATGAGCGAGTTTGTTTTTTTCGTCCGTTTGTATTATTTATCGTGCGTTTTTATTTCTCTAGTTTTTTTCCGAGGTCCCACCATAAAAGAAGTAACCCATAAAAGCTGAACGGATCCTATTATTCGTAATACGTCTTCATTTTTATTCATTTTTTTGGCTTGAATAAATTTTATTGGGGTACGATATCATTAAACCGAGTCGATAGGACTATTAATACATCGAATCGATGAATGTTCTAATACGATTCGCGTTTACGGGCTAATAGGATTTTTTTTCAACCAGTGTCAAATGAATCTTTCAATCTTGACATTGTTTATTTCATTGGTAAGAAACAATTAAATCATATTAATTTTACAAATGCATCTATTATTAATATTTTTTATATTATATCTAATTATAAGATATTATATTGTACTTTTTTTATTTATTACTTGATTCTAAAGGCCGGCGTACATCTGTCTGAAACGTTCTGAGACGCCGTTAGAAAGAGATGAACAACCATTCAATTCTTTGTGTGTAAATGCGACAGATTGATGCGTAGTTATGCGCCCCCTCTTCCTCCCTTAAAAAAATAATATGTTGCTCTCTTTCGAAGTCTCACACAGATGTGCGTCGATAATAACTTTTGAAAGGATTTTACTTGACTACTGGCTTTCATTACAAATCAAAAATTTAATTTTTCCACTGAAAAATAAAAATAATTGATAAATTTCAAACGATCCATTCAACACTAAACATTCTCAAAAATGAAATTTCATCACATAAACACTGACAAAAAGAAAAAAGGGCACCTACACAAAACGCGAAAGGCACTCATCGCTCGGCCCGAAACCGATTAAAATTCAATAAACGCTGACGCGCTAAGGTTCCCGCTCCTTTTTAAATATCGAAATGTTTACGACGGTTGACTACCCTCGCCAACAAATAATGGCGCTAATTAACCGAGAAATAATTGAGCCACGAGGCCGTCAATAAACAAAAAGCCGAGAGGCCTCACGCCCGATGCACAAAAACGGAACGCTCGTAAACAAAAACGGAGCCGGAGAAAAGAATTGAAGGAGCCATCGGGAAAAAATAGAGGAGGTAGTGAGGCCGAAGGAAAACGAGAGGAAAAAAATCGAAGCAGTCGGCGGACAGGACGAAATCGAAATAAAAGAGGTCCGAAGACAAGATCAAAAAGGTTGTGTAGACATTCCAGACTGATTGGCTGGTTTCGGCTCTAAACATCGCATCGCGCCAGGTGAGCGCAACCCCGTGCGAAAGTCGCACGTTCGCCGCATTCTGGCTGTTTTGTCGCCGTGTCGCCGCTTTCGATCGATCGCTTTTATTGAAATTAAATGTCCTGTTTACATGTGGACTGTTTTGTTCATATCTGTACTATATTCGCATTCAATATCTATAATATTTTAAAACAATTTGAATGAGTAATATTAAAATTTATTTCTTTCGATCGATCGCTTATATAGAAATGATAGGCCTCGTTTACATCGGACTGTTTTGTTTCTATCTGTTCTCTATCCTTTGCATTCAATATTTATAATATTTTAAAACAATTTTAATGAGTAATATTAAAATTTATATTCAGTTTCTTTCGATCGATAGCTTATATAGAAATGAAAGGCCTCATTTATATGTAACTGTTCGGTTCATATCTGTACTCTATCCCGTGTATTCTATTTCTATAATGTTTCAAAACAAGTTGTTTAAAAAAATAATTTACATACATCCACTTTTTTCATTTCATTCATTAATATGGTTTATTGTTTTTGTATGATTTATCTGTAGATTCAGTAATATGGCTGTAATCGACGGACAAAGTTCGAGCGAACCTATTGAAGAGCCATATATCTATCCCGCTGTATACTGCAGTTCTTATCTGTTTTCTTTCGTGCTCTGTCTCACGCAATATGCTTCTTATTATGTAAATGGTAGTTTGGAATTGGTAACAGACTAGGAATATGGACGAGGAAAAATAAGTTTATCTAGGAGTTAGGAGAAGTCCTGGAGCAGGAAAACTTTTGTAAAAATTTGGCATTCTGATATTTTTGGTTTTTATTCGTTCATATTTGTAATTTGAAAATCTTGATTTTTTTCTATTTCAAAATTAATGCTTATATTTTCTACTAAATTTAAAAAAAATCTGCTTCTATGTGAATAATAAAATAAAATAAATAATATGAATATCAAATATTTTTAAATTGTAGCACGGCACAGTTATTTGAGCTATAAAATCGGTAGGTATTCTAATTCCCTGATGTAAAATTTAAAAAAATCTAATAATGTATAAATATATGATATTTGATCATAAGCATTAAAAAAATCAAAATGATTTTGCACACTCATGAATCGATCATTTTTTGTAGCTATCGTTCTACCTGAGATTATTGCGGAAATACATATGATAGGTATTAGGGATCTGATCGAGATATTATTGGATATTAATACGTTTTTTCTTCAGAATTTTATTGGCCGTTAGGGTCTTAAAAAATAACAGATTTTATATTTAATCGATAACACATTTTACTAGGATAATGATTGAAAAAATGATATCGAAAAAAAATCAAGGCTCGTTAACCACTGAACTAAAACACGGTGGTATGTAAAAACAAACAAAATGACGCATTAATGTGTAAGTATAATATAATATAACACGGTTGTGCAGGCACCCAGTTTGTTCACAACACCAAACCAGTGATGCGCAACGATAGGCGCACGTGCCGATTGATTTTCACACTATCGTATAACACCCTTATATTTTTTAAATACATTTATCGATTGAATTTTCAATGAAATTATAATTCGATTTACTTGAATAAAAATTATATCGTATTTTCATAATATTTTTAACCATCGAAAAATAAATATGATCAAAAAAAATACCGAAATTTATATCGATCTTTAATTGAAAATATTAATAATTTAAAATATTTTTAATTGAATGTAAAAATTCGGAATGCAAAATGATATTCATTACAAATATTCGAATCTCACCTGCTGAAATTTAAAAGAATTCATTGAGCCCGATTGAAGGGTATTGATAAAAATTATTAATTATTACGATAACGTATTGAAAAATTGTTAAAAAAAAAGTTATGAAAGCACTGTGAGCGTATTAAACAGAGCTTCGAGGCAGATAGATGGAAGAACACGTTCTTTGGCCGTATACGAAGGCAATATCTCCACGGGAGTCTTTGCAGCTCCGTATCCATCTCGAATTATATACGTAATTTATATACGTATAATAACGTATGAGATAGGTCCATTTATTTATTTTTCGGTTCCCCCGTGCCGTATGACGTCTTAATTGTGTGAAAATCGTGAGACGTCCCACGGTTTGACAAACACTTTGATTGAAACATCACACCATTAACAATCGACTCTGGTATAATGTCATTTTTGTTTATCTGATGACTTTATATTATGAGCGTATATCGATATCTTATGCATGGGAATATTAAAACGAATAGAAATACAAGAGTCATCTCGAAAAAAGGTTGACTCGTGTACGCGCTCAGGTTTTCTTAATAAGCATAAACACACAAATTAACAACGAAACGTCTTATAAATCGCACTCATTATAGCGATATGGAAATGTTTCCGTTTCGTTCGTAAAATATCGCATATTTTTTCGATATTTTCAAAATTTCGGGTATGAAAATAAATTAAAATTCGCGTTAGCGTTATACAAGAGTCTACTAAATCTTTTCGAATGTTGATCGATAGTCCGCTTAGAAGATCTATTATTTATATTTATGCGAACGCAACTTTGATTTAGATGTCAAACGGCGCACAGTGGGCAATTGTCGTCAGCGCTTTTCAAACTTTCGATTAAAACGAATTTTCCACGGCACCAGGATTTATGGCTTGGACGCTGAATATATGTAAATAATTAAGTAGCAGCCTTCGTACAAATATCGGCCGTGTTTTTAATGATAGATGCCCGACCGCGATCTCGCCTCGGTAATATATCGGCGGTGAAAAATGTGGCGTTAATGAAATAATCAAAGTGTGATGTTGCGTTAACCGTCGCCATTACGGAGGCGAGAAACCAGCGTGGCTATTCATCCCGGAGTACCGGGATAAATTATAATGAAAACATGTATACTTTATAATGTATTAATATAAACACACCTGTCTATATGGACGAGCGATACGCGTACCCTAAGCACACATAAGCGATCATAACGTATACTGCGTCCGAACGGAATGAGCGATTTTAAGTATTATCTATACGAGGAATTGGAATATCAATGTGTTATTTGCTAAAAAAATTCATCTGTAATTGAAAAAATGTCATTAAAAGAGTTTTTTTTGTTCTTAAAGTTATTTTAGTTTTTAATCATATGCTGAAAATCAATGTATTTTACTTTGAAAATAATAAGTGATTAAGTTCATGAAAATGTTATTGAAGTTGTATACTTGTATGTAAACATATTGCTATGAGTATTGTACAAGAATTGTACTGAATTTTCGGACATAATTATCCTAAGTTTTGTGAATATTATTTTTTTTACATTTGCTTACTGAACGTGTAAGAAAACTATATTGAAATTCAACTGAATTATTATTTGAACAATTAAGAATTTTCACGAATTGTTAATATGATTGATTCAGGGCCGATCTTTTCACTCGCTAGTAACACTCGTGTAAGTTAATTTAATTATTTTTTTTTCTATAGAGATTAACATTGTGAGTTCACATATCCACAGTTAGAGCCACTCTTAGAGTTACTCTATGGTTAGAGCTGTCAAATTCTATTGAAGACAAAAACTGAAATTCTGGTTAATTGAAAAGACTCGCTTATAGCAAAGTAAAAACCCCCACAAAACCTGCAATTTTTAAGAACTACATATACACGAATTTCGAAAAATACACCAATAATAAAAATCAAAAATAAAAAGAAAGAAGTAAACGCAGTATATGTCCCGATCGCCAGCGAAATATAAACGTTTAACTGGTTTTTAACGAGGCGACCCCTCGCGGGGCCCTCGCCGTGGCCCCCCGTCGGGCGAGTCGCGCTCTCGGGTCCTGCGCCCCTCTGCCCCCCTCTGCCCCCCCGTGCCCCCCTTCTTTCCCATGTCGACGGGGGGGCCGACGCCTCCGCCGGGAACCTCGCAGCTCCCAGCCTCGATAATCGAGCGCTAATGGCCTGGCCGAGCTCAGACGATCCACCCTCGTTATGATCCAACGCCAATTGTCTTCTATGTGTTCGGTATTATTATACAAATATGTATTGTGTATTCAGATTGAAGATTTTTAAATACAATTTTAGCATAATTGAAAAATTTTGGTGTAAATTGATAGAAGGATTCATACTCGTGCACTACTGTAGGACGTCGCAAAATGAAGTTTATTGTTTTCTGCATGGAAATTAAGTATTTCATCAGAATGACATTAAAACATAACTCAACTGATAGAATCTAACTTAACTCGAAAAAATGAAAAAAACCTGATTCAAGCTAAAAATTTACTCAATTTGGCCCGTAAGTGTCCTATTGATAAGATAGTACAAAAATACCGATTTAAGCATTGGATTAATTTTAGTAAATTATCGTGATAGTTTCCTAATATTAAAATGTATATAAAATGTTCATTAATATTTTATGTATTGAATTTAAAATGGAAGCGTATTCTCGTGTCATGATTCGCGCTGCCGTTCGTATAATATTTACATACAATTGACTTTTCAATTTACGTAACTAGCTTCGATACTTGTTTAATTTAATGTATAGATGATATTTCACGATCGTCATAATAGTCGTAGTTATTCGACGGTTCTCAAAATATTGTATTTTCTCTATTATAATATGTCATCGTTAAATTTTGAAATGAGAAATGGAAAAAAAACTGACACATGAAAAATTTGTGACCTGGCCAAAAACCGAATTGAAACTCTAATATAAATTTCGACGATAAATAAACTGCGACGACCTGAATTCAAAATTATTTTAGTATACCAAATAATTTAAATATAAAAGTACAATTTAATAAAAACACATATTTATAACTGACAAAGAACATAAACTGTGAAAATTTCAAATTCGAAAACGATTCTCGACAGTTTGAGAAACGGCGAAAAGCTCAATTTATTACATCGTAATTATCATATCCGAACTGTCATAAGACGCTTATACTATGAAAGAATTATCGATACGCACACTATAATCAAGAATAAATAAAGAATTTCAATGGAGCTCACCAAAAATGAAAAAAAAATTATAACCTACACATGACAAATTTGATGCAAAACATTTTCCCCAACAACATCATTACGGAATCGCATTAAAACGATCGCGTTATCGAAACAATTCGCACATATGCAAAAACGATAACACCCAATATAAGTTGCATCGAAAGCGTTTAACTGTGAAATTGCGCGAAAACGCGCGTTTATTTAACGGCCGTTTTAACGGCGCTCGGTGCACTAAAAAGCCTCCACGCACAACATATCGAAAAATATTTCGAACATTTGAAAAAGCCAAGGGATACAAGTGACACTTTTATCAAAATTGAGTTATGCACAGAAATCACTTCATATATTTGGTGGCAAAAGGATATAAACGAATTCGGAACGTGTACCGAGATATATCATCAAATCGCTTGACCTCCTCCTAATACATGTTCAACTTAGAGCGCGCTTTTCTCGAAGTCACTTTTATACCTTGGCTTTTTCGGTCTTCATTTATAATATAAGTTAAAAACGTATGCATTTCACATCGGTCCATTCGAAATATTTTCAATATTTAAACGCACGTAAGTCGGGGCATTTCGTGGCCGGTAATTGCGCCCTCGGACGAAATAATTCTTCCGAGACGTGCTGACGAGTCGTGACTCAAATTATACACGTAAATGCATCGATTATATTCTATAAATCGGTATATTTATTTGTTTATTATCGACGCGGTTGTAAATCGTTGTTTGTACTGGGAGAGAAAACTGAGAGCGTGCGCCGAGCGCGGATCGTTCGTGCGCATTGTGCAATGCGATAAGTTTCAATTTGATTTGTAAATTTCGATATCGATTGATATTTTTGTATTGAAATTATTATATTAAAACTCTCACTTAAAAGTTTATTCAAGGGGTGTAAACAAATTGATGTTTATTCTGAGAGATATCTGTGTAATTCAATTTCGATTAGTGAGCAATTTTCATGCAATTTAGTTTTTCAAAATTTGGTAATCGAACAATTAAAGATTTTTTTTTCTTTGTGTCTAGATTTCTTGAATTGATTGAAGATAACTACATAGTTTATAAAAGTCAGGAATGCTTATTAATTGATTTTTTTTAAATCCTTGTCATTTGAATATTTATTATATTGCAAATAGCATTGAAATTGTTGCAATTATAAGATATCTATGAAAGTCGTTATTATATGAAATAAGATAAAATGTATTGATTTTTTTCTTTAAAACATAACTGTGTTGTATTTTTTATACATTTAACATTCGAATATAATAGTTCATATGATTTATTTTGAATTTAATTTATTCATATTCTCAATATAGAACCTTTCAAGTAGTAAATTATGCGAACAATGTAGCACACTATTCAAATAACAATTTATTTAATGCAAAATATTCAATTCACTACTTATCAACAATGAAAACAATTGACATTATAAAACGCCATTGAGCATTTTAATACTGGTTATTAATGATGATACAATTTACATGAAATAAAAATCCCATAAGCATGAAACGTTTTTTATGAAAAAATAAACCTGTAAACACGCATCGATCACATTATATGTAATTTAATCAACTTTTTCAATAAAAAAATATCGACGCGTTTGCAGTACCGTGTTAAAACATACAACGATTTCGAACTACATATACGCATAACTATAAAACATACATTAACATATCTTTATGGCCGCATTTCTCTTATCGAATATAAATTGTTAAATGGGCGATTATCGTAAAATTGGAGCGAAACCAATGCGCTCTCGCAATTAATATCAATTGAATTCGCAATAAAATTATCAAACTCGACGAGTTTATTATTACGCCGGTCACGTATTTACGCGTATGCAAAATTATAATATCGCAGTGTGTATGTGAATGCAAAACGACATAAAATATTATTATGTCGACGGTAATTGGACGATGTGGGGAATTGCCATAAAATTATAACTATCGTAATGCGGAGCGATCGTAAAATATTGGAGGGCCCATTGTGTGATCAAATTCTAATCTCGACATTGCGCAAGATTGACTACCACCGTTTTTATATGACGACTGAAAAGGCCAAGGGGTACAAGTGACTTCGCGGTGATTTCGAGAAAAGCGTATTCAAAGTTGATCCTGTATTAGGAGGAGGTCAAGTGATTTGATGATATATCTCGGCACACGTTCCACGTTCGTTTATATCCTTTTGCCACCAAATAAATGTGCGTGCATAGAAGCGATTCCTGTACATAACTCAATTTCGGCAAAAATGTCACTTGTACCCCTTAGCCTTTTCGATCGTCGTATAATAGTACGTTTACAGTGTGTAAATGTGTGCTTTTGCTATTTGAATGATGAGCAATTGAAGTTTACTTTGTTTAATGTTTAAGTTGCAATTTTGTTAGAGTTATCTATGCCCCGAAGTGATGTTAGAAGATATCGAGTAGTTATGAAGACGTTCGATAAAATTTCAAAAGCTTGAAGTCAGTTCTCGCTTGTAGTCAATTAAGTTTTAGTATTAAATCAAGATTTTAACGAATCAAATGAATTTTTAATCAAATTCCTCATATTTTAATCGAAATAAAATTTTAAATTCGACGATGAAAATCATAAAGATTATCGCTGCATTTGCGTACGAAAATCATCCGAAAACACGTACTTAACTTTCTCAGTTTAATTGAAGATAAAACGAGTCGACAACGAATATTTACGAGTGTATAACAGTCTCTTTATATTTTTTTTATATATACGAGTATATTTTTTATTTAATATCATCCACTCTGATCTACAATAAAAATGTACGTTACACCGAAATTTAGATGGGTATACGTAGTAATGAGCCGCATAATTGAGACAAGTCTATTATCCGGACTGTTAGCGTTTTATACAACACCATAGAATCGCTTATCCGAGCGCACAATCGTCGAAAGAATGCGAGTTTCAGTGACCCAGAGGCGACTTTGTCAATGTGAGAAGACACATTTTTTCCGCGTCTTCGTCTCACAGAGACGACTTTTGTTTATTTTATATCAGAATAAGAAGAGGACGATTCGTCTGTTTTTTTTTTTTTTTAGTTAGTCGAGCTTTTTATTTTTTATATATTTTGTTCGTTTAACTAACGCGGTCCTCAATCTCGCCTCCGAGTGGGATAATCATCATTACTTTATCGTCGACAACGACCGCTGTTTGTTTTTTCGACAAAAACGTCGAGACACGAAATGTCATCATTATATTCGGTAAGGATAGGCATTTGTAACTACCAAAATACACGAAGTCTGCTTCGGATATAAATTGCTTCGCAGTCGAGTGCGCGCTTTTCAGGAAACGTTTCTGAAATGTCGCATCAGTTTTTTTCACATTCTCGTTAAATTGGTGTATAATTCGAAATGATTGAGATCGTGCCAGTCACGATTCTCTCACGATTTGAAAAATTCCTTCGTTACAAATTAAATTTTTATTACAATTGGTTTCACTAATGTCCGTACTTATACAATGCGAGCGATAAATATTCGTTGATTTCGTCACAGTGTGTCTAGACGAGACGTGACATATTTTTCTCTACGATTATTATCGCCGTTTTTACTGCGCTCGAAGAGATGTCTTTAAAACGCATAAAAATGTTAATGTTTGCCTGCTTTATGACAATTTAACCGCGTGAAATACAGCTAACCCCATTTTTATAGCACACCTTTTTTCCTACGGGTTAGCATCACCGTTCGGTCACTGCGAAAGAATTATGACGTCTCGGTGAAAAAAGGAAATATTGAAAATTATACTGCGAGCTGTAAAATATGAATAAAGCTCAGGTTGATCGTTAAAAAATTGAATTTGAATGTTCATTGAATGCTAAACGGTTTATTTTTTAATATCGAAAATATTTTCATGCGAAGACATTATAGCAGTGACATTTGACAATTTTGTGGTTTTAAATACTGCTGTGCGCAGACGATGCATCAAAACGATACGATCTGAAATAGAAAAAAAATCCAAAAAACAACACCTGTCCGTTTAACATCATTATTGTATATCTGATTCTATTTCGAACGCATTATTTTGTCAGATTTCGTTTTGGGAAAGAATTTTTCATTTCGACCAAAACATTGGTCAGTCGATCCCGAATTTTTATTTAAACTATAAAATCGAACTGTTTGATTATTATCGCGAGGCTCGAGAGCGATTATTCACATAGCGCCGATTTTAATCTGAAAATAAATATTTGCACCGAATCACTACTCCCTTTTGTCGAAATTAAAAACAAATAAAAAGACGACACGCGCGGAACGCCCTCCCCCGCTTTCGATGTTTACACTGATTCGTTAAATCAATTCGTTTATTTACTAAACGAGATAGAATCCGATGCGAAAAACGCTGAAAATTCACACGATTTCGATTAAAACTCCAATTCGATCAGACATTTTTTCGCACGCGATAAATTCAGAAACGCCTCGATCAAAACAAAATGGCCATCATAACTAACTTCTGATATATAAATATTTATCATTTTAATAGAATTATTTTTATTAGCTACTTATATTCCACTAGGTTATATTTTAGTTTAATATTGCACTGATTTTTATTATAAAAGAGTTGAATTTCTCGATGCATAGAAAAATTCGACGGATCGATCGTAGAGTTCGGAATGCTCTTTTCGCGCAAGAAAAGCTGCGAATTTTCACAAAATTCGCATCAGAAATAAAACGAATAATAAATTACGAATTCCGATTCGAACATCCCTTTTAGTTGTCGTAGAAATTTGCAAGGGTTCGCATAATCGGTCCCGAGACGAAGCGATCCTCCCCAGCGCTCGTTATATGGTACACATGTCGCGATTTATATTCACTTCGTACCGAAGTTTTTCTGGACGATCGTTCCACGTGTTTTATCGCTGATCACTTGCCACCGCGCATGTGGGTGTGCTTGTGGGTTTTTGCTAAAATAAGATCCCCATCATTAATTGCTGTAATATGAATCGCGGATGAATGATGGCCTCGCGAACTTTATGGTCGCTCGGATGGCCCCGTAATGAAGTATCCCGTTTTTATTGCGGGGTAGCTCCTAACGATTGTTATACACCTCCGTTTCTTATGCACGGTCATATAAACATATTTAAGTTGATTAGATGCTTTATATGCATTGTGCGCGATTTTATCGCCGATTTTTTTATCGCCTTTTTTCGGGTTGGCGAAACGCGCTTTCGCGGAACCGCTCGTTACGTTATTGCGCAAGGAAAAAATCGAGTTCGCATCGTACAAAGTAGGACTCCTATTCTAATTAGGCGTCGTCTCGTCGATTCGTATATATGGGGGTCTAATGAAGATCTCCCGTGGTAAAAAAATGTTAACAAGCGGGGCAATATTTCGAAGTATTTGTTTTTAAGACGGGGTCCTGCCAGGTTATTGGGATCCAATAAAACGCGCAGTCGTAAATTGATTGTAACAAGGCAGGTTTTATAGACACAGATGACTTTATTCCAGTCTATTAAAGACAACTTTTATGGGCATAGCATGTTTAATGCCTTGTTAAAATATTTAAACGAATATGAGATAAACACGTCTTAATGATATTAAACTTTTATTGTCTCGATGCGGGCGCGTCACGAACGTTACGGTTTTTCGTATGCCACAAGAATCCTTCATATTTTTACCACTTTCGTGCGAACGAAAAAATTAAAGGGTTTCCTTAACGTGGATCGAGCCCGGTAATTAACACGTCTAACCTTTAACAAGACATTTGTAAGGAGAGGAATCTTATATGCTCGCGGAGACGGAGATACCATCATTCCTGAGCGTCAGGTATTTTTGGAGACAAGCCGGGCATTTTCGTTCCAATAAAAACGTCCGAACAAAGACCGTAGGATGAACAACAAAATAACAACACAACGAAAAAAAAACGGAAATAAAAGAACGCATCAACACCTGTTCAAATTAAGAAATTCGAGAGCGGCGTTGACACGGCGTTCAACGAATACAACAAACAAATTTGACACGTTAATAGGAATATTTCTAATATTTCTATTATACAGTCAACTCAACAGTGACAACAGAAGTACGAAACGTGTTTATTTAGACGCTTCATTTCACTATTCCAACTATGTGAGTCGGAATCTAGCAGCTTTCATCGAAGCCGATTCGAGATTCGAAAATTCCGAAACAATATCTACGATCTAATTATTTTTTACCGAGTTAATTTCGAATACCGGCCGCATACATTGAGCAATCAATAGTCATAAAAATTAAAATAGTCATACATGAAAAACAAGTTTTATTGAATTCAACATACAGATAATTGAATCGTTCGAAATATGTAATCAACCTATTATTTATCCGAGTAATGAACGCTTAATTTTCGAATATCGATACGTACCTCAGATAAAATTTAAAACCGATTCATATAATTCACTCTCGACCAACAAACACTCCCCAGCTTCCTTCAGGAATGCGTCATCTCTTCGCGGAGCAACACCGACTTTTTGCTTAGACCGAAAATCATATTCGAACATTACAGACACACAGACACACAAACGAAATTCCCCTGCGAGCGGAATTCGTACGTTTTAAATCATCGCGCGAAAACAATGACGATATAATGTCAGCCGTCATCGTCGGACCGTGAGGCCGTCGCTCATATTTTTTGAAACGGTCGCAATAATATACGTCCGAGGCGAAATATTCGAATGGCATTTTTGCACACATCCGAGGGATCCATCGATCCATCGATCCGTCGATCGATCGATCGATCGATCGGATCCATTGTGTCTCGGCCGTCGTCTCATCTCTCGGGTTTCGCGTTCGCATGATGTACGACCGCTCTCTTCGAAGCTAATGCGATTCCAAAGTCGATAATTGCACGTTATGCAGTTATTTTAAATTGGACGTAAAAATTAATTCGTAAAATTAAATTGTGGAAAAAATCATTAATCGTACGCGTGAGTCGTAGTTGAGTTTCTAGTTCATACGTTGATTGATTAATGGTTTCTACTTTATTCGCATAATTAGTGACAATGTTTCATTGCGTGTATTAAATAAGCACGATTTTATAATTATTTTACATTTTTCAATTCGTCTAAATATGATTAATTTTTACTTCCTTCCAAAATAATTGAGATGTTATCATTTAAACGCCCATACAATCGATAATTTCAGACTTATTATTAACGTATTAAATTCGAATTTCGTCCACACAATCATTTACGCTAACTAACGTAACACATTCAACGAGCAACATTTAAACTCGCATTAAGAAATGCAGAACTTTTCAGTTAGGACAGGTGTTTACACATGTTTAATGAGCTTAAAGTAAATACAACGTCCGCATGAAAATTACTTCATAACACACACATCAGCAATTAACCCAGAAAATATTCACTCCTCTATTCACTAACGAACTTGCTCGCATGCCTAACTACAATACTATTCAGCGCTACAATCCACTTTCGAACAATGCATAAGGGACCATAGGTACCTATTGTTAAAAAATATTCACTTAATTACTAAAATTCTTTATTTTAAATATATTTTATTAATTCTATAAAATAATGAGTTGAATATTATGCATTCGTTGCCAACCTTTTTTAACTCTCATACCAAACGAAAAACATTTCAATAAATTTTAATCCCATATTTGAACCATTCAATGTATAAAGTGATCAACTTTATAAAACAAAAAGTCAAAAAAAAAAAAACCGTTTGAAGGGTTTTTCAAAATTATCTTCATTATTCAAATCATTCTGAAGTATAAATATATGAATTTTGTTTAATAAGCTAGTAATGAGATCAGTTCACATTAGACTACAGAATTGATTAAAATAACCTTTTAAATAAATGATTTATTATTCGTCGACTGAACAAAATTTGATATTTAATTGTATTTATTAGAAAATATATTTCACACAAGAAAATTAATGACTATACCAAGTCCATTACAATTTTTTTTCTTTTGAAAAGTGGAACTTATCACTTTATGCATTAGGTGGCTCTGTTAGCTTTTCAAAGTTATGAGATAAGCAATTTTCAAACTTATATTTATGCAAATAATTTATACCAGCATTGTTTTATTACTTTCATATGACGACTGAAAAGGCCAAGGGGTACAAGTGACATTTTTGTCGAAATTGAGTTATGTACAGGAATCACTTCATATATTCGGTGGCAAAAGGATATAAACGAACTCGTAACGTGTACCTCGATATATCATCAAATCACTCGACCTCCTCCTAATACATGTGCAACTTTAAGCGCTATTTTCTCAAAGTCACTTGTATCCCTTAGCCTATTTAGTCATCATACATCACTAAAAATCACAATTGCGCATCTAAAGAACATATTCAATTCGACAACCACCAAACATCATCACATAGACCATTCGACTTAACACATACAAAACTAACATCTAAACACGGCCGGCGACAAAAATTCAAACTGGAGCTACCTCCTCGAGATACAACCGAGCATTGTTGTCGACAAAAGTGGTAAATTCCCCCCACGGAATGTCCTCGTCTCGTCAACATCGGACGTCCGTCCGTCGTCCGTCGTCTTCGGTTTGACGTCGCGCTCTCGACGAGCACAAAAAGCGCGCGAATCTCTCTTCGCTCGGAGCAAAAAGGGCCGCCGCATAAGAGGCCGAGAAAAACGGCCGGTTCTTGTATAAATTTTTCGACACAATGGCCAACGTTTATGGTAAAAGTGGACGTTTTTTCGCCGCCGCTGACGGATTCCGACGACCATTTGTTCGCTATACGGCGCGCATTCACAATCGGCCCCACTCTCGCTATCGTATGCCGGCCATCTCATCCTCGTCCTCGGGACATCAATTGAGCCGCTCGTCGTCCTTGAGGATGCTGATGAAGGAGGAGATGGCCGAGGGAAAATCTGTCCGTAGGAAAATTGAAAGCATGTCGCCGAGTTATTGCCGTGCGCTCAAAGCGGCTCGGTGCTCGGTTCCGCTTCTGGAGGGAAATCTATTTCGTTAGAGCTTTTGTGCAATTGTTTGTTGAATTTATGATACGATAAAAGTCGAGGTTTTGCTGACACGTGTACGTTCATATTCTATTGTACTTCGTCTCACGTTTTCTATTTTCTATTTATTTCATTCTATATGACGATTGAATTTCATAAAAGGCACAATTGAACTTTTTCATGCGTACAGAAAAATTTTTGTACTTAACTCAATATCGATAAAAAAGGTCACTTGTGCCCTTTGTGAAATTCAGTCGTCATATAATACAGGCAGTATTTTTTTTTATTTATTTAACGAACCATTTATGTATTTGACTTATGTATCGGGAAATAGATATAAAATAGAGTATGTGAGACGGAGCACGATATATTTCAGATTTGAAGTGAATCAACATGTATGAACGAAGCCTAAATTTTGTTTTCGTTCGTCAAAAGGGAAATCTATTTTCACAGAAGGCTCAATGCCAATGTAAAACAAAGACTGCCAGTAATATGAATGATTGATTTGTATTTGAAAACCTTTCAATACTTTGAATTAGTTACAGAAAATTGAAAATACTGTGTATAGTTTCTTTCGAAATAATTTAATTTACATCTTCTAAAAAAATTAAATTACTTACAATGTAAAAAACTACGTTCAGCTTTCGATTACCAAACATTTCAACAGAATTTCCCTCGAAATCCAATCAAATAACTCTTTTTCGGCACTCGAAAAAGCATGAATCGCACATCCTGTTTTTCAACTTTCTGTAATTGCCCACAAAGTAACAGTATTTTTTCGCCGATTTCATTCACGAGACCTCGAACATCGAAAAGTGCGCACGTTCGAAGAGCGCAGCACCCTCCCGCGACAACAAAAGCCTCCCGTTTTCTAAATTCATATTTATTTAATGACGTCCAAAACAACCGAGAAGAATGTCCGAATCGAAAAAGGAAAAACTGGACGACAAAACGTACAAACAAACAAAGGAGAACCGATCGAGATTCGAAGGGACGCGCTTTCGGCGAAATTTCACACATCGAACCGCCGCTAGAGTGATGCATTTATGCATCGATTTTTTCCCATCGCCGTCGAAAGCGACCAACAAGAATCGGGTCGAAAATTCAAATTGGAATACTATCGATACAAATGATCGGGTTGTAGTTGTCACAGTGAGAGGTTAAACCAGATTTACAACCACCTGCGAGTTCGCCCATCGACGACGAGCTCTCGTTCCCTTTTATTTCCGTTTTGTCGCTGAAAAACCCTTTATGTTAATGGCGACAAGCTATTTACAGCCGAAAACGTTCGAGGTGCGAATCTCTCAAAATCGAATCTGAAATTCAGAGTATGCGTAGATTATTATCGATGCGAATTCGAGGTAGACTAGGGATGCTTAGATGAAAAAAAAAATGGATGAATAAAAATAGGAAAGTCTTGTCGTCGGTATTCAGCTGTGGCCGTTTTGCTCTTGCTTTGCGCTCGAAGAATCCGCATTTGTGGTAATAAATCTGGTCGTCCTTTAAGGACTCTATCGGGTGAACCAATCAAAACGACACGCATAAAGACGATCGCAAGTTCTTGCGTACATGGAGCTTTACCATTGCAAATTATATCTGCCGATTCATACACAATGTTAAGCCGAATAACTGACCTTCGAAATCAAACAAAATTCAGTCGAGCATAATTATTATAAAATAATTGAAAGAAAAAAATGATTGACGAAAAGCATCTCGAATAAAAAATAATGAAAACAAACAAAAGAGCAATAAATAAATAAGCAAACAGTAAAAAGATTGAAAAAAAATCAGGTTTAGCGAGAACAAATTTGCGTCCGGGCGGCGGCTGCGACGGCGATTCGACCCGCGCTGTTTTAATTGAGCAAAACAATGGAAAAGTAGCTAAAAAGAGCAAACCGAAAAAAATAGAAAAACAAACGTATAAAATCGGGGAGAACAAATCTGAGGAACAAAAGAGTCCGCGAACACGTGTCCACGTCTCGCGCATTTTTTCAAAGACACTCTTCTTATGGGAAAACGGCTGTCCGTCTTCATCGATCGTATCGCCATCGAACGCGTTCTAAGTTATATTCGCAAACGTGAAGGATCGAGTTGCATTTCAAAGTCAAATATCTTGAAAATGCCTTCGAATCCTTTGGGAAAACCTCATCCTCGAATCAACTCAAAAGCTCCCAATTCGATACTTCAAAACTATCAAATCCAACAATTACATAATTCGATAAAACAATATACATATAAAGATGATAAAACCGCAATTAGTGCGTCGACGGAAAAAAAAGCGGCCTCAGTTCATACACGAGAGACGTCTTTGTCCCCGAGAACGCACACTTGAATATCGCATTATTATCATCATCACATCCCGTGGGTAACCATTTACGCAGATCGATAGAGCCGAGGGGGGCAAAGGCGGGCAAAGCGGGGCAAAACGGGGCAAAAGGAGGCTTCGACGGTATGAGACCGAAGAGCTCCGACGACGAAAGAGACGAACCTGACGAGAAAATTCGACCAGAGCGAGAGACCAGACCTCGCCCCCTCGCGCTCCGAAAGCTCTCGCGTACGTATGGGGCTGTTGTATGGGGTTGGGTTGGATTGGGTTGGGTTAGGGCGGAGGCTGCGTGGGTCGGAGACCAGGGCGAGGGGAAGGTGATGGGGGGGGGGGGGAAGGCTAGGGGAAGGCGGGGATCTCCGGTCCCGGTCGCTTCCTGAACGGGGAGCGAGCAATTTGCTAACGATCCGTCTAATGGAAACGGAGCTTCCGCTTTTCCAGCGGTCGTTGCTTAGTACTACTGTGCGGTCGGGAAATTTATCTGCTTCTAATTTATGGTTATTAGCTTATAATTTTGAGATTTTGTTTTATACTCTTATATAAGTTTAGCTGAAAGTATCTATGTTTGTAATGTATGTGTGTTGTTGATATTTTTGAGTTGCTGAAGTGTATCAAACAAAACGTTGCTTCTATCGATGTTGTTTCAATTGAAAAATAATAATGCTTTCTATTTCCCGATCTTTCATTTGTAAATATTATCAATTAGTTAGTAGTGGCACATGTCAAATTTAATAAGAGAAAATCTTTGAACTATCTTCAGTTGATTTGATCAACGATGAATAAAGTACCGACCCTTAAATCAATGATAAATAATCACAAAAAGTACACATTTTATATTAAAAGAAATATTTGTCTCGATTTTTAATAAAATGAGTCATTTCTTTGATACATTTTGAACTAAAATTGAAGATTTTTCTCGAATATTTGAATTATCTGATTATTGTAGAAAGGAAAACGTTTTCCGAATCAACCTATACGTGGTCCATTCTCATAAAAGCGGAAACAATGATATTAGAATTAGCCCGTGCGAGAAGGAGGGATAAACTCGCGTAATTGCGGTGCCCGTACTACCTCCGCCATCTTGGAAAAACATTTTCATCTCGCATCTTTCATCACACACAAACAAAACTCAATTCTATACATCAAATTCCACTCGATCATAATTGAAAATGCCCGAAAACCTTCCGATTGCTCGAACGCAACGAATAAAATTCGATCGGAAAACTTTTAAAGATCATCTTGAGAGACCAGATTTCATCGGCCGAAGAAAATTTCAGAAGCTTCGAGTTTTATATTGAAACTCCGGCGGATAAATACATCAGAGATGAGATTAAGTTCTCGAAACTCCCTTCGGGGGAGGCTTTTCGAGAGAGAGAACTTCGTGCTTCGGGGGAGACTCGGGTGGGTTGGGGCACCGGGGCTGAAAGCTCGTTTAACCAACTAAAGTGGCCGTATCTATACTTATATAGCCGGTTGTATACTTTGCAAAGCGTCGGCGCTATAAAAACATTTCGGAATTATGGGGGCTTTTATATAAAAGACTTTATATTACCGCGGCCCGCCTCGCAGTTCAGTTGCGATCGATATTTCATTAAAATTTTCCGATTTGTCAGCGATATGTTGGTATATATTGTTATCGTTATCGGTCTGGACTATTGCGCAATTTCGCGTTCGCTCTTATTGTGGAAAATAATTGAGTTTTTCTTAATTGGGCGCAATAAAACTCGCTATCGTTTTACGATCGTTTCGTGTCTAATTAGCGAATAACATTAACCTCCGAGCTGATTATTAAGATATTATAAAAGAAAAATATTGGTTACAAGCTTGCCAATTAAAATTTTTATTATTATTATAACATGAATGACCACAAATTGCAATGTTATGATGTTATAATTGAATAAATCATATCATGTTGCATTTTTATCTGATTAAAATTTTCATTATACCCACTCAAATTACTAGCTGAAATTTTATTATTTTTCCATAAATTCATACAAAACTACATTTTACAAAGAACACATTAATTTTGTAATGAAAGGAATTTTTTAGAATGAAAATAATTGCGAGCGAATTTCCAATGATTCTATACTCGTTACTATGTTTTCAATTGAAAATAATATAATTCAACATGTATAAAGAAATATTGTAGGTAAAATAAATTGATATGACTGAAAATAAAATATATATTAATGTGAACTGTTGTTTTTGTGTTCATAATTTGGATTTGACAGTGAAAAAAAAATGATGAAAATTGTTTCTATATTATTCGAGCAATACCCAATAAACGATTTCCCAAATTATATGCTGATGATTGTACGTTTTCCTAATTTCCTCCAATCAAAATTTTCCAAAATATCTAGATCTTTCCCATAATCAAAACTAACTATCCCAAAGAGTATATATTTAAACGCATAAAAACCTAATCTAACCCAATTTTCTATAACCTAATCCAATTTTCCCATATTACGTTATACTATTTTTTATCAAATCTATCCAAACTAAATACATACATTTAGACAAATCAAAATGTAACCTAATATAACATAATTATCTCAAATCACAAACATTCGAACGAATCAAAACCTCATGACCGCCTCACAATCGCGCCACAAACTGAACTCTGCACTGCGAAAAACTTCACGCGTGAATTCGCGCGCGAACTCAACGCGAACATAACCCAACCAACCCAATCTCCCCAAACCGAATACATACATAACGAGGGAAGCCCACCATCCCGCCTTTTAACTGCACCCCAACTCTATGTCAGCTTGTTAGGCCGGCCTAGTTGGGTACCAGCAAAACTAGGCGAAACTACGGGCGCCACATTTACGTTAATAGGGAACTCTACATTTAATCATTATGAAAACTATCGCGAAGGACAGCTTTCCAGGGGGCATGCGGAATGCCAAGACCGAATACATACATTCAAACAAATATTAAATAAATTAAATTAAAAAAGGTATAATATATTATAAAAACGCCATGTCGAATCTTGGCGATCGCACGTGCGCAATTACGAAGTTAGTCCGTTCGGGGCGCTGCATGTTTGTTCTCCCGCGCCACCCGTTACTTTAGCAGCCATTCCGCTCTAAACGCCGCGCCGCCATTGGTCGAAAGGCGCCCCCCCCCCCTCCGCAGCACGCCCACCGCACCTCACCGCACCCACACCCACGCCACCCCGCCGCACCTCCCGCCCATCTACGTACTCGCGGTGGGTACATCGGTTCAACTCGACGATATAAATGGTGCTCTATCGTTTTGTTCGTGTGATAGTTTTTTTTTTTGTGATTTTTTTTTTGGTAATTTTAGGGTGGGTTTTTCAATTTTTTAGTTGATTGATCATAGATTTGTATGTTTTTTTAGTGCGAATGAAAATATGTATGTATGTGGAACTGGGATGGATTTTCGATTGTTCGTAGTGGGAGGATTGAGTGTAAATTTATGGTTAGTTAACAAAGGTAGTGAATAGATTGGTTGTTAATGTTTTGATAATTGATTTGATGTTTGGAATGTTTGTCGATTATATATGATGACTGAAAAGGCCAAGGGGTTCAAGTGATTTCGAGGAAAGTGCGTTCAAAGTTGACCATGTATTAGGAGCAGGTAGAGTGTTTTGATGATATATTGAGGCACACGTTCCGAATTCGTTTATATCCTTTTGCCACCAAATAAATAAGCTTACATAGAAGCGATTTTGGTGGAAGGATTGAGTGAAACTTTATGTTTAGTTGACTAAGGCAGTGAATAGATTGGTTGTTAATGTTTTGATATTTGATTTGATGTTTGGAATGTGTGTCGATTATACATGTGTGGAAAAAAAATGAATGTTGATGATTTTTAGGCGTTGGAAAAATTTCGGAAAATTTGGGAATTTTCCCGCTTTTTATTAAATTCGACGAATTTCTGTTACTAGCTTCAGAAACATGGCATTTTTTGAGGCTTTAAGGATATTAAACCAATTTTGAATTGTTTTAATTACGTTGTGTATGTAGATTGTGCATAATATTTGCTATGGTTGAGCTACGACAAAGACCCATCCGTGAAACGTCAAAAAATAAATCCAATAAATTGAAAAATTTTAAATATAATGATGCAACTTTCAGTTGTTGAAAAAACTTTTGTTTAAAAAAAAAACATTTTTTTTTTAGAAAATTGACAAATATTTTAAGTTAAAAATATTCTATTCATTCAGAAGATTATTATGAATCGATATAATTTGAAATATGCCTAAACCAACATTAAGCCACATTGAGCACAGCTTACAATTAGACGAATAATCACGAAAACCCATCAAAAACAAAACCGCACATCTTTAATACATCAAAATTTCACACACAACCACACTATCATCTCCCCAAAAATCCAAATAAAAAATAAACAAGTGGAGCACTCTTAATCACACATCGCCTGCCCAAAGTGGGGTAAGTAGCAGTAAGTGACTACTTACAGCGGGTACTTGTTCTGCTATACAGATATCTTGTTAGTCCGAAGCGCGCACTAAATAAGTGGGCGGCCACCTTCCCGTCGCCTACCCGCCCTCCCCTCGGCCTCGGTCGATTTAAACCGACCCTCCATCCCCGTCCTCCCCCGTCTCCCCTCCGAGGATAGATCGCTCTGCGGCCGTATAACCCAAGGGGTGTGAGACGCTAAGTGTCGGCACATAACGCTCCTCCGTTCCCCCCATAGTCTCAAAGTGTGAATATTGTCTGTGGATGTGCGAAATCGACTATGGTGTATATAATCATCGACTGTTTTATATGTACTATGGACGATTTGTTTGGTCGCGAACGTGTTAATTTGTCGTTGTACGTTCGTTGTGATAGTTCTATTTGAAAATAGAATCGATCTAATTTTCGTTCGTTAGTTCAATGAATCTTATTTAGCTAAATCATTGGTTGTTTATAATCATCGATACGTGAGATATAGAATTTTATCATTTATGATTGCGTGAAAGTGTTCATTGAACGCTACTAAAGTGTATACTTGTGAAAACTAGAAAATCTGCATGTAATGCGAACTATAATTTTATCATTTGAACTACATTCTATATCGTAATCACTTCTTCGCAGTCTAAAGATACATTAGACCTTTCTTCTCTTTCACCACTTAAATAAGTTATTACGAGTGCGTTCGCTGAAATTGCTTGGAAATTGTACGACATTACCGACTCTACACGTTCACTACGACGCGATGTTTCATATCTATATAATTTATAGATAGACTCGTACGATTGGGGCAATTCGAGTGTCAGAATTTTTTTTCGGGTTGTAAATTTCATACGTAAATGAACAAACAGAAGGACGAATATTGGGGAAATGTGTGTGTGTACTCATACGTATTCGGAGGGTTGCGAAAATTGCCTGTCAACACTATTCATCATCTAGGCAGCGGATGCTCGATGATCATTTCACCCCTTTTCTTATTCGACAAACGGAGAAAATTTTGCGGAAAATGTTATCTATTGTGTTGTATAACTAACTCAAACAGTGGTAGTCAATTTTGCTTAGAATTTATTTAAAATTAACGATATATTGATATAAAAATAAACTCAATCAGTATAATATTATTTTTCAATGATAAACATGATTTTTTTAGTTCATCTGGTAATAAATCATAAAAATATATATTAATGAATAATATGCATTTGTAAAGCAATCGATTTTAAATCTGAAAAGTTTCAAATCGACGAGTAAACCAAATAATATTTAAAAATGAATATGAAAATACCATATTTTATTCGTATATAATCGTTTTATTGATGTAATTATTTTAATTTTACATTAAAAATAGATGAAATTCGATTATTCGCAGATGCAATACATCTGATGTTTCAATGATAGATTTTCGCATATCCCTTGCAAATTTCTACGCAAGGGGAAGCATTCATCCTTGAAGAGAAAAGAAAATATGTGTATATACGCAAGGCTCCGCTGTACATTCACATGTGGAAATAAAGATGCGAAAAAGAAATAAAAAACGGAGATAAAGCCATGAAGAAAGACATATTTCACGGTGAAGGCGTCTTTCACGACCCCTACATTTTTGCGGTATTCACAAAAATGGAACTAACTTTGAATATTTTACCATAACTGCGATACGTACGACTGCGAATATATCACGAAGAATCCAATACATACAACCTTTTCTGGATTTATTGTCTAGAATTGGGGGAAAGCCGAGGAAAAATCGTACAATATAAAGTTAGTATATTTTCAAAACATTCCATATGACATATTTAACAGAAATGCAATTAATGCAAGCTATAACTAACTAATATCAACGAAAACTTATTTGAGAATTAATGAAAAAAATAGCTTTTTGAACATTAAAATATGAAAATTTAACTCAATTCATTTTCAATTTACGAATGTGCTCAAAGTAAAAATCAACTAATGTCGGAAAATGTGAAAAAGTTTTCATATTTGATATAATTTCATACAATAAAAATGTATTATTTTTCCCAGCTTCCCCTTTATAGGATCCCATTTCGTTGACAAAACGTTATGTTGGGGTAAAAATATAACATTGGCAACTCCGTTTAAAAAGGGTGAAGAAAAGTAACTTCATATGTCGTTATATGTAAACGCTCGGAATACAATTTACATAAATATAAACTTTTTATGCGAAAAATCAAATCGATTCGACGAAATAAAAAAGAAAGAACTCACCCAAAACCCGAAAGATGTATAAATCGACTTTCGCTCTGACGATGAGAAATTGATCAAAAACAAATTCGATACGATCATATTAGGCACGAAATGTAAACATTCCTTGAGTAAGCAACTGTAAAATTAAATTGGATAGTGAAAAACTTGAATTTCCTGCAAAATTAATCGAGTTGAAAACGCACGTTTGCTTTTCAACACATTATCATGGCGGCAAGATAAAAAGGACGTTCGCTGCAAGCAAATTTATAGCCCCAATTTATTTGTACAATGGAAAATCGTCGTTGAACTGAATACGAAACATCTCAAAGCAAAATCAGAAAACTCAGTAAGCACATCATTACGCAGAAATGTAAACTCATTACGAAAAACCTCGTTAGTAAAAATTATTCAATACGAATATGAATCGAATACAAATGAGAAATTATTTAGAATTATCATAGAATAATATATTTCTTAAATATGAAATTGTTTACTTTTTCGAATTTACGCCCCGCGGTCCCTTAAGTGAAAAAAAAGGAAATCGGGTTTTATTCCGGGGAACACATTTCACAAAGTCGCCCCGAGGAGCCGGGGATCTTAAATCGAAAAACAATAAGAACGGGAACAAACAAACATCTCGGAAAATCGAACCGTAAAAAATACCATAGGATTCTATCAGCAGCTTTTCTCAAAATTGTTCCCACAGGGAAAATCTTCCGATAAGGTTTCGCGCAATAAAATAGATAACATGGTATCGGTGTGGAAATTTGTCCGCTGTAAAACGGAAACTTTTCACGTTGATAAAACCAACACATTTAAACCTTCTGTATAAAAAAACTTATTATTAAATTATTTATTAAATGAACTATTTTTTTACGAAAATCTCATTTTTCTTTATTGAATTCCAATTCATTATTCAACCTATATTGCTATTATTTTAATTATTTTTTTATTCAAACAATGCGTCATTACATGAAAGTTATATTTTCAATTATTTATATTTTTTGAACTTTACAACTATTATAATTTAAAATGAAATAAGAAACACTCGAACAAAAAAAAAATACAATCAAACGAATTTCCTCATTATTCTAGGACTGTTTAATCGATTTAGTGCGCGTTCGGCTCGAAAATTAATCGATCGTCGTAAAACAATTTTACGAGTAATAAATAATAGTTTATTTATAAATTTTTACGACTCGAGCCGATGATTCCATTACGACTTATCCATACTTCTCAATTTGAAGTTGCTGCTCTTCGATGTCTCGAATTTCGCTTTTTAACCGTTATTGCCCCGCACGTTTTATTTACTTCACCACACACGGGACATACACACAAAAGCGACATAAACCCGAATCGCCCTCTCGAGGTTAAATTTTATTGATTCCTTGTTTCGATTTAAAAGTTGTGGATTTAAATTGGTTTAGGACATCGTCTCGATATCAGATTTCAACCGACAAATAACGAAAGCAAGCTTATATTATATTATGCATTCGGCTTTTATACTTTTTCGCCGTATATGAAACCTAGTCGCAGTGTCTTATCAAACTCAAGATTTGATTTGAATAATTTATTAATATTTTTTTCCATTTCATTTAAATATTTATTGTATTAAGGTATTATATTTCAAAATTTAAATTTAGATTTGCACTTGTATATTTTTTTTTCAAATATAAAAATATAATATATGTATGTATGTAGTAATTTTTCAACAGTAACGAAATTATTATCAAACTCAAATTTTAAGTAATGAAATAGAAAAAATAAAATTAAACTTAATTAACAGATGACGACTGAAAAGGCCAAGGGGTACAAGTGACTGCGGTGATTTCGAGAAAAGAGCACTCAAAGTTGAACATGTACCTACATGTATTAGGAGGAGGTCGAGTGATTTGATGATATATCTCGGTACACGTTTCAAATTCGTTTATATCCTTTTGCCACTAAATATACGAGCGTACATAGAAGCAATTTCTGCACATAACTCAATTTCGGCAAAAATGTCCATTTTACCCCTTGACTTTTCAGTCGTCATATGTGATTTCACGAAAGATGATTTTTTTTTATTTTACTAAAAATGTGGATGAAATATGAAAATTTTCATTAAATCGAATAAAAAACGTATTTTTTTACTAACAAACGTCATGTATTATAAGATTTTTTTTTCTAAATGTGTACATACACAATCAAATGACAAAAAGTGTTTTAACTTTCGATAAAATTGAGAATAAAAAATCATTTATGAACATCTAAAAAGGATTCGATGTATTTTCAAAAAAAAATCCGTCGACCTCAATTATACCAAAAACGTCAGCGACGCGATATTCAAAAATCACCCAATTAGTCAAATGCTAATTTCATCACAATAAAAACACTATTTTTTTCGTTCGCTTCAGCCATACATATAAGGGTACCGACGAACGAGCGTCACGAAATCGTCGAGACTAATAATCCCCCGAGCAGAAATCGCGTCAGATTAAGTTCTCATGTTTTGTGACCGCCATAAATATAATTGGCCGATGGGGTTCATTACGGTGCCGTATCCTGTTACAGGACAAATCTTTTTATTAGCACACTTCTAGGAAAACTCGTATCCCGTCGTGCGGTGGACGCGAGATCCGAGGGGACACCTCGAAGGGCAAACTCGTGAAAAATCTTTATGATTGCACACACACACAGAACTAAACTCTGTTCCGTTGTGAATTTTCATTTTTTTTATGCTTCTGTTCGTTTTTTTTTTAATGTTTTGTGAAAATTTTCAATCTAAGTTAAAATCAGCGACTTCCAATCTTTATTGAATCGTTTATACTTTGAAAGACCGTTTCGTAAAATTACATCCCTCATATTAAAGATATTGTATTTTATGATATTTGATGACCGAAAAGGCCAAGGAGTACAAGTGACATTCGAATGAATCGCTTCTATACACCCTCATATGTTTGGTGGCAAAAGGATATAAACAAATTCGAAACATGTGCCAAGATATATCATCAAATCACTCGACCTCCTCCTAATACATGTAGGTACACGGTCAACTATGAACGCGCTTTTCTTGAAATCACTTGTACCCCTTGGCTTTTTCAGTCGTCGTCATTTATCAATGCAAATTTATAGTGCTGGATTCAAATTTTCTATAGCCTAAAGTACAAGGTGAATTTTATTCCTTCTCTTTTATTGAAAATAAATCTACAATTTCGGTCTATTTTTTTAGATAATTATCCTATTCTAATTACTTTCATATTTGAATTTTTAAATTGTTTTAAATTAAATTTCATACCCACATATTAGATTAAACTTTTACAAACACACTCAAATTAATTTAAGCAATCGGAAAAATGGCATTACGAGCCAAAAGTTATTTTATTTTTCAAAATATAAATATTTAATTCTTTTTATTATATATGAATATGAATATTTATAATCTATTGATTCGTGCATATTTTTACATGCTCTTGATATTAGCTAATATAATATCAAATGAGTAGATCTCCAGATATCGAACCGTTTAACATGAAAATTGAGTTAATCTTTCACAGGCAAATGTTTGACATAAAATTTGATCGATTCAACTTCAAATTGAAAGTTTCGTGATTATCATACGAACAAAGCATATTTAAACAATTCAAAAATCACATTTATACCCGACGATAATAAGATATAACGTATATTAGCATCTAATAAAAGATCTTCGAAACGCAGGCTGTGAATCAGAGATATTTTAAACCGGCGATAAATCCGAGGTGTTTCCATCGAATCAATGAGCCGTTTAAAAGCGCACCTAATAAATAAATAAATAAATAAATAAATAAGCAAATAAACAAACGGAAAACGTTCGGAGGTAATGTATCGGTGAGGTGGAGAACGGGCGTGTGTAAGTGAGTATGGGATCGTAATAAATTAAATGCTCTCGGGGAACATTTGTAAAATGGTCAAGGACCCCGAAACCCATATATCTTGGGGTGTAGAGGCGAGTTATTGACTCATTAATTTTGGGTCGACAACTTTAAAAAACATTTACTCGGAAAAACATTTCAAATACACGCTTTATAACTGTGTTTACAAAATTAACGCCTCCATGGTCGTGAGCTCGTGTGGGAGACTCTTTTCGCGTGAGGTTTATTCGAAATATTGTATTATATTTTTTTAATATTAGCTTTGATGCATTTTGTAGGTTTTCGTGATTGTTGCGTTTTCATACGATGTCGTGATCTTTTAAATTATTTTTTTCACTTGTGCGTGCGCCTCGGTATCGCTAAGTAATTGAAAATGTGCTAAGTCTACCAATTAACGAAAGCGTTCCGTCGACAGATCAATTTTGAGCGAAGTAATTAAAAGATTGACAGATTCGCTAAAACAAATAATTAATCAATTTTAAATGTGTTGAAGTGAAAACATGTTTCGAAAAAAATTGAGAAGCTCATTCAACATAAATCGCAGAATTTTATCTTTCGATTTGCATCAAATTTATTTGGCGCAATCAATAATTTCTGAAAATACAGTTAGCAAAAATTTAAGAAAAACATATTTCGGATTCCTTCTAAAATCTCACGTTAGCATGAGCGTGACTAAACGATTTGTCACATTCTTAGTTAAATAGGAAATACGGATTATAATATACACGTTATTTTTTTATTATTTCCAGACTGTCGGGATTATTTAGACATAAACATTCAGGAGTCAACGAAGCGTGAAATGTTGTTTCGCAACGCTTCGCTAAAATATAATATGCCAACAACATAATAATATATTATAATAAATTGTAAAATCCATCTGCGTTTTTATTGAATTCTCATAAATAAATTTGATTACTGAAGTTTGTAAAATGGTTAAATAATTATAAATAAAATACATAATATCCAATATAATAAACAGTAATTTAAGTAAACTGGGTATCATTAGACTTATTATCTTCAATAATATTTTTTTTAATTTCCAACAACACTTCAATCCAAATATTTTCATTCGAAAATCAAATAAGAAAAAATTGATAAATAGTAAATGTCACAAAACTGCGTGAGGTCTTTCAAAGTGAATTGAAAATCCCTGAACCTATTAACAATATTCAAACCGATTCTTCGTGGGTGTCAAAATCCGACATAAAATTAACAAAAAGCGATCGTTCCGAGAAAACTGATGTAACCGACATTTTTCGACATTGATGCACTTTCTACCAACAAAGCGAAAAAAGAGTAGATATACATCTAAAGATTCATAATGACCTAAGAACACACATATTTTTTATTAGATCTGCGGTTTTCTGAGGTAAAGAGGTGTCGGTTAACCGACGAGATAAATCTCATAAAACACCTTCACAATGGTGTGTTCGATATGCTTATAAAACGGTTGCGGTTTTGCTAATATTCATAAACGTCAAATTATATTCGATCGCATCCTGTCGTAAAATGGTAATTGATTTTTTATCAAAGCCTATCTGCTTGTGTGGGAAAAAGAGCTGAAATCTATGTGGTCCATTTTCATAATGGGATTTTTTTTCAAATGTCAATTCATAAGAATTTCAGTCTATTGAATATATTTGAATAATACATATAAAACTGTACTTAAACATTCGATAATTTTGATTAGGTTAAGTTGAATATCGTACCGATAGACTTAATAGTGATTATGGGTGATTTTAATAATTTATATTATTGAAATGTGAACGTTTTCGAAGTACACGTGTGAAAACTTAACCTTAGCATACCCCAAATAACACTTTAAGCACTCTAAATTGACACAGCGCATTAAAATATTTATGACCCAGATTAAAGGATAATGTTTCGCATATTGGGAGGTCTTCAGATCTCACAGTGAGCAGATGTCTTGTTCGTAAGATTTTTTTTACACTTCTAAACTCGATTACTAATACTTTTCGCCAAAAAAAAAGTTTTTCGAGTTTTCAACATCTGCTTCCGTAGCTTTCGCTCGCTAATCGGTTTCCCATTATATATGACGACTGAAAAGGCCAAGGGGTACAAAGTGACTTCGCGGTAATTTCGAGAAAAGCGCGTTCAAAGTAAATGTAGTAGGAGGAGGTTGAACGATTTGATGATATATCTTGGCACACTTTCTGAATTCGTTTATATCCTTTTGCCACCAAATAAATGAGCGTGCATAGAATCGATTCCTGTGCATAACTCAATTTCGCTAAAAATGTCACTTGTACCCCTTGGCTTTTTCGGTCGTCATATCAGATCGAAACATTTCAGATGTGTGCCGACCGTTTAATTGTGTCGTGTATTTCAAAAACCCATAAGTCACACCGTGATGCTGCTACTAACTATTGTACAATCACATGAGGGAACATTAAGTTTAATTGTGAGCAGATAAAAGTAATCGAAACCGACGCATCTAGGGGACAGTTTGTCATTGTCGTAAATGGGGGAAAATCAAATCGTTTAAACGCTTTCGAATTTCAATCTTACAATGATGGCTTAATCACGATTTGTAAAGTGTCTATTGTTAGGTTAATCAAAATTGGTTCTTTTTAATCTGTATTGAATTGTCATGTAATGGTTCGTAGCAATCAATCGTATTGTAATAAAAATAGTGATCAATTATGAGAAGAATAAATTAATGATGGTTCAAAATGATTTTATGGTTATATCAATTAATGGTTTTAATTAAATGATTTGTATGAAGAATTACTAATTATAAAATCGCTCAGATGACTTTGGATAACCTTTTCGAATGTGCGCATGGTGTTTAATTTTAGATAAATGTTCACAAAAAAAAAACGTGTGTATTTAGTATCTCGGGTCGTTAAAATTTACAGCTGTTTTTTATATGCAAAAATCATTAATAAAACAATGCGCAGTATTTCTATTTAATTCTGTAAAATTTTGACAAGAAAAATATTTCATAAAATTAATATTATTCAAAAGTTACTATTCTTCAATTAATAACAACAAAAATTTCAAATTAGAAGCTAAAAAAATGATTTGAATCTAACGATAAATTTCAAACAATGTACTACGAATATCACTTAAAGGTTTGGCCATAATATTTAATTTATTATTTTAAAATTGAAATTAATTGCTAAATAATTCATATAAAAAAAAAACTAACATTTATTTTTCCTCTCATACAAATTTCATTGTAAAAGAAAGCACGTCAAACGATCACTCTCCGACAACACCAACAATCGACCCTGTCAAAACGCGAAATTCATTAAAAATCTTCATCATTTCAACCAAAATTAGACGAAATATCAACATAACGAAAATTTCATTAAAAAATTAATAAAAAAACACCACGATATAAAGCAGAATCGACTGTACTTTATTAGACAAGTGGGTTCGAAAAGCGCGGCCATTACGCCACCCCTAGCGTTCCTTATACGAAATCAGTGGCTGCTCGCCCCGAAGAACGCTAATACGAATTTAACGATCCGTCCCCCATTATAACCCAACCCAACCCGACATAATCCAACCCAATTCGACCCCCTCGCATGCACTGCCCTCGATGCAGTCTTCGGCGATGGTAATTCGGAAATTCGAAGGGTGGCCGCGTGGTGTGTTTATATTGTGCCCTAGCTGCGAGCACGCACCAATAAAAATATAACGTATAATAAAATCATTTGCTTTCTATCCCGTCCATTGTGGGCTTATCCTGAGCTGGGGTTGGTAACCTTTTTTAGTTTATTTATTTTATTCAATGTCTCAAAGGTTTAGTTAAAAATATCTTTAAAGATTTTATCGAAAAAAATCATTAAAGAACTTAATGAAATATCTAGAATCCAATTATAACTACGTATACAAATGATTTAAAATAAAAATTTTAAGAACGATAACACATTAGCTTTTTTTAGTGTGAAACTTTTCTCATTACTATTACTATTTATAGTAAACATAATTCTTGTGAATTGAACTTATCAAATTGAACGGTTCGTTTGCTTCGAACATGCGTCATGATTATTTATAAATGATTCATATTATCTGAATATTTATCAAAACTCATTATTTTTATATTTTTTATAGATATCACGTTTATTCCATCAAATTGTCACATTAAAATATGATTTATATTTTTCATTTTTCATTCTCTTAAAAAGGTTTAATCGATTTTAGCTATAATTTTAAAATTTCGATCTCAAATTACGTTCTTTTTAACGTTCAGTTTTCCAGGTTATTTAATTATTTTGCAAAATAGAAAATGCTTATTCAAAAGCCTAATATACTCAAAATAAATTTATACACCTACATATCAAAAAAGCTCATATTATATTGAATCGAAAATTATTTTTTGTATTAGCAATAAAAATAGTCTTCACTATATATCCCACGAAAAAGGCAATGAATTTATTGAACGCGTACAATCGACTATATTTCAAAAGTTTTTCATTTCGAAAAATCGATCAAGTCAATCAAAATCTGCACACACCGCGAAAGACATCGCATTGAAACTACACATTTTTATTATTTTCCTCGGTCGTTATCAATGGAAATTTATCGAAATTACGTCTTTTATTGAGAAGCATAAAAATAAATTAAATGGAACCGGACATTAATTACCGTCCCGTTTGACATTCGACTTTATCGGGTCGAACGCGTAATTAACCGATCTTTCAACAATATAAACACGCATACATCACACTCAATTTAGATAACATTCCGTGGAAAAAAGTGCGAAAAAAATATAATAATAATGAGTAAAATAAACGAGATCGACAGCGACGTAAAGTGCTGCTAAAGCGTAATGTCAAACTGGATATTACGAGTTTTCGCTATCTTTAAAATGCGATTAGGTTTTTTTTTCAGAACCTGATATGTTTATTTTTTGTTATGATTTTTTTCATAATTAAATTTGATTTTAAATATCCACATCAGCAGCTGTTGAGTCGATTCTACATACATATGTATTTTCAAAGTCAATGAAACATTTATACAAAAAGTTCTATTTTTCAAAGTTTAATTAAAATTCTATACATAAAATATCAAAAAACTGTATTTAATGCTCAATTGCTTTTCACAATAGATAGATACATATATTTTAACACATTATACAAATATCACCCTTATTGATTTTCGTTGCAACTTACTAACGCATGTGAATTTTCCAGGATTAATATAGTATTTATTATTTTGATAAAATTATTTGAATAAAATGAGAAAAACTATAATTTGAGCTATTTTCGAATGATGATATAATAAAATTGTTTGTAACCTCTGACTCTAGGGAATCTAGTATAGTGGGGTAGATTATGATCTTTGTTGGTTTTGTTCGGAATGAAGTGCATGCCATTTAGGAGTCTATTTGATTTTAAACGCGTTAACTCCCTTATTCCTTTTAAACGAAATAACAAATGGTCAATAGTCACGGACCATTCATTATTGCGTAAAAATAAAAACGTCGTTGTGTCTATTCGATGCTCTCCAAATTATTTATCGCGACTATCGTTATCTTTCGGTCTTGTAGAGTTTTTGTATTGTAATTGTCTACATCACCACTAAATGAACTATGCCTAACAATTAGTATAGATATATTTTTTTTATTAAAGATAATTGTTGTTTTTCCAATTTGTATCGATTTTTATTCGTACCCGAGTTACATTGTTGTATGCTTTACGGCTGTTTGTTCTCTATCGGTTTGTATGAAATGGTTAATTGCGCATAATAAGTGTTATTTATTACGCGTTTGTTATTTTCGTTCGAGAAATTTAATACGCCGTTAAATATGATAACCTACAATTGATCACATTGTGAAGAAGGCAAATTAATGAAATCGAAAGTCATTAAAAGTGGTTACATTTTCTAGATATCGAATCTAATGTTGATAATGTATTTTTTTTTTATTTGCGCATTAACCTTCGCACATTCAATAATGTAACCTTTTGTAAAATAAACGATATGAATAAAAAATCATGTTTGCGATTGTAAATATATAAATGGGTCGTTTTTTTTCAGTTGATTGCTACGAATGAAAAGTAGATTTAAAAACTTCTTAATTGAAAAAAACCCTAATTTTTTGGTATTATAATTTATATATTGAAATTCAGTATATTCATTTGTTTTCTTTTTAATCAGATAAATATTGTAATATTATGTTAACCTCATACTAATGGATAATTACATCAATTATAGTCAATTATGATATATTATTTTATTCAGAATAAACGTTATACGATTGTAACTATCATATAAAAACAAGAACGTTCAATGCATACTCGCAAAATAAACATATTGCAAATCTAACTTACGCTATTAAATTCATACCGAACGTGTGTAATATCATGCAATTTATTATACACGGGTACATAAATTAATTAGTAACACAAAATCGAATGCATTACATAGTACTCGATCAAGAAATTACATCTTTATCTAGCGATTTAATGGTAATATTTCATTTTAATTGACGCATAAATATATAAATGGAAAACTGATACATAAATGAATACATACGCATACAAAGTGCAAAATCTTTTTTTTCAAAACCCGTCAGTTGAAAACTGAAATGAGTTTCCATCCTTTTTATGAATGCCATTATCCAAAATTTGACCAACTTGACGAAAATTCTTAAGTGAGAAATAAATAAATAAAAATAATTAATCCCTAATCTAATTTTACCAACCTGATTTAATCTCTATAATGCGTAAAATTTTACAGTTATTTCTTTGTATAATATATCTAGGTTTCGTAATTATTTTCATAGATTTTGAAAAAAAGTCAATTAACTATCAAGAACGTGTAAAATCATCATACGGTAGTTTCGTAAATAAATACTCGCAAAAATTCGATAGGTACATATTTAAATATGTTTTTCATTTGTATTTCAAAAATATTTTTATCGACCGTTGAAAAAACCGTTGAAAAAAATCACTTACTTGAAACTCGGCGAATCTGCTAATCGTAAAACCCTCGTTGCTTTGTAATCAGATCGAAATTTTCTACTAGATGTAATTGCACAATATGAGAAATTGAGCTTATTTTTCTTAGAAACACTGAAGCACTTTTATACTATCACTTTTCGCTGTTATTCAATAAACGTCACTTTTACTCAGCTTTTCTATACACATCACTTTTGCTCTGCTTTTCACAATATTTTATAACACATTTCACATTTTTATAATGAGTTAGGCATGGTTTGTATTATATGTATTCCGCGTCGATCGTATGTATTTATCGTTCATTATTATTATTTTAAACGCAATTTAGGATGAATATTGAAATAAAATAGAACTGCAAAGTGAAAAATTAGAGATTTTGACACATCGGAAAAAAAAACGATCATACGTTTAAATAGAAATCGCGAACTGAAAAAATGAATGAAAACAAACGAACGAAATTTCAAATATTTTTTCAAATTATTAAATTAACGATGAAAATAAATTTGCTATTTATGTTTGTTATGACAGTAGTATGAGTTCTAAAGTTGAAAAAAGTAGATGAGGTCTGTATTTTCTCTGTGTTAGTTTACTAACCAGAGTTAGTCCTGCAACTACGAACTATCAAAAATCGGCGGAACAAAAATAATTTTTAATTAGTTGACTAAAGTAATGAAAATACCGGCCCTTAATCGTTATTTTCGATAATCAAATCATAATAAGACATTTTATCTAACTATATAATAACGCTATTCTGTGTGTCTGTTTGTCCGGCGTAACACTCCGAAACTGTGACAAAACAACTATCCAATTAAATTTTCGACGACTTCCATACATATACGGCAATACGCGATGGGCAGTGATACCGAAAACTGACGCTCTACAATGACTTTGACAGTTCAACTAGCCGATAGCCATGAGCACTCTCTTATCAGCCAAATCTATTTCGATTCGGCTCGAACTCGGGTAATTATGTTATAAAGCAACATCGGTGCAAATTGGTGCAAAAAAAAATTAATTAATTAAGGAACTTTCCTAGTAAAAACGGTAGGTACGTATGGTCACCCTATCCTAGCTTCAAGCCGGTCACTAGCGGGTTAATGAATGACGTAAGGTGGCATCTCAATTAACCATTGTGAAGTGTTAAACCACGATAACCCCTGTGTAACGCAATCGCCGGTTGAAACGAGTCTCGCGCCCGCCATATCTTAATTGTCGACATATGGCCACGCATATCAGTAATGAACGCTAGATGTTCTCTATCTTTCTTCGGGCTTCTTCATTTACAATTCATGTCTGATTCGGTGTTTTAATTGTGGATTACATAAAAAAAATCATCACTGGTGTCTAGTGTGAATAGATGAAATATTTTCATATTAATGTTTTCATTAAATATCGTGGTCGAGATCGCAATTGTGTAGCTATTTTTTTTTAATATGGAGTAATCGCGATTCTTATTAATTAATCGATTTCTTATTATCCATGTATCGGAAATATTCAAGCAATTTTTATTTTTCTATATTTTTTCAAATGTCTGTGTTCTGGAAAAACTAATTTTACACTACAATAATCAAAGAATCATAAATATATAATTTTACAAGCGTAATAATTTGGCAGATAGGTCAGTATTATTAGGAATATAATAATCTAAAAATTAGGTAAATGAAAAAATTATTACACTTGTATAATTTTATAGAAATATTTAGTATAATTTTCAAAATAATCGATTTAATGATATTTTAACATTACAATATATTTTTTTAATTAAAAATTAACTTAAAATAAAATCTTATTTTTTTTAATTACATTAATAATTTTGATAACAATTTTGATAGAAATCAATTATCATTTTTTTCAAAATTTACAATTCAGTGATGGCCGTTAAATACATTCTTACTGCCACTGTCAAACCGGCATTCAGTTCTGATTACCAACACTTCCTAAGCTGTCAAACACGTTGCCTCTAACACGTGGTCATGGGTAAAATAAAACGCGAATCTGTCGCTGCTGAAGGTGGTGAAGAAGAAATCAAGATAAAGCAAGAGCCTGTTGATGGAGATGGAGATGCAACTTTATCGTACAATGATAAACTACGTGTCTGCAGCTCGATCGCTCATCCGATGGCGCCTAAGAAATTATCCAAAAAGTTCTACAAACTCATCAAAAAAGCTTCTGACCACAAAAAACATATCAACTGCGGCTTAAAATTAGTTCAAAAAAACATAAGGCTCGGTCACAAAGGGTAAGTTTCGTTTGTTTTTCAATAATTGATGAGTGACACATAACCTCAAATTTCAAATTTTTGTTCCAGAATCGTTCTGTTCGCCGGTGATATATCTCCTATTGAAATCATGTGTCATTTACCCGGAGTTTGTGAAGAGAAATCTCTCCCATATTGTTATTTGCCGAGTCGGCAAGATATTGGAACCGCTATGGGTGTCAAGCGAGGTTGTCTCATGGTTATGATAAAAGAACATGAAGATTATAAGGATTTGTACGAGGAATGTAAAGCGGAAATGAAAACTCTTCCTTCACCTCTGTAAATTGATAAGTTTTTTTTAAACTACGTAATCTTTATATTTTAAGTTCACTTTAAGTTTTGAATTGTAATGACTTCGTGTGTCAAAATATAGCACAGTATCTGCTGATGTTGAAAAAATTATGATTTTTGACAATATAATTGAAATTATTTATTTATTTGGTTTTATTCATATTTATTGTTTATACCTACTTTAAAAAAAAACACCATTTTTCAAATAGATTTTTATTAGAAATATTGGAATTGGATTGGACAAAATAGGAATTTTTGGATTCGAAATGGAAATATAATATAATTCATTTAACTTTTATAGCAATGTGAAGATGTTCTACATTTAAATTGTAATAAAATCAGTATCATTAGAGTTCTTTTGGATACTGTTAAAATGTATTATTCGGTTTTCTGAAATGTAAACAAACAAACCATGATGAAATTTCGAGTTATTAAAATCTAAAACCAGTTAAAATATATTCTTAAACGTTGACACTATTTCATGTTTGAGTATTACTTATTAGATTTTTCATGTGTAAAAATTTCTCACAAATTGATAGAAGTAAAAAATTACCCGAGTATATTAGTAGGCGATACTGATTTCGTAATATTAACTTCATTTACAATAAATAAAGTTTTGATGCAAATATTAAAAATATATTCAGTTTAGTTCATTATAATTGACAAGAATTTACTTTTTTTACACTAATTATCAGAAATTTGAATTCATAATAAAAAGAAGCAATTTTCATAAATTAATCCATGAAATTAAGAATTATTTCTTTGCTTTCAATATGAATTAAATTTTCTGATAGTTGTCTATGCTCTACATTGCAGTGGAAAAAAGACATACAGAGAAATATGAACTTATGTTTAAGCTATTAATACTAAGCATTCACATATAATTGAGCGTTTCATATGTATATTTACTGTATTAATCCATTTTATTCCTCATTTAAAAATCTTCACTTCATCACGATATTTCACTCTTGACAATACATACTAGAAAGAAAATTAAGCTACGGCAGTGATTTCCGACAAGTTTTTGATCCAAATCGGGAATATATACTTCAATATTACAAAGCTAAATTTTCTACGATTGCAATTTGTTCATGTAAGTTAAATATATTTACAAATATTTTTTTAAGTTGTTAAAATATATAATAAATTTAGTTAGTGGTCGGCTTTTACAGTGCAAATGACAAATTAGGGATTGAAATAACACTTCCATTTAAGATAAAAATTATGAAATTTAGCTATAAAGTCTTTTTCATTTTTTCTGGCACATTTAGCAATAATAAATGCTGATTCTGATAAAACATTGATCCACACACTCAAATCAACCCTGGATGTTTTATTATAGTGTCAATTATGAAATATGAAATACACGATTGAATAAGAAAAATATAAATGTGACAATACAATTCCTAAAACATTTTAAACCATCAAGAATCGAAGTCACTATTTTCATAATGTATTTAATATACACTTTGAGAATTGTAAATCACACAAAACACTAGAGTTGAACGATAGAAAAAAAATCACAAGATCACGACCAGTCACATGTTTTCATATTCTGTTTGTACTGGACTCATTTTCGGGAATTACCTTTTATACAGAGATCAACTAAATCTGTTTCCTGCTGAAATTTTAATCAAGCATTATGTATAAATTTGAAAGACAACGAGCATTGCTACAATTGTACATATGAAGAATAACAGCACGGGCAGAATTACAACGAGCTTTAGTGATCTGAAAACAAAAATTATGAATGTGCATAAGAACATTCATCATTTACTGTACTTATGAGAATATGAGAAAGTTTGAATGGATATGTGTGGTTTTTTTCAACATGATGATCAAAATAATCAAAAGATGAATGTATGCAGTAAATAATAAAGAAATATGTTCAAAAAAAAATTTATTTAAAAATAAAAAATACATGAGATAAAAATATGTATATTGAATATCACTATATTACGTCTATCACAGTATTTATTACCTCCTCGGTGCTTCTTGTCAGAGCGGTATACTTGGATCTTCCTCGTTACTTGCAACTTGACCCACAGAATTAGCATTGCTTTGAAACAGACTCGTGGAAACATCAGGATTAGACTCTGTTGTTTCTGAACGTCTCGATTTGCCTAAGCCAATTAAATATAGCAAAGATTATATGAATCTCTAATCATCACTTCACATTGTAATGAAAATAAAGAGGTGTTTAAAGAGAAAAGAAACTAACAACACCAACTTGCAAAGCAGAGACAGCCGGTACGTCTTCCTTCTTGTCTTCTCTTTAATGAAGGTTTCATCTCTTTATTCTGTTCGTTACTGCATTTCTGATAGTAATCATAATCTTTTAAATACCTGAAAAATTATTTGAAAAAATGTTAAACATGTTGTGAAATCACTTTCTGAATTTTTTATAAGAACAATTACCAAACTGGAGGCCATCTATTTTCACTCAAATATTCTTGATTTTCTGGGTGAAGCAATCGAACAGATCGTGGAGACATTTTACATAATTTATTATAATTAACACAAAGATGATTCATACACCACTCGGCTAAGTAATGAGCATTGTGTAACTAAAAATTTTCCATATATGAAAAATCATATATTTATAGAAAAACTGTACCTGTTTGCTTTATATCAGATTTGCTTTACCTTAACTGGTTCTAATAGCCTAATACAGAGATCTATAGCTTCGTTCGGATCACTAAGGGCAATTCTAGCTAAATCTTCTGATACACGCTCTTCAACAAGATTAACAAGCCTATTAAGACATAGTCGATTAGCAAGTTCTAAAAGACTCACACAACGACCGGCCGCTATTTGTGGCACAGAATCAGTATAAAGATAGCACATTAACTTGTGGAAGGTGTACCATCTCACTCCCGGAAATGCAATCTTAAAAATTACATACATCCTTAAATCATTTTCTTTGTTACATTATGACTTTTATGAAATAACATCTTACTATTCTTGCGGTGCTTTCTCTGAAATCTCCTTGCAACATAGCTTTCATTGGATCACATCTCGCAACTAATATAGCTTTATGCGCTATTTGAGTTCCATCATCAAGTTCAAAAGTTACATCTCCGAATAAACCATGATCTATACACAAATCTTGTAATTTACTTCTCATACCCTTTAAAATAATTTAATATGTAATTGAGTCAACAAGATATATTCAAATTTAAAAATTAAATAAATACATACACTACTGTAAAGTTGTAATGCTTCGTCACTTATCAACTGTTGACTAGTTTGTATGGTTGATAACAATGCGCTTAAATGCGTTAGTTCTAAAAATTCAGCTGCCTGTCTTATTTCCTAGAAAAATTCACACAAATTAATTTTGAATTTTGAATAGAATAAAACAATAGCAGTTAATTAGTGCAAATTAAAACAGTCTTAGATGAAATGAAACAATTATAAATGAAAAAAATAACAGCAATCTTTATGAATGATGTACTTATACAGTTTCATAGCAATCTTGAACATCTGAGAAGCTCCAAATGATAAACATGTTCATATACATTCATATTTTAAAAACAAAATGATTTTTTTTCTATTTGAAATAATGCAATTTTGGTGATATACGACTGCAAATGCATAAATTTTTACGTTTTTATCTATAAATGTTTTCATACAGATATGAAAAATGAATATAAAAAAATGTGATGTGATGTGTAAACAATAAATATCACATAAAATTGAACCAATGTGTTTAATACATAACATGTTTCATAACATATTTGCTTTATGAATAGTGCTTAGATTATGATAATTTTCAATTTCTAAACATTTAATGTATCAATTCCCTAATTTCAAACAAAACATGATTCATCTACTAACATTATTATTATTTGATTTGAAATTACCAGAAATAATCCAATCGATGCTGTCTGTATAAGAAAAAAATGCGAAATGCAAATATTCAAAAACTTAAAATAGCACTTAAACATATACTAGAACTTTTGATTCTTATGTGAAACTAATACTATGAAATTTCAGCACACATTTTATAAGAGTTTTACTATGCATTCATTTAATTAAAATATTAATTAAATTTTTAAATCTCTATGCAAAAATAACTTATGAGAAATTTACCTGCATTTGCATGAGATCATTGTCTAACGTTCCAGTGTAAATAAATCGTAGACATTGTTGTATTGCTTTAGTCGTAATAATTTTACTTAAAGTAACGATTGTCTGGGTAGAAGCTTGCCCATGTGACGCAGAGTCATTCTATGAATATAAAATTGTGAAAAGGATTTATTTTCATACCAATCATAAAAATCAAACTACAAATATACCTTAATAAGTTTAATGGATACGAAGGCAGGATGATTGAGATCCTTGTGTAAATCTAAATTTTTCTTACTATTTTCAGTAGAAGGCAATATTTGGCAAGAGCGTCTTTTCATTTGCTCCCAAACTCTGTAATTTTTTTCAAATAAATAAAACAAATATAAAATAAAAATATCAATTAGAAAGAAAAATACCAACTTAGCTGATTTGGTTTGGTCTTGCCTTATAAGATATTCAGTATCTTCATTGAATTCTCCAGCAGTTGCTTCACCGAATGTACTCACCTTGAAAAAGGTTATATTTTATAAAAAAAAAAATACTAAGACATCAAAATTGCTTTGTGTTTTTAGAGTTAATATGAGAAAATGTGTTTCGTTTAAACTGGTTAATACTAGTTGAAATTAGTGCACGGCACAGTAACTTATTCAAGAGTCCATACAACATGAGATAAGACGTTTAATGAATCTTGGTCGAGGATATAAAGAATAAAACATATGTAAAATATGTTGTGTATACTTAAAAATTTTAAATTAATTTAAATACATTTGACTATGATTTATTAAAAAAAAAGACCATGTTCATACCATGCTAGATTCACTAGAACTTCTTGCTCCTAATTCATTACTACAATAAATAGATAAATCCATTGTTAATAATCGATGAAATGCAACTGAACTAGCAGCCAAAATAAACCTATGGGCAGGAAATGCTTTTGAGCCTACAACAAGTACTATATCAGTGTACATCTGAAAATATAAAATTTATTTAACATCCATTTTGTCATCAGATATAACTAATATTGAAATTCAAATAGTCAAACCTGGCTTAAATACAAATTGGTCATGTTTTCAGTATATGTACTGGAATATATTACAATCTCTGGTGGGAGAGGCTTAGGTGGCTTAAACGGTGCCTGAAAAATGAAGAACAAATTAAACGTTTCCATTAATTTTTAATATAAAATATTAAAATTTAAGTATTATAATACTACCTGAAATAGTGGTCTTTGCACTCGTTTCAGATTAGTCATCCAAAACCGTTGTTGTCTTCGAGACATTAATGCAGCTCTTATGGCGTTCTCAAATACTTCATTGACACCATAATAAGTAAATACTGAAGTTTCATAATAATAAATACCTATTTCATGCGCTAAGGCTCTACCTTGATCTGGCATAACAAGATCGCTTTTTCTAGTTGCCCTGTTTCAATTTAACCAAATTTTATGAAGATTCATGTGTGGATAATATTTAACAAGATAAAAAAATTATCAAACCTAACAAATGGACTTCTGTCTCTAAAATATGATAAATATGTTTCGTCTCTATACATATACCGTAAATCATTTTTACAACCAACTAGTAAGACTGGAGTGTGCGGACAAAATTTTCTGATTTCTGGATACCACATAGCACCACAGTTTCGCAACGAAACTGGATTTGTGATAGAAAAACACAACAGAACAACATCAGACCTAAATATTAAATACATCATATTGAAGAATTAAAATAAAAATTATATCTAAATGGATTCTTGCAAAGTTCGACTATGATATATTGATACTGTACCGTCCATATGCAAATCTCCTATCTTTATCATGGTCTCCGAATGTATCCCACAGTCTCAAAGATACATTCACTCCATCAACAACTTCCCATGATCTCTCCAATACCTAAATGGAATACATTTTTGAACTAACATTTCAAACAATTTCGCCAAAATGAGAAGAGCTGAACTTACATCTTTGTAAATTCTATACTGATCAATAGCCCAAACAGTCGGCACATGTGTGGTGAGGAGTTGTGAGAGTGAAACGTGTTTGTTGCAAGCACGTGCACAGATAAGTCTTGTTTTTCCAACGGCTGTATCTCCGACAACCACACATTTGACGAGTTCCTGATGAGGCTGTTCGTTGTCCATGCTTCCATACTCTTATTAACAACTGCAGATAAAAAACAACTTATTTAAAACAATGGGAAACATATTTGTAATCGGTAAAATGTGTCCATAATACGGTATATAATGATAAGATGTAGATCATGAAATTGAAAGAAAAAAATTTGTTTACATTTATGTAAAGTACAATATTCTAATGTACCTAAACCACAATTTTTAGTTATTATAGTATCATTAATACTATAGTATAGTTCAGTTACCTACTATTTATAGTAATTGTGCCTAACATGATTTATTTTTATATTATTTTCATAGTGATGGGCACACACATATTTTGTACTATGATTGTTATTGTTAAAAAATAGACTTAACTGTATTTGAGTTGAATATCCAAATATAATTTCCATATTAATGTATGAGAAACATGTTAACACTCAAAAATCATGCAAATGAAATTTTATGATCTTCGCTCTAAACAGCAATAACAAATCACCTGATATCAATTCACAAAAATATCATAAGCTACGCAGACCAAAAGTGAATGCGAAAACTGCTTTCAATTCACACGTTTAACTACAAACACGTGAAAATCAACAGAATAGTAAAAATCGACGAATAATACCATCAAATTATCTCACGAGATGCAACGTAAGAGGACAAATTGAAAAATAAAATCATCACACGCGAAATTATATAAGACGAATCAACAGCGAATAAAGCACCTGAGAAGCGTATGCAAATCGTTCGCACAAACATAACACTTCGACGTCACCGAATAAACCGAACAAAAGTACATAGTACCTAATAATACCGTGTACATACGTATGTATGTACGATTCGAAACAAAGAAAGTTAACAATCGTCAACAACGAAACGAAAAAAAAATGTCCAAAGCAATGAACTGTGTTCACTTTGAGGCAATCATCTGAACAAGTGGACCACTTGATGCATCGATGACACACGTTGTCGTATGTACCACAGCACGAGATGCGTAAAGATAAACGATGCCAATTTTTTTTTTAACAATATGCACTTGAACGAAGCACCAACGTGCATATTATATTTTCATTGCGACAAGTGGCAGACGGAAGAATTAAAATTGAAACGAAACGAATCTTCTGCAAACCAGAATGAAACGCTTTTGAAAGAGTTTATGTTCACACAATATGCATTCGAATCTTTTGAGATTTGAATTGATTTTTTTCAATTCTGCAGTCAATCACATAAGATTTTCATAATATGTGAAATTTCTTTAGGCAATGCTATATAAATACAAAGAATATTATTTTAAAACGAAACAATGAAAAGATAAATCTTGAAAATTGTAACAAGATGATGCATACTTCAACTTTCTTGTGAAAAAGAGCACTGCAACGATATCCACATCACCATATTCAACAGATTTGTCTTCACACAACTTTTATTTCATCATAAAGAAGCAAATACCAAGAAGTCCATTTATAAAAATATGAATACATCACTCATCATCCACCATACAAACACAACTACTAAAATGAAACATCAAAGGAAAATCCGATTGAAAATTGAAGCATCGAATATATTCACAGACATTTTTTTCAATCCAACGAATTCTCAAATTAAAAAAACATACCCTTTCATATATTTATTCGAATCAAACATAAACATTTATTATCTTTACCGAAATCGAGCACAATCAACAAGCGCGAGACCATTTCCCGGGCGAACGACCAAATCGACAACACCAAATACAAACAATACGCAGGTACATAACACTGTGTACCCAGAGAAGAGGTACGGAGAATCAGACGCATAAAACCTCATCTCGTTTCAAAATGTATACGTTATTTATAGAGGGGCGGAGGCTCCGCGGATCGATGCCGGGGGGAACGACCTCAAAGTCAAGGGACGGGGGCGCAGGCGGGATGCAGGGCGCTCCGCACTATGCACTCGCTTCGTACGTGTACCTAGGTAATGTCAGCCGTTCACAGCTGAACGTGATTAACTCCATTATTCTAAAACTTGAGAAAAATTATCAAATTTATTTGATGCCTTTTTTGAAATTCACTTCGGGTCGGTTTTTTCGCTGGTTTAGTTAACATACATGACAATCGAAAAGGTACAAGTTACATTGTTGTCGAAATTGAGTTATGTACAGGAATCGCTTCTATGCACGCTCATTTATTTGGTGGCAAAGGGATATAAACGAATTCGGAACGTGTGCTGAGAGATATAACATCAAATCACTCGACCTCCTCCTAATACATGGTCAACTTTAAACGCGCTTTTCTCGAAATCGGCGTGAAGTCACTTGTACCCCTTGGCCTTTTCAGTCGTCAGATGAGAATTACAGTCAGCGCTTTTACTATGAACTGTCAAATATCCGTTTGAGTTCCACGGAAATGGAAGAACTGACTTAAGTCACTTAAGAAACTTGGAGTGAAACTCTCTGGTTAGTTAAATAGAATGGTGATAAGACCGGCACTTTATTATTTCATTTTTCAGATATTATTAACATACAATTTTTGTTTATAATAAACTTTTGATGTACTTAGTTCACATTAGAGTACAAAATTAATTAAATGGCTTCTGAAATAAATGATTTATTATCTTGTTGACAAAGAAAGTCGTTTAATAATAGCATTTATCAGAAAGATATTTTACACATAATAAGTTATGACTATACTAAATACTTTGAGGTGTAAACCTGATTTTTTTTCAAAAATGGAGTTAATCAAATTTAGCTCTTAACGGCTCATATATACCAAGGTACTCTTCGAATTAACGTGTCTGGATAACGCGGGTGCATAGCCTCATTTAACACGTTTGCGTATTAGTGGAGTTCGTATTGCACTTAAAATGAGAGACTTTTCCCATTTTATTTTCAGAGTGCTCAAGTTTTGGCTCAGTGAAAATAATTTCAGTTTTCAGGACAAATGTGCTATTAGTTCGTTTACAGGTTTCGTGTGTGAACGTGTGTCTGTGTAGGTTTAACTAGGTTGGTCCAGTAACATTGGCATAGAATTCGCGCGAGTTCAGGAATACGCTAGTACGATCAATCATGTGAAATCGGTTAGCTTTCGATGTCGGCGAATATGAAATTGACTTTTCGGTTTGTTTTTGAAATTAATTTTGAATTTTGAGTGTATTTACATATGAATAAGAGAAGCAGAGAATTCGTTTTTTTTTAATTGTAGTGAAGGTAGATTTTCGAGTATTTTCCGGATTCTACGATAGTTCTAATTGAACGAAAAAAATGCGTGTTTGCATATTTACTGAAAATCTACTGATATTTTCATCTAAACATAGATTGTGCTAATGACTTTGCGTATGTGCGAATTTCTACTATATTTTGTCTGCATTTATCATGTTAATGCTTACGTTTCGTCACATTGCACATATGTAGATTATATTACTGCATAATTTTCATCATTTAACACGTCTCACAACTTTTTTTTTCTTCGAATGGAAAAAAACCACATTTCCAAAATAACACACTTTATTTATTGTCACTCTAATCAAATTTTCTGATTATCGTTCATGCATTCAATAAAATACAAAACAACCTATAATAAAAACAAATGAATGAAAATTAGGCCCGAATTTTCAATCATTAATTCAAATTATGTTGATGTTTTTCGATGAGAACTTTCATTAGTGATAAAAATCTTATAGTGAAAAATACATCGACTAATATTCGAATTGATTAATTGACGATTGAAAGTAAACAAACTAAATATTAATAATTTCATATTGTACCAACATGCATTTGAAATCAGAGACATCCGTCTATATTCCGTTGATTTTTAACGGTTCGTAGTGGGAGTACTGACTGTATATGATTCTAACAAAATACAACAATGAAATAAAATGAAAAGTTGAAAGCATAGAAAGGGAAAATTCACCGTCGCACGAAAAGAAAAGGTTCATTGAAACTTTTCACATCGACATCGCAAAGTCCTCGGAGATCAAACGTTCGATGAAAATTCGAACCGTGCTGCTGCTTTTGCTGCACTTCACCAACGGTGCACTATGGCAAATTGAAACGTGATTGCACTTTGTGGAAAGTTTCCTAATATAGCCTTCGGCATAATGATGTCGTCGTGTCGTACGTAAAGGATCTACTGTAGATATGTATATATGTATGTATGGGGGGTGAAAGGGTTAAGGGACCGGTGTGCGACAAAAACCGATCGTTCGTAAATGTCTGGAGCAGGCGAAACTACGTTTTGTGTTTCAGGGGTGTTTAACTGTTTTAACATGTTATTTCTTAATTGGATTATTAATTGTGTCTGTAAAATGAATGTGTGAATGTATTTTTAATTAAAAAATTGAATAGTATCCTTAGAAATTAGTTGTTTGGCGGCATTATTGAACCATTGAATTGGTATTTTTCTTGAAGCGTGCAGTTGTTTGTTTCGTGCAACCGTGATGCAAATTACAGGATTTTTCGATTAATAGTAAATCATGCTAAATTAAAGAAAATAACTTGAACGAATAGAAGGTTCCATAACAAAATCGAGAAGGTAATACGAATCAGTTAAATACTCATTGTACGTTACCAATTAGTAAGCAATAACAGCCATTAAATTCAATAGGTGAAATAAATAACACGTTACATAGATTGAAAGATGGAGCCTTAGAAATTACCATGTCTCATGAGCCTCACTTACCCCATCAAGCCCAATGTATTTATAAAGTGATCGATAATTCATACATTTTATCGCAAGAACATATTTGAAAATTATTCGAAAATCGTGACAAATTGAAACCCCTACTCACGTTTCAGAGAATAAATCAAACGATTACTTTCCCGAGCTCAAACTTACTTTCCGACGCACAATCCGTCGACCTTCCGAAGGTGCAATTTTTTCCTCTTTTCTAAAAAAAAATTTTCAATACCGTATTCGACAAAGGCACTGCCGAAAATAGACTCGACTTTGCGCCCAGTTGACGGAACGCAAGTTCGCCCTCGCTAAAATATCCGAAAATTATTATACAGTCAACCCTCAAACTGTCAAAAATCCACACCAGCGACGAAAGACTGAGACGTATTCATATATTTACATACGAACGATCATCAGTCTTTCTTCATTCACGTGGATTTTAAACAGTTCGCAGCTGGAGGACCTTCTGTATATTATTATGTAGAATATCTACACACGCTACATTATGAATACACACTATGGCGGGATGGGGGCGAAGCGAAAATCCGGCTTCGGGGGGCGTAGCCTCCACCCAGACGACGGAAGGATGAGGACGTGACGTCAAACGACACGGGAGAAGTGGAGGATACGCCTCAGACTTGGCCGGGTGTGAGGTGGAGACTCCGTGGAGGATGAGGATCGGAAGCAGACTTGGAGGAGGATGAGAATAGGAAAGACGAGTCGGAAAATTTGAGGATGAGGAGTCGGAGACGTTAAGTGGCGGATTTGGGGAATTGTCAGTGGGGGCTGTTTTGTTGGGGCATATTAATTTAATTTTAATTAATGGGGGATATTATTGTTTATTGGACATAGTTTTGTATTTTTTTAGTATAAATTATATTGTATGAGGAATCCAGTAGTCGAGGGTACAAATGATAAATTTAAGACATCAGATATAAGTACAAAAATTATTCTAAAATGTCTATTCGTTTATTCCGGAAAAATACAAACAGTTTCCAAATCTGATTTAACAAATGACAACTGAATTCCACAAAGAGCATAAATTACCTTTTTTTATCGATATTGAGTTAGGTGCAGAAAATTGTTCTATTTATGATACAGAACCATTTTCTGTACTTTATTTTATATTTAATTTCGATAAAAAAGATCACTTACGCCCTTTGTGAAATCCAATCGTCAAATATCATTAGACCAGTTAACCTTCATTTTCAGTTTTTCATTTAAATGAACATTTAATTTCGAATATGGCTTCCTCAAAATTTAGTAATGTAAACTTACAAATCGATTCTCACATAACTAAAACACCAAAAATAGCATCACGTGTAACAGTTTTTTCATTATTTTTGAAATTTTCATATTTGATTTTTTTATAAAACTATAATAATTAACGAAATTAATACAATTGAAAATTTTGAACTACATTATTATTCCCTTAAAAATTAATTTATTCGAGGGTTATAGCCAGCCGATAGCGCAGCGGTATAAAGCGTTTGTGGATGCCGTGTCGATTCAGCATACTTGGGATGCGTGAGTTCGAGTCCTATCTTGGCGAGTGTCAAAATGTCGTTTTTCTTAATTGATAAAAATTGATATGGAGACACGGTCGTTTCTTTCGAATGTTTGGATTCATTTGATTCGAAAAAAGTGTTAATTTAACGCTTTACGAAACGGCTCCGCAAATGATCACATCACCTACACCTTTCATATGTTCGATTGATTCGAACTGTTTAGTGACATCTATGAACACTAATTTACTCTTCAGAGTGGTCTTGCAATTTACTCTTCGGAGTAGTCTTTGCCATAATGGCGAATATTGATTGATGTGGAATTGGGCCTAGGCCTGTTGTGAGAAAAAAAACCCATATCACCCGCCTTAAATCCGCCCCTGTTCATCGGCCGGTGGCAGACGTCAAAACTCCACAACTGTTGAGGATGTCTAAAATGGAGACGGTGTGGAGTTGGAGTTGCGTTAATCGAATCCGATATCCGGATGCACTGCGGATCTGTTCGGTTCAATTTCGATCTTATCGTGTCGAAGTTCGGTCGACGTTCGACAATGGCGAGTTTCGGAGTTTAACGGTGTTTCGTTGTCGCGTGTGTTATGGGCGAACAATGGGAAGAATGGGCGAATTCTATCTTGAGGGTTTTTCGGATGATCAGCGGTATTGTGCGGCTGCGAAAACATTCTCTAGATTATTGCCGAAACAATGTTGTGAAAGGAGAAAAAATGAGATTGTTTTCATGCTCTACTTTTTCAGATTATGAAAATAATGTGGCACAAAGGCTGAAAGGATATTTATATTCTTTGTAATTTTTTTTTCGCCGGTACTATTTCATGTCGAAATAAGTAAATGTATTATTACCGAATTGAATTAATTGAATTACAGTCGAAGGTTAGATAGGAAAAGCCTTTGAAGAATGTCCAAACAATTCAATAAACTACACATTTAACAGCGTACAGTTGCATAAACAGCAATCAATATTTCATTGCTAATCTAATCTACCGCAGACAAATAGATCGACAATAAATTTCCTCAATAAAAACGCAATAAAACAACTCTTTTTAATGAAGCAGACATATAAATAAGTGACAAACACCTAAATAATCGACATCGGAAAAACTTTTTATGGGCCCGACATAAATTTCCTCCGTTTCGATCGAATAATTAAGCGACCTTGGAAATGTATCACAAAACAATTACTATCGAAACTCGATCAATTCAAAGCATCGAACTGAAAAAAACATGAAGTTTATTGACTTTCAGAATATTCGATAGCAATCTTCGACCGATATAATTTCTATTGTAGGAAAACAACGATGCTGTCAATTGATATAGGTACGTCATTAATGAGTTAAAGAACTCTCAATTGCAAGGTTATGCGATAACAGTACAATATCAATTGTAAATATTTTCTTAAACAAAATTGAGTTTTCATGATTCATACTTGAATTAAGGAAATTTTGAAAACGCATCATACACTCTTGATCGTTCTTTTCAACTTTTGGACAGTGGAGTTATTCAAGTTTAGTTCTGAATTAATGAAATATTTCATCCGAATTATAATCGTCCAGTGATGAAACTCATAATGTACGAAGTTCCGGTTCCTGTTTGTGAAAACAGGAAAGCCTTTCGAAAACAAAACGAGCACTGGACCGAAGGGGCCGTTTTAATTTTTAAATTCGTTTTCGGTTCACCTCGACGTGCGTTATTATTTCGTATGTAATGTCAATACTTCGTGCTCAACTTTTTCATAATGCGCCTTAAAAATTCACGATGTTCGCTCGTGTTCTCGGTTTTATGTTCTCTGAATATGGAGTTTGATGTGTGTGTGTCTGTCTGTCTGTTCGCTTGGCGAATGCGGAAAGTACGTGTATTATTCAAGTGAAACTTGTGTGGGTTTAACGACGTCTTGAATCTATAAAACTGCACGAAATTGAAGTTCGATATGAAATTATCTTTTTTTTTTTAATAAGTAATGCTTGAGGCAATCGATATGTTTGTGTAATGACAATGATTAAGCCTTTCTCAAGCAGCGATTCATTGTAATTGAAAAGTTCATTGCTTATCTAAACATTATTTTCATTGTCAAACTAATTGACGTGTGATAAGAAAAAGTTTACGGCCTCGAAATGCACTTTAAACGCCACAAACAAGTACGATATTCGGAAAATCTACAAATGAAAAAAATCCATAAATATAGTTAACAATGCAACATTATTCGATAAAATATTGCTCTAACGACCAACAATATCAGTACAGGATAAAATCAAACGAGTGCCACTATCTTTACAAACAACGAATTTGATACTGAATACATTACAAAAAAGTACAGAAAAGAACACGTATGTGCGTCGCCGTAGAGGAAAATTTATTTTTCATAATTGCCTCGAAAAAAAGCAACGCTTTACGTTATAAGCATGAACGACATAATCGGAAAACGTTGCCTATTTATAGGCTTTTCGGCAAAACTGTCACGAAAACTCGCTCATACACGAAAACAAGCCATACACTATATTAAATTTCAGTAAAAAATAACGTACACGTGACTAGAGACGAGGTTTTAATTATTCATAACTACTCGGAAAACTGAAATTACTGAACGACGCAAATGACCATTGTCTGACTAGAAACGAAATACATTTGTACATATGTATATATTTTTTAATTTTCTATTCCAATTTCATAATAATATAATACGAAAGAGTAATAATCGAATCGAATACACTATAAAACGTGAATTGATTAATGAAGCTCGTTCAGATAAGCCATGAAAATGTTAGCTGAATTGACATTCCTTAATAAAGTATAAGATGATTATGAAATATTATATTGCGGTTTCATTAAAGTTCCGCAATTTATTATGCAATAAATTTCTTATCGCATAATTGAGAAATAATAAATTCTATACGAATAAAATAAAAATCGATCTAATTAGACTTCAGCGCCTGGAACACACACTAGACGCACGGAACATTTTTTCAATTTCTAGGTATGAATAAGTCAAAAACGATGCAAAATCGAGTCGAAATGTCGACGATGAATGGTCCAGCATCAGGACGACAAAGACACATCCTCAACACACGAGATGAAGTTAATTGACCGTTTATTGGCGCCGTTAGCGGTTCGTTCGTCTCACTTGAGTTGCCCGACAAAACACTGAAGACGCTTTCGCTATCGTTTTCGTTATAAGGTCGATTTCAGGAATATTTTGATGTGTGTAAAAATCTTGTAATTTATAGATGATCATTAAGTTTATTTTAATATTTTTATGTTGGGTAAGGTTAGTATTCTGACAAAAATTCTGTGATCAAGTAAGTAAGAACAGAAAATTTATGAAGTTTTCAGTTGTTCGTTTATGTGAAGTATTTATTGTTGGCGACGGATATATTATTTTTATAAAAGTGAGATTAATAATTTAATGCTTTAATGATCAATATTTCAGTTAAAGTCAGTTTAAACTGGCAAACATAATAGCAACCATAAATCTCAAAATCACTAAAATTGTTTTATATCATTTTATCTAAATCTATAAAAAAAATATCGATAAGCTTTTAATTCATTAATTCGAACACAACCAAAGTGCATGAAAATAAAAATAGAAACAAAAACAACTACAAAAATATATCTTTTAACATATTTTTTTCAAAAATAAACTAAAAATCGATCGAAACGATTTGTCTGCCGCCACGTAAACGTAACATACGCAAACGATCATTACGTATGGACCATCAATTTCCCTAAGCGCAATGCGACTTTAGGCAACATCCACACCATAATTTCCACCACAGAACATCTGCGAACAAGAACAAGCTTTGCACACACTCCGCCTACGACACACAACTGCGACAAACCGCACGAAAATCACACAATATACGAGTCTAAAATTATAAATAATTATTGAAAAAAATTAAATTCATCGAAATGTATAATAATAAAGTGTGGTTCCGTGCGTCACAGTCGCCCCACACTCCCCTTTGCGGCAAATCCGATTCGAAAGACCGTTTTCGGGCTTTTCCACCTGCTTCGCATCGATAAAACGCGATATATTAGTTAGGCCGGTCGCGATTCGAACGAAACTTCTAATAATAAATGGAGAATGAAAATAAAACGTCGCCGATTCGCTATTTTGTGGAAGTAAACGTATGTACGTATTGAAGATTCGAAGATGGTTCGCGAATGCGAAAGACAGTTTGACTCGTGGTAGTCTTGGATAAAAGTAAAATTCGCGATACGATATGTGTGTAAAAGCATCTCTTCATTCGATTTGACTCTTATGTTAGTTAACTATGTTTTTTTTCCTGTAGAATTAGACAGTTGTTAATAGGAAAAAAGTAATTAACTGACATGAAGGTGAAAACAAGTGAAAAGACCGGCCTTAAATGGTGCGAAACTTTTTTTGATTTTTGATTATAAAATAAGTTTTCTTATATATAGATATTCAAATATATGTAAAAAAAATATATATTAAGAAAAGTTTTAAAAATTATATTTCATTTAGGAAATGTTTTGTATAGAAGTTGAGGTAGGTCTATGAATTAAATTAATATGTTAGTTGTTTTTTATGAAAAGATCAATTTGTATGGAATGGTAATCGATTCGATGTCCTCTGCGGACGAAGGGCTGATTGGTCTGAAGTGAATTTTGAATGAGATTTTGTTTGCATTCGTCGGAAGTTTGACCTTTTCTGACATTTTAAGGACTTGTTAAAGATCGGTAATCATTTTTAATACGCTCGAGAGTTTTGTTATTCACCATGCTCATAATCGTTACAAGATAAGTACATACTTAATAACGATCTGAATGCAAATAAATCTGCAATATTTTTAGCTCACTGAACTCACTGAAAAGAAAAACAAATACTACTGCCATTTCAAACATGATAACAAGTATTTGCCTTAATCAAAATTCTATAACAATACGACTGAAATATAAAATGAATCACGCGACTTACATGATTTTTGTCCCACATAACACTATCAGCACGCGTCACAGAAAGCCAAACCAATTAACTGAATTAAACGACTCAGCCATAAAGATAGTTATTCCTCGACAACAACACCCAACTGCACATACATTTTCGTTCAATTAACGAATTTTCCTATCAAAAAACACCAAATTGGGGCGACTCGTCCCTCGAATGTGTCTCTGGCTAAAGACAGACACGTGTTTACGACCGATTCTAACTACGCATTGCAAACAAAAGCGGGTCGGATGAAATTGAATCAAGCCGAGAACATATCAACTGAGCAGACGTTAAGATAGGTCAACACTCGAGACGATGACCGCCAAAACGTATTACAAAACAAAAGTGGCGAATTCACTCTAACGAAGGTCAATTAACACTGCTTACACTTATCTCTCGTGGAGTGTAAGTGTTTTTGTGTTTTGCATTGCTAAAGTGCACGAGAAGCGGAAGACTGTTCAATTTGTTCGAGTGCGTTGACCGATGATTTTTCGCATGTTCTTAAATTATTTAATTATACGAATTTTGATCAATTTAAATGTCGCGGTGTTTTTTCGTCGAAAATAAGCTCGTTCAATGTCTTCGGGATTTTTAGAACAATTAGCATTTGGTATGGGTTGTATGAATGCTTCGAGAAGTTCGTAATAAACTTATAAAGCGATAAAATTTTATCGTGTTTTGAAATCTCTGCTCAATCGGTTGCTTTTCATATCGGGCTTTCGAACTTCGTCTAGGGAATTTGATCGATTTCGTGAGTTAATTTGAGCGTTTTGGGAAATAATCGATAGTCGGAAAATTTAATAGATTTGGAAAAAACACTAGAAATTTGTATGCAAGATACTGTGCATAATATTTGAATAAAACATTTCTTCGAAAAAAAAGTAAACGAAATTCTTTCAACGAAAAGTAAACTACTTTAAGCAGTAACATGGCACCATACAATTAATGTTTACTGATAAGAGTCTATTTTTAATGCCATAAATGTTATATCTCTACATACTTGCAGTAAAATGATCATAAAACGTTAAAATAGAATCACTATTTATACACAAAGAAAAGTTAAACACTTGCTTATGAAATCCGAAATAATCTAGCTCAGGCGTAGTTACGTACTATGATTTTAGTCGTTCTATGAAAAAAAAACTAACAATAAGTATTTTTACGACAAATTAGCACTGCGTTTCAACAGTGCGAAGGAAAAGGTATATTTTTTTCATTCAGGAAAAACTCGTTTCATCGATACACATCTAGAGATATCTCACTTGAAACATTTTTTTGAGGAAAAGAGCCAAGTTAATTTACGTCACGATGACGACAGCATGTTTTCTTTTTCCAGCATTGAAAAAATATTTCGCGAGATCACACGAAATCGAAAACATTATTATCACAATATCAAATCAGCATTAATACTCATGAAAAAGTATTATTTTGGCGTTTGGGAAACTTATCCGATTTAATCCGTTAAGTTCATTTTACGATTTTCAATATTTCAACTGTACACAATGTTTCATATGCTGAATTATGAAAATCTAAAAAGATAAGCAGTAAATAGATTGCGTTTTCTTTTTCCATTAAAATCTGTAACTTTTAAAATGACTCTAGTTTTCCGATGGAATCGTCCTCGCATACACTTGGCCCATTTTCTTTCAGAGTTTTGCGCCACTTTAAGCGATGATAGATTCCTTTTACGATAGTGAAACTTCACACACACTAAAAGAACTAATGCACATTCTTTCCTTCTTATAATCTTTTGTGGAAAAAACGCAAGTTTTGCGCAAAAAGAAGATAAGAGCGAATTTCCCAAACGAATCGCTCATTTCCGATAAGAAAATTCCAAGTTTATTCATCCTATTCGTGCATGTTTTTTTTTTCGGAATTCATCTCATTGTATTTATTTCAGTATCGCATGTTGAATCGCCGAATCAATTAAGTGGAAATTTCCTATAGTCATTTTCCGATTGTGTGCTCTGATCGACTTTTTTTTGCATCCAATCCCGGACAAATTAAACTCTATATACACACGCATTCGGACACAGCGTTTCTCAATATCGAAACGGACAAAACTAATAACGAAAAATCGATTTGAAATAGTCCTTCATGAAAAATTCACACCCGACTACGGAACGCAATCGTCAAATTAAACGAATATCCGGTTAAAATATTCAAAATCGATCGAATACAACAATCTACATCGAAAGCACAATCGATTTTACAATCAAACTTTAGATGTGAACACTTCGAACGGAGCTCACCATAAACGGTTATCGTCTAATAAAAATGCATTATTGCGAAAATCGCATGTTTACGACAGTCATATTGAAAAATGCTGAAAGTTTGAGAAGCGCAGTCACACCACAGGGTGATTGTACGATCGGTCGCGTTGAATGAACCGTCGAAACTGACCGTTCCCTAGACCGTCTTTATTGCCCGTTCGGCAATTTCGATGAAGATATCGCTGAAAATGAACGAATATACCGTCTGCTTTCCAAAACCGCAAATAAAACCGGAGAAACCCGGAGAAAAGTGCGGAAAATCTCCGGAAAAGCGCGAACGGGACTCGCGGAAATTGGATGCAATGCGACATCCGCAAAACAGTAAAGTCGCTCATGGTGCGGTTGTCACGTTTCAGTCCTATAACTTTTTGATACGATCGATTCAATTTATTATAGATGTGTTTTGAAAAGTAGGAAAATCGCATTGCCAGTGATGTTTTGTAGTACAGAGGACGAATATTCGATGATTCTTTGAATTCACAATGTGAAGTTTACTTCGAGTGATTCAATATTTAATAATCAAATCATCGAAAAAATAGTAGAATTTGCATGCTTTTTCAATAATGAGTATATTAAATCCAACTTATTGTTTCTTTCATCGTTTCAATGAAAACAAATGGTTAGATACGATTACAATGATAATACTGAAGAAAAACTTTTCAAATGTAAATAAATAAAAAAATACAATATCTGATTCAATTACACATATTTCTATTTACATAATGAAAATCAACAAACTGTGTAAACATTTAAATGCATTACGTTTTGCGTCACATGATGACGATTCCTTATGAAAACTAACAAGACGATCGAACATCTATGTATTTAGAGAAAGATCGTATCACAATTCGACGAATTGAATTTTCCAGGAAAAGCTGAAAGAAGTCTTTGTATACGTACAAAACGTGTAAATCGATGAAAATCTGTCGATGTTTACTAAAAATATATTAAAATACACGTATACTTTGTAATACCTTCGGAAAATTCAAGAAAAACTACGTATTTGTGAATCGAATGTTTATGCGTATTAAGAAAACGCTGCAAAATAAGTCGCATAATACGGCCAATCCTCAAACGAAACAATCGTCACGATTCGACCACAAAATACTAAAAGCAATACATTATCATCGTTAAGCCTCATTCACACACTATAAACACAACTACGACACATTTTCATTTCAATACACACCTATATTTTCCTGACATTTTCCAAAACATAAACAACATAGAAACGAACCCGATCGAAAACCGATTCTAATTAACCGAACAAGACCTAATCCCGAACATAACCTGAAAGAGAAACCTTCAGCTGAAACGGAGGGTGAATGCGATATAATGCGTTGAAGTGGCGAATGACGTTCGCGGATACGAACCGGGGGGCGCAGGGGCGCAGGCGCGGGGCTTTGGCTCTCGGGGGGCCGCTGTCCTCTCTGGGGGTGTCCGGAGGCTGCGGTCACCTGGTCATCTCGAGGATGGTGTCCCGTGGAGACGCGGACAGCGAGCGTTCGCCGCGAAGGTTCACGCTCGACTGCTCGACCGGCGCCGGTGACAGTCCGCGACTCGGCGGCCGCCAGTTCCGAGTGAGACTGCGCATGCGCTCCTCTCGGAAAATTCGCTTTTGGCTTTTCCGGGTTTATGGTCGGTTCGGGAGAAGTTCGTTGTCTATGGTCGGTTTGGAAACTTTTCGTTGTCTATGGTCGGTTTGGAAAGTTTTCGCTGTCTACGGACGGTCTTATAAATGCAAAGGGGAAGGACACTCGATCCCGTCTTTAGTTTTTTGTCTCTAATTGTAATCTTTTCGGAAAATCGTATTTTGAAAAAAATGTATTAATATACTCGGAATTTAATTGGATTTGTGTATCCCGGTGGGCGTTAGGGTCAAGAAGATCGAGTTTCCGTGCCTCCTTTAACTTTTTATATAACAGTAGTTAGTTATGAAAATTTTCATTGTCTTTGATAGTTTCTGAAAATTTTCATTCTCTACGGTCGATTTAGGAAATTTTCATTATTTGTGTTTGATTTTGAAATTTTCATTGTTCATAGTCAATTCTGAACATTTTCATTATTTTCAGTAGGTTTAGGAAGGTTTCCTTGTCTATAATTAATTTTGATGATTTTCAATGTTTATACACAGTCGATTTCATAATATTTTCATTTGTTTATGAACGGTTCTGAAATTCTTCTATTTGTCTATTCCAGATTCATTAAAATTCCGAGTAGTTTTTTTTTCAGATTAGAGATCGAAATGTATTAAAATAAATGAATAATACCCAAATTCATAAATCGTAAATATATTTTTTTTTCATTTAAAAAAAACAATACAGGTTTTTCATTTCTAATTGAATAATTAAAATTTCAAGTTAAACAAGTAGGTACGACATATTAAAATAAAATAACTATAACTATAAGAATTGATGAAAATAGTTTAATGCAAAAATAATTTTTCACAAACGTTTGGCGAACGTTTCCACGTGATCCTTCAAACCAGTTCAATGTTTATAAATTTATTTATTACGTCTTTCGGATACATAAGCTTTTATTTATTTTTTTGCAATATGAAGTGAATATATTTTCATCAATTAATATTTTTGCTTTTTTTTTACGTTTTCTTTGTTATTTATGTTTGCTTTGGTTCCATAATTGTTTATGTCGTTCAAAATCAATTCTCAGAACCGGACTAATTTTAGAACTAACATATTCATTATCAGGCGAGAAAAACGATTTTCGCGTATTCACGTAAATCAGTGATTGTTAACCGAAAAATTTTCCAGCATGATTTTCCTGTTTTGTGATATGTGTAGGTTTACATGTAAAAAAAAATATTGAAGAGCATAAACATGACATACTTTCAGATTAATCAAATTTCAATACAAAACATTTATTTTCATTCCATTTTTATATCACGTTAATATGAAAAATCAAGCAGCCTATTGAAACTTAAATACATTTATTAACCTAATATACTACATCCAAAATATCAAAATTCAGATCATTTCTTTTTTAAAATGTATAACAAATGTTCTATTTATTTTTCAGTCGTTTGAAATGAGAATCTTTGAATTCATTAGAAATGATTAAGCTCAAATGTTGAAAAAACCTTGTGCATTGCCTTGTAACGAATGAAATACATAATATGACAGCAAAATAACTTGTTAGGTAAACTGTAAATTTCCATAAGCACAGTTTATTAACTTTCAATTACACCACATTTATCGTAATGTAACTTTTCTTTCTATGGATAGATTTGTGAAATTTGAATTTTCCGTCAAAGGAAAACATTCACAAATATTATATTTTGTTTTATATTTTCTGATCGCATTGATTTTTAAATGACATAAATAGGTGGTGTTCAAGAAATTATAGAAAAACCCACGGAAACGTCCTTCCAATGAAGTTTTACTAATTGTCTTCATTTAAGGTCAACGTCAAGACACCCTTAATAACATAATTTCCACATCAAAATGAAAAAACAGGTACAAGTTTTTTTTACAATATCAAAAAATAAATCGTCTGCTATCTGATTATCCTTCACATCTGAACAATGCCACTGCTGCCAAAAGCCGTCAGACATCATTGACTACCAGTGCTAACAATTGAATTAAATGCAATACTTTTAATATTTCTGAAAATCTAATAAATATTCAACGTTTTTTATGCTACTCAAGTGATCCCTATTATTCCTAATAATTTCAGTTTATGTTTTTAATTGTTCTCCAAAAAGTTTTTTTATAGGTGCTGGCAACACATAAAGTTTTGACGTTTGGTTTCAAATGTTGCTGTCAGTTTCTGATTTTTTTTCAAAGCGAGTTCTAATAAATTACCTACTTATTTGCTTGAAAATCATATATTACATCCATAATATATAAAAGTACTTTCCTATTTTACGCATGCCATAGCTTTAACTAGAACTAACCAGCATCCTAACATTAATACGTCAATAGACCCACGATGGTGGTAGTGGTCAAATAGGAAGCATCCTTAATAAATTGTAAATAGGTATAATATATTTTACTTATTTTACATGTCTTTCGGTACTGGATAGTTATATCAATAGTACATTCGAACTAGCTAGCCTTAAACTTATCCCGACCTAGCTTGTCGAGTATTGTGCCGTTGATTTAGCCACTCAGCACCTACCTTGTGGAAATATTTCGTTTCATAAGTATTATTAAATGCATGTGTTTCAGAAAATATTCCATAATGCTCAGTACTAAAGTTTTGGATAGACTTTTAAAGTTCAGTGATGTAAATAGAGATGACCATCATTTCAATCCATTGCTGTTTGAAGATGTAGCGGAAAAAGTTTCAACAAATCTGTGTGAAACACTTATTTTCACTTCCGTAAATGATGGATCAGAATTGAAAAAAAAGATTAGAAAAAGCATCACTGAATTGACAAGAAAACTTTGTAAACCGACATATACCCATAATATGCTTTTGTCTGAAACAAAATACGATATTATGTTAAAATATATATTTTCAGATTCGAATAGCACCAGTAATCATTCAAAATATAATAAACAAAATAATAATATTTTTAACACACTTAGTTCTTATAGATATGAAAATGTATCTAATTGTATAGATTCTAGAAATTCAATATCGCACAGCGATATTGAATTAGGTATTGCACTCACTAATTTAAACAGTGATATAAGCAAAAAGTCTTTGATAAACATTATTAAAAAATGTTTAAATGTGAATAAAGAAATCAATAAACCTATGTTAGAATTCTTAGAAAAGATATGGAAAAACAATGTATTAATTTTACCTGAGAATTTATATGATATTCTTACCGTTAAACTTTTATTTCTGTTCAAACAAGAAGTTCGAAATATTTTTTGCATTTTAAATGAAAACTATGGGGAATTTCAAATAGAAGAAATAACTAATTATGAATCTGTTGTCGAATCTCTTTTATATGAGAATTTCCCTAATTTTAATGTTTTATTAAATAGACTTGCGAATTCATCTTATGTTTTTTATGCTGTTTTTAAATCACTATCTCAAATTTTTATAGAGTCAAACAGTAAGCATATTGTTGAAATATTTATACACTCGTTGTTGAAAAATGTCAAATCTGTTAGTAAATCTAGTAATATTTTGCATTTATATCCTTTACACTTAAATTCGGTTATTTTATTTCTTGAAAATGATCCTGATGATTTAAAAAACGTTAAAATATTTTATACCTATGTTTTAGACTCTATTCATAATCTACATAATAGTTCAGTAGAAGATTTCATTATTCTGCTGATTCATTATAAAAAATGGTCACAACATTATTTAGAATATTATAATTTACAAGAATTAATGTAAAATTTCAAAGATGTAAATAAAAATCTTGATAATTATTATGTTTTACAATTTAATGAATTTGATAGAAAAATTACATTATCACATAAAAATTAATTGAATGTCTTTAGTATTTTCAACAAGTCACAAAATCACATAGAGGTACTCATTGCTATTGTAAATATGTAGATATAGTATTTTGATTTGTTTGTAAAATATCACTTCAACTTGATGCATCGTTTTGAAATAATATCAACGAAGATGTATTTCTGATTTAATTACTTTATTCGGCTCACTCTGAGTAGATCCATATTGTTGCCACAATTCCATTGATTTATTTGCAACTACTTCTTCTATTTCTTCTGGAATCTTTAACAACGAAATAGAAAATAATCATATTATTGATTTAATCTACTAAATTCATGATTGAAATATTTTCTCACTTCTTGTATGCATTGTAAAATTCGTTCAGCATCTTTACACTTAAAAATATTTCTACGTAAAGTGACTAGTAATGAAAAGGCCACATAAATTAAAATTTTCATAGATCCAGCACATATTTTGTCCCATATTCTGGGGAGAAAAAAAAACATTAAAATATCATTCATTTCATTCTATCACAAAGTGAATTAAAATATAAATAAATTAGGTTGAGTATAATAACATTCTTGCTATTTTACATTTTTATGAAATGATAAAATATTTATCATTTTCAGATATGATACACACATATATATTTTTAATAATAAGTATTTGAGGTTTGTGTGGTTGTTATTGTATGATATAAATATGTACAATTATGCGGTTGTTGATATGAAAATGAAAGAAATCTTACTTGACTAAAGCAGACTCATCTAAAACTCCAGCGAAACAACAATTAAACCATCTTTCTAAAGGTAAATAATCTAGAACATTTTTTGATTTCAGGAATCTGGAAGTATTAGAACAATCACTTTATTGTATATATTCATCTATTTATTATTATATGAATTAATATTATATTCATAGTTACTTATAGAGATCTTGATCTTCTTTCATCAACAATGTTTTAGTTGCATCTATAAGCTTTGGAATATCATTTTTGGAGCTTTCGATAAATTTATAAATGCCTTTCGACAACCAGTAAATGTCTACGTCGTCATTGTACATTTGAGATAATGTTTCAGCTATGGCCACCATTCCACATTCCATCTAAAATGAAAAATATTCAGTAAAGCACCTATTCCATAAAATTATATTCCCCATAGTGGGTATTTAATTATAAGAATGATTTAAATTGTTTTTTTTTTCATTATGAGATATTTGAAAATATAATACCTGTAAATTGAAATCATACAGCAATCTTCCCTGTTCCAGCATAAACATTGCTAAAAACAGCTGAGATTTTGGAGTATTAATATCTACGATTCTCATAACTTTTAAAGCATTTTGTAAATCTGTGAATTGCATTTGTCTCTGAGTTGTAACAAATGGATGAATATCTGTATATGTAGGCAATACACCTGAAAATATATTGAATAATGTTGCAAAAAAACTCTTTTAATAAAATATGTGAAAATAATTTAGATATAGTTCATAATTTTTTTCAACATAATCACCTAATTGTACTTTCCATATTAAATTTCTATAGGTGGAAGGAATAGTGAATCGTAGGCTGAATTGTTTAAGCTTTTCTAGATCCCAAGGCTTTTCTTTCAGCAGCATGTCTACGGATTTTTTCTCTTCGATTCCTCGACAGCCTACTTTTTCATAATAATAAGATCTAAAGTTCCTCTCATCGTTTCCCATAATTGAAAATATTTAATTTGGAAATTTAGATGAATATATAGAAAAAAACAAATCTCAAATGTCAATGTCAAATGACAGCTGGGCGTTGTTTTCTTCTTTTCTGCATTAATTTGGCCATAGCGCAATCGATTGTACAATTTCATATGATCTAAAGATGCGTTCACACCAGAGCCGAATGACGAATATTTCAATGTAATGTTATATTTTGAGTCTCTTGACAATCGCAATGATACAATGCATCGTGTATTTAAGCAATATTTGTTTTATTTTTAATGGATCATTCAATTTTTCATTTTTTTAATGTTCAAATTGGAATCTTTGAATTGGGACATTTGAAAACTCACTAAAAAGCTATTTCAACACACCATTCTATCTAGTTTGAAATTCCGTTACAACATAAATGTTCAACGTTTGGTTCTTTTGTAACGTGCCATTAGTTCCTGTCGGCTTTTTGACGTTTTATGGTTATGTTAAATGTCATTGATGATTTCGAAAACATTAGCCAATCGTAATTGGCTATTTTCTTCTTTGGTTCGTATACTTATTATATTTTCGTTGAATAAATGAAAAAACCGATGAAATTCTCCATAAATTCATTACCAAATTATTTTGAGTATAATTCAGTGTTTTCAGAAAAACTTCTTGAGTTTGTGCAAAAATAAATCTATTACTATTTTCCTCGTTTTTTTTTTGTGTTTTCAGAATAATTTCTTCAGAAATTTGTACAGAAATAAATCTATCGTTATGGACACAAAATATCTTACACAAACAGAAGCTATTGCCTTAGATCAGGAATTATTCAACGAATATAAATATAGCGTTGATCAGCTGATGGAATTAGCTGGATTGAGTTGTGCGAGTGCCATTGCCAAATCATACACTCCTGATAAGTAAGCTTATTTATTTTACAATCCATAAAGAATCATTTTTAATAATTTACTATTTTAAGGTATAAAAAAGTAATCATCTTTTGCGGTCCTGGTAACAATGGAGGAGACGGTCTCGTAGCCGCTAGACATTTGCAAATGATGGGATTCGAACCCACAGTTCATTATCCCAAACGACCTAATAATACATTGTACCAAAATTTGACTCACCAATGTGTGAAATATGAAATACCGTTTGCTGATAAATGTCCCACAGCTGATGAAATTAATAATACATACAATATAGCAGTCGATGCACTCTTCGGGTTCAGTTTTAAACCTCCTGTTCGACCAGAGATGTTAGGTCAAATGGAGGCTCTTGCAAATACTTCTGTGCCGCTTTGCAGGTTGTGTTAATTTTATTTTCATTTCCTTATTGTTAATCGAACCCTAAAATAAATTTTACTATTTAGTGTCGATATACCATCTGGATGGGACGTGGATAGTGGACCTCCAACTCAAGGACCCATTCTTTCTCCTTCTATGTTGATATCACTTTCAGCTCCAAAAAAGTGTGCTAAGTTATTTACTGGAACTTTTCATTATTTAGGTGGAAGGTTCATTCCACAAGGGCTCATAGATAAATATAATTTAACTTTGCCTCAATATCCAGAAGCGGAACAAATTGTACTATTGAATAAGTAGATTTCAATTTTAACTTGTACATACTGGATTATGTTTTTCTATTAAAAATATTTTTTTTTAACTGGATACTTTTTATTGTAATTGCAAAAAAAATATATAATATGGCTACAAAACATGCTTATCAACAAAATTATCTATGTAGTATAATATACATTTTATTATTTATTAATTTACAACAGTATATAAATATAATTAAAGCTGTGCTTACTAATTAAGCGATTATTATAATTGACAACGTCATCTTTCTTATTAGAGTAATCTTATTAAAAAAAAATAATCGTTTTTTTAATGAACACAAAGTATCTATAAAATCCTAATACTTTCAAGAATCTCTGTCTTTAATAACCTATTATTGTTTCAATTGTTAATATTACTTCGAAAAAATATTTTTGTATACAAACGTAAATTGATGCAAAATACTATTTCTTTTCATTAAAATCCATTTATGACTTTGTTCTACAAATATAATGTTATATTAAATACAAATGATATAAATAAAATAAATATTATTTTCTTCAATTCTAGGAAAAATATTTTAATATTTTCACATTATTCGATATAATAATAATAGAAGTCTCGTATATTGCGACTTTCATAACATGCATTAAATATATATATATATATATGCGTATATAAGATATTTATGATCAAACTGTAACGCCGACATTACCTAAGATATTTGATAGTTTATTGAGATTAGCTTTAAGAACAGAATCAGGTTGATTAGTTGACTTCGCTATAACTTGAAAAGCGTTCATGTACTCTAGTTCAGAGAATATGGCACCCTTTTCAACAACCATGGTTAGTATTTCCTGAAAATACATTTACATTTTATTTTAATATTTTCCAAATTTGAACTACATATTACTAATTCAATTTATCGCCATACCTCTGGGGTCATTGTCAGCATTTGCAAATACAAAGCAGCCTTATGTAAACCATCGGGTGAAATTTGTGCAGCGGTCAAACAGTGTCTCAAAGGTTCTAATTGTGCTGCAGCACTTCCGATTGCTCCAGATCCACCCACACGCCAGCTTCCTACTACTACTGCGGACATCATTTCTCCCAAGCCTTCCATTATATACTGCAATATACAAAATTATTAATATCAAAAAAAAAAAAAAAAAAACACTAAGCTGAATCAAAATCATACATTTCTTCTTTTGTGATGAAGTACGGGTGCGACATGCTCTGAAAAAGAGTGTAAAGTACGAGCCAACGATGTAGCTGGTGAATCGGGCACTATATTAGAAGAAGGAACAGCTTGTGGGGGATTTGGCGTCAATCCTAAAGTACTGCCTAGTTTTCCTAAATAGTGAAAACACTGCATTCTAACCTGTTAGAGAATTTATCGAATGAAATAAGTAAAAACGTATCACAATTTTTCCATAATAAAATTAAAAAATACCTCTAAATGCAATAATAATAAACAATTATCAGAAATTTCTTCAAAAACGCCTGCCGTATTAGTTAGTTCATGCAATAGAGCATCTAAAGAACCATGATTTTTTATCTTTGTACCAATTGGTGAGTTAACACCATTCATTTTTGGATCTCCTAAACTTGCTTTAGAATTATTTTTCCAGCTGTTTAATTTTGCAGATAACCATTCCTAGAAATTAAAAAATATAATAAACTTCTACAACTTGCAACTATTTATGTAGTATAATCCATTACAAATATCATGCTGTTGCTTTAATGTATTGAAAAATATTCCTCACCATTGTTTCACACATTATTGCAATGTCTCTTAAAGTTATAATATTAGTGATAATTTCTTTTTCAGACACATTTCCATCAACTAGACTGGACCCCAATATTTCTGCTTCTCGTTCAAAACTTCGTTGAATGTCCTGAACAAAAATATCAAAAATATTAATATTTCATACATTAATATGAAACCAAAAATAAATATGTACACATACATCAGGAGTGAATTGTTTGTCTTTCTTCGTTTTAACATCAGTGTTCTTCAATAGAATCCAATTAGGTAAAGATTTTAAAAATCTTGTTATATCACTATCATTTCTCCAAGCATTACTTCTTGCCCGAGGTGCTAAATACGTAGCACGCTTACGAGCAGCAGTTGCTAATGCCGTTAAAGTTGGAGAAAGAGCTGACCGTGCAGCACGAGCACCAATATCACCCAAACGAATCCAACTAGTCAACGCATGGACACACACTTCCCAAGATTGTACCCCACACTGAAAATGAAATGGACAATTTACCAAAACATTAAATAAAAGGATAATCATATTAAAATTATTTTAATGACTTTGAAAAGAGTTTTATTTTTTGTAGGTGTCAATGGAATGACTGTTAATTCTCTCCATGCTCCGGGTTCATTACAAAACTCATTTATCTGTTCTAACAACTGAGCACTAGCCCTATCTCCTTGTGCTCCACGTATTAATTCTCCCAAATAAACTCTTAGTGAACATTCACCTCCACTGTTGAAGAAAATGATTTTAAAATTTCCGATTTTGAGATAATTGAAGATTACTTGATTTTTTATTAACTTACCCCATGCGACTTTCAATTTCATCCATAAAATCATCTAATACATGATAAATATGTGTGAGATGTTCAGGAGCTGGTGTGCATACAAACTTATAGCCTGCAGCTGCAGCTGCTTCACCTCTTTCCGAAGGTGGACTGACAACTTCTACTGCTGAACCAGAAAATTTAAACAGCCGACATCTCTTTTTACTGAAATGATAATGAGATTTCAAAACAAATATACAGAGAATGAGATATAAAAAAAAAATTGCATTACGTTTGAGTCTTCTTTTTCACAAAGTATGAATTGATATCAACATTAGCAGGTTGTTCAGGAAACGTTTTTCTTTGAGATGTAGATTTTAAACTTTGAATATCTAAATAGTCCGTTAATAAAAGTTGTAGCTATGAATGGAAATAATATAAACATTTACAATTTTGTATTAAATTATCTATGAAATGATTGACAATATTAAAAATACCACTGCTTGTACTCGACTCCAATAATATTGCATAGTATACAAAGAAATTCCTTGAACATTGTGTTTCTTACCGCTGTATTTTAACAAATCTAATAAAATTTCATGACGTTCTGATATGATTTTCCATTGGATCAGCAACAATCCAATAAGTTCAACCAATGGCTGAGCGTTTTGAGCTTCTTGTTTAACCTTTTTAGTTATCTCTGATTCTGACGAGAGGAGATCGCTTGATGTCACCTGTGTGATCGGCAACTGATTTGTTCCAAAATCACGAATATGTTGAGAAGTTTTTGATATGACATTTAATAATTCAGTCTGCATATGAACTTTGATACTCTGAAAATAAAGAGAAAATAATATAAAACAAATATCATAAACTATGCACTATATTTCAAAATTAAATTACTTCAGTTGATTGTTTCATCATTTCTATAACTGAAACAGCTTCAACGAGTATTGCTAATTTTATTTTAAGGCTTTTTGCATCTTCAGTCAATTCAGCTTCAAACTGAGGAGTTACATCGAGAACTCCATCTTCAGATTGACTACTAATTAATCTTGGTAGTTCTAAAACAAATATATATATAATAAATTTTGAGATAATGAATTGAAAGTAATATTGCAATAGATAAAAGAATACTGACCTGGTCTTCGTGAACTACCTTGCCGTTTAAAACTCAAATCATCAGGATTTATTTCGTATAAAGAAATATTCATCTGCCCCAAGATACGGTCATATAATGTTTGTCTTTTAGTCTACAATAATTTAGTATTAATTGTACTTTGAATGAAAATAATATGTATATGAAAAATGCATTTATTTGAAAACTAGCAACCTCCATATCAGATCGTAAATGCTGAAGAGCTTCCACGCGACAAAGATTAGTTTGAGCTGTTACGAGTGCAGCTTGCAAAACCGTAGCCGCATTCAAATAATGTCCTTTGGTTAAATGACTACCCATATCTGTTCCAACTCCAGTTAATTGCTCTCTATAAATAATATTAAATATTAACAAATGAATAATTTATTTATTTATTCGCAATTCTTACATTTGACTTAAAAGTATCAAAGCATGACGATGTTGAGCAGCTTCTCCACATAAACGGCGTAAATCATTACGCCGCAAACGTAACAATTGCTTACATCCAACTAAGCGAGCACGAACTCCTCGGACACGTTCTCTACATGCTCCGACAACTGAACAGACATTACCAAAAACCTATAAATACAAACACGAATAAGGTTTGATAAGTCTACAATAATTTAACTACAAGTTTTCTATTTCAAGTTAAGCATTTCCCAAAGGTTTACATATATTTGACTATTGCCACAATCAAAACAATGAGAAATCTGTCTATACATACATGATATCAGGTTCAGTTAAGTTAGTTTAGTGAAAGAAAGTAGGGTGAAGTAAGGATAGTTGTAGGTATAACATAAGTAGCAAGGAAAATATAGCACTATAAGTGAAAAATCTGTTCAAATATTCGCACATGAAATAATAAAATCAATACCGACCTGCATAACTTGAGTGATTTCAGCATCGTGAACGGAAACAAGCTCATCCAATTTTTGATCACACTTTTTATATTCTTTTTCCAGTTTAGCCTTTTCTCTGTCGCGTTGCTCGTTAGTCTCGCTTGCTGATAAAGTCCTTATCACAGACATCAACAGCCCACTCTGAAATATAAGCCGGAATAATATAATCCGTAACAACAAACAATTGAGAAAAATAGAACCAAATGTGAAATTGTTCAGAAATAGTAGATTTGTATAGGGATACAGATAAAAATTGGACATTATATAAAAAGTTATATTATGTGGGGACGATGAGGGTGTATAAAATGAATGGAACGATGGAGAATTAAGGTTATATTTACAGTTTCACGAGTCTGTTTGACCGTTCTTGGAGGCTTCACTGGCGGAGGGCTCTCCATGGTGAGCCTTATTTAGTTTTTTCGTAGAAAATGACAGTTCAGTTGACACCTAAGTTAACAGCTAACCGACTCTGTGTTGCCATCGCGATTTGACATCATCAAGTGATGACATAGTGAAAAAACATTTTTTGCCAAAATTTTATTTCATAATGGAATAATTTCGATAAATGTTTCAATGATATTTGCATAAAACGCATTTTTTTTTTCATATTAATTAAACTATTTAGTTTGTGTGTTGAGTTTGAAGTTTCGACTTACTATTTAAAATTTTGACTACATTACAATCTTCGACTTACATTAAAAAAACGAAGCAATAAATTATTAAATAAGAATTAAATTTGAGAAATTTTAAAGTTTTAGTTATTTGTTACCGAAAATAGCCCCGTAGGTTCAATTTTTCTCGATAATTTTAATTCACCAAACAAACAATTTGTATTTTCTGGCGTCGAAATTTTCAATAAACTTTTTCAGCACTAATTGTAAACTAATTATTTGAATTTGAATATGTGAAATGAACCCAGGCCAAAAATTTTCACATTATTTCTAGAAATACTAAAAACTTCATGTTCTATAACGGTATTTTTTAAATTACTTTATTAAACATTTTTACTTCAAAAGTTCAATAAACTTTCATATTTTTCACATTATTTATGTATTGCACATTAAGGAAAATGGATATGTGTACAATATATTTTTTGTAGATGCATGAATGTTATTTTTGTATTAGAGTATCGATCGGCCCATCAATGCATCACTCAAAAGGTCAAAACTTTTGTCTTCTAATTTGAATAGTTAAATTAATTTTATTGCAATACTTATAAGAACATATATTGCTTTATTTACCAACATATCGCACATTTAAGCACTTGTTCATCATGTTCGTAATAATCATCGTTAATTCAATTTGTTATCAATAAGTTCACATAAATTAATTTCGTGTTCCTTTCAAATCGTATGGAACAGGAAAAATAATATCAATATGAAAAAAGTTTTCCAAATTTCCCACATCCGCATATATTTGCAAAATCACTTTACATCGTCTATATCTATGTAAAATATAATATCTAATGTAAACGCACTTTTATTATGAATACTATAAACCGGTTTAAATCAACCGACACAATTTAAAACAAATAAATTGAGATAGGTACTTACAACCAATGGAATAAACAGAAGTAACCGGAATGCAAGTTTAATATCAATCAGACAATTTCATATGTTTCACCAAGGTAAACAATTTTTTTCCCGAAAAAAAAACTTAATACGGTTGAATAAACAGATGGAGAGATTTCATTATAATTAATTAATTCGCACAATGAAAAAGTGCGTATTTGAAATTAAAAGTAATCGAAAACACAGCACGAGATAATTTATGCAGTTAATTTAAATAAAAGTAAAGTGAATGAAAGCAGAATCCAATAAATATTGGTACTTTTGAATAAATTGAAGTATTGCAAGTCCTACATATGAAATCTTTTATATTGGTATCGATTTTTAAATGGGTAGGTATATATATATTATACAATGGGTTTCAATGTAATTATAAAACATATTATGCTATACGAATTTTTCACACTAATGAAAATAAGCTCGTTTTAAAACGCGTTTTACATTTTCTATCTAATCACTAATCAATCGACTATTTTCTCGTGACATAACGAACACAAGTAACGCACATAACTACTGATCATAAACGTGAATTCAATTAATCCATTTACGTAATGGAATAAAAGATGTATCATAATGTCTTAAAGAACGATATGAAATAAGGTACGCATGAAGGCCGACCGATGTCATGAGTTACGAACCATTTTCATTTCATAATATATTATAAGATTCGAGATGACTTGATCTATAAAAAAATGTGAAAATTTATTAGGTGTCGATTTGAGAATGGATAGATTTCGAAAATTTTGAGATGTTTGTTAATATATTCGTTAAACTCATAAAATTATTAAAATTAATGAAAGATCAGTTGCTGAAAAAAAGAAAATTATACCACTTTTATAAAGTTAGAAATCAAAATATCATAAATGATATTGTTTCAGATGCAGTTCAAATTAATTCTTCTCAACTCAGAAAAATATTAGATTAGAAAAGGTTTATGTTGTCAATTTGTTGCAGTGGATTTTGCAAACATGTTGAGCACAACTGGTTTCAAAGTTGTGATTTTTCGATTTAACAGCTTGGTCTACAGTCACGTTTCAAAATCGGAAGTGTCTAGTCGTGTGCATCACGTGCATTCCGATTTTACCCCGAATAGTATAATTTTAGAATAAATATAGCTGATTAGGAAATTTATTAAGGTGAGCTTAATTAGGTCAAATAATTTTATATATCTATTCAAATTTATTATTACTCAGGATTTATTGAAATAAAGAACTTTGAATTTAATTAGAATGTTGCACGTTTTTTTCCAAATATCTATACGTGACAATATTGATTTGACTTGTTATATCTTTCGTGCAATGTACCTGATTATTTTCGTAATTTTATATTCGACTTTGAACAGGATATTTTTAAGTTTTATTGACCATTTTCAGCGAAGAAAGATGGCAGTCCTTTGCGCGCCTAACAAAAAGCAAATGGAGGCAATTAAATCAGAGTTAGGCGAAACGGCGGAACTCTTCGAGGAAAACATGAAAACGATGAAAATTTGGATGAAAAACCAAAATCATATACCCAAGGATTGCGGTATGTAACATAGAAAACATAACATTCGACCTAAGGTCAATAATTAAACGTTTTCTCCATCATATAAACACCATCGATTATAACATGTTTGTCAAACGATTATAAAAACATTTTAATCGTTACTCTGTTTATTATATCTTTTCGCATAGCCAATATCAATAGTAGAAATCTCATATAAATATAAAATATTATACAATTTTCTAATTTCATAATATACCTATTCGCAACATTTAAACATGCGTGAAATGTTTGTAAATATTTTCGCATTGACCTTATATTTGCGCAACGATACTATTGCAAAAAAACGCTTATAATTTTTAATGAAATGCAAAGTTTCCTAATTTTCAAGTTCGCTCTAATCCGTTCAAAATCAAACTTGAAAGTTTACGTACATTTCATCGATCGACATTGAATGTTCTTAAGGCAAGTTCTAGTCTATTTGCATTAAGCAATCTGTGATTTAATAGATCTTTTAGACATTTTCTTATACATTTTAGCGTTCGTGTTGCTCAACTCGTTTGATACCTACTTGATTTTACGCAGAAAAAAAAAACTGTCTTATGGTCTAAGTATTTCACAATTCGCACGTTGGAATTTTAGATTTTCAGTGTCGTGTGTTGTAAAAGATTCAAATGTCAAAATCAGAGATATCAATATAATAATATCTAGATTTTGCAATATCAAAACAAAACTTTTATATTTGAATACAAAGTGTTCGCGAAAAGTTCAAAATGACCTATAAACGATAGATAATGTTGATAACTTTGAACCGCTTGAGTCGAGTGATGAAAACTAATGTGTGTGAATTTAGGTACTATATTTAGTTTGATTAATTCAATGATTACGATTTCAACTAGGACAACACTTTAGAATATATACGTACTGAAAATCACTTTTAGCCAGAAGCTATATCAAATCGTGTATCTAACGACTGTTAAATTATTAGGACGTGCTTATTATTGAAGACCCACTTTGCAAATTCGATAATAATTAATCATACATAGTTCGTCGATTAGTCAGAAAATAGAAATTTGTACTAAAATTAAATCACGTACTTGCAGAATATGATGCAAGGTATGAACCAACGTATCTACTTAATGCTTTGTTTCCATTATCTTTCACATGTAAACCATTCATCATGAGAACAATTGAATGAAATTAGCACTAACGTGACGTTCGTTGCAATTATGCATTTCCCTAAATTATCACTAATTTTGGTAAATATTGATTGTTTATTTATTCGATAACAATATTAACAAAGTACTGGTTTGTTGTATTTCAACTTCTGGTTTATTGTTTTACATATTACTACCTGATCTTGATTTTCACCGATAATATTTCATATGGGTGATAATATGATTTACATATGAGATCAATTTTGATTTATGAAAATTAAGGAAGAGGAATTTTCACTGATTCATTTCCTTGTAGGTATGTAATGATCGAATCATAAATATGACATATGCGTAGTAATCTTCGATCGTTTTACGTATAGTGAAACTACAACCATTATTATTTACGATGAAAATTAATCGAAACTTGTTTTATGAATCGCCCTTCAAATCACATGTTCTTTTTTAGAAATTTTTAAAAATGTTGTAGCTTGTGAGATTTATAATTTAAATTAGATATGATTCTGTAGATATTTTTTTTGATATATTATACATAGATTAGCTTCATTCCATTGAATATTGTATGAACAATTTGAAAACATTATGGAATAGGAAGTGCGTGATCGTATCTAGTTCGAATCGGATAATTTGCTTTTATTACATCTGATTCTGCCAAATCATAAAAAAATCAAAGGCTTTTATAATTATACTATTTACTTAAAAAAATGATTAAAGGGGCTTCGTTGTAGATTCATGCCAAGGACAGAATATCGAAAACATTGCGGTTGTTACAGCAAAAAGATGGAAAATTGTAATTATTTACACTTGGATACGATTTAACGTGTATTGTATGATAGGTTCATATGTAATAAAATTTATTCACATTTGCAATTTGAAAAACATTGACACGAATTCTTATTTACCTTATTAAAATAAACACAACTTATTGCATCCTTCGAATAGAAGATACTACTATTCGAAACGATGCAATATGCAATACATAATTACGATATATTTAATGCATAAATTATGTGACTTTTTTAAATAATTAGACTTGTTTTTTTTTTCAAAGAACATAAATTTTGACGAAGCTTCATTTGTTTCAGATGAGAATCTCGTCAGATTATTTTTGAGAGGCTGCAAACACAACATTCCACGTGCTCAGTGTAAATTAAGCGAATTTTTCGCTGTACGGAAAGATTGCAGCGTTTTATATGCAGACTGGGATCTAAGCGATCCTGGTATTGTGGCTGCTATGAATTTCATGTAAAACAGATCACACATATCGTTGAAATTAATATAAAACTAATATTATAATATTTTCTTTAGTCACCATGCTCCAATGCCACAACTCACTAAAGAAGGGTACAGAGTAGTTTTTCACAAACCTACAGCTCAAGATAATGTTAGTCTTAAAGATGTTGTTCGTTTGCTTCTTATGTTCGGTAAGTACAGCACATTCATATTTATAATATGGGTTTTTTATGCGGCGTCGTTGATGTTTCTGCACTTTATGTACTTAAGTTTCATTAAAATAGTTTTTTTTTCAAACAATAAGCAATTTGTTGGCGGTGCTTCATAAGTATGTAAGCTTCATTTTGAAGATAATCAACTCTAGTTTCCTTATTAAAGACTATTTTCATTGTAACGTATAGAGTGCGGTATCACATCAAATAATATCGCGTGAATGATCTCTAATTATTCAATTATGTATATTCGATGTGACAAAATCGAAATTCAACAAATTAAATGTTTTTCTGAAAACAGCTGATCTTCGAATGGAAGAAGAGCACGCGATAGCTGGAGATATTTATGTATTCGATGCAAAAGATTTAAGAATACCATTTTTGATGAAATTTATAAATCCATTGATGAAGAAAATTTTGGAAATAATTCAATATGCTTATCCACAAAGGTTGAAACAGATTCATGTCATTAATGCACCAACTGTAGTGTATAGTACTGTTAAATTTATTAAAGGATTCATGAAAGAGAAAATGAGGAATAGAGTAAGTCAAGCATGAATATTGAATGTTCAACAATCAATAGTACTATGTATAACATAAAAATGTTTGACTTTATTCATTTTTCAGTTTATAATTCACACATCAGATGATACTCTTTGTAATTATATTTCTCAAACAGCTCTTCCTTCAGATTATAACGGAGATTCAGATAGTATATTTGATATCAACACCAAATGGATTGAAAAATTAAGGGCTTCAAGAGAAAAACTGAAGGAAAGAAGCACTAGTATGAAATTTGTTAAGAAAAAATCGGTGCAAATTGTAAAAGGAACACCCTTTTCAGACATATATGACACTGAAGGAACTTTCAGGTCATTGACGATCGACTGATTATTTATATGTATTTGGTTTTGAGATAAGTTATAGTTTATGTATTCTAACATGTAAGTTTGGAAAAAAATAAAAGATACATATTGTATATAAGATCTTTTTATTTAATCGTAATTGGCAAGAAATAAATACAAACACATTTCTTTAAATTACTTAATAATAATGTCAAATGTTAATTTAATAATCACAAAATGGGAAAAAATCAATACACCTATCAAAATACTAAATATTAACATAAATTGACCATGAAAAATTAGTAGAAAAACCATTAAAAATTTAAGTACAATAAATATGTACATAATTCAAATTGAAGAGTACCTTTAACTAGGTATATTCATATTGAAAAAAATGCATCAACAATAAAACATTTTGCAAGACAAACTGTAAGTCATCCAGTTTATCAAAATAATATAAAGTTAATCAAAATTAAGTACTCTATTAAATAAAAAATCGGTTCTAGCCATACCTTAAATACTTATCCACACAAACTAAGTTAAATACATACACCTTTGTTAATTACATAATTATATTTTATAAATTCCAAAAATGAAGTCAATATTGTCATCTTTGCGAGTTGTACAAATTGTATATTATTATACAGGCGATTTATTGAATCTAACCTGTTTTTTAGTTACCGGAGTAGCATCAATTGAGTTCTTTTCCTTTAAAATATTTTTAACATCAAATTTCTTCGGAATGTTTTTCAACTGGTCGTGTTCCTCATACGATGAATCATTTTCTATATCAGATGAATCACTCGAAGAATCTTCATTCTTTTTGTAATTACTCAACATATTTTGTATTGTACTAACTTTATTATTTTCTCGTTTCAATGAATTAATTACTTTAGCTCTTTCTCTAATTTTAGAAGAAAAATCTGTTCTTTCTTCTGCAGATGAACTTTCATTTATATTATAATCTGAATCTGTTGGAGCTGATATATTTTCATTGTATATTGTTGATGTATCGTCATTATTCATAGCATTTTTACAGCTATCCATATCATCAATTGTATCGAGTGTGTCTACGGACGTAGCTAGATTTCTTTTGAATATATCAGTACCATTAAATTGATAGATTTCTAAGGAATTCAAATTTTTATTGTTTTGAGATATAAATATTGAAGAGGGCACTAAAGATTTGCCAAGATAATAAGGGGAATTGAAATCAATAACTATTTTATTCGGTATATTACAAGATCCGCTAGAAACTGAGTTGATACTTTCTCTATCAGACCAAGTATTTTGAAAAGAGTCATTTTTGAGATGAATAACTTCCACAGATGAATAATTGGTAATGAAAATAAACGGTTTCCTGTAAATAATATTTGAAGGATGATTTGTCCATTTCAAATCTTCTGAGCGAGATCTTTGTCCATATTCATCGACAAATACACCAAAACCATTATAACACAATAAATATTCTATTGATTTATCATTTTCAGTTTTAGTCTGAACGATTGCAAATGGATGAATATTATTTTTATATGCATAAACAGCGTGTGAAAGACTAACTTCAGAAGGATCAAGGAACTCTTCGACTTTGAAACTCTTCAAATCAATTTCATAAAATTTACGAGAACCTACAATTACGGTGTGTTTAGTGAATTTCATACATGAGATCGGATCAGTCTTCAAGCAGGTTAATGGTGTGAAATTCATTTTCAGATTAACATATTCGTAAATAATCAAGTTTGATGATGTTGTAGCACACACTAGTACACGATCTGTGCTTGTTTTGCAGTTTGATACCTAAATAATAAAAAAAAACGAAAGAACATATAGAAATTATTGTTGGAAAAAAAAAAAAAAAAACGAAAACTTACATCAAAAAGATCGAAAGTCTCTTTTATATTTGGAATATCAGAACGATCGAATATGTTCAACGCAGGTGGATCGTGCTGTGCGTGATTGAGAATAGATTTCAAATACGAGATGAACTGCCTCAATGATGTGTGCAATAGTCTACCAGCAGTATCCAAAAATATAATTTGATCGATAACTGTCAACATTTTTACTTTTCGCATTCCACCCATACCCGGTACCGTGATAGGTTCTTTTTTCGTGTAATCATTATTGAAGCAAAAAAGACATTTTTCACCACCTAAAGTAAAAAGGAAACTTTGTATAATACATGAAAAATTGAAAAAAAAGTATGAATGCAAACAAAAATATAAATATACCAATTAAAAACAAATTTCTAACTAATTCAATAGAGAAATGTAATTTGGTGTGATTTTTATTTATGCTAATGAACGGTTTTAAGTTGTAATTTGAAAGATCATTGGAACATTCAGTTTCATTCATGACTTTTTGATATTTGCTCAACTTGGAAATCCAATTTTCTTTTTGTTGTAATGTTGTACACACAATTAATAATGAGTTTTGTTGGAAGTTGTCCGAATATGAAACAATCTAAAATCAGATATAAAATAATAATAGAAAAAATATACAAGAATAATATGTAGGGTTATTCATTACTTTGAATGCATTTTTCTTTTCTGTGTCAGAAAGAAGAACTTGCAAATCTTTTAATTCTAAATTCTGTTTGATCTCTAATCGATTGCTTTGAAGAGAAAATTCATTTTCTGAATAATCCTTATCTTCCTGCCATTTTAAGCAATTTTCAAACAACTTCATATGAACCTTAATCAGTAACGATCCTCTATAGATAAAAAAAGATTTTTATATGAGACTGCATAGGAAAAAAACATGAACATGAACTTATATAAAAACATACTTTTGAATTCTAACCAAACCGTCTAATAGAATATCACTATCTTTTTTTTCACTGAAATAGTTAAGAAGACAATCAATCATGAGAAGATATATGAATAAACATTATAAGTTTATGTTGGTTGTTGAAAATTCTTACATAGCAACTTTGTGTGTAGGTGTACAGTCGGTTAATTTAAGTTTTTCTTGTAATGTTGAAACCCGATTCTCTAGTTCTCTAAAAGACACCAAAAATATAAACATAAATTTTAAAAATGCTTTAGTAATCTACTTAATATTTAAAAACTTGACACATACCGGTTTTTAAATTTTTCTTTTGACAGAGCTGAATGAGACTCGTCACGACTAAATCTACTATTGATAGGTGTTTGAGGAGTATTTGGTAATATTATGATTTCTTTATTTGTAGATTTTCCAAATAGCATATCACTGAATGTCTTTTTCTTTTTGGAAACTTCTTCAACCTAAAAAGTTTTTTTCTAAATGTTAATTCTATTTCAAAATATGTGAGACTTTTATGTGAAGATTAATTTAACCTTAGTTTGAAGAAAATCAATCAATTTGGTTTGTTGAGATATGGTCGCCTCAGCTTTCATTTCACACTGTTGCCAATGAAACTGACGTGCTGAAAGTTCCTCTTCTCTATCTTTTAACAATGCTTGTAGCACCAAATTATTTTCCTATGTTATCGAGAAAAAGTAAGATGATTAATTTATTATAAATATCAAATAAAATATGATACATAAACAATTACTTTGAATTCTTTAAGTTCAAGTTGAATATGCATGTTGTCTTCGCGTAAATTTGCTACATCAGTGAGTAAATGCGTACATTCTTCTTTTAGAGATGTAATTTCACCTACTTTGGCACTCAATTCCAATTTAGCGATTTTTAAATCAGATTGCAACTGAGCTATTTCTACACTTTTATTAGTTACTTCAGATGAAACAATTGCTTCTTGTGTCATGACCATATTTACATGTTTCTTTAAATCGAAAAACAAAGTTGAACATACATATGTTTATACACATAAAATATATTATGAAAAAAGCTTTTTACTTCTAATTCAGAGTTTTTGGTACGTTCCTTTTGAAGCATTTCACAATATTCCTTATATTTTGATTCTGTTGACATAATATTAAAGTTTTGAACATCTAACTGTTTCTTAACTTTGGACGTTTCCTTTTGCCAATTTTCAATTTCAGCTTTCATATATTCATTTTCACTCTGAAAATTAATGAAAATAATCAGTGTTTTGATGTTGAATTATAATTCATTAAAATCATATATGTATTTGACTAACCTTTAATTCATTATTTCGAGCATCTTGTGTCTCGATAACTTTTTCAAAATCAATTAATTGTTCTTCCAATAAAGCACAAGTATTTTGAAGAATTTTATAGTTCTGAAAAATATAGTAAAACAAGATCAACAACTGCTCAAAAATTGCTGAAATTAGACCAATTCATTGAATGTTCGATTTACATATTGAAGCGAATCACATTCTTTGATTCTTTCTTGTAATGTGACTTCAAGACGTATTCTCATTTCTCTTTCAGAATGTTTTTCATTTTCTGATGTTTTATTTTCATTTGTGAATTTTTCAACTAGAGTCTCGGCTTTGGATTGTTTCTCTTTAGCTGATAGTAGACTAGTTTCGAGAATTTCAATTTTACTATTCAAACTAGAAATAAATTCATAAATAATTAATTAAACCCCCCTTAATGAAAACGTAACAAATAAAAATAAATTATGCAAAACAAACCTCTGTATTTCTGAAGTTAGTTTTTGTTTAGTAGAAGAATACTCTTTTGTGTCTCTATCTGTGAGAATTTGCAAATTTTTAATTTTTCGTTCTAGATCGGCAATAGTGGAATTGAGAGATGTTATAGTTCCTTGAGTAGTTTGCAACTCTTTCAATTGATTATCATAAAGCTTTTGCAAGTCTTTCATTGCTGCTTCGTGATCAGTGTTAATTTGTTTTATATCATCATGAAGGGTAGAAATTTGTTTTTTAGCATCTTTGAGTTCTCTTTCAGCGAATCGTCGGTCTAAATCACAGTCTGAAGATTCTTTTTCCTATCAATAAAAGAATTTATGTAAATAATTTCTTAAGATACAAAATAAAAGGGTTGATTATAAAAAAAACCTTTTTCCAAAGTGCAGTATTAGTTTTTCTTAAGTCTTGTTTGAGTAAGATACATTCTTCACGAGATGATTTGAGTTGATCCTCAAGTTTCGTAATTTGTTCTTGTAAAACACAAATTCTTTCAGTATTTGCAATATTTTCAGCTGACAAATACAAACTTGATTCATTTTTACCTAAAAATAAAATATTCATTGTAATAAAATACATTTCAGAGTTATCATGAAAAAAGATAAAATACTTTTCGGTGTTGAGGTATTGGAATTCAATTTGATGGTTTCTAATGCAGTAACTTCAAGTTGTAATTTACTGACCAATTCTTCCAAAACTGAAACCTACATAAGAATAAAATTAGTATTTGAAAAATTATATAGGTAAGTGTTGATATTATAAAAATGTTCAATTTTTTTTACCCTTTCTTTATGTTTTTCTTCACATGCAATAGCTTTGTCAAATGCTGTTTTCATATCATTTTTGTCTTTATTAATCAATGAAATTTTTTCAGATTTTTCTTTGATTTCAAAGTTAAGTTTTGTTATCTCACAGTTGAGTTTCTGTTGGTAAAAATTTAAAATGAACAAAATTGATGAAAAAAAATAAATGATCATGCATTGTAAAAAAAATCATACTTTAATTTGATCTTCGAGATCATTCACATTGGATTCTGATTCTCGTTTTGTTTTGTTTAGAGACTTTATTAATGTTTTTTCTTTTTCTATTAATTTTTGGTTGGAATTATTTAGTTCTGATATTTGTTTTTGTAGTATATCAATAATTTCTTGTAAATTTGAAACTTCTTCACGTTTACTATTATATTTTCCTGTCCATAACATGATCTGAATGAAAATAAGTATGTATTAAAATATGCAAATAAATATAATGTGAAATGATAATTATAATATAGAAAATTCAACCTCTTTCGTATAAACATCTTTATCTTCTCTGAGTGTGCTAAGTAAATTATTTTCTCTTTCGGCAGATAGTTTTTGTTCTTCCAGAGCTTGCCATAATTCAGACTCTAGTTTTGTTCTCAAATTCAATTCATCTTTGTACTTTTGGGTCAAGTTGTTTATTTGTCTGTTGGATTCTTGAGAAAGTTTATCCATTTCCGTAACGGACTGCCGAGATAATTTTCGTGCCTTCTCGAAATTTTCCTTTTTGAAAAATATGTTATTAATGCATCTATCAATATAAAACTAGTATTATAATTATGGGCAGAAACATACCTTATGATTTTCTTTTAATTTTTTCAAAACTTCTAATTCATTTAAAGATTTTTCTAAGCACTCAGATTTGGAATGAAGTTGATATTCTAGTGTTTTCAGAGTATTATTGAGATCAGTATTTGTGATTTCTAAATTATTTATTTTTTCGTTCAGTAAAAAAACTTGATCTTCTGTTTTTTCCTTCCACTTTCTTTTAGCAGAGCGAATCAATTGTAAAGATTTTGTTTCCAAAACTTTGCGTTCTTTATGTTCAGATTCAAGTTGATGTTGAAGTTTCTAAAGTAATAAAATCACATTGTAAACTTCAAATTGATCACAAATTATGTAAAATAGTTCATAAAATAGTTAACAATAATAATAATACTTGGTTTTTACAAGCCATTTCAGCTAAATCTTTTTCAAGTTTAGATCTTTGATTTTCAATATCGATAATTTTGTATTCTTTATCCTCAAGCAGTTTTTGTTTTGATACAATCATGGCCAATTTTTTGTGCAAAGCGTCGATTTCTTTTTTTCTAGATTCCAAAAGCTTTTCAGTTTCTCTACAATAATATCAGAAATTAATAAAATCACATTGAAATGAGTTCAATGCATATTAAGAGATTTTTATACCTAGCATTAGATAAACAAATTGCAGTTCCATTTAGACTTGTGTTAAAAATACCATTACTACTAGAACTGGAAGCGGTTGTATTAGATAGTTTTTTCAGATCATCACATGATTCACCATAATTTGAGAAATTAACTTCTTGTGTATATGTTATACCTATTTATTTGAAACAATTATTAATAAAATTAAAAACCAATTTATGTAATATTAACTTACCAATAAATGGAAGGTTTCTTCCATTAAAATTTGATTTGGATCTGAAATTTTCCACACTCAATGCCGGTTTCTGTTTTTCAATTTCTGAAAAGTTTGATACATCATCCTGACCATTGATAATTGGTACAAAAGGTGGTGTCTGAAATTTCAAAAAGTAATTAGCTGATTTATACTACACAAAAATGACTGTCGTGTAATAATTTATCGGTTCTTCATACCTGATCAAGCAATGAATTCCAATGAATATTTTCAAAAACTGTATATTTTGTTATGTTAGATTGATCTGGTCGTTTAGCGGGGTTTGGATGAAGCAAGTTGTCAATAAGTTTCTTGTAGTCATTGCTTATATCATGGATATATTCTGGATATTTGAGGTTTATCAAATCCACATTTGAACCATGTTCCACAATTTTTTTGTATGTGTAAACCACAGTTTTAGATGAATTGGCAAAAGGAGTTTTGCAAGTCACTAATTCATATGCAACAATTCCAAGAGACCAATAATCACAAGGAGGCTGTTGTCAAAATATAAGAAGTCAATTAATTATATTGAAAAAGTAATGAAATATTTTGATAATTGCTTACTCCATGTGTGAATTTTTTAGGATTTTCAAGAGCCATTAATATTTCTGGAGCAATATAATCTGTTGTACCAATAGGCATTGAGCCTTTGATATTGTCTAAATTAGATAAACGAGTTGCTGATCCAAAATCAGCTAATTTCAAATGGCCACATCTGAAAATGTTAGTTGTGAATACAATTCATATTCAAACAAGTAAATTGATTAAGTTATGTTTAAATATATTGTGAAAATACCTATCTAACAACACGTTGTCAGGTTTTAGATCTCGATGCACAAATCCTAGGGCATGTAGTTCTTTCAAACCCTCAATTATCTCAGCAATGTAGAATGTAGCATCTTTTTCTGAAAGAGGTTTTCCTCTTCTTTCTAACAATCCTGCTAAATCTCCTCCAGGACAATATTCCATTACAAAGAATAATTGAGAAGAATCCTATGATAAATGAAAATAATTCAAAAACAATTTCAACATTTTTTTAAATTTAATCAAAATTTGTAATATATTACCTGAAAAGCATATTGCAATTTAACAAGCCAATTAGACTTGGAAAGGGCCATTATATCTCGTTCTTCTTCAAAAAAAGCAATGCTTTGATGCTTGAGAGTCAAATCCTTCTTCAAAGTTTTCATAGCATAAATATGACCAGTGCATTTTTCCTTGACAACATGCACTTCTCCAAAAAAACCTCGGCCGATAAGATGTTTGATTTCAAAATCTGAAATATTAACTCTCAGATGCCTTAGCTCCGAGATCATCGGTCGATCTGCAAATACATAGATATTTTCATAAGTATTCAATGCACAAATTAACAAACTCAATTAAAATATAATATCACGATAGATGTTAAAACTCTTACTGCATAGAAACTTCAATACTTACATCTTTCAACGAATTTTGCAATGAATTCATCGCCTTTTTTGAGCGCTTGATTGTTGCATTCATCATACAATACTGTTAAAGCGTCCAAGAGTGTTTCCTTTGTGATCCATTTCTTAGCCGGAGAGTTTCCATTTCCATTACGTATGCTGCTTCCACATAACTGCTTATTGAGGTAGCACAAACGCATATTGATCGCTTCTTCTGAGGGCTCCATTGTTTTACTCTTCAAATGGACACCTGCACTGCAAACTGATTTCAATATATGGAATACAATTGTAATACAAATGCCAAGATGAACACACAAATTACAAAGGATTATTTATGTTTGACCACTTGCACAATCATGCATCAATAAAATTTATCAATATACGAGCCAAAACTGGGTTGGGATAGATATATTTTTATTAAAATAAACTTATATTTTCATCGCAATGATATTAATTTTGAGTTGGTCATATTAGCCAATACCGAGCATAAAATAAGTACATTTATAAATGCAGATAATCAAATATGAACAAAAGGACATAAAGGCGATCTGGAATAAAATATGTATGAAAGCAGTATTGTTAAAACGGTTCTACCTGAGAATTAAAGCGACTTGTTGATGGTCATTTGATTGTAATTTGCATATAATTGAGTTAGAATCGAAAATAATTAATTGATAATCGTTGATAATCGAAATAAACGTGTGTAAAGTCGCGCGTAACGACAATCGTTCAAACACTGTCAACTTTATGCGACGGTTGACGGTTGGAATTTCAAACCGTCAAATGAGCGGGTCGTAACTCATACATTGACGACCATTACAAAACAATATTAAACGATTTTATGAAACAGTTTATTTTGTTCTTTTAAATTGAAATTTCAGTACATCTCATTTAACATCCACTTTTTTCTAAGCTTGACACAATTATATACAATATAAGGCATGACTTGATAATTTTTTTTTTTTTTACCAAAAACTTCTAACCCAATCCATTTTGTTCTCTACCTAATCACCCAATTATCTATTTATATTAATAAATGTTTATAAGTGTATGATAGGAACGGTGGTCAAATAGGAAAGATCCATAATTTCAAATGAAATATATTTAAGAGTGTTTTTGAACATTTATTTGCAAATAAAATATGGAATTCAATCGAATGCCATTTTCGCGTGTGTAGAAATATTTTCATTCAAATCTAATAGCCCCGTCATTATTATTTGTTGGCAAATTATTTCCACTTTGTGGAATGTCAGCGTTATTTATTTGTGTAATATTCATTAGCGTTCTTATTACAATTTGCATGTTCGCTATTATGTTCGCATCGAAAATTTGCGAAAAAGTATTCATCATGTTCGATAAAGTGTTATTATTAATTGTTGGAAAATTTCCTTCTGATGTTGCATTTGACGAATAATTAAAAATTTCAAGTTGTATTGGAAAGTTTGAATTGAAATAATTATAATAATCAGGATTTATTGAAATCGGAATGAGGGGTATAGGTGTAGGGTTGTATCCGAAAGGACCTATAAAATCATCGTTAATTACCGGATGAGTATTATTCGCTTGTATTTCAGTATTTGCTTTATTTTTACCACCTCGTTCTATACCATTTTCCTTGCTACTGTTTCCATGAGAACCTTTGCTTAATTTGTATATCATATTTCTTAAATTATTCGATTTTAACGGGAAAAGTTCAGGTCTATTAACGCTTGTATCAAATATTTTTTTCAGATTATTTTTATGAAATTTATCGATAGTCTTTGAGGATTGTATAGGTTTGAAATCTTCCGTAGAATAATCATATAAATTTATATTCGAGTTTCTTTTGCTTCTTGTAATATTTCTCGATTCGTTGGAAGAAATATTTGCACTTGCTTCAGATTTCATAGTTGAATTTTTGTCACTAAATGCATCTTCATTTTCAGCCACATTTACTTCATTGGAATGACTGGACGATTCATCTTCCGACGATTTTTTTCCGATCGAATATTTCGATCTTTTCATTCTAACCTCATACAAAGTTTCTTCCTTAAAATCATTTACACTCGAAAGTTGCCTCTGAACATTCTGAAATAAATTTTCATTCGAACCACCCTAAAATAAATAAAAAAAAAATCGATATATTCAGATCAGTATATTTGAAAAACATACATATATATTTGCAGTGTGAAGAACGAAGCATGTATAAATATCAACAATTCAACAGAAAAAAATTCACAATATGATAGAGCACTTAAATGAATACGGAAGCGACATACAAAAGCTCAGAAGCGTCACGTTCAAATTCAAGTCGTCATACTCATTTCCCGCCTTCGGGATACTGATAGATACTGATCACTTGATCGTTAAGATCAGTACCGACGTTATCGGGATTCGGATAGTTATTCAAACCTCCACCATCGATCAAGGGTTCAACATTCGGATTGTCGTCGTTAGTGATCTCGAAATTAATATCTGTCGCGTACTCTTGCAATTCGAGCTCGCACGACACCTGAAATTCGTTCAGCACTTCTGAGCTTTTATTTTCAACTTCTGAATATGATCTTGGATGAGATTTGTGATTTGTTTTACCTCGTTCTGAACAATGAGTCCGATGGCGAGCAGGAAAATTGTGGCGTACATCATGATTGGTCACTCGTCGACTCGACAATGATGACGATTTTGAATATCATACATTTTTTTTTCACAATGCATAGTGTGAATGTGTCCTCGATTATACGAAATTGTGAGATATGTTTGTACAGATAATATTGATCGGTATATATTTCAGTGTGATGTGTTTTATTAATGGATAATTCGTGTCACATTGAAAATTATACAGATGTAATTGCATCATTCAATTTTTAAATCATCACAACAAAATATTCTGATTTTAAATAAAGCTCTTTTTAAGCTTTCTATTGTGACTTAATTATCCATTAATTTCTTTAATATTTTTAATGTTATGGTGAAATTATTCATTAATTTGTTTACTAGTTCCTCCAGTGAAATTGTCATTTCATTTCCAATTTGCCAAAAAGTGATTATAGTATTTTTTCTATGAAAAAATTTAAATAAATTGACGAGTTCCGGGTAGGAAGTTAGCAATTTAGTGGCTTTTTGATAAATTGTTATAAAAACTTTAATTTCAGTAATAACGTTATCATAAAATGATAAATCTCATCTTTCAGGCCAATTTTCCACAATAGCTGACGATCGCTATGAAAATTGAACTGTTGCAGCTCAATTGATTGAAATTTATTTGTAGTTTTCTGAACTTATTGTAGCGAATAATCGATATTTTTTAAATAAACTTAATGTGAAATAAATTACGAGTTGAAATTATTCATTGTACGAAAGAGCAACAATTGAAATACATATTATCGATTAAATTCAACCGATTGTAGGATTTCAGAGCTTTACAATTTCGTTGAATATGAAATGTACATGATAAACACATTGTAATTGTACGATTGCAAAATTTTCATATAAATATCGAATGTCACGGTCAGTATGATCAGTATTGGAACAGGTAACGAACTGAAAAGTCAAAACCATGAAGTTCATCGGATTTTTCATTTGCTTGGCATTGTTCGTCATCGTACTTGTGGTATATTTTCAATATTTCTAATGGAATTTCATACCAATTAGATTTTAATGTTTTTTTGGTATTTCTTTTTCTATTAGCAAAGCAAGTCTGTGGGATCGAACGATGATAACAACCCTGCTCATGGCTTAGCTGGTCATGTTCATGAAGCTCATTGTGGAGGAGGAGGAAGAAGAGGACGAGATGGTTTCGGTGGAATTCCACCATTCAATGCTTCTATTCCTGGTCCAAATGGACCAATAAGTGAGATTCTTTTAGATTAACTTTTCATTCATTTGAAAATACATGATTCAATTTCTCACACTTTTTGCCATTTTTGATTGTATAATTTTGGAAAATAAGATGAAAATTTTCATTTTATAATGATACGAATTTTATTTTTGATTGCAGATATCACAATCCCCGGATAAGATACCAAACGACTCTGCACCGTCTCTGAAAATAATCATTTTGTATTTGCGCTGGGTTTTTTACGTTTTTATGATTTCATATTTGAATAAAATTGTAACTTTCTAAAGTGTGTATAATATCTGGAAAACAAATTGAATGAATAAATTTTCTTTTCATGTGAACGATTGTATTTTATTTAATTTAAAAAATATTTATTTCGCATTGAATGGATAAGTTGGTACCTATGTTACCTACATTTGGAATAAAAGCATTGATCAGTAAAATTTAATCTGTAATTATTTTTATGAATTGAAAGGTTCTAATATTATTTACAGATAAAGAAAATATAGTAGTAATTCATAGAATTCAGGATTTTAATTCAAATTAATATTAATCTAATTCATATCTTAGAAGTTTAGTAGCCTCAAATATGAGAGATTTGATTTTATTGATTAATTATTTTCAATAAATACTTTTTAAATAGAACTGTCCAAAATCTTATTTCATAGCAAAATTTATAACAATTTTAATACTAACTAATTAATGATAAAAATAATTATGTATTCATATTCCAAAGCTCGTTTTTCTTTTAATTTATAAACTAGAATATCAACCAATGTATATAAATATGTACATACACGTATGTGTATCTAATTTATCGTAATCGGTAGCTAGATTCAATATTTGTGGGTTTAAAAAATCCAATATGAATCATTGATATTCTATTAAAAAAAATGGTACTAACAGTAAAACTATATGAAAATGCATGTAAGTAGAACAGAAAACAAAATGAAAATTTTATCTAAAATAAACTAAATAATAATAATACAACAGTATAAGCTGCACTTATATATTTTACATTAAAAACTGTACAAATTTAAGAAATTATATGAAACAAAGCATTTATGTATGATGATTAAATAGTATGGGACCATCGGGATAAGTAGCAGCTTGAAAAGTAGCAGTATCATAATCAGAATATTCAGGGCCGAATATCGGAATACCTTCTTCATTATTTGCAGTAGTAGTTTGATTGTATTTTCTCCATTTACCTTTTCCTCTGCCTTTTCCTTTTGTTTTACCCTCGGTACTCTCACTATATGCGGGTTCAGTGACTGGATATGCAATAGTACCTGATAAATAAGGTACGTAATAATTCATTGTTGAGTCGTAATACACAGGTTCTACTGAAAATTGAACAGTTGGAGGAGCAGCTGTAGTTGTACTTGTTTCAGATTCGGTTTTAGTTTTCTTATTATTTCTTTTCCCTTGATTAGCGTTTTCGTTTGCATTGGAGTTTACTTCTTTTGTGAGATCTTGGTATGTATTTCGTAAATTATTTTTTATTGCAGTTAATAATTTAGAATTAGTCATTTCGGAAATATGTGCGAAAGTCACTGAAGTAGGTTTAGTTGTATTATTTTTCAAAATTGCCATCAATGCCGTCAAGTTTTCACCCTCAATCACTAAATCGTTGTGGTCTTCATCACCAGAATGCGAATGAGGTTGTCCAGTGTAATGCCTCTTTCTTCTCACCAAAGTTTTCCTTTTAGTGCTACTAGATTTAGTTGTGGTTTTCGGAATAGGAGTAGTCGAAATAATTTTCATTGTTGAGTTTTTAGTCAAAGGTACCTTCGTAGTAGTAATCGTCTCATCTTCAATCACTAAATCACCTTGTTCTTCATCTGAATGCGAATGAGGCTGACCTGTGAAATGTCTCTTTCGTCTCACCAAAGATTTCCTTTTGGTGCTACTCGACTTAGTTGTGGTTTTCGGAATAGGAGTAGTCGAAATAATCTTCATTGTTGAGTTTTTAGTCAAAGGTACCTTCGTAGTAGTCATCGTCTCATCTTCGATCACTAAATCACCTTGTTCTTCATCTGAATGCGAATGAGGCTGACCTGTGAAATGTCTCTTTCGTCTCACCAAAGATTTCCTTTTGGTGCTACTCGACTTAGTTGTGGTTTTCGGAATAGGAGTAGTCGAAATAATTTTCATTGTTGAGTTTTTAGTCAAAGGTACCTTCATAGTAGTCATCGTCTCATCTTCGATCACTAAATCACCTTGTTCTTCATCTGAATGCGAATGAGGCTGTCCTGTGAAATGTCTCTTTCGTCTCACCAATGATTTCCTTTTGGTGCTACTTGACTTAGTTGTGGTTTTCGGAATAGGAGTAGTCGAAAAAAATTTCATTGTTGAGTTTTTAATCAAAGGTACCTTCGTAGTAGTGATCGTCTCATCTTCGATCACTAAATCACCTTGTTCTTCATCTGAATGCGAATGAGGCTGACCTGTGAAATGCCTTTTTTGTCTTACAATAGATTTAGGTTTTCGATCTTCCGGCATATTCTTCATTGGTTTATCGGGTTTCACCGTAGTCTGAGAATTTACCGTAGTAACATTTTCAAGATTTAATGGTCTTAGATTGTCTTGTATAGTTCCGTTTATTTGTTCGCTTCCCGTATCTTCCTTCGTTTCAAATATGATTGGCTCACCCTCTTGAGATTTGGCTTTTGGGTCTTCTGAGAATCTTTTCATTCTCGATGCAGTTGACGATTGAACAGTTGTAGTAGTTTGACGAATAGTGGTGGTTTCTACTGCTGCACTAGACGAGTCTCCGGAAGAATCAGCACTATTTACAAATCGAGCTCTTTTTATTCGTATTAATTTTCCATTTTCCGGTGCGTCTAAATTTTTAAATAACATGGCGTATTTTTCTGTATCTTTATTTCGGAATAAAACACTTGTTCGGAGACCACCCTATGTTGGAAATGTATTTTTTATAAATTAATTAGTACATGCACATTTTCTTTTGATGGTTTTTATGAACTTACCTCATTTTGTGTTATAGAAATAACCAAAAGAATCAAAATTACTGAGTAGGACATCATTTCACAAGTATTACTGTCAAAATGCTTACTTATTTTGACTATTGAAATTTTATATCAATAACGCAGCTATTATAAAAATATTAATAAAAATATCATTCGCTTTTCAATTGGGGATTCTATTCATATGAAAATACATAATATACTTAATAAGATGCGATAAAATCTATAATATTCATTTAATATGCGAAAATTTCGATTCCATTAAAAACGTTGATATAATAATGCAGTATTATGATATATTTTTCATATTTCAATATTTATGCTTACACAATATTTCAGTAATCTATTTTGAAACTTTTCGATAAGTCAACATCAGTAAAATTAATATTAATAGGTATAAAAAATTCAATAGTGGTAAATTACTAATTAAAACCACTAACCGATATATGTATATTTTTATCATTTTCCATTGTATAGTTTCGTTTCTTTATCGCAATTACAGCTGAAAATATGCACATGTTAATTTTTATCTAAACATCAGAAAAAACATATCTATAATCGTTCGTAAACTGGGTTTTTCATTTGTAACACGAAAAATACCCATATCATGTGTAATCAAAATAATGATGATGATCGAAATCAACACTTATTCCCCTATATTTTTTGTACGGATTGAAAATGGTTTATGTCGACGTTTAGGTGAAATTATTTTTTGAAAATTATAAATTAGCATGAGTATAAATATAATGCACAAACATTCACCGAGATCAAATACCAATATGAAGTCTATTTGTATCTGCACATGTTTGATGGCATCTTTACTTTTGGTGGTGAGGAAATATTAATGGATATTTTAAAAATATTAATATTTTTATTAATAAATAATTATTTTATAGCAAAGTGATCCTATTGGCATTGAAAGTGTTGGTCATCGACAAAAGTGCCTCACTTCCTCTGGCCACAGTACGAAATGCATTCCTAGTTCACCAGCAGATGCATTGAAAATTGCAAACGATACTTCGAAAAATATGCCTTCAACAAATTTGAATAACACCGTCTTAAATATGAATAATACCGATTCAAACTTGAATAGCACCATCTTGAGTATGAAACAAGCGATCGCCTCTCTTAACGAAACCGTTAACAGCCTTAACGAAACTATTTTTAACGATTACGAAGCTGAGGAAGAGCCGGTGGAAAATATCGTGGTCGTCATGGTCAAAGTCGAACCTTCAGGTTATATTCAGAATTTTCCTTAATAAAACGAATATAATAAAAAAAATGTCTTCATATCAAATTATAATTTCAGATGAAGAAAAATGATTCGGCGAAGAAAATTCAAATATTCCATGGAATTGATATTTTATACGCATAAATTATACTTGCTTGTGTTTTGCTTTATTTTATATATGGAAGCTGTAAAATCTACATATTTTAGAACGCTTAATAATAAATCAATATACGCACATAAATCGAATTGAAAGCATCTCTATTATTTTATTCAATGTATTTTTTCAAATATTGTTTCAAATTGTTCAAACAATAAATTCAACAATTGCACTAATCTTAATTGTATGCGCCATAAACGCCAAATTAACCATCTGCCAATTAACTGACTGATGGTTTATATTTCATACTGCCGCTTCAGTATTATGATACTGAAAGGAATGGACAAAAATGAGTGTACCTTATCTGGAACACGTGTGAATTTGTTGATAATTAACACGTTATGATCATAAATAAATATATTTTAAATCTGATCGATGAAATACACATTTTTATCCATTCTCCTTTGACATTCTATGTTGATTTTTCAATTTTTATAAGGGAGAGTGAGAAGACTTGATCCTCTTATTGTTTTCAGCCTCTAACTCCCTTTAAGAAAATCATATTTAAAAAAAAATACGGGTCAAAGTAAATTTATTTAATTCCAAGTATATTGACACTATTGTTTTGAAAATACGACTTTCCAAATGAAAGTTAGAGGCAAAAAAATGGGAAATCGAGTCACCCCACTCTCCCCTACTGTAAATTTACATTTTTTACTGATTACACTGATAAAATCTAACACCTCTGTTGACTTGAACACTGATAATTTCGCAAATTCCACACACTGAAAATTTTCCAAAAAAATACCGTCAACTCATCAAATAAAATACTGATAAATGCGTATAAAACGCTGAAAATTAATACAAATTCTATTAAAAAACGAAAGCGGTTCGCTATATCGAGGTTATTGTGTAAAAATGTACGCAATGCGAGGTCCACACACAACAATACGATCGTTTCCTATCCCCGCCTCCCCCCGCTGTGCGGCACCATAGTTGCGGTGTCGGCGGTTTTGAAGTGTGGGCGTCGAACGTTTATCGGGTTGTGTGGCGATCGGGTCGCTTCCGGGAGAGTCCGGGGCCTCCGCCCCCTGCCCTGCGCCCCCAACATGTCTTCCAAGAGGTGCGGCCCCCTGCGTCTCCGCCCCGAACATAACCTCCAACTCTCGCTTTCAAATGTCAAGTGTTGTGCAAATATCCGTCTATGTTGCTCGTATAGCGTCTTTGGAATTTATAAGACCCAGTTTTGAGTCGATTTTTCTATCGAAAGCTGTGTTAGGTCTTAATTTTCTGATCGGATCGCGTTGGAGAGATATGAAATCAATTCCTATGTCTTTGTATGAAATGAAAGAAATTATTTTAGAAGTGTTGTTTTTCGGAGCAGGTTTCGTATTAAAATTATCCGTTGAACTCACGATAGGCCTTATTATATGGTCGGATCGATGAGAAAATCACAAAATTAATTCTTACACCTTTGTATAAAGTAAGAGGAAACGATAGATGTTTGATTTTTCCAGTGCTATTTTCAAGATAGGTCTTACATCAAAATTATCTATTAAAATCATAGTAGGTTTTATTTTTAGATTAGGTCCTATTCTTAGGAAAATGTAGTAATCTATTCGGTTTGGATTATCATTCTAATGATCGTTTGGATCATCTTATAGATTTATATTTAAAACTTGATTGTTTCGGTCTTTTTCCTGATTCATTTGTTATTCATTCAATTTCCGAAAACATAATAAGGAATTCATTATTCATATCGCTTGTATTAAATTGTTCGGTTTATTTCTTTCAGCGAGTTGAAGAAGCTGTCGGAGGAGAGTTTGACCAGACAGCCGGAAGAAGTCTTCGATATAATATGCAAACTCGGAGAAGGATCGTACGGGAGCGTGTACAAAGCATTGCACAAAGAGTCGGGTCAAGTTCTCGCCATAAAACAAGTTCCCGTCGAATCAGATTTACAAGAAATTATCAAAGAAATTTCTATTATGCAACAATGCGACAGTCCTTACGTTGTAAAGTATTACGGTAGTTATTTTAAAAATACAGATCTGTGGGTAAGAAACATTCATTTTCATCATAATAAACTGAAATAGGTTTTGCGGACGTTTTTCATGTTATTTTATCGTTAACAGATTGTTATGGAATATTGTGGAGCGGGTTCAGTTTTGGATATAATGAGATTGAGGAAAAAAACTTTATCCGAAGATGAAATAGCGACTATATTATGTGACACTCTCAAAGGACTAGAATATCTCCATTTACGTAGAAAAATCCATCGTGACATTAAAGCTGGAAACATTTTATTAAATTCTGAAGGTCATGCTAAACTCGCCGATTTTGGTGTTGCTGGCCAATTGACTGTATGTTTTATTTTCTACATTCATCAAATTACTATGAAAATTTGTTAAGTTAACATTTTATCTCAGGATACTATGGCTAAACGGAACACAGTCATAGGAACTCCATTTTGGATGGCTCCTGAACTTATACAAGAAATAGGTTACGATTGTGTAGCCGACATATGGTCCTTAGGGATAACTGCTATTGAAATGGCAGAAGGGAAACCTCCATATGGTGATATACATCCAATGCGTGCCATTTTCATGATACCGACCAAGCCTCCGCCTTCGTTTCGAGAACCCGATAAGTGGTCTCCGGAATTTATTGATTTTGTCAGTTTGTGCCTTGTAAAAAATCCCGACGAGAGAGCTACTGCTGGTGACTTACTAAATCATGTGTTCATAGGTATTTTTGAGATGGATTGTTTTGTTACATGTATTTAAAGATGTTGAAGACTATTAATTTGTATATTATTTTTCAGGGAATGCAAAACAACCTAGTATATTGAATCAAATGATAGCCGAAGCTCATGAATTGAGAGAAAATCAAGTATTCCGAGCAACTGTACCAAATCCAGTACCAATAGTAGTGAAACAAACACAGCCAGATGATTCAGTATTATCATATTTACATTTTTTCACAATTTCTGTATATAAATGTATTTTGCTACTGAATAATCTATACTTTATCTATGTTTAAACTTCCGCTCATATCTCAGTAACTGTTATATAGTTTATTGTCTATAAAAATGTTGCAAAAGATTAGTTTAAATTCAATATTTGAAGGAATCTCAATATTATTCGAATTTGGAACTTATTATCTCTTTTATTCTTCAAAAGTTTATATTGATAATTGTTTAATTTGGTATTTAAGGACGATGAGAACAAAGACGGAATCGGATGTGCTAATAGTGGTACAATGCGTTTTGCAAAAGAAGTAGGCGACGATATAATTGGAGAAGATTGTGGAACGTTAGTTCCTGGACATGGAAGTACTCTTCTACCTGATCAACAACCTGATTTAGGCACTATGGTTATTAATAGTGATTCTGATGAACCTACAATGAAACGTAACTTTTTTTCATCTTTTATCTTATAAATAAGAAATTAAAAATATTCAAATTGATATTATTTCAGAACATGATACTGAAAAGTTTGACTATCTACGTCCAAAATACCGACCACTATTTTTAGAGCATTTTGATAAAAAAGAACCAGACCATATAACTATAGAAAATAACACAGAAAATGAATCTGAATCTAATATTATGATGTTAGTTAATTTGAACAAAAATAATAAAAATGTCAATCATCATGGAGTCGGTAGATCACAATTCCCATGTGAAATTAATGCTGCTGATTCTGTACTTCAACCTTCCCCCAAGTATGACATTGTTAATGACAAAAGAAATAGGTAATTGTTGGTTTTAAATGATTTCATCACTTTCTAATGTTCTCATTGTAATATTTTTCATAGGCCTGAAATAAGTAATGTCATTCATCAACAACTCCCCCAACCAGCTTCACATATGGCTCCTATATCTTCGAATATTCCTATCAATTTCCATCATGATAATCAACCCAAATTTCAAAGGAACTTTGTGGATGGTGGAGATTTTGAATTTGTAAATTTTAACGTCTTTATTCAATTTAAATTTTATATATTTATTTACTGTTCAACAAACATTTATTTTTCATTTTACAGCTAAAGTTTCTCACATATGAAGAACTTCAAGAGAGAATGGCCAATTTGGATTCTGAAATGGAAAGGGAAATCGATGAACTCAGACGCAGATATCAGACAAAACGTCAACCTCTTCTAGATGCAATGGATACCAAAAGGAAAAGACAACAAAACTTCTAATAAGTTTCTTATTTCGTAATAACTTTAACATATCATTCATGTTGTGTTATCAATTCGTTGATATGATAATTTTGACTTTTTCATTACTGAATTTGAACTATTTTCACCATCAAAGACAATAATAATGATTATTTTTGAGAATGGTAAAATTAATCTAAATTCAAAATTTTGTTAGTTTTCCATATCGGATACTTTCGTAATATGAGTGTAATTGTATATGTTTTCATTCAATTGTTCTGTGAAGTAATAATGATATGATACAAAATACTACCGTGTTAAGTATGAGACTGATAGGGTCTGAAAATATATTTTATTTAATTTTCACGTTTAAGAGATTTTCTTTCATACAATTTTCAATTATTTGTGCACATTTATTTAACTTATAATGTCTAATAATGAATTTTCCTTTTATGAAGATCTCATATCTTTCGCATAATATTTTGAGACCCCCCCAAATACTAGCAATAATGAGTGATAATCCTTTTTTAAAACATTGTATTTGATACGGTGTTGTATTATTTATGGAAAATATCTGAATTTAGTTCTATGCATTTAGTAGAAATTATATATTTACATATTATTTTAGTTATTATCTTTTAACTACTTTTTGAGGTGCTTTTAGTGAAATTATTAGTTTATTATTAGTTAACAAATTTTGATGACTTAAAGTAATGGTGAATTAACTGTATGCTCTCTATAAATAAAACTCTAGAATGTTTTGAAATGCACACTTGTATGTTATTAAAATTGTTCACATTGTTTGTACACTGTTAAATAATTTATGAATGCATTTTGTGTAAGATGTGATTGCATTATGCACTTATTTCAAGTACATCACGTGTGCCAATAGTCAATATTTGTATATTGTAAATTGTTTCATATAAAGATTGCCATAATATTTTTAAGATACAGACTTTTGCAGGAAACATTGAACATTTTTGTAAATTCCATTAAAGCTATCTTGTTTCATCTATGTATGTTGAATAATGAAATTACCACAAGATGTACGCAATATAAATCTTTGATTGTCATTATTTTTTCGAATAAATATAATGTTATTTTTGACTTAGTAGCTGTTAAGAATTGAATACACGATGATACCGCATATTGTATGTATAAAATTAATTTATTAATTTAAATGATGAACATTTCTGATAAAATTAATCATCTATTATTGAGTCAACATCGATTTTTCAAATGTCAAAAAATAGGGGAACATTAAATTAACTAGTCAAAGCTTACTCAAAGTGATACATGTATGTATATGAAGAAATCTATTTTCAGTATTTTTAACAACGGTTAGGCTGTTCCTACGTATTTGATTTCACTAGAAAATATCTAATCATTTTGTTAATATTAATCTAAATTTTTCTTAGGAATTTTATTACCTTTCAAGAGCAATAATAATCTTGAATATCATACATAGTACGTATATAATATTCATCACAATAAATTAAGAAAACATTAATTTCGTATTTTGTAAGTATCTATTGAACATTTTAATTTTTAAATTCAACACTTTTTTAATAGATCCTTTATTTTTTGAGAAAAAAAAAACAATTGATATTATGAACAAAGGTTTTTGTGGTGTTTTATTTGAGAATGTAAATATCATTTGCTTTTTATGTTGGAAAACAAACATCTATTTTTATAATCTGTAAAATAGATAATTATTTTTGCACTAATGAAGAATTCTTAGTAAATAAAATAGTTTTTTTCGTGTGTAAATAAGATATTGCATTCAAACAGTTACTGTTGTAGGTTTGAAAATTATAAATTTTGTGACACGCGATTTTGGTGATCATATGAAAAATTTGTGTATTTTTCTATATGAATAGTGATTCAGATTATGTACTGATGTTTTCATTTCAATCAATATATTATTTGTACCAAATGAAAAATGTAAATATCTTTCGAATAAACATCATTTTATCGTTTAATTTATTAAGGCAAACAAAAAATATATTAAAGAGAAACTTTTTTTATTATGTTTTATTATCCATCAACCACTAACAAACGAGCATTTTCACCAAAAATATAAACAATAATATTCCATTGTTAAAATATGTATATATTTTTGACTTCAATAAACACATAACACAGAACATGAATTATTTTTATAATGCTTAATATTTAGTTTAATAAAATTCCTTTTGATATGTATATGTAGTTTATAATCACATAACATTTATCAATTTATATTTTCAATATGTTCAACATAAATTTTTCTAGGATTTAAAGGAGCTATGCTGCTTTTTTCGAAATTGGCACAAAAAGCTTAACTTGTATGTGGTATGTGTTTTGTGCTTTTGTCATATTTATGTTACCGAACATCACCTGAAGTAAAAATTATACTTTCGAGACTGAAAAAATATACATATGTAGACATTTCAAATTTTTGCTTTAATCATCTATAGTTTCATTTTTTATGAAAGTAGTAAACGCTTCGTAATACAGATTCAATATGAGATAGCAAAAATAAGTTTATTAAACATTATAATCATTTAAGCATTACTTTCCCTCTAATTCAAATATGTTGCCCACATATCAATCTAAATTCGTTTGGAACATAAGATTTCATAACTATTTACATACAAAAAAAAGCATAATGTATGAAAATATATGAAGTATGATCAGTCTCATCATTCATAAATTTATTTGTGTGCAAACTTTGGCACGTAAATATCTCAAGCAAAATGAAATAATTAAAATGTACATACATTTTATTTGCGTGTGCCTAAAGGGGAATAGTGATGACATTCTCAAATCACTGCGTTATAAATTCATCTACTTAATGAAATATCAAGTATGAAAACTTTAAAATAACTCAAATTATCAATGAGGTGATGTATGGGTATGTTTTTGATGTTTTGTAAAACACTATTACATATAAATAACTAGATTTATTTATGACTTTCTTATGTGATAGATCATATAGAGCTTAGCTGCTTTTCGTAATTGACATTTTAGTAGTGTTTTTTTTCAATGTTTGATATGCTTCAATATATTTGAACGAGTATATTGTTTTAATATATACATCGTTATTTTATATATTTTGTATATAAAATCTACCTTAGTTTTAATCATAAGTATTTGGAGTTAAAATAGTGATATTTTTATAATACAAAATGGTAGAATAGAATTGACCTATGGTGAGTAAGTATACATATAATATAAATAGCTCTATAAATAAATCAAATTTGCAAATAGATTGTGTTTTGAATTTAAATTATAATTTTAAAGTAGTTGAATTTTCTTCATATTGGCATTGAAAATTTAAAACATTTATCTTTCAGCCAAACAAAACAATAATTTTCAATAGCTTCAAATGTGAAAAGCAATAGTATACAAATATTGGAATTGAGTCATTTTCACAATACATACATTAATTCATATTGAACATTTCAAATCAACATTCCATAAAACATATCCAAACCAAACAATAATTTCAATTGAATACATGCCATAGAAACTCGCATGCGAGCAGCCAAATACACGAGAAAACGCTCCTCAGCGCCACTTACAATTAGTAACATATTTCCATACGCATCACAGCGAGTTTCTACAACACGAACAGACAACGGCAACAGCTATAAGTAAACGCGCACAATATATTCCCGGCAACATTCAACAACCGATCATAAAACAGAACAAAGACGCTCGACATTCACCAGAACACACCTTCGCCATCCACCTACATCTTGGAGATCCAGGTGCTGCACGCTTCCTCGCTCTCTCCTACATCACGCCACGACAACTCGCAGGCCGTATGCGCGTTATCGGGGGGGGATATTTATAAGGTGAGGGCCTTTTGTGCCCCGGCCGAAAACTTGCCCGGGAAACAATGGGATAAAGCCGGATCGGGGCCATTACGTTCGAGGATTGTGCGACGTCGGCTGTTTGGTATTCCGGCCGAGTTGTTAAGATAAAGAACGAACCCCTTCGGCTGCTGTGCGTGTGGGCGGATTCCTCCGCCCACCCCTGATAAAGGTGTCCGGGGTGGTTCAGCAGTCCAGATCTGCGGATTGTTAGTCGGTTGGTAACGTTAGCGACTTTGCGTAAACATAATCTAGACTGTTTGAGTTTTCCTCGTACGGGTGATGAGAGGAGTTGAGTTTTCCGCTTGATTTTCTGTTGTGTTCTCTTAGATATGTATATATGTATACATATATGAATTGAATTGATCTTTATTTCTGATTTTCTGATCTAGAATACTTTGTCATTAGTACAGGAAAGTCTTGTCCCGGAGAGTCTGGGACAATATGTCACCCTAGCGTTGATTTCCATACGTAGAAACTTGTGTGTACATGATTAGAGATTTGAAATTTTATGGTATAAATGTGGATATCAAACATTTCATTGAATTTAATGAACATAGATTATGTTAACAAGCTACATGAAAATTTTTCAAGTTTCAAGTTAGTTAAGTGCAAAGATTTTTAAATAGATTTTATTTATACATAAGATAATTAATTTAATGTTATATCAACTTGTATGTATGTATGTATATGAAGAACTAAATATCAGTCATTTTTTTTAAATATAAATCTATGAAAGCATTAATTCAATAATAAATTTTTCTAATCACCTAACGAACGGATAATCTGCTATAATATCACCCTCATTTCATAGTAATTTATATTAGTTACACAATAACATATTATATATGCACAGCAATAATACACATATACACATATTCATATTGAATGAACTTCCCAATTAATATAAATATGTCACATTTTTCAATAAGCGATATGCAATATTCAACTGCTTTCCGCTTGTCAATCTGATATTTTCAGCTTCAAATAGCACTAATTTTAAAAATTACATATGATAGTTATATTTCCTACACTTTTCTAAAAATTATCAATCACATTTTGGTCTTGTGATATTTAGAAAGTCATAAGAAAATTCCAAAATCGAATGATTATTTCGATTTTGAATTATGGAAGGTTAAAGTATGAAGCTCTATTCAATGTTAAATATGTGTAATAATATAAAACTTTGGCTTTAGATATGCATTATATTATAAATGTATATTATAGGCGTCCATTTGAAAATAGTGAAAGTCGAATAGAATCTATAATTTCCTTATCGAATTAATTCTCGAGGAAAACTTGCACCATTTTCAGACCAGACGATTCGTATAATATTATACTATACATGCACGTATATAACCGTATATATACATTCTTTTGAATAAAATATTTTAAAGTTCGAGCCCGAACTATGCATTTCTGAACACGTTCACCATAAGTCCGATTGCGAAACATAAGAATTCTATTGAACACCGACTGCTCGAGGAATCGTCTTCGACTATAATCTCCGTCGTAGTCGAGGGTTCAGGTTCTGTGGCGAAGCCGACATGAACTGAAATGAAAAAGAAAATTTACATCTTGCAATATTAATCAGTCGTTTGTGCGTGTTGCGTGTGTTATTGAATTTCCTTTTGGAAATGTAAAAAAAAGTTTATTTCTGCGAAATTATTGTCGAGTTGGTCGTTTTCACGTGAATCTTCTTCGTACGGCGAACGAACGAGCCACTTGTGGATTTTAATGTGAGAGAACGATTCACTCGTTCGCAACTTACATATGAATGAAATTTACTTTACTGAGCGATATTGTGAACATTTTAAACTAAAAAACATGAAAAATAAAAATCTTCACATATGAACATATATTAAATACACTACAATATTGATTATAATGATAACGATAATGATAATAAATCGACTATATTGTTTGGGTCGCATAAGAACTAAGTTCTATTTGCATGAAGTCCTAGCTAAATTTTCATTAAATTTAAATATTAATAGGTTTAATTCGTTCAACATCAAAATGCGCAACCTTTAAAAAGATTCTTTAAAATATATAACCGAATATATAATTCTACAATATCAACGATCAGTTGTGCTTAGGTTTCTCGGTGAATTACTCTCGGTCGTGATTCTCTCAGGTCCCGCTTGTTTGTTATCCGGCCCCAAATACTAACCTAACCCTGCAAAATGCGGCTACGACTACCGAATTTTCGAACGGTTACCGTTTAATCTTTCAGAGGCCGTGAGAGTCCCGGGGGAGTTTCCCTCGCCCCCGACAGGGGCCGAGCCCGCATCCAGGGGGCTCTGCCCCCGAGAGTGGCCTCGACCCCCCGAAGAGTGCGCCCCCGTTGCCGAGTAAATACCTTAAACCTGAGCGCTATATTCGGCACGGGTCGTGACGCGAATTAATGCGCTTCTAACACGAAAAATAGTATGGAAAACGTAAAAATAAGCGGGACCTCGACCTCCTCTCGGAACGATGTGAAGTTGTGTTTTTTATGTATGTACAAAAAATTGTACGGTTGTGGTTTTTCAGGGTCATGGAATTGGAAATGTCAATTTTTGTAAAAGTGTAATGAAATGATATGAGATGGGGATAAATGATGTATGGAGGTTATCTAAGAACTTAGATTCTCTAGTGAATATCAATAAAAATATTTTTGTATAACGCGAAGATAAGTTCAGTAAAATAGCGGGATTTGTTATAGAAGAAACTAGTTATCAACGAAGATTTTTTTTTGTTATTCATTGGATTCAGATTAATATATGGTTGTGATTTTTTTTCATCGTACTATTGCAAAGTCTATTGTATTATAAACAAATTAATAATAAATTAAGAAACAAAATAATGATTTTTCTTTCAAAATTTTGAAATGAATTCGTTTTTTCAATGATATTATTAGTCATAAATTTTAATTTTACCAGGAAAATTTTCAAAATGTAGTCATAATTTTCGGTCAATTTTTCATTGGGTGTTTACGTGAACGTACCTATGGCTGTGACGTTGGCCGTGTCCCCACATCGTTCTCCGAATCCACAATATGCAGGAATTGTAGCCAAACAGGTGAGATTTATCTGTGTTTCAGAATTCAATCGAAGAAACGACACTGGCAATCTCAGTTTTGTAGTTGCTGAAAGTAAATTCGTGTTTCGAGCCTCTTGAGCTCTGCGATGATACATTTGAGACATTGGTATTGTCATACTCTCGTCAACCTGAAAATTTTCATTAATTTAACAAATGAATCGATTTTATTCAAAAATATATATATTAAATTTTAATTCTATATAATATATATTTTGTCATGAATGTTATGCGAGAAAACACGAAGAATCGATGTTAACAATGTTTTCTTGAAAATGTGCGTTTTAATAACAAGGAATGAATTATACGAATAACTCGAGATCAAAATTCATAATTGCTCGAGATATAATGAAATCATTTCGCCTAAATAATTCGAATTAATTCATTAAAATATTTGAACGCAACGCAACGCTTTCTGTTATAAATTTAATTTTCCGGTTTTCAAGAGTTAAATTGAATCCGAGTCTGAAGAAAAGGATAGCTTTCGGTTGGCGTGCCGAAACTTTTCGCCCATCTGTTGCAAATTTTTCCGTTGTCGAATTAATTTCATTGTTTTATTTATCCTAATTATATAAACAGATAAAAGTAATCAAATAATACGCCATTTAAAGACGGTGAATATCATTGATAATTAAATTTAGATACTTATAAATATTTTTAGTACTTATTCATTCAATGAGATTTATCAATATGAAATTTATAATTTAAGAAATATCAATTTATTACCTTTTCATCGTTGACAAGCCATATAATATGTGGTCTAGGATATGCAGGACTAGTAGTACACGAAGCCTCCAAAGTATCAGTCGAAGTGTATGTTCTAGCACTAAATGTTATACTAGGATTTTCCATTTGAGGTTCTAAACAAAATAATTACAAAAAAATCACAATATTGCATTCACTTATATGAGAATTATTCAGAACCAACCATGACTAACTACACTTTTTGACGAAAATGAGATTTAAATGTCATGACACTTGGTACAGACATAACTTTCTATATGTGAAATATCTTTTCTAAATAACAAAATTAAATATCAAAATTTTCGGTCACAGTTGATAAATCGCTTATTTTAGAATCCATTTTAATTAATTTCGTACTCTAATGTGAATCAACCATATTTTCAGCTCATATAAACAAAATTTGTATATATATTTGTAGAATTTCTAAAAACGCATGAAACACCTTTGGTCGTTTTTCTCGACTTCATGCTTTATGAAGTTAATCACGTTTAGCTCTGAAAGGCTCAATTATTAAAAAATAATAATAATATATGCGACTTATATTCAATAGTCAATAAATGAGTCGAATTAGAAACTTCGCAAGGCATAGTTCGGTTAGTTGTTCTGGGAAATATGAATCGTTATGTAAATAGGTTCGAAATCGAGCGTGTCTCGAATAGTCGAGTTCGCCCTTCGGGGACCTCGTCCAGGACAAAGCCCAGTGTCGTATTCGATGTATTATTCATGGGGTGGCAGACCACGGGAAGGAACATCAACTTACGGATAACCAGCAGATCCTTGCCTTCGGAGACCAGCGTGAAGATGGGGTTCTCGAGCGTCACATCGCAGTAGTATCGGCCCGAAGCCTTGAAACCGACGTCTTGGATCATTATCGATCTCTCCGTGGCTAGGGATTTCTGAAATTTGAGAAAATTTTGCATATTCATGTAATCGAGCCTTCCAAGGTACAAATATATGAGTTGTTTTATAGGTGAGCGTGTTGTGTGATGTATGAATCCATATGAGGATCGTAGATGTTGAGGAGTATTAGTGACGAATTTAGGTAACTGAAATCATTTGCCGGATTGTCGTTAATTTTATTAATTTGTTTGGTTTCAAGAATAGAATTATAAACAGCATCAAAATTTGTATCGGCATATACAAATATATCATCATGAAAGTAGACTGTAGTTAATAACATAATTGTTTGAATCATATGCAATTGTAATAGGAAATCTTTGCATGAAAAAAAATGTTTGTGCATTTATGTTCGTATATAAAAAAACGTGTAGGTATATTTATATATAAATATATAATTTCCTGTAGGGAACTAACTTTTTCATACCCTCAGGACTGTCTTATGTATTTTTTCATCGCCTTCTCCTTTTGTGCGATGCCCTGGCAAAAATAAATCGTTTGCTTTACGGTTTTTGGCGATCTTTCTACGTCTCAGCGATTTTTTTCCTATTTCTCCTTTTGTTCCAGGCACCCACGTGTATACACGTGTACGTGCGATTTATTTTTAAAGGCTAAAATATAGCTTTTATTTGTGCTTTTCGTTTGCTTTTCGCTCGTAAGCTCTAAAACGCGTTCGCTACGCGAGATCAGGTATCACTTTCAGAAGTGCCATTTTTGACGTAAAAAATATCAAACGAAATAAAAGTAAATAGATACGTTTTAAGTGAAAGATGTATGTACTACTGTACGAAATGTATGTAAATTTATGCAATATCAAAAGAAAAATATTATTTTTTATATGAGAAATATCTAGTAATGTCAAACGCACGAATTCAAACACATTCATAAGTATACGTATTATGGCTTATTTTTCTTGAATGACGCTATCCACTTATAACAATGCACATTGTATAATATGTAGATTTATTTAAATAATATTAGGCACTTTAAACGAATCTTATTAAATTAAATTGAACGACCTCCCTTAAATTCATCAAATGAGATTAGCTTTACCTGTACAAACGATTATGAGATCAACGTAACCTCATCAAATGAAACGAGGTTAGACCGGAAATTCCGAAAGTGATTATTTCTAAATGAAATTTGCATTATCGTAGAGGAAATTGAATGTGCAATATATAAACATTTGAATTTTTTTGTAAATATATATTTTTTTCAAAATCATCAAAATGAGTATAATATTTAGATATTCGTAAAAAATGTTTTATTTGGAAAAATTCGTGTATTTTTCTTTCACATGAATCCCGAAATCCAATGAAACCATTCGTGCATTCCCGAAAAGTAAAAAAAAGATTTTCCGATCCGTTTATCGACACAATATAAGTCCCCCCCCATAGAAAAACCCCATAACAGAAAGTATTAAGAATGTATCGACGCGAATACGTGTTGCGAAGCGATTCTTTTCGTGTCTGGGCAGAAAAGTTTCTCGAGAAGTACGTTTATAGAATTATCGATTTTTCTCGAGTTCTCGGGACAGAAGAGTCTCGAGACACGATAACGTGATAAGGCGTAATCAGCTATGCAAATTTCGACTAATTCGAAAAGGTATTTTTCGAGATACGACCCGAAGAAATATCTGAAATGTACGTTCGATCAGATTTCAGGAGGAGGAAATTGTTTGAGATTTATAATCGAGTGTCGAAGAGAAAAATTTGATTTGTATCAGCATATAACATACTTAAATTGCTCACAATTTTTTTAAATGATTTATTTTTCGAATTTTTTACGCAATTAGAACAATAATATTTATAGTTTTCATTCAATTATATGAATAAGTTGAAATATCAATTTATTAATTTAATAAATAATAATTTGACTTTACAATATCTATTGCTATATTATTTTAACGTATTTTTAAGGCGAAAAATCTGAATTTCGAAAAATATGTAATCAAAAAAATCTTGGAAATTGAAAAAAGTTTCTATGGCCTCTGGATATTGTAAGACTTCATATTGTCTCCATGCGTTTTAATTAATTTCACACTTGAATCGACAACATAATTGAAATTTGTCATAGCGTGAGAAAATTTCATGCCAATTATACAAGTTTTTTATTTTTCTTTAAATATTTTCCATTTGAAGTTTGATATTTTTCAGTTCAAGTACGTTCCATTATTTGAAATAATTAAAAAAAACAATTGAATTTGAAAGAGAAAATATTTCATTTCAAATAATATTTGAATTGAATCTAAAATTATATATAAAAAATTAAAATTATTTGGTTTGAATTGGAAAACTTATACAATCGAATAAGATTTTTATCCATCTCATACACCAATTAGACCCTTACAAATTCGAAAACTTCGACACTAATCGAGGAGGAGGGTCACGCTCTACATTACACTCCACCGCTCTTGAAAATCGTCAAATCAAAACGTCCCCGATTCGAGACTGGTTGAACTGTCAAAATGTCCCAGAAACGTCCCGGTCTAAGCCGGGACGTCCCGGAGGTCCGGAAGCCTCGTCACGACGGACTCGTGCGTAATTACCCGGGACCCGAGCCGTTTCCCTTTCCTTCGGGACATTCGGATGTCCCCTATCCCACGGTCATGGACGGCGGTTTTGAGACCATCTGAGCCCCTTGTCTGGGGTGAGGATGCTATGGTCCGAGACAGGGTCGGAGGACCGAGCGTCTTAGTCTGCTTTGACTTGCTTAAGCGGGTTCTTCAGCGAAAGTGTTTCGTTTGTATTGTGAAATTTATTATCGAATGTAATAATATACCTAATTTGTATATACGTCTGTTTATGTGACTCTTGGGCTGAAATTTCTGATATGAAGAATACATAAAATAGGTGCAGATAATATATTTCAAGCAATTTCATTATAATCGAGCGTGCGTTGATATTCTTAACAGACTGATTATTTTATATGAAGAGTATTAATCAAAGATAGATTTACGAATTGATTTGTGTATGAAAATAATTAACTAATGAATTTATTGTTGCTTAATAGGATCGATAAATCCATTAAATTAAATGTATGTTAAATTGGGTTAAGTAACGTTACGGCGTGTCCACACTAGGGCCGGCGGCTTCCAGCGGTAAAATACAGAACGTGCCATATATTTTTTATCTTCATTCATTTTATATTTTATTTCAATCTATTCCAATTGAAATCTTATTTTACTTGAATTCAATGAAAATGAAGTGATAATGTATGAAGATAAAAAATATATGGCATGTTCTGTATTTTGCCGCTGGAAGCCGCCGGCCCTAGTGTGGACACGCCGTTACGTTTTTACTTTAATTTTTCAAGATAGGTTAAAAAGGATCTTCTTTTAAATTAAATTAAGTTAATCGAGTGTCGTGCTGATAGTCTACTTTATGAATACCAATAAATATTAAAAAAATGGAAAATTTATGCATGATTATTATATAAAGCATAGTAATGAGTAATATGAGATTATTAAAACGATTATGGTTGAAGTCGAAGTTATTAAGGAGGAGTTTTATGTAAGTTGTGAAAATTTATCTAAAGGGGCCTCAATAATCCTGTTGCGTCCCTGGATTGTAAAGATGAGCTTTTCTAAGTCAGGTTCGGAGACTTTGTGACTTTGGTGTGATTATGCGTATGTCGATGGACGGTGTTGGAGTTTCAATTTGTGGATGATGGGTGTGCTTGATTCGAGGGTTGATTGCAATGTATAAACTTCTAGAACTTTATTCAAATTATTTTTATATTATTCAAAATATACATATATTCATTAGTTTATATCGAATATTTTGGATAAAATTTCATGAAAAACATCCTTATTAATATTATTACAGGAAAAAACGATAGCGTGCCCGAGCCTCGACGTCTAAGCGCGCCAAATTAATTTTCAGATTATTGCAATGATAAAACGGTCCCCGGGGGTTTTCGGCGTTTTTCTCCTTTTCAACAATGCGAAAGTTGGGGCCCAATAAATACCGAAACGGTAAGTCGCAACATCTATATGTAAAACGCTACCGTAGTGGTAGTATCTTCTCCTTATACTTGTACGAAGGGTAGAGAAATAATCAAAGTTCGTATAAGAATCTTTTTATGTAATGCTCCCGTCGGACTCGGTCGGAGGGGGATGAATAAAACGGAGAGCTCTCGTTCCTGCGATGGTATTTACGATGTAGCCTATTTGTCCTTTATTATTTCAGGGAAATAAGTTTGAAAAAAATATAGGAGGCGAGGAAGAATTCGCGAAGCAACTAACCGGTAGTTTGCGAGAGAAGACGTTTGTGTAACGACTTCGCAGAGTAAGCGAATGGATCGAGCAGTTAAAAGTTTTCTCGTTTAGAATGAAACGATTATAATAAGCCTGTATTCTCTGCGATAAATAAACCGATATTTCGAAATGCCTATCGATTATACGAAATATTGTACGTTCATATTGAACACAAAGTGATAATGCGATTTCAATCTGTAAGGTATCTTCAATCTATCTATAGAAATATACTGATATTTGACACCTGAAGTAAGCGACGGGTGTGTTTTCGAATTTTACTCTTTGATTTTCGTTAAAAATATCTTTTTCGGTAAAGCTATGTTAGAGCTTTTGTGATACGCGAGCTTTCAACCGGCTCCGTAACAAGATCACGTAAAGCTCTCTCTTCAGTGGATATTTATATCGTGGCACAAAGCACAACCACAACACAGGAGGCGTTTTGAGTGTTTCGTTGTTTTCGCGACACCCTATACACAACAACGACGAAGAAAAAGTAACAGATAACGTTAAAACAGGAGCAGCATCTGCCTTAAACTTTCCCCCCAAAAAAAAAAAATCGAATTTAAACGGCCAATTTATTATACAAGTTTCATCATCGACGGAAACTATTCCGAGCGAAATAATCGGATTAATCAACAGAAAGATTGAACGGAAACTTTTCTTCGTCGATTTTTTTTTTGAGGGGACGAAAAGTTTTTGTGTTCGATATCCAAAGGAAATCCGTATATAACTGCGGGTTGTCCCCATAAAGCGATGGTACCCCGTGGACAATCAAGGGGCAATCAATCGTCTTGTGGGTCGTCAATGACGTAGCAACAGGTGCTATCGGGTCGTATAAATTAGCGCCTAAACGATATATATTTCTTTTTTGCATGGGGTGGGTCATCAATCTTGTATTAATCAGAGGCCATCGACGCTTTTTATCGGTCGTTGATCGTTTTTCCGACCGATCTTGTTGAATATAATAGGTTTTCCGACACGAAACAATAATTGGATAACGCTTGAATGAAATATGCTATAAATTAATATGTGATAAAAAAATTTAGTGAGTCTCAAAAAATCACTACAAGTTATATTATCGACAAAATATATACAATTGAGTCTTATATTCGCTGAAAATCATTCTAATCTACGTCTCGAAAAGAAAACATTATTTAGGCGTAGGTGATCAAATTTTGCCGCCGTTTTCCCCAATTTTTACGAGTTTCCCCAAACTAGATTTTCGGTCATTCTTCTGCGGCGCTGGCCGAGTTATTGTGTTCTCCATTATCCGGCTTATAGAAAAACCCTATTTATGTAAGTGGTCCGCCCTAACGACATTTACAATAGCCTCTTACAACAATTGCTCCAGGTCTCGTCCCTCACGCCTCACCCTATCGTCCGAGCCTTTAGTTTTCTTTTTGTGAACCTTGAAGGCCCATCGACGAAGGTGAGGCCTATTCGCTCGAGGGACGTTAACTAGTGAATGGATCTATTTTCAATGCTTACACTAGGCACTGTGAGAGGCGATATATCGTGCTAAACGATCGCATTGTTTCCAAAAGAGATCCGTTTGATTTTTCTTTGTATGTCAGTCGATGAAATCAATTTGAATTTGGTTAAAATTCGATATTCTAAGCCCTGATAACAGACATGTCATCGGATTTATTCGATATTAGTCGATCACTTGTACAGTGTTCATATAAATCAATCGGTTAAGTACACTAAACATGTGTATATATATAATATATAGTTAAGTATTCGTACTCAGTCCATGTATGTATGTATGTATGTATATCCCAATATTTTCACACGAAGCATGTTCAAATAGCCACATTACAAGAAATACAAAAAATTCAAATGACTAAATAAAAACTGTTTTTTTTTACTGCTCTGGTTAACTAATAATAGAGTTACAGTCAGTCCCTCAAATGTCGAAAATTTGTGGAACAGAGACGAATTTTGACAGTTTATAGATAAAGGACTTATTGTAACTCTAGGTATGGTTAGTTAACTAGAGTAGTGAAAAGATTGGTCCTTATTATTTATATAATTTGAATTAAAAAGATACATACATCTATGATAGCTTCCGGGATTAACCTAGAAATCTTGAATGGTGGTTTTCTTCCATTTATATATTGGGCTATCTTGACATATTCTTTGTGCCACTCGACTTTGTATACTTGTTCTGGTTTCACATTGTAGTTACATTCAAGAATCACTGTTGAACCAATTGTAGCGAATCTAGGCATTTCCAGTGTCACGATTAGTTCGGAGTTTGATGAAACTGTAAAAAAATAAATCAAAATTAATATACGTGTATCGATAAATTCATAGAGATTAATAATGTAATTCTAATAGGATGATAATATGTATGTAATTGCTTATGAATAATTCAAATGTGTAATTACGGTCGATTAAAACACCGGTACTGTATTGAACAGTCGTTATGTTCGATAAACGATAATAAGAATGACCGTATAAATTGTTCAATTACCCGAGTGTGTGAGTAAACGTTCCCCATGTAAAATTTCCCATCGCTTAATTAAATAACAATCTACGGCACATCGCGAACCTCATAAAATTATCATCAATAAAAATTAGCTCCTACCGAACTCTCCGACCCTTCGCTTAATGAATTTGTATCGCTTTTTGAGCTGTGAGGTTCGCTCGGAAACTTTCCTTATTTTTTAGACCTCTTAAAATATATTCAGTTTATTCAGAAAACACTTCAGCACAATGGAAACTTTCCCGCGATAATAAAGCTTCGAAATTAAAACACGATCCTGCGATTCTTCGCTTCCGACGAATTCGTGTTCGGCGAAATAATTTACGTTTTATTTGTTATCTTTAAATTTATGAGAGATTGTAACCAATTTTATATTCTTATATTTACGTATTATATTAAACCATCGAATAATGATATTTTGATTAATTTCTACTGAAGTAAAATTTGAATTTCAAACTAAACGATTTCATACAAAATATCATGAATATTCAAATGGAGAATATCAAATTAGTTTACTCTAAACATTCGCGAAATGAATAAACACCGATTTGAATAAGCAAAATCGTGTTTTTCGAATGATTTCCCACGTTGTCGATCAAAACAAAGGCCCACTATATTCCGAGTCTGACGAACCCGAGAGATTATCGCGAACAAACGTGAGCGGAAAAGGGCATTAACTGGAATTCATTTAAAATTTAAGCCGAAAGCTATTTCTGCTAATCGAGTCACTCTGGGGAAGCTGCTGGAAGGCACGAGAACGAAGGGAGCAAAATTCGGAGCATTCAGGACTTTAGGTCCTTTATCGTCGTTTTGACTTTTAGTCCTTCGAAGATTCTGTTTTCTCTCGTCCTCTCGGGAATCGATGCGCATTCGAAAATGTCGGATATTTTGAGAATTATCATTTTTTTTCGATCCGATTGTGAAATAAAAAGATAATTCTTTAGGAGCTTTAACGAAAATATTATAAGGCTTGCTCAAACTATCCATGGAAACATTTCGAAGACTATTGATTTCATCTAAAAAGCCAAGGGGTACAAGTGACATTTTCGTCGAAATTGAGTAATGCACAGGAATTGCTTCTATGCACTCTCATTTATTTGGTGGCAAAAGGATATAAATGAATTTGGAACGTGTGCCGAGATATATCATCAAATCACTCGATCTTCTAATACATTTAGGTACTTGGACAACTTTGAATGGGATTTTATTGAAATTACCGCAGTCATTTGTACCCCTTGGCCTTTACAGTCGTCATATGATATTAAATTTTCATTAGAAATATTTTCAATCAAAATTATTTGGAAATTTTCAATATTCGAATTTAGATATATCAAGAAAAAAATCGAGTAATAATGTGATTTTTTCAATAAAATACAAGTCAATTTTCGAACTAATAAGTTATAAAACTGGTTCAAAATTGACTAAATGGAACATTTAATAGATTTCGTTTATATATTTTCTAGTTAAAATTTATGACATAACGTCAGATTGATAAAAACCCAACTTCTTACTCTGGAAAGACTCTTTAAATCTCGCTCGGCGACAACCGACAGAAAAAATGATAACATAAACATATACGAAAAAAGGCTGTTGAAATTTCAGTGATTTTTTTCGCGTTACGACGTGACTGGCGAAGGCGCGTGTAGCACATGAATAATTCAGGCCGAAAGTCATGCGAGCATTAATTTCGCGACACGTAACAACGAAGAAGCTCTCTCTTAAGGAATGAAACGAACCAAACGTAAATGTCTAAGCATAAATACACACGTAAGGTGGAGATAAATAAAAAAAGCGAGAGAAAGAACAAGTTTTTAAAGATGCCAAAGTCGCTTGTAAAATGTCCTGTCTTGGACGTTTCTTTTGTTCTCGCTGGCTTTTTTATAACTTTTTTATATATTTTAGTATGACTCGAGTGTATTTATAGTTTGTTTGTATGGATTGTGAGTTTTCATCCAAGTTAGTATGTGTGCAATTTTAAAATGCTCTATCTATAATACGACAATTTTTCAAAGACGATTCAGCGATTAAATTTAATTTTTAAATAATATATTAAGAAACTCTTTCATCGACTTCATAACGACTTAACAAATAGAATGAAAAAAAACTTGAAATAGACTAAAAAAAAATATTATATACGTCAGTTTTTTATTCGACTACCCGCACCGAACTTCAGCTAAGAAGCGAAAAACTTCAGCAGCGATCCAACTTTCTCGCACATCTTCCCCCACAAACACCCTGACCAGCACCAAACCACGTACAAATACATACAAAAATAATAAAATAAAAAAAAAAAAACGAATTTAAATCCACCAAAGAGCACACTTTCCCCTAACATAAAGCGAACGGAACTCATGGAGTTCGCGAGCTATCGATAGCGAATCTGTCTTTTTCGCCGCGAAAGTGGATGCCACATCTTCATATCTCCGAAGCCACATCTGCGGCCAGGGGGTGGAATTGTGGGTGGTTCGAATGGGGGGTGGTGTTGGGTGGTGTTTGGGGGTGGTTGTGTTTAATATGGGCGTCGGGGAGCTTCTGTCGGGTCGTAAAGGAGCACCGCGCGAAAAACCCCGCACACGTTCCCGACGCGAAAATGTAAATTTATTGATATAATAAAGCCGAGACATGCATGCGGGTGGATGTATGAATGCGAATATGTGTATATGAGTGTATAAACGTATATGCGAGTCTTTAGGTTCAACGTTAACATTGGGAGCATTGGTGTAGTTGGGGATGGTTGGCCTTTAATCGGGGCTGCAGAGTTTTTTTTTTTCGTTAAAATTAAAGTGGTATGAAGATTTTTTTTATATGACGACTGAAAAGGCCAAGGGCTACAAGTTACTTTGTTGTGAATTCGGGAAAAGCGCGTTCAATGTTGACCATGTACCTGCATGTATTAGGAGAAGGTCGACTGATTTGATGATATAGCCCGGCATACGTTCTGAATTCGTTTATATCCTTTTGCCACCAAATAATTGAGCGTGCATAGAAGCAATTCCTGTGCATAACTCAATTTCGTCAAAAATGTCACTTGTACCCCTTGGCCTTTTCGATTGTTATACGTATTTGATCTCTCATATTTAGATGAATGTGACTTATTAAAAAAAATCTGATAATTTGTAGGTCTTAAAGAGTTTCAAAACATCCAAGTTTACATGCAAAATTTTTAATGTATAACACATATTTTAAATTTAAACAAAAGCCATAAATACGAACGAAGCCATAACACATTTCTATTCATCCATGTCCATATAAACTGTCATTAGGTTTTTTTTGTAATGTGCCAACACCTCAAAATTTAGCGCTACACCCCTGATTATGTAGCATTCTGTGTTTTTATTCCATAGTTGTTACTTGAATTTGTCTGTACGTACTTCTAGTTTAAATTTCATTGCATATTTTTAAAATTGTTGACTTAAATTTAGATGAATTTATTATGATCTGTATTTTTTTGTATAAAAATATTTTTAGATTCGACACTTGCGAAAATGACGAGTTTCGGAGTACGTTGCCCTTTTAATAATTCACATAGTGAAAGTACCGATATAAGGAATGCAATGTTCTATTGTTGTGACTGTATAAAATTTTACGATAGGTGTATCTTAATGTGAGTAATACAGCGAGAACTACGAATACTTATGTACGCACATGAAATATATATCTTATATGAAAATGTATTATTATTATAGATCGAATAATTTCGTTTTGAATAATATGAAATAAGGCGAAAATAATTCGAGTCGTTATTGTTGAAATGCTGACCTATTTCAAGATCGGTTCATCCCATTTTTTATTTATTATATTCTAAAAAAGTGGGTCAGAAAGTATTTGTCGACATTTTGACGGCAGAAACGTCCCGTGTCAACAAATCCACGTAACGAAACCGGCAGGTATTATATTTACTGTGAACCGTTGTGGCCTCCATTGTGAAAATTTCTATTAAAATTTTCCTGAATAATAATATAAAACTATGTATTTCATCCAAAAAAATCTTTTCATCAAATAAATGTGACAAAAAATAAGAATAAACGAATAAAAAACTCGATATCGATAAATTATATACAATTTGAGTATTCAACATTATAAAAATTTTAAATGACTATATTATAGGGTAGGATTTCGAACGTTAACTACATATACACACTTTAGGTGATTCATAGCAATTTCCGAATCGATAAAATAATAATAACGCTGTATCGGATACGTTCGTTGTATGCCGTCATAAATTTTCCTCGACAAACTACCTGAAAGAGTGCTGAAAAAAAAAACCGAGCAGAATTTTCTCGCACGAAGCGGAAAAGCTCCAAGAGTTTTCCTCAGGTAGATGAGAAAATGGATTATAACATAATGGGAAAAGCGTCGAAGAAAATACGACGGAAAATCTTTTGTTGTATTTTAATTCTCGACAAGGTTCAATTTCATAAAATTTGTACGTGTATTTTTAACGTAATGCTCTTTTTTCTACATTTAAGTTTATATTCACAATGAAAACGAAGTCTATAGTGCACGGTGTTTGTAATAGAAAGGTTTTTTTCATAAAGGAGAAACGTTCAAGAGGAGTGTTTCTCACGTGAAAATAATAAATGAAAAATTATACAGCGTGTATTTTCAGCGAAAGAAAATTATTTTCTACTAAAGATAAATGAGTTTTCTATAAAGTTGAAATATGAATAATGAATGATTTACAAAAAAATACTGCAATCAAAGATAAAAATAGTATTTTTTTGCTAAAAATAACTCGATTTGTGTGTTGGTTGGGTGCTGTCGCGGATCGAACGACTCAAGAGGATTCTGGGTACAGAGTTCCGACCTGCTTTCGAGACGCATGGGCGTCGTTAGATATACATTTTAGGGTCCAAAAGGGTGGTAAAAAGTGGGATATTCGAGCTGCAAGGGCACAAGAGCGAGTTCTGCCCGGAAAAGGGCTGGAGGGACGAAATTTCAGGTTAAATTATTCAAGGGGTTGCTCGCGGACGCAGAGTGCGGCGTAAACATGAACCGAATCGGTTTTCGTCTTTACTTTATGACGACGACGAGAAATGTAAGTGCAAAAATAAAAAGAGAAAAATGAATGGATCTAATGTAATTTTTACGAAAGAGCGTATTTTGTAAAACTGAGAGCGTTTCGAAAGTGTTTCTTGCGAGCGGACGATTGGAGTAAGAGTTTACAAGTGATTTAATTTCTTGAGTTTTTCTCTATCTATATAAATAAAAACGAACGTATTTATGCATGTAAGTATATTTCTTATATATTTACTCTTAAACAGCTGATTTGCCCGTCGTGAAACATTCATTAATTACATTTTAGAAGACAAGACTATTGTAGCGGGAACGGATATTGTATCGGAAGGGTGATCGAAACAGTAACGAGAAGTACTATAGAAAATACAATAGTTCAAAGAGTCTCGAGTAATTTCGGGTCATAGACACAAGTATTCAATAAAATTCGTATAAACAAATATTAAAAAATATATCTGATTGTAAAACATCTCAAACATCGCCATCGAGTGTACTAACGAATACGAAATTTCGAAAGCTAATTGAAAAGCTCGCCTACTTCGTCGGTCAGAAATCCGATCGGAATTCACAGCTTTTTTCTATTCATTCGGCTCCGATTTTTATTTCAGCTGCCGGCGTGCTAATGGACATTTGGCATTTAAACGGATTCGACTTTTGCGAAGCTGCCATTTGGGAAAAGGTCAGCCGGGCTTTCGCCACTTTCTCCATAAACTCTCTTTCCTCTCCGTGGGAATGCCGAAGGGTGGTGCAGGAGCTCGGATTACGTACAAGGTGCTCCTTTTTACTCAAACTTCATTGTTTATCCTTTTTTCTTTCGAGAAAAATAAGATTTTTCATAGATTCATAGCGCATAAAACTATCTGAATTTTCCGCTCCGATTCGTTGCCGAGCTTCTTCCTAGTATCTTTGCCAAAGGAAGCGTGCGCTGCTTCTACGTAAATTGTTTATTAGACCATGATTTCATTCTTAGAATTTTTCATATTCGAGTCTTGGATATGAAATTTAATATGATTCGAACGCTAGATGTTTTAATAAATTTTTCGTATATACTTTTCGAACGTTTCAAAATAATCTAGTCGGGGTGATAATTTAAAATCGCAGGTTCGCAATTAGCGAGGGCTTTTGTTTCCGGGTTGTTCATTTCGTCGAAGAAAAGATTCGTAAATATTGTATTATGCTAAATGGGAATTCGTTGACATTCGGAGCCGTGTTTGTACAGCGATTCCAATTTATTTTCTATTATATGTCTTGATGATTTTGTCTGAAAATAGAATTTGATTTTCAATCTTTTTCTTATGAGAGAGTTGAAGCTTAAAAACGTTTTAAGGTGAAAATCTGCCAAGATTTTCACGAAAAATTGCATTTAAAGACCAAAATTCTCGCTTTATATCTTTGCAGAATAATTTATACCGAATAAACTAAGTATATCCGAACTTTCAGAAATTCGAAAACCGATTACGGCATTTGTGCAGCAAAAGTTTTGTATACATTATAGTGAAGGAGAAGTTTGCTTTCGAAGATTCTACGTGATTTATTTTTAACGGCTAATTCCATAAATAGTTTCACGAGAACATTGGAAGAAAAGAGCCATTTTTCAACCATAATAAACTGACAATTATGCCTGATACGAACTTTAAGATTCTTATTTATGCACGAACGAAATATACTTGTATAAGAACAGTAAAAAAGTGGTACGAAATCAATGAAAAAATGTCTTAACGAAAATTATTCAACCGAATTGAAATCCAACGAATCAGTATCTAACCAAAATAATAATTGACAACTGAATTTTACAAAGGGCACAAGTGACCTTTTTTATCGATATTGAATACAGAAAATGGTTCTATGTATGATACAGAACCATTTTCTGTACTTATTTTTAGTTCACTTGTGCCCTTTTTGAAATTTTGTAGTCAATTAAGGGATACACATGACTAATATAAATCACAGTAGTGCAAAAATTGTCTCTGAATATGTCCATTAATTTGATTTCAAAAATTAAATGAATGATTTTGAGGTCTGTATTGACATGAATCATTGAAAGTTCGTACCTTAACATCTTTCTAATATACTCGTATATTATAATATTGAATATAACTTTTTGAAAATAAAGTTATGCGTACTTTTACCAATTAATTTTCAAAATATTAATATGTTAAATAGGCACATCTATCGAATCGAATTGAATGAAACGATCTCACTCACCGATTCCAATCGAACACCGCAAACCTTTCATACATCGCACGAAGCACTCGAACGATGACCGAATTCACAGCACATTCAAACCGCTCTCAAAGTTCGAGCCTCTAACTGAAAACATGCACACCGCCCATAGAAGATTTATACTCGAACACGAATATTCTCCGTTTAACAGCCGCATAATGGAGTGGTAGTCGACGTCGTTATGCCGAAGCCAGCTCGGGGTCACCTGTTGAACGGTTTTTTGGATGCCCTCGGCGTTCCGATGGATATATCCTCGTTCTGGCCTGGCTCCAGCTGCAATTAGGACCCTCTGCTGAAATGGTGGAAATTGTTTCATCGTCTCGTGTCCACGCCGGGTCACGTTCGAGGCCCCCATGGCCGTATGGGGCTGTATGGGGGACGTGAAAAATTAAAGCGGGTTTCTGAGTGAAATTTCGTATTCAGTTTCGATTCGGGTTTGAATAGCTTTTTTTTTTCCGGTGTGATGTTTAAATGATGATGTGTTTTTTTAGATTAGATGTTTAATTGAATTTTGGGTTTGGTTAGTTTGGAATTTTTGCTGTGCGTTTGGGATATGTTGATGCGTTTGAAAGTTGTGTGTTTAAGTTGATTGGATATGTTAATGAGGGTAGGTTTTTCGATTTTATGATGGAAGCTTAGTGATTCAATGAATGATCCATATTTTTATTTCTTTTGATAAAATTGATATTATTAATACGATGTTATTTTCCAATCGAAAGACTATACCATTAATAGTTCTCATCTCATTTCAAATGTGATAGAAATATTAAGTGCTAAGTGATTAATTTCTGGTGCTTTATATTTATTTAAGAAAAAAAGTATATTAAGTTTAAATAAAACTCATATATGACGATTGAAATGGCCAAGGGGTACAAGTAACTTTGCGGTGATTTAGAGAAAAGTGTGCTCAAATTTGAGCATGTACCTACATGTATGTATTAAGAGAAAGTCGAGTGATTTGATGATATATTTCGATACACGTTCCGGTTTCGTTTATATTCTTTTGCCATCAAATATAGAAACGATTCCTGTACATAACTTAATTTGGCAAAAAATTCACTTGTACCCCTCGGTCTTTTAAGATGTCATATAAAAAAATTAGTTAATTTAATCTACTTTTATTTTCAATTGAGTACTATAAATACAAGTGTTAAGCAAATATTTTTAATCACTCATTCATACAAAAAGAAATATCCAAAAATATTTTTTTTCAGCAAAAAGATTAATACCATTCCAAATGCCAGCTAAGACAAAAAGATGATCCCGATTACTCATAATGCGATAACACAAAGAACGAATCGTTCACAGAGCGAATCGGCCGACAAAAGCGCGTCCCTACCAGCATTAACCGACCGATTGCTCTGAAAAGACGCTCCGTCGCTGAAAAACGAGCTTTTTGTATTCCGAGGAGCAGACGACGACGACGACGATGAGAATCACCGCAGAGGAGTGGAAGAATAAGAACGAGTAAAAAAAAAACCTTCGAAATCCTCTTCTGGTGCACCGACGAAACGAGATCTCATTGTAAGTTATATTCAAGGCGTGAGATCCGAACAAAAACGCTCCAGCGAGCAAAGCCTCTTCTGGCGGTTGTGTAGTTGTGGAGGATTTGCCGTTATCCTCGGATGAAAAAATTTTCGCCAGACGTCGGAAAATGTGCAAGAAAGAGGCGTTTCGGATGCAAACTGTGCCGTTTCCGATCGTAAAAGGATATGTCGGTACATTAGATTTTATGTACGAGTAAACAATGGGCGCGAACGCCTCTTCGAACCCCGGTTCGTAATGGGGTTGATGGTCGGTTGGGTTCCTTCTGATTTTCTTTTTGTGATTTGATAATTGATTGTTCGATGAGGCGGTTTCGATTTGTTAAGATTTTGGATTTTAAAAAATCCTTATGAAAAGTTCTCAAAAATTGAGTTCAATTGAGATTTTAAAAAACGTTGAAAAATTGATAAATTTTTCATCAAATTGAACTTATGAGGTTTGTAAAGTATCAACAAATTAAATTGCAATGTTGATTGATGATCGAAGAGGCCAAGGGGTACAAGTGACTCAATTTTGCCGAAATTGAGTTATGCACAGGAATCGCTTCTATGCACGCTCATTTATTTGGTGGCAAAAGGATATAAACGAATTCGAAACGTGTGTCGAGATATATCATCAAATCACTCGACCTCCTCCTAACACATGTAGGTACATAGTCAACTTTGAACACTTGTACCCCTTGGCCTTTTCAGTCGTCAATTATAAATTCTATGAATACGAATAATGAAACATTTTAGTAATGTGCACCTCAATAAGATTAATGTGCATTCATCTAAATTTAATGTAGAGTTATTTGAATCAGATATAAAACAATATAATAATTCGAATACACAATATAGAATTATTATAAAACAACATTCAAATGTTTATTTGAAATTAATCACAAAAATATGTTGCTAACGAAAAAAAAACATATGAAAATTCCTGCAAAAACTCACGCTTATATTTTGAAAATATGAATTCTTTTGTTGTGAGATAGCGTGAAATCTGGTAGCGTATTTAATTAAAAAGTTGAAAATTTCAAAACGAAATTAAAAAATAATCTTCGACGCAAAATTTTGCGATTTTTCGTAGTCAATATGATTTCCATTAAAGCGGACGGCGACCGTGGCAAAGGGGCATAATTCGAAAAATTAAATTACATAAAAGGACGGTAAAAAGGGTCGAGGCGAGGGGACTTCCGAGCTCATATCTTAATGCGTTATTAAAAATCGTTAAAATTTAATCGGCCATTAACCCTTTCTAGAGAGTAAGCTCAATTATCTTCGGCCATTCGAGATTAAAGTATGCCCCCGCTTTCCACCATAAAAGATACGCCATTGTTACAGCCTGCCGAAAAAACTTCACTCCTTCCATCTGCCACTTTTTCTTCTTTTCAGCGGCACAGATCGTAAAAAAAATTACGACCTTTTTGGCCACGTAACAGCATTTAATAAATAAATGCGAGAACTCGGTGGAGAAAAGACGTCCCGCTTTATGTTTGCACTTACACGACCCGTTTATTCATAATATGTATTATTTTTCTAGCCGAATGTGAAAAATATACTGATTAGTCGTATGAAAAAAATGAAAAAAACCGTTTTGATTTGATTTAATATCGAATTAAATTAATAAACTAGTGAAAAAACTATCTCAGGCAGTATAAACTTTCCAAATTCTATCTAACTATATAAAAGCGTCAATATGTGTGTCCATGTAACGCTACAAAATTACACATTGATACACTCAATGGGTTGAAATTGTGTTGATATATTCAACGAGCAGATTGCTAGTTAATCAATATTCATTAAATAGTGCATATTTCAGAAAAATGCATCAATTTTGAACTTGAATCAAGTCATAAATATTTTGTATTAAATTTTCAAATGAAATCGATTAAAGATTGAAGAATGATTGAAAATGATTTTGTTTGTAATTCTATTTTTAAAAAATACGATTAACGTTGTTATAACAATAATAGGCACATTCATTACAAATGAATCGATCATTATTCTTTTCATGAAAAATGTGTTTATATTCACAACATTCGAACAAAAGAGGGATAACTCAGGAAAAAAAATAAGCTCGCGAGAAATTGCTCGCAATTACTGGTGATTTATCGCAGAAATTAGCCACCGTCTCGAAGAAAGTTGCTAATTATGTTTCGGTCGTAATTGGAACGCGAGCTTTTTTCAGCTCGCGAAATTGAAAACGCTTCGAAAATTTTAAACGGGCAACAGTTAATTGGAAACTGTCAGTTTGCTCGGCGGCGACAAGTCTGAGCAAGGAGCGATTTTTAAGTGTAAAATTACCCGATTACACAATTACTTACGAGTAATTACTCGACGAAATTGCGCCGCGAGATTTCTCATCGGGTTCCTTATTTATGCGCGCGATATTTCAAAACGTTCGCTTTCGCGCTTACGGGAGCCACTTGTTATTTTTTCGGATTCGTAGTACGATGAAAAATTAATATTCAAGGTTTAATGTAAATAAATCAAAAAAGGGTTCTGCGCCATATAGGTATATAAATCTATTTTATTCGATGCGTGAAATTGAATCGAATTTTCCGACGGCGACTCACCGATTCATATACCTACCGGGAAAATATGAAAATTCATATTTTTCCCCCTGCGTATAAAATAAATCAATTCGTCGTAATGCGGCAGCTACTGAAAAATACTTTTTTTCCGAAAATTGCGAAATCAGAATAATATAAGGTTATTTTGTTAGAGTCTCGCCGCAGGCTATAAATTATATTAACGTCATAATAATGCGGAGGAAATCTCTCTTCACATATGAAAATATAATAATGCCACGCAAGGGGAGAGTGTTGAAATTGGAGTTTTGAATATGGAATTCAAGATGTAATTGATTTCACAGCCATCGAAATAAATTGCCGAACAAACTGTATTTGATTTGTCCTAAGATATTAATATTCTTTTCATTTTACGAAAACTATTCAATATTTTAAAATAGAACACGAAAATTTATTCGATCAACACAATTATATTTATCGAAAAATTTAAACAGATATAAAATATATGGTGAAAATAAATCGGTTTTAAATGAAACGTTTTTCCGTACATCACTTTTGTTTCAGAACTCTGTAGGTACACGTACATTTATACAATTTTTTATGAAATTTTGTCATATCCCTCATTTTATATTCTTGCTCGCTTGTCGTACATTTTTTCGAATTTTTATTTTGCATGCAAATTGTATGCGTGTACCGCCAAAATTAATACAAATTGAACGACTTTCTGATATGATGACGAAATTTGAATTTTTTTACTCCCTTTTGTATGGTGTCTAATTTCTTTTTTGTTGTTCTTGTTGTTCCGAACTTTTCGGCGTATATTAAAATATGATTAAAGTGCTTGTATTTCCATATTTCACACAAGTACATATCACAGTGAAATTTTTTTGAATACATATTTATTATTTTTTTGTATTAGTAAAAATAAATTAACCAATTATCAATAATCATTATGAGTCATTAGAATTAGAATCAAATGCTACTACAGAAATTTTATTTAGAGATTATTTCGTTTATACTTTCATTCCTAGATGCTTATATGTATCATATATTATATTTTGTCATCAACAGAAAAATCAATATGAATTTTTAATGCCACGCATCAATCATATTCGACATTTAAATAAACTTTGGATCAAACACGCATAACGCATACCTTATACGCACATACAATATATTATCTTACGAAAATATACAAAATATAAGCACCAAAATTTCAAAAATACATTTCGACACAAAAAAATATAATTTTGCGACTAATGCAAAATTTCTATGCGGAGTGCACTAAAGTCCGCATCCACTTGTGGGACGCGTGGCGAATACGCTATGAGAGTTAGACAAATTCACAATTAAGTTTAACGACATTAATGAGTGTATTCTGTGTACGTACATATATGCGTATAACTTCAGAATTGGGTCGACTACGAGTTTTCAGCAAAACACTCGAAACCGACAAAGGGAAACTGTGTGTTTGTTTCGGTTGTCCTATTCCCGGCTCGTATCAACAACTAAACGAAAAATAATCATACGAATCTTGCTGTTTCGAAAATTACATTTCAAAACTTTCTATATTGAGATTTAAAAAATATTTTATTAAAAATAATCGATTATCTAATGATAAAATGAAATCAATTGAATTGAATGAACAATGTACTGAGTTGGTATAAGTCTTCAAAATGAGTCGATTTAATATAAAACCCAATTGTCCTTGGGTTTAAAATATGGCATACTAAAAATAAATCGATAGACAAGTTTTGTTGTGTTGAGCCTGTTATACAAGTCATGCGTAAAAGTATGAAAAAGCAAATCGATCATTCATTAGATTAAATCATCTAATACTACAAATTCGTTATAATTTATATGAAAAAAAATGAATAAATTAAAAGTGTAAGTAGTCATTTGCGTTTTGTACGGATGTTTTGGAACAAAAAGCCTCATTTAACGTATGTAAGCGAGTTATAGCGTGACTGGGGAGCAAAACTGCTGAAACATATACGCAACACCATAAAACGGCCACCTCTCGATATCTGAGCCTGAAATCTTATTGACATATTAATGAAACTAACCCGAATACCGGCTAATGTACAAATATACCGGTATGCAGTGTTCTAGTTTGTCGGTGGTGTGTTGAAAAAGCTTCGATTTATGAATGGAAGGGGAGTTATAATATCAGAGTACGTGAAAGCGAGGAAAATTGAGTTTATCCAAGGGCGATATGATTGTTGGGTTTTCTTTGATAAAATTACACAATTTTTTATTCCGATAAAGCTATAAATAATTGTGTGTTTCGATTTATTAATGGAATGAGATTATGTATGTTCGTGAATTGGAGTTTGATATATTGCGTTGTTTAAGCGTAACACGTTCGGTATTGCATCTAAATATAGCAATGAGCTTATTTCGATCGAAATATGAAAATATTTCTTAGTATATTATTATTATATGGTACTTAAATGCATTTAGTACGAAGGAATAAGTCACTACGAAGCCTTAAGGCTAGATTCAATAGATATTTCCTGGAAATTCTTCATGAGCCTGTTTTCTGCAGTTATGCTTTGTTCACCACTGCCGCCGCACACATTAATTTTGTTTTTCTTCAGAAACCTTTTATGTCATTTCTTTTCATACTCGTAAACCTCCGATGTAGACTGAAGGATGGGCGGAGTATTTTCTTCCTGTTTTCATGCTATTTTTTCCATTTTTTCCCTTATTTTTTACTTTCGCATCCCTTCCTAACTCCCGCTCCGCTGGTTTGGACCTGAATTATTCAAAGGCTGGAAAGTACGACCTTGGTTTTGCGACTCGCAGTGATTCGCTTTATCACATGTAAAATCCTAACAATTCAACATTTTTATTATTTTTTCACTAGAAGCAACACGTTGCTTGTAACTCTTCAATGATACAAAACACACGTTTATCGAGCGAAATTTTAATACGAACGATACTCTCGCATCAAAAGAATATTTCATCGAAATTTAATATAGAATATATTTATTCTATTCTCGGTTACTTGTCCCAGTTTGAGCCAATGCTACTCCAGAGCTTTTCAATTCTTGCACTCGCCGCAAGCTCTCCAATAACCGCATTCCTTGGGTGGCTCGGCATTTTATTTTTGACGTTTTTCCCGTTGCAATAATGCAATTCGTTTCTGGTCGCACGTACGTCGCTAGTCACTTTGCGCAAGCTCCTTCGGAAAATCCAATAGAATTTTCCGACCGAGTTCGGAAAACAAGTAGTTTAATATTACGAATTACATACGTGCCCCGCGGACGTTTTCTAGTTCGCACATTTTGCTCATTGTCAACGCGTTGCGAATAAGATATGAGAATAACACAAAAGCTCTCTCTTTAGGCAAAAGGGAGTCCTCACTCACTCTCCCTTAGTGTAGCGAAGTACGCAGAATGTATTATGTCCAGAGTTAATAAGGAGCTTTGTCGAAGGGAGAATTTTTTCTTTGTGACAAAATTGTACGTATGTATCACGAGTGCGGACGAGCAAGCATTAAATTAGCTTCGAAGCTGATGTATTTACTTTATTGTATGTATTTTTGTAAAATGTATTATGTGTTTCTATTTTATATAGCACGTAATATGTATTATATTGATAAAACATGAAAATATTGTAAATTATTAAATTATATTGTGGAAAATATGAATATTAATGATACTTTAAGAAACAACGTTCTTCTTGAATATTTTATTTTATGATTTGAATATTATTTGCTATACAAGCAGTTATTATAAAAATTAATATATTGAAAAATTATAATTAATACACTCGTATATTTTAACCTGTCTTGAGTGGTAACTAAATGCATTTTGTAGTAAATCGTTCGAAAAAAACGTATGATTTACATGTACATATAAAATAAGAAGCGTATGTTTGATGGATTTTAAAAACTGCATAATTCAAAATTACATATCTAACTATATAATAGCAATATTTTGTGTGTTCGTGTGATGCTCCAAAACTGCATTGAAATATTTAACGTGTACACACAACCGTCTTCACTCTTACGATTTTTTATAACCTATTAAAATTAATCTCTACTCCTAGTGTTTTCGTCTCGAACGAAATTTTAAAACAAAACAATCTTGAATTATGATACTTTCAAACAATCTCGTAATCGCAGCCGTTAGAAACGTAAATAAATAAACAAGAGCGGCTTACACAGCATCATAGCAGCACTCTCTTCGAACGCGGGATAAATACCGAACTTCTGGCCAAGTTCGCCCTCTTTACTTCACATATTACAGACAGAAACACACACACACACACGTGGCCAAACTCTATATATCTCGGTCGGAACTTCCGATAAATCCTACAGACACGTTTGTAGGAAGTTCTCGCCTCATTAATAATGCACCGAGGACGAGACGCCGTCTGAATAATTTGCGAGGATCGTGTCTGCACGCGAAACGCGCATCCTTTTTTCATATATCGATCTCGTTTATTGCTCTAGTCTTGAAATGCATCCTGTGGGGTATTTTAATTTATCCCTCTTGAGGTGCATCTTGAGATGGAATTTAATTTAGGTGGTAATTTGTGACTGGGATTTGCGATTTTGAGGGGTTTTTGACCATTCTTCTGTATCGGGATTCGCGTTTTTGCCAATCGTCGAAGTCAACGCTGCTCGATGGGGAAAAATTGAAATATTTATTAGGAATGAAATTAGTTTTGTTCATATAAATCAAATTCAAATTTTAGAATTAAAATTGATCGATTTGATTTTTATTTAATATCTGTCAAGTTTAGATAGATGTTTTTTTGATACTGCCTGTCCTTGCCAGTGTTAAAATGCAATATTTTGAAAATTTATTTTTTCATCGTTATTTGCTTAGGCTCTCACTTCAATTTATAAATAAAATAGAATAAAAACAAAAAAAAAACATATAGATATGCTTTCATTTCATTCTCATTGTGTGAAAGATAAGATGTAGGAAAAATATTATACGTATGACAAACAATGGATTTTGCTTGGATGATTATATGGGTTTATATGAGATAATGTACCTTCTTTCAGGAACTCGTCAAGAATTCTATCTACCGAATATTTTTTCTCGGTATGATTTGTTTATGAAATCTTTCTATATACATATATCATCTAAAACAATGGAATATTTCGCGGGGAAAATTTATTTCGACAAATATTATTCCGAGAAAAAAAAACGAAAACTGAATATTCAATTCTGAATGAAAAACATTTTCCAGATGAACGTTTCCACGTATTGTTTGTTCGGAAAAACCGCACAATATGTTTTCGAACAGTTGTTTGTTCACACTCATCGTTTACAGCACGAAAATATAGACCTGAAAATTGATCGAGCGACAAATCAAATTTGAAACGAAAATTAATTTCGGCAATTTTATTCAAAATTTCAAACATTTTCATATTAAATCGTTAATTAATGTATCATACTTTAAATGATCAATTTTTTTTTTAATATTAAATAAGATATCTGAAATTTTCTGAATATACAGTAAATTTTCCCTAAAGTACATAAAACCTAGACTCTTCTTTTTCTCAACTCAATCTACGCGAACGTTTCATAGACCGAAAATCGAATCGCTATCACGTTCTGTCGATCTGACATTTTCCGCGGCTTCGAGGACGCACATCTCACTATACACATACACAAAAAACCCACACAAACACACAAAAATACCCACATATACACACAAAAATATCCACATATACACACGAAAATATCCACATATACACATATACAAATACACACATATATAAGTGTGTTAGTCGCGTTTCAAGGACCGCGTGAAAAGCGCTTTTCCGACGACGGCACTCGCGGGAAATCATCGACAGAAATTTTCGCGTAAATACTGCGGATGTGTTATGTGCGTGTTAATATTTGGGGAGGCTTCGATTTGCATGTGTTTTCGGGATTTTCCGAAATATTTGCATTTTCGTCGGGATTTTCCGGAAAAACTCGCACAGTGGCCGCAAATTGAATCGACGCGCGTTCGATTATTGCTCGAAGTTGGAAGGTTTTATTCGTTTTGTGAGATTTGTTCGAGTTTGATCGCAGTCAATTATCCGATACAGTGTTTGTGTTATATACGCATGTATTATGTGTGCGTAATTCAAGTTTTGTGTTTTGGTTTCTGTAATAGACGAAGCTGTAAAAGCTTCGCGTTAATTATTCATATCCGATTACATGGCTTTGGAGATGTGTGTTGATGTAGCCAAATTGATTTGTATGTTACTAACTGTGTAATAATATCTCAATACAAACAATTATATGTATTAAAATCAATAATTTACTATGTGATAAAATCTAAACGTTTTAACAGTGAAAAATGAATCATTCGTCAAAAAAAAATTTGATACTTGTCCTAATTTTTTTTCCTGTGAATTTATTCGATTATTTTAATTATATTTTCATTCCTACAATAAAGCGATAATAATAAAAAAGACATAGTATGCTATTTCTATATGCCCATACTTGAAAAACTGTCTCTCAATTGATATAAATGCGAATGCAATTTCACCTGGTAATGCTATTGAACTAGGTCAATCTAAAAAGCTAATTTAGAGTACATGCAACAGGCAAAATTATAAGACTGTAATTTCATTCAATTCTAAAACGACTATTTGAAAGTACAATACAGTCATTTATCTTATAGCCCAATTTATATAAATCATCATTATTTTTCCTAATAAAAAAATGAAATTATGGAATCTAATGCCAAATCTCGTATGAATTACCTTATATTATATTTACAACGAATTTATCCAAAAAGTGAATACAAATACACATATTAATAGTAGAGATAACATTTTGAAGAAAAACCACAATCTTGCTTATTAGGACAGCCTAGTTGGATACAAGCAACACTAGGTGAAACTAAAAACATCAAATTTACATCCATATGTTTTTATATGTGGGCATCAAAAAAAAAAAAAATCAACAAATAAGACACTACAGTATAAGAAATGTATGTATCATCATGCAATATTTGACATTCCGTATACATTCTAGAAAAAAGTATTATCTATATAATAGTATTTTTGGTAAATATAAATTGTGACTGAATTTCACAAAGGGTACAAGTTAACTTTTTTATCGAAATTAAGTAAAATACTGAAAATGGTTCTGTATCATATATAGAACTACTCTTTATATCGATTAAAAATATTAATTGTGCCCTTTGTAGTCTTCAAATAATTTATCATTCAGTGAGTTATATGATATGATGAGTGAGTGACGCCGTTACTCAAATAGAACAACAAAACAATCCGCCACACAACAATGAAATTCCTTTCGCACATACACACAACACACAAAACTCACCCAAAACAGCCTGCACCACCACAACGACAAAAGCTAACATCGCAGAAGCGCCCATGAGACGTCTCCGAGCCATGACTATCCTCGCCGATCAGGTCGACTGTCAACTCATCGTCTCCACGATCCAGGCTGGCTTCCTGGGCGCTGAGGCCGCTCAACAGGTCGACCAGCGCACGCTTGCGTCTACATCCCGGCCGCGAATTATTTATAAACGAGGCCAGCGGCGGCTCGGGGGGGGCGCAACAGGGGCGCCCACTTGTTGATGGGAGAGGGGCGGGGAAGTCGGGGGTGGAAAATGCGGAAAACGGGGGAAAAGCGCAGGGGCGGGTCGTGCGGCGCGCGCGGCGACCCCGCGTCGACTGGCTGCGAGACGCCGACGCCCCCGGGTCCCGGCGGCGACCCCATCAAGACTCACCCTCTTGGCGAAGCGACCCCCCTGATCAGTGTTGTAGTCGAGGGGGAGCGCATAGGAGCGCGCTCCCTTACCTCTTTCGGGCGTAGGAGCGCGCTCCCCCATGAAAATTTCAAATATCAAAATAGCATCAAAGTTTCAAACATATTGAATTCAAAAAATCTAGACAAAGGCAATGAAAGCAAATAAAATCCTAAACATTTGCTGCACATAACGAATTTTGTAACAACGTCCTTTGAATAGTCATCTCTTCATTCTCTCATTTCCGGTTGACAAAATTTATTGCATGTTATTGTTTGGTGACTTCGAGAGCCATGTGCGTTTTCGCAAAAATCGAGCCCAATTCGATACGGTAGCAGGTAGAATTTCTAGGACTGGCTACAAAAAAAAATGACTTTGTTCGCTGAATTTGCGTAAAATAAGCAATTTGTGCCGACTATTTTTTTTTCATAAGTATTGTAAATATGGTTTCCATAAGGATGTGTAAGAAAAAAATCGATTATCACGCCTTCATTAATAGTTTGGTCATTAGAGTAATTAAATTGAGTCGAAATCAGTTATGTAAAAATGCATGTATATTGTGAAACTATAATGAAAATTTGCAAAAAAATTCGTAGAAAAAATGTATGGGAGGGGGGGGGTGTTGAAAATCAAGCGCTCCCCCACCTCAAAATTTACCACTACACCACTGCCCCTGATACGCCACCCACGTGTCCGCACGTATGTCCGATGGGTGCGTTTTAATTATCGCGCGTTGATTGGTGCAAAGCCGCAAGGGGTCCGTTCGGGTAACGGATACAGTTCGAATTTGGATTCGGGGTTTTTTTTTTTTTGATTGGGTTTTTAAATTGATTTGTGTATGTGTGGGTTTGATTGGAGATTTTGTTTTGGTGATGGGATTGGTTTTTTTTAGGTGTGAATATAGGTTAAGAGATTGTTCGATGTTGGTGTTTTGAATCTGATATGAGATTTATTGATTGTTTAATGATTTTATTGAATTTAAGTGAAGTTTATACAAATAGATAAATCGATTGTATATTTATTTGTTGAAGTTCACGAGGAAATTGTGAAACGTCTTTATCATGAATTATTAAAATTGTAAAGACAACCGTTACTATTGTGCTTTTCAATAGACACAGAAAATAAACCAATTTAAAACAGCAAACGGGAACAAATCGTCTGTTTTCATTGTATAAATTTTATGTTATTTTAAAGTCTCAAATGATCAGATAAATCTATTGTTGCACAAACAAAATGTTCGATATTTATTTCACCTTTTTTGTCTTTCGTTCATCATATAGAATCACTTACGTATAAGAGTCTATTCAAAACTAATATTAAATATCAAAAATTAATGTGAAAGTCGAAGAAATACATTTTAATATAAATTTGAATCATATAAATATTTCATTTACAACTACCAAGGAAGAATATTACATACATACGTATCATAATAGATTTTTAAAAAACAAATAAAAAACTCATACACAAATTCTGTCATCCCTATTTTTCTCTTACCATGAAAAAAACACACATATTTCTTAATAAAGCGCAACACATAACATCATAAATAAGAATTCCAACCGTAATTTATATCAGATAGAGCGCAGATTCTTATTCTACATAAAATTTCATTGTTTATATTCGAACTCGAATACTTATGTTTAAGCAAAAACAAATTGCCGGAATCGAATCAGGGAGAACCTTATCAGATTACAAGTTTCTGGTTTCCCTTGTAAATTAAGAAAAATGCCGGGATATTCCGCTAACGACGGGTCATGACCATTTCATCCTCGTGAAGGAAGAGTCCTCCTAATCCAGTTTACGGTTGAGAATCGACGAAAAACCTCTCTTCTATCCGATAAGGATTAATACTGTACAAATAGAAAAAGGGTACATTAATCACGAGAAGCGCTTTTTTATTACTTCCATTTTATGCGCCGGCTATAGGTACCTATTATATAAATATATCTATATAGGAAAAAAAGAGAATGTATTTTCAGCGAAGGGATATTCTTTCGCGCTGAAGACGATAGTATTACGTTCATAATAAAAATACCGCAATAAAAAAGGGAGCCTCTCAAAATTACTTTCGGTTTTCGACGAAAACTTTTTGAAATCTACACTTCTGCTCTTTTGAAGTTTCCCTTTTTGAGTGTTTTTGTTTAATTTCTTTCCACGGAATATCGTTTCGTCGTTTTACGCTTTTAGCGGATAAGTGTCAGAATAAGAGTTGGTGTTCTATTGAAAAAAAAGTGAATATCTTGAATTTGACGTCTAAACAAAAGAAGTTTTTTTCATTTAAATACGTTACCTTTGTTGATATTAAATTCGCTGTTTTTTATAAATATTATAATGAGATATAAAATGTAGCAAAAAATTGACTTTGAACGTTATTTCTTGAACTATTTCAGTATAAACAAAACTTTCAAGCAACCTGTATTGAAGAAATCAAAATCAATCCATAATTCATTGACAATATTTATAGTCAGCTATAATACAAAGCGTAAAACATTTCCACATAAAAATGCGAAATATTCTGGTTGTTTTGTGAGCACATAAATTTCACAGACTCGCATATAGTCGGTTGTAAATTTTTACATTACATCTCAATATAGGTGAAGTGTAGAAAAATTCACGTGTTCGGATATGTATTTATAATATAACTTCTATCATGGAAATCTCATTCACGACCAATTTTGTGTTTACGCCCAAGTATTAACTGTGCGGCACACAACACCCCTACCGTCATATCTCAAACTGTGGGACGTGACTATAACTTCGAAAATATTTATAAAAACTATCAATTCATAAAGCTTCTAATATTTGAACAAAAATTTCATAAATGGCTTGAGTAAGCTTTCAGATGAATATCTTCAAAATTGAAATAATTCATCATAAGTTACAATGAAATCTCAGTGATAAATCATTTTCGCATGACTTTCGTTGAAAAATTTTGACAAATGGCAACGTAGATTGAAATATTGCAGTGGGTGGATACACGAAAAAATGAACTAACGAGAAAAAAATATTGTACGTTGAACCAATCGCGTGAAATTTTTATCAGTGTCGTTTCGCTTGTTGAGGGAAAATTCGATTAAAATTTCAGCGAGGCACTATCGTTTTGAAAACATGCATATCTGAATATTCAAATAGATGATTGATTTAATCCGCTTATTTTCGAAATAAAAACTCCGTTGATAAACCTGTCCACATATAAAAAAACCGTTATTTTCGAATTTAACATTCCATTTTTGATTAATTCAAAATACACACACGAGATTTCCATTAAATATATTTTAAAGCATTATTAAAATTTATGATTATAGTGTCGTTTAAAAAGTCTTACCAAGAGAAATAATATTTACTGTGGCTTTAAGTCTTAAATCTGAATGCGTTTGAATATATGTAAATGAATCAATATTGTCATTTTCTATGTAAAAAAATCGGTAGGTACTTACTGGATGAGAAGTATGACAAAATAAAAACGTGAATTAGGACTGTCGCTATAGCAGATATTTTTCTACATCGAAAATCTTTTCTATTGATATACAAATTATGACAGTTGGTCCATCCATACACGTTCATCCAATAACTTTTAATTGAAATATATAATATTATAGTTAGATATACAGGTATTAAATCAAAATATTGAATCCCAATGAAAATTTCAAATCAATACACTGACAATAAGCGAACCGGACACGCCACGAAACAAAAGGGGAAACCGAATCGAACACAATACGGTCGGCGATGAAACGCGAAACAATGGAGGCTTTCACACTTGCAGCACGCACCACGGTTTGGGAACCCTTTTAATACATAAGTAATATACACAGGTCTCGTTAAAATTCCATTTCCTCCGTCGGCGCGCGCCGAGAATATGAAATGTTTATATATGAATAGGAACGAGCTTCCTGGAAAATATCGCGCAAAACTCGCGTTGCAAATGTACACTTTTTCCAACTTCAATACGCCGCCCGCCGCCGCCCACTTTCTCTTCTTCACTTTTCCGAACCCTCTCTATAGTATACGTATGCTCTCTTTTTGGGCATTTTTAGGAAACGTGTAGCAGTACATTATATTTGTATTTCTTTCAGATCCGACCCGAATTCGATTTCGGTACGTTGTACGTACATAGCTCAGGGTTCGCGAGCGGATGAAGGTCGACGATAGAATGTATGGCGATATTCGGCACAATGCATTTTTAATACTGCAAATATTGAATATTTTTTGCTATATATTTTGTTCGGTAATATATTTTTTTAATATTTTTGAAGAAATTGTATATATTTTTTGAATTGTTTAGAACTAGATTCAGCGCATAGTTTTGTTTCAATTAAAAATATAATAAGTTTCTTAAAAAGTGATTGTAGAAGTAGTGTGACTGATGAGAGTCAAATTTCTTTACTTCTGAAAAAGTTTTTGTGACTCTTAATTCAGTAAGGTATAGCTAATTTATCATTAGATTTAGTTTTGATAATAAGTGCCACTTGAAGGAAAAAATGAGCGTAGAATTTTCAGGGGTAAGTTGTTCCGGAAGGAATAATTTTGTTAGAATAAAATATAGAAATACTGCATGAAAAGTAAAATTAAAGCGGCATATATTCCATAACTTAGACTAATATTATAGTAACTCTGACGACAACGATTGAGTGATGTAAGAAATTCGGAACAACCTACCCCCGGATCATCCTACCTCACCTTCTCCTACTCATGAGAATCTATACTATAAATACGCTAACGATGCTCGAAATTTTCAGCCAGCTCGTGCCTCGAACCCAGGCGTTCAATTTATTAGCCCGCGCCTCACACTCCGAACTAAGCGTTGTAATTACGAAACTGCACCGCTTAATGTATATAAGGCGTAAAATCTTTTTTTTATTTCACACATAGATGGCAATAAACACATCCGTGGCAATACGAAATTTGATTAATTCCGAACAATTTTGATACACATGCGCCTACTGCTAGTTGATATATAAATTCTATTTAAATGAAAAATCCTCAAAATATAATAAGAAAAATATACACATAGACAAATCGCACTTCCTCCAAGCGCAACACTTTCCGAACTGACAATTGGACGAGTCGATTCGCAAACACAAATAGAGCTGACGCGGAAAAGTGGGTTAACCGTCCGTCCCACGCCGACAGAATTTTCCGCGATTTCCCTGAAATTTTCCGCCCCCCAGAGCTTCCGGAGTGCTTTCCTCGATTCTGCCCGCCACCCCCGATTTACAGGTGCAATATTTCCACCGACAATTCGGTCGGCGGGCGTGTAATTAATTGACCGTAACTCGGGGCGTGGGGTGGCAATAAATAACCGCCGGGACTTTTCGGTTATGACTCGTCATGGCTGTCGACGATGACGTCAAAGTGTAATATCGTATGATATACAATAATATCCGAAGACTCGGTCGTGAATGCGATTGTTATTTTTTTCATATGGGGGATGCTGCGTTTGATGGGGGAGTGTGTTGAATGTTTATGGTGGAGTTTTGTGAATGATTTGTTTCATTCTCTGTGTTATGCATATTCTCTGTTGATGGTTTATTTTCCAGATTTTTGATTAATGAAATTCTGATTTATGATTGAGAAAATTAAGTTTTTTAAGTTTTTCGCCATTGCGGAATAGTATTTTACCATAATTTTCAAAATTTCCAAGAAAGAAATGAACTACTTTTTCTTCGATTTTCCAGCTTCCTGCTATAGTTAAACAGTGTTTTTCCGGAATTTTACAAATCGATTTCTCTCTGCGCAACCGAGCTTTCTACAATGAGATAAGTATGTATAGAATGATTATTCAAATAATTCGACTGAAAAAAATACAATATACAATACATATTTTGAACAAAACATGACATTTTCAAACTCTCCACACATAAATATAAAAAAAATATCGATACTAAAGAATTGTTTCATTACATCATTAAAGATTTTTCAATAAAAACTTTATTTACCGAAAAAAAAAACCAAACAAACTTATTGATCCGTCATAAAACTGCAATTTAACACTTCCACATCACACAATCTACGAAAGCGTAAAAAAGTAACAAAGAACACCGTACATTGACGACGTCCTCACGCTAAAATTACCGTACGGTCGTTCCGAGCAATTAGTGCAGTCATTGCTTTTAATTGCGGTCGAACCGGAACGGGGATCGATCGTTTCCGTATTGTCGCTTCCGGAAAAGCGGGGAAATGCTTCCGGAAAAGCGGGGGACGCTTCCGGTTCGAATATATTGACCCGCGGAAAGTGTATCCCTTTATTTGTCCGTTCGTGCGAATAAAAGGATACGTTAATTAAAACGAGCCGGAGGTTAACCGGCCGCGGTTATTCGGTGCCCCTTTCCTCAATTGAACTTTCCGGATAAAGGTTAAATAGCGCGTAAACGTATTAGACTTTCTGTATATTGGATGAGGTGGTTTTTTGATTCGTTATCTTTTTTTATTCGAGGTCGGAAGGTCTGGAGTTTTGATATTTTGGGAAAAAATCGTAGGGTTGAAAGTGAATTTTGAATTGTAGGAAGGGTTTTCGTGTTGAGTTTTGAAATCGTGATTAGTTAGGTTGGGAATTAGGGATTAGTTATAAAAATATTATCTATGTAAATGAACCGTTGGGAAGTGAATATGTTTAATATTTGATCTGTTTTTATAGGGGAAAATTTTATTAAAATTCAGTTCGTATTAAAAAAATGTGATTAAGTGATGTCAAGTTTTGTCTGTTATCAAATTGTTTAATTTCAACACTTAACATGCAAAATTGAATTTAATTGAAATAACACTCTCTAAAGTTAAGTAGTTATAAACCGCATAATAAATTTTGAGAATACACAAACTTTGTGTTTTTACCGCTGTTTCTAGTGCCTCACGTACCATTTGAAATTTTATTACAACTTCAAAAACATTTAGCGGTTTCAGCTAAAAATAAGTTTATTAAACAACTCCATATAAAGCGCACAGAATATATTAAGTAATTTAAAACTTGCCGACAATTTTCGCAAAGTTATCTAACTAAATAAACAAACTACGTGATCTTGCGGCACACTACGCACATTCACAACACATAAAACATATGTGCAACACAGCCTCGTAGCTTTCAGCGTGGATTCTGAAGCAACGTAATTTCATAACTTCATCGACAACTCGAGCCTTTGAAAAGGAAAAATAAAAACACTAAAGCAAGCAATTTAACTTGCGATGTATTACACGTCGATAACTTTAATCCAAATCGATTACGTCGAACGAAATTTTCAGCTGATAAAGCATGCACACGATGAAAGCCACATTGCTCACGGTGGCCAACTTCGTAGAAATTTTATTATTGCACTCAAAAGAAAAAGTTTCCCCGGGCTGAGGGCAATTTCAAAAGCGTGCAACAGTCGCCCGTTTTACGCCAAGCATAAAAGTGAACTAAGGCTTAGATACAAAAGATAACTTCAACACAGCATCGGGTCTCAACGTACCCTAAAACCTGGCGGTGGAAAACCGATGAGGAAGTGGCCGTGGCCGACATTATTTCAACGTGCGGAGATCGTTTGCTTTAATATTAAATGTGGGCGGGAGGAGACATAACCTAACCCCCTTTCTCCTTGTAGTATAACCGCAGCTTCCCAAAGTGTGGGCCGAGGGTGGGCAGGTTTAAGGGGGCTCAGCTACCCGCTGTCTGCGACCATTTGTCAGAAACGAAGAACTACGGTTGCCGAGGATCGAGGAGACGAGGTTAGGTTCGTTCGGTGGCGGTTCTCAACGTTTGTTGTTTGTGCCGTTTCGGTTGTCGATTTTTGAACATGGTTCCAACAGGTGTCGGGGTTTGTGCGGTTTTGTAATGTGAGTCTTGTGCCAATGCGATTCTAGGTTACGATTGGTTCGTATCAATTAAATTTATTTAAGGTTAAACTGATTTCTTAGATGTTAACTCTAATAATTTTGAAGTTTGAATGAAAAATCGTATTCTTTTGTTTAAAGTAGATATTTTTTATATGTAGTATAAAAGTTGTTATTCGTTTGTTTAAGCGAAATCTTGACTGACGAGAAGCAAAAGTGAACACGTATAAAAAAATGCGTGAAAACTATCCATATTAGAGTTTCGCACATGAGTCTAGAACAGACTTTAGACTAGGTTTACACAGTAAAGTATCTAATTTTGCTATCCAGTACATAAGAAAATGGTGCAATGAATTAAGGTAAAAGTGTCAATTCTAAATGTCAACTGTGAAAACGCTATGTAGGCGGAGCATCATAGATATTTTTTTCTTAAAAAAAATGAAAAATCACCAATTTAAATGTTAAATTTTAGATTAGCTTACTTTAAGTATTTGTTTCTTTTTTCATGTTAAGTCAAATTTGGTGAGTTGGCCTATGTTATACGCATGGTTTGATTCGGCTGGACGTATTGATTTAATTAACATCTTAATTGTGTAGTATAAAAAAATCTGACAATCCAAAATCGACAAATAAAATGATGATATTTTTCTAATAAATTTACAAAAATATCAATAAATAACAAGTAGTGTTGTACAGTTTTAAAAACGGCGGCAAAGCGGTTGTCCCTCTGAGGATTTGTCTTGCGCAGGAGCGGGTCGTACGTCATTCGGACCGTTGGAAACTGATCGCCTTTTGAAACTGAACCGTCTCGAGAATACTAAATTGCCCACGATGCTGTTTTACCATTTGTTTGACTTTTGAACAGCGCATTACTTACCGCGTCACGGATACAAATTGAACGTAAAAATGTACGAAATTCCTACCCTCGAAGGCTTAAAATCGATCGATTCGTCTAATCTAAATAATAAATCGCTAAATTTCATTATTATCGCTGGATTGATTGATGCGAAACTACCTCGTATCGTATACTTATTCAGCATATTTGGATCCGATGTATCTATACAATATTTCGCCGCGCAGCCGTGAAAGGTTTGCAATTTATATCTTGTATCAAAGCTGACAGGTGCTGTGGTCTGAATTATTTATGAAAAACCTAAAACGAAGCGAGCCACGTCTGATAATGGAGGAGAACGAAGGGGGAAGAGATTTAGACGAGGCTCGGCTAATGTATCTTTAAGCGGTTTCACGTCAAAGCCTTCATTTAAAACGGAATCCTTTAAAAGTAAACAACAATTATTCAAAACCATCAATCCGATCGCACGAACGGATTGAAACGGACGATATAATCTCAATCTCATTACAAATGTACTAAATTAAGGATTAGATGGCAAAATTTCTTGAATAATAACATTCAAGTCAGTCTATAGCGCAGAGGTATAGTGTTTGTATATGACGCGTCAATTCAGCATACTTAAGATGTCTGGGTTTGATTTCTATTGTTTCTGGTGAAAGTTCATAATTCAATATTCTTAAGTTATTATTTTAAATAGAAAATCGATAATTTTTTTAGAATATTTTATTCGAAAAAAGTGTTGATTTAACATTAAAACGATTCTTAAAAATTTTCACCACCTATCTTACCTGTATCGATTTTCATCACCTATTTGTATGCCTTCTTATTTTACTATTAAAGAAAATCTAGTCTTGAGACTTTCGTCTTCGCTTTAATAATAAATGATATTAATTGATATACATATATTAAAAAATGGATTGCAATACATGTGAACAACAAATCGATAAAATATGATTTCAATACTTGATTAATTAGAATGGAAACTTTTCTAAAACTATTGTAAATATTCATTTCTATCTAAATGCAAATTTAACTATTCAACGAAATATGCATAGAATTAAATCCGATGAAACCACAAAGTTATAAAATATGTATTAACTAAGCCGAGAACATCAAAGCATACATAGCACACCGCATCATTACAGTTCAATCATTAGCAGCGTCGAAATTTCCCAGCACAAGAAATTACGTGACCGACATAACGCCGAATACAGACACACAAACACACAAGCATAATACATATATGACTATTATATGTATTACACATAATACGTACGTATCGGAAACTGTTGGTAAATATTAGCCGTAGCATAATTGGAACGGTAAATCGTCTTTATGAATACTGATGGCGGTGCGCGAGAGCCTCCGGCTTCTGGCCTTTAATCACCCAACTACGGAGAACACCGTAACTTATGGTGACAAGCTTTTTTCTAATATCGAAACACTTTTCGTCGAAGATTTTCTCGTATTAGATGCGATAAACGAAGCATATTGAAATGGGGATGACGAAAAAAGATTGAGCATCCATTACGTATGTGCCTTCAATATATTGTTCATAGATTATATTTGTTCATAAAAATGTTTTAGGTAAATATTCAAGTGTGTGGTTTTAATTTTTGAACTAAATACTCATTTAAATCGATGATATTAATTTTTCAGAGCTAAGCTTGACTAACTTCATAAAGCGAGAAGCCGAGAAAAATTATCCATGTTCGATGGGTTTTTAGAAATTTCCTTCATTCCTTGATTATTCATTTTTTCAGAAATCTAGAACATACAAATCATATTTATAATAAGCTGTGGATATGGTCAGTTTACATTAGATTACATGACTTCTGAAATGAATGATTTATTGTGAGCAAACAAATTTTGTCATTTAATGATCATTATTATTCAGGAATGATATTCCACATTTATACCAAGTACTTTGACTTTTACCTAAATATTTTTTTTTCTTCTTCAAAAAGTGGAGTTTATCTCGATTAGCACTGAACGGTTCATATATTGTCGATATCATCATTAAACCGATATAGTGAACACTAAAATATAATTCACAAAAAATCTCCTATAATATTAGATAAATCCTTGAAGAATTTCGTACAGATTACATTGAAGATCTTGAGCATAGGAAATTTTTTGAATAATTCGATCATTTTCATATAAAATTTCCCATTAAAATCGCCACGCTTGGTCACCCCAGTGCACATCTTATAGTATAGTGTAGTCTAGCAGTCTCTCAGGCTAGAAGTGGGATATAGTTAGAACCCTGGACGGTCTCGTGGCCAATTTGTATCCTGCATTATCCGATATCCGATAATTAAAATGCAACTCAATTTGTTCGACGGTGCGACTCCCAGATACTGCACACGTACACAAGCGCGTTTGAATAATGGCCGAAGCTTTCGTTGCGGAAACCCGTAATTCTGTCTGGTAAATCGGTCTTGTAAGTGATTTATATTGATTTCTCCACCAATAAATACCGACCTAATTCGATCCGATTGCTTCATTTAGGGATCGATGAGCGTTTAAGCTCGAAATTTCAATTATATGCCTAGAAGACTGGAATAGTCACTAATTAACTTGAAAGCTTTTAGAAAGCATTACGATTTTTTTTTCGTGTTATAAATACAGCTGTTCTATTATTTCTCAACTAGATAAATATATGTATATTTTATGGTGAAACTATGACAACGTTGAGTTTATTATTTCACTTATGTGATTTTTTACCATGAAAATAAGTGACTTTTTTATCTAAGAAATCGAGATTATGATTTCTTCAATTCAAAAATTTATCATTTGCTGTGAAAATAAAATTATTATAAGGCACTTTATAGAAAAAAAATAACAGTTTTTCTGAATCAAATACAATGATATTTTCAGAGCAAGTACAAATTATGGTACCTATTCAAAACAATGCCATAATATCAGCATTCAATTTCAAATATAAAAATAGTTATTTCATTTGTTTTTAATGAAAATTGCACAAATAAATCAATTAAATCACAAATTCATCACTGTTACGACCACATTAGATATAATACACTTGCATAAATTACAATTTATAAAACTGAAAATATATAAAAAAATCATACAAAACAGAAACATTTAACGAGCGACACACACAATACAGGCGAATTTGCACACTCCCAAGCCCGAAGCCTGACATTAAGCTTTATATAAATTAAAAACAATGCATCTAGGGGAGGAATGGCGCGAAAAAAAAAAACTATAAAGCGATTCGATAATGGCCAGAAGCGATAAAAAGCCCTCCGGCGAAACAATGGCGGCCATTGTGCTCGCGAAGGGTTAAAGGCGTTCGCATTCATTCGATAATTACCCGAAATAACAACAAAGAGCCGCGGCGCCTCCAGGTGATATTTTATTATTTAAGGACACCGGCTCCTTGCCGCGGATTTGCCGTTCGAAATTTGAAAATTGTAAGCGTTTTCGCGCCGAAATATTTTCAGACTGCGAAAGGTTAGTCGCTGGCAAGCGCACAAAGAAAGCAAACAAAGAGTTTCGCTGTGAAAGGGCGGCGTTGAAATACTAAGGGGGTGGTTGGAAAATGGGGGTGTAGTTGGATGTGTTTTTCTTAAATTTTATATAGAAGCTCTTGTGATGAATCAAATTTAAAGAATATGAAAGAGCGCTATTCAAAAATAAGTTCTAGCTAAATTGTGGTTTTTAATAAAAGAGAAATCTTCTGAAGTTTATGGAAAAATTTAGTAATCAAAATGCAACAGATTTTGTTATAGGTATAGCTACGCGTTTATTTTTAATTTCTCAATTGATCATTAAGTTTAAAGTGAAGAAACAAAGTTGCTAGTCTAAAGATTAATATCTGTGGACGAATGAATTTAAGATCGATAGGATTTAATTGATACAGAAAATACGGAAGACTCATTTTTAAGTATCGTTATGTAAAGCATTAAATTAAAACATTTTCGAACAAAATATTTGAACAGAATGATTTGCTTATCACATCAATTAAGAAAAACGAAATGTGGCGTTCTTCAGAATTCGATAGGACTTGAATCTAGTATAATGTGTACACTTTAGTTCAACGCATTATGCATAAACTGAAATGCTATTATGGCTGGCTATGACTGGCTATTATGAATTTAAATAAAACTTCTTAAGAGATATTAAACATTTAAAGTAATTTATTGGGAATTGATGCCAATCAATAGGGAAAATGTACAATTTATATGTGGAATTTAGGGTTGAATGAGCAGTTGTGGAGTTTTTGCTTTGTCGATGTTGAATTCGAAAATGACCTCGGTAGGATTTTGTTTCTTTTATACAAATCGGCGTAAGATCGAACAGTTCAATGTTTTTGTATAGCGATTCGCTTTGTTGAGGATGTGTATTCGAGTATTTGAATTCAAAGTGCGTTTGAATTCTGCGAGGACATGTCTGGTTTCTCGTCATGAATTGTTTTTATTTATTCAATTTTATTTGTTTCTATTTTTCGTAGTTTTTCTTTATGTAAAATTCATATCTGAGACGTTTGAACTAGACTTTGTAATCCTCTGAGGGATTGTGAGATGTATTTTAGAGGTCACCCAAGTTCGAGAAAAATAAAACGAATTTCTTTTCGTAAACGAAATTGAAACTAATTTTTCCTAGAAAGAAATATTTTTGTCGTAACGTTAATGTAAAAAAATAAACAAACCACATGTGACATTGTTCTTACATTTGATATAAAATGAATCGTACATATATTTTCAGATAAAATCATCAAGCCTTAAAACAAAAAAAATGAAAATTCATCATTTTTTTTTTAAATCATCACGCTAAGAGCAATCGAATGCAATTTCTTCCGACTCTCGATTCTCTCAACATCCTCAACGAGGACATAATCGATCATGCTTTTAAAAACGGCAAGTCTGGCTTACACACGTATGCTAAAGTTTTGCGCCGTTTTCCCGCCGTTTTTATTGCCCCGCGAAGATTTACGAGCGTTCGCCGGCATCTTGTGTGCATACGATCGCATTTTTGCGCTCAAAGGCTCTATGCGAAATTACCCGTTCGCGCTCCGAATAAATCTCGCCGGTCTGGCTTCTTCGAAAAACAAAAGTTTAAAAATCCGTTATTCCCCTCGTCTCCCCGGCAGTCGGTCGATTCCGGTTTTCCGGGAATATGAATATAAAATTTCTTCGGCGGGACGTTCGAAGAGTGGTCGCAGGCTGTGGCGTAGTTTGTTCGATTCGCATTGAGAATTATTTTCGAGATTGATGTTGGAATGCTTCGGGCGATAGTTTTCGTAATATGAATTCGTTTTGAATGTAATATTGAGTCGGTATTCATTGAAAATTGAGCCGTTGAGAGCTGAATGTGAATATCTCTACTGAGCGAGAAGTCGAATATGCACTCAAGCATGTTTGATGCGTTTTTTGAAATGCTCTAGATTTTTGCTTTCAAGTTCTTTGATATTAAAATATGTTTTGTCGAAAATTGAAATTAGTGACAATTAGCTCTGTATAGCTCAAATGTTTAATTATTTGGTATAGTCATGACATTTTATGTGTTGAATGTGTTTCCTGAAATTTACAAAATTTGTTCAGTGATTGGATAGTAAATTATTTATTTCAGAAGTCATTTTAATTGATTTTGTACTTTAATGTGAATTGAACACATCCGTAGTTTATTATAAACAAAATTTGTGTGTTTATAATTTCGGAAAAATGGAATCATGAAGAAAATTCCTCAAAACGTACCTATTAAACACGTCAGATAGTTTTTCTCAACTTCTTGCTAATTGAATATTAATTTAGTGAGTTTTTTAAAAAATATTAAAATGTTTTTCATTCTTTATATTTCTAAATAATACCTTTTTTTCGAAATAACATCGTTGACATTTGCGGCTCCGTTTCTTAGTATGAAGCTAATTTAGCGCATTCATGGTTTGCGGTTAGACGAGTGCGCCGTCAAAAGATATTTAGAAGTTGAAATCTTAATCAGTTTTCTTTGAACTTTGACCAAGTTAAATGGCTTTCATGCTAAAGCCTCTCTTTCGTCTTTGCAGTCGAGTAAACGTTTCCGGTTCTTGATCGCACTTGAGTATATCCTCAGACGTGTCGAAACGTACGAATGACCTACATTCTACCTATTCATTTTTGAGAATATATTCATATGAAAACGTTACTAATTACTATAAAAATTCAAAATTCATTAAATATTTTTAACATTAAATAAAATTAAAATGTGAATATTTCATTATTTGAACACAATTGAGACTATTTTTAATGAATTGGTAGCTTAAATTCAATAAAATAAATTGAATCAAAATAATTTTTAGTTTTTTAAATTTTAATTATTTTCATAGTAATATATATGTATGTAAAACATATGGAAGTGTTTAATTTATGCCGATATGAAAAAACTTTTCAGGGTGTGCTGAAAGCGCGATAAATCGCGGGCAATTTTAAAAATATGCTATTTCTCGCGTTCTCGGCTCTAAAATGTGTCTCGCGGGTGAAGTCAACTTTTAATATGAAAGCTGATATATTGAATGTCGTCATTTATTTTCAGCACGTGGAATTCACTTCAGTCTCTAGTGTGTATGTGTAATACGTTCATGTTGAGTTAAACGTAACGTATAGTATACTTTAGCCGATTAATTTGTGAGGCAAGTGTATACTTATCTATTAAACTATGTAAATTTATCCTTGCGTGTACTATGTAAATTTCGAATAATTATGCTTGTAATGCTGCAAATATTATATATAATAAATATTTAATGTAATTCGGTGCTATGAGAATATTAATCCGGCGTTAAGGAGTTCGGAAGTTATCAAAATTGGAAAATTCATCGTTACCGTTACTTAAAACTTGTTTGCATTTAGCGTTAACATTCAAATTATTTTAATTGGATAATAAAGTTAACTTTGTTCCAAAGGAAACTCGTAAATATTGTATTTTACATTAAAAATGAAAAATCGGGATGTAATTACAAAGTTTGATTATACAATATTAATTAATAAAAAGTGTAATCAAAATTAAAATTAGATCAAAGACGAGTTTAAATTAAAACGGGCAAATATGTTATTTTGTTTCGTTATTCGAAAACAGCGTGAATTATGTAAAATGAAAATTCAATTTCGATAATAACCGCATAAATCAAAAGTTAAATAAAGTGCAAATATGGAATCCGTTTGTATTGCGCAAAAGTTAAATGCAACTGCAGTAATATTACAAAAGTTTCACAGCCCGCATTTATTAACATGCTACTTTCCGCGAACGAACGCGACAAACAACACACAAAACTAAATTAATTAAAACTACACAACTCACCCACGTACCCCAAAACTCAAAACAGAAAATCAATCACATCTAAAAACGGGAAAAACACACACAAAAGGGAACGAGAGCACTTCGCCCAGGTCTCGATATGACAAACACTCGAAATTCGAACTTTCGAACCGGGAGGTGTCCACCTTTCGAATTTCCCGGCTTTTCCATCGTGATTTATGACCGTCCGAGCAAAAATTATCCCGCGCTTTTCGCTTTTATTTGCTCGGGTCCCTTTTTCCCTATTTTTTCCCTTTTTTTCCGGGCGCCCTTCCGCTTTTTTTGCTCGGCTCGTGTTTTTTTTCGAGCGAAGCGCGAAGGCTTCGCGTTTTTTTTTCGCACTCGACTTAACGATGATGGATGGGCGCATTGTTTCTGAAAGGTAAATGAATACGTTTTCGAGGGGCGAACTCGCATTATAATGTACGTTTTGGCGCCATTGATTGATTGAGATAGTTCGACCCCGTGCTCGCTCATAAAACCCCATTGCGAATGTCGCAAAGTGGGGCGAAAACAGTCGATTCGCCTCGTAACACCTGTATGCGTTTTATCGTGTTGTTGTTTCGTATAATGAATGTGAATTGTGTTGCATTTTGTAATACAAAACGTCAGATTCGTTCTTGTCATGGTTAATGCAGACTGTGTGTGTATTTTTGTACTGTTGCACCTGGGTCGTTTATGTTGCGGCTGCAATTAATGTTTCATATCGCATCGTTCCTATTATTATACATGAACACAGGCGGAAGAGTTCAAAGTTTTACGATTTTAAACATTGTCGTGGTTTCGTTTTATGTCCGGCTTGAACATTTTGTATCGTGAAAATTATCATGCATTATCAATTTATGTTTACTATGAAAACTGCTTCATAAATCGTTTGAAACTGAATGATAGAATTTTAAAGTGGGATTATTTTACAAGCTTGTTTAATTTAGGAATTAATAAGTGATTGTAAGTGACTTAATTGAACGTTTATAAAAACGTACATAAGAACTCAATACATTGTGAAAAAAAAAATCAGTTTTCTCATTCAATGGGTCTTTATAATACATTATTTTTTGAAAAAATATTAAAATTTTCAAAATCATATTTCATAGAAAAAAGTATTCTTATATAACATATAACACACTCATCAATCTATTTCCCCCTGATTTCAACAGTTAGCAGTTAGAAGACAGCATACTGTTTAAATTCATTTTATCTTCAACCAAAGATGAAAATACTGACTTTTATTGGTACATTTTTCACTTAAGTGATCATTCTGTGTGTAGTTCACCTACCACTGTCTTCGGCCTTAAATTAGTATCTATGAATTACGATGATTATGAATTTAACATCCGGCTCTAAGACACCTAAAATAATCATCAAAAAGCCAGAAAAACTTAACTTGAATACACACAAAATTCATTATAAAACTACAATCGTCATTTCGGAGCTTAGCGGGCGTCGGCAATTAGCGCTCACTACACTCGCGGAGGGAAGCACGTTTGCCGCCATTAATTTAAAGTTTTGAATTGAGTCGCCCGCGCTCGTGTCACGTGATAAATTGCACTTTTGCCCGCCGCACCTGAAAGCCGCTTTTCATAACGAACGGCGCGCGCCGCGCGTTTCCCACGCTCGGCCAAATTGAAATTATAACGCACAAAAGCGCGCCCCACTTTACGACCGTCGACGTGTCGGGCTTTTTTCGCTCCTTCGGCGGAAACAATGTGATTTTTTTTTACAATAAGGACGATGGTGTTTGGCCAATATTTGGCGATATTTTGAGTGGGTGAGTGGTGAGGTTTATTCTGAGTTCTCGCCGATTTTTATGAAAATTTGTAGAAATGCAATTTAGTTGTAGATATGAAATAGTTGTCAAGACGTTTAAAGCAAATCTTGATAGTTTTTCAGTTTTTGCAGAGGGTGATGTTTATTGTCGGTCTCGTTGCTGACGAGGAGAGGCTTCGTTTGGGTTCGATGAAAATGTAGAATAATTGTAGATATGGAATTGTTATGAAGACAGAAAATGCGACTCTCAATAGTTTTTTTAGTTATTGCAGGACTCTAATGTATCTGTTAAGTTCATTTACTTAAGCATTTAAATATATCTTCAAAGTGATAAAGACCAACAAAAATGACATTGCACCAAGCATGTAAAAAGCTTTATTAAAAACATATGACATTTCTACAATTTTTCATCGATATCGGCGCGAATCTTTATGAAGCTTTTATTCATGAGTGTTGTTTGAATGATTCAATGTTTTATTCATTATGTAGTTGGTATAACTGTATTCATTTGCATAAAATTGACTTCGATGCACCTAATGTCACTAAAGTTTCAATTGATATCTAACTTCCTCTGTGCTATAAACTCACTGAATCTGAATTTTACTGTATTTCCAAAAAGAGAAACGAAATAAACATGAGAAGCTTTCGAATGTATCTAATCATGAAATGACGAATTCACCGAATAAATAACATTGCATGAAAAATATTTGGGTATTGTATTTGTGTGTTAACTCTTAAATACAAAAATACTGCGGTACGTTTGACCCTTTAATTGAGTGGATGTTTGCGAGCTATAATTTCATATATTTCATGTTTGCCGATGCTGAAAAAGACGTTGTCGAGCGTTTCGAATGACGATGTTGCTTCTACGAAATGTCAATATTTGCCCTTATATCGTATAACCAATCTACTTAACATCTCCAATGCATTAAAAAGATACATATAAACACGAGCGATATAACATTATGCTTGTTTTTATTTACTGCGATAAGTACTTATTTTTTCATTAAATTTTATTAGCTGAAATAATAAACTTGTACAATTTGTAATTGAGCAGTATTTTTGATCGGATTTTCGACAGTTCTAAAAAATAGATTTTCGCGATTCTTTTTCACATACAATTCCACATCTTAAACGTGATAAGTTGAACGTAGACGTCAAATCGAGTTATGTCAACGTAAAAGTGGCGAAGCGTCTTAATTAGTTTGCGTTCAGATCAAAATATTTGTCGAGCGGCGTCGTCTCACCTGGAGCCTTCTTCTATACGCTCCTATTCACAAAGATAGAACAAAATCTACCCTAATATATAAATTCAAACATGAAATATATATAAAAGAAAATTGAATGTGTTTTTTTATAATTGATAAAAAAAATATTTATACACAAGGTGCATCTCATTAGTCATAAAATATATTAGAAAATATTTGTAAAGCATCTAAACATTTTTTTGCCGACTCTTCCAAGTTTGATATGCCTTCTAAGAGGTTTCAAAAGGATACGCAGAAAATAAACGCATTTCATGACTTTTGAGAAACACCTCGTATGTTTTAAAAACATATGAAAATGTGGAATTTTCTCAAATTATCGTGAAAATAAAACGATACTTATGAAATAAGCTAAAGCGAACATTCATCTCGCGAGCAGCAATCTGATAAAAGTATCATGGCACACTTAAGCAAACTGGCATACAGATAAATGTACGCACAGATTTGCTTCTCCGAGCAAAACTCGCTCAGACAACAAGAAGTTTATTTTTACAGCAAATATAATATACACACACACACACAATATACTGAAACTCGTGCAAAATCCCGCCGACAAGAAAATTAATGTGAAAACGGGGACATCTTTTATCGCTGCGAAAGTCGACATAAATAATAATGTTTTTCCAGCCCGATCCTTATGGGTGGGCTCTATTTTTTTTCAGGTCATCTTCCCTAACCTTCTTTTTCATAACTTATGTACGTGTTTGTGTTTATGCGAGGGGCGCTCGAGTTAAACTTGAACTTTCAGCTGTATGAGAAAATGAAACATAACTACAAAGATATTGTTTAAATTGTGTTCCGTAAGTCAGATAATGTAATAATGACAAAAAACTATATAATGAATAGATATTTATTTCAAATTTTATAAAAATATTATGAAATTGATAAACCGATCGAATAAGTCGAGGCAATGTTTTTTTATGAAATAAATATTTTAAAGCAGATGAATTTTTAAGGGATTAGTATGATTCTTTAAATATTATAAAATTATATATTTGAATCGATTTAATCTATTTAAACATTTTTTGTATAATTTGTTCACACTACTAAGTACAATATCTACCATTAAAGAAAATTTTAGATCGTCTTGTATTTCATCCCCATAGATGCGCTTCGTTTTTTGCGCACTTGAAAATTCAAGTTTCACACGAAACGCTCTTGTATAAAATATAATATTATATTCGAGGAAGAAACCGAGGGTTGTATGTGATATTATATGGTTTCGCCTTACTTCATTATTATATGAGCCGTGATTTATTTGCGCTTGGCGCAAATTCGCGGAAAAGGATTTTCGTTCTTGTGAAAAATTAGAAACATGTTCATATTGGGGTGAGGAGCTCAGGGGATGGTAAACGTAAACGTTTCCCAAATGGATATAAATACGAGCTATATAATGTGGTAAACGCAATAAATTCTCAAGCCGAAGCGAGTGAATAAAAATCGTGCGTTTTTATTTCGTACGCGGTTTTTTCCCGCCTTACACCGGTAATAGTTAATAACGAGGCGATGATTCAAAAAGTGTAAGTAAACTCATTTTTTTCACGCATCAAAAATAATTCGCATTTTATTTGAATTTATATCGATTTAATTTATCACCATAAATTAGAAAATTTATATTGTGTATATGATACCGAAAAAAATTTCGAAACGTACTCGAATCGAATGTTGAGATAGATTGAAGTTCGTTTTAATTGACAATTTTGACTATGAACGAAATGTGAATCAACACTGTGATGAAAAATATATAATTGCAGAGTCAACATTGAAACGCTTGTTCGTTTTCCGATATTTGACAGTCGATGATAACGAATTTTTGATTTTACATTTTTGCGAGTTGTCGAATTGATGCTTTTTCGATACGAGTTTTTGTATCGATTCATAAGTACTTTTCGGGGAAATTTAAAATGAAAAAAGAGCGTCGAAAGGCAATAAATATTCGGACGCACGATGATCGGTCATCCAATTTATTAATCTTTTCATCGAAAAATTGTTTTGAATTTTCATGTAGCTATATTTTACATCGTTTGTAAAGGGAATTGTATATCACATATATCGTAAAATAATTGAAATGAAAATAGATTGACATCGATGAAAAATTTTTCTATGATTTTGTGAATATAATTTTTATTAAATTATATAAATTCGAATCGACATAAAATATCATCTATTCAGAAAACTTCCCTTAATTACTCAGTATAAAGCAAACGAACAACTATTTGCAATATGAATTTCTAAACTGCCACATTCAACGCAAACACATCGCAGTTTCGCATGACGAATCGCCTGCGTTGCCAACTTTGAAATTCAATTTAGCCCACGACAAACATCACGATACAGACATATATACATACATCTCAAAACTCATACATAAATACATATATGTATATACAATTTCAACGATTTTCGCATATCCGCACGTTTCCGGATCGAATTGCTCGCATATTCGAAAATGTCGGACGCAACAGTTTCCGGGCGCGAAAGTTACGATTTTCAATTAAATTCTGCGAATGCACTTAACTTGGCTCCGCTGTTAAATTGTTGAGAGGTGTGTGTTTATGTTTGTCTGTAATCGTGATCTTAAGATGCTAGCTTAAATTATAATACGTTTGTGTGCCGATTTTGAAGCGAGTTTGTGATGAAAGACCCGTATCTTGTGGATTTTTGTTTGTCAAATTACATTTTTTCATTAATTAGATTCAAAAATATTCATGAAAATACATTTTTTTGATATAACAATATTATCTTGACTTGCGGATATTTCAATTTCATATAATAGTGATTTTCATTGAAGAATGATTTTTCGTTATGCTTAATACAAACTTATATTGCATTCTATGTAATCTTCTTAGTAATACTTATTTTGTCAATATTAATTCAGTTTTGTTTCAGTATTTTTTCAATACTTGAAGCAAAATGAGGTTCTGAATAAAATAACAAACTCATACATACAACTTTTGATATACAAAGTTGAAACAGTATGCAATAGAGTCTTACTGCGAAAGCTCGTCGTTCGAAAACTCGTTAGCACAAGTCGTCTTGATGGCAATAAATATGCACGCTTGTTAAATTGAATTTAAATTAACATTCGAAATCGTATTCGTGTACTTAATCAGTCAAGATCGTGAATGTACAGAATGATCGTCTATGTTGAGTGCCCCTATTCAAATTTAACGTACATACATATATAATACTTCGATCAAAGAGTGCAAAAATTCTGAATCTTAATATGAACTCAAATTTATCTTTCAGAAATATGTAATTTAAAATTTTAGGACCAATCTTTTCATTGAACTTAATTCAATTTTGATTAAACTCGCCTTTTTTTTCTATAGATTTCAGCACAGTGAGTTCGCAAACACGTCTTGAGAGTTGTCAAACTCTACATAAAAATTATAGTTTAGTTATTAAAATTATTATTATTTATTATATTATAATAATAATTATTGTTAGTTCAGTGAAAAGATCGACTTAAAAATTTTTTTTTTCAATTATTGAAAATTGACATTGTAAGCCCCTATACATTTATTGAGGTTATTACATTATGTACACTTTGTAGGTCCGTTACGCTGTCGAAATTCACAATCGACTGCAGATCCGTGAAAGCCGAGTCCGAGGTCATCTCTCTGCGACTCTAAGATAAGCCAATTAATACAACTGGTAGTTAATTTAAGCCAAACCGAGCGAGTCGCAGAGCGAGAGGAACTCACCTTATCTGTGGACCGCACACGGGTCGTTTTATTTACACTTCGAAACAATCTCTATGTGACCGGACCCCGAATCCGACTTATGAACGCGCAAACTTCTCCTCCGTTCCGGATAGTTTGGCGAATTTGAATTTTTGATTGTGTTTCTCGTTATGGCGATACAGGATGATCGGGAAAGCTGCGAGGATTATGTTGAATCATTCACACTTGTGTGGTTTTTAACTTTACATACAATTTGAATAACGAATCCGATGTATATTCAACTCATGCTTAAATATTCTGATAGATCAAAAAAACTTGCATAATCCGCAGTTCATTTGTGTACTCGAACAAGCATAAAATGTACGTATTTGACAATTTGAGTCTCATACTGTTGCGTTGAGTGTTCATATAACCAAGTATTGAACACACGTCATACATTGTATGTATATATAACCTAGTATTTGCACTCGATTTGTATCCATGTAGCCAAATATTTAATATATTTTAATATTTCTCTCACACAATACACTATTTGTATAAATTAATGATATTAGAGAAAGGGTGACAAATATAGATAGGTGCTTTATTATAAATTTATAATACTAAATTAAAACCACCTCTTAATTTTTAATAATTAATATTCATTAGTGATTGATTTATGCATTAAATCAATATCATATATTCTAATATGGAGATAAAAAGTTCATAGTGATTCACAATAAAGCACTCATCCATATTTGTCACCTTTTTTTCATATTTCTCATATATTCAAAGTGTCTTAATGTCATCTGCATATTATGTTACATTTAAATAATTTGTGTATAACTACAAAAGCTTCAAGAGTTACTAAATTTTTGGAATTTGAAGACTACAAACGACGCCAAAGCTCGAACCGTATACGTTTTCATTCCATGGCAAATAAAAATAAATTACCGAAAGTATTGTTCGACACTTAGAGAGGACGTGCTAAACAACGGCCATACAATATCCGCACTTGGGCGTGTAAAGCTCATCCGAAGACTAAAGCCAGTCGAAATATTTCAAAGGAATATCCGCCGTTGCTCTTTATGTGTCCGCAGTTAGGGACGGTTCAAACGAACGGAAAACTTTGTTCCACTTGTACCCAGTACGTGTATATGTATTAAGATTTCGCTCGGGTTGTTAAGATTGTGTATAGGCTTTCGGGTTATCGTTTAGATTCAACATTTTGTAAGTGTGTTAGGTTGGGGATAAATGTTTTGATGATTTTAGCGTAGCGTCTATGTATCTCAATATACATATTTCAGTTTCTAACTCAACAGCGCCTATAATAATAATAAGCTTATGGCTGTGCTCGAGGACAACGATGTTCAACTTGTATACTAGTTTCATAATATACGATGTACTGTCAGTATAGATGAGAATTTACAATCTTATTAAGAAAATATGAGAATATTTTATTTTTTAATATAGAGTGTAGGCTATAAAGTAATATTGTGGAAATATATGGAATGGAATTTTATTATTGCATAAATTTTATGGTATAATAATGCAATCATGACTGGTATGGATAACTATAAGTTTTCATGAAATTTTCTGTTCGAGAATAAACTACGATTTGGTCGTAATTTTAGAGTGAAAACTTGGTTCTAATATTAAACTATCGAACGGACAAACCAATGATGGATGTTATTCCGTTACTCATGGAAAATTCAAACAGGGAAGCCGGAAAACCCGGTCTACAACATAAATACCGGACAAAACCACTATTTATTTATATTTTTGCATGTACCGTTACTATAAAATTCATTTTGCTGAAATAATAATATTTTATTATATTTTGACATGAGAATAGGCGCATTAACGTTGAGTTAAATAAATTTTCCTATTGTTAATTTTCGGCAGGATTAGAATATTTTCTTTTCACGTATAAATTTTGTTACTGAACGCACACACGAATATATTAAAAATAATTATGTATTTTAGATAAATGTTATGTGATAGAATATTAGATATACAATATTATTGAAATCTATTGCATATTCATATATTTATACAATACATACAATGCACATTAGTGAAATCACATAAATGATCATTTGATGTATAATTCATACAATATCGTGTTATTAGAGTATAGTAACATAATTATACTATTGTTTTGATGCTTTCCGGATATGTATTCCATATTCAGACTCCGGTACAATGTGATTAATTACTGGTTATTATTTTGAAGTGTTAAATCGCAAAATACACGTACAAGCTGTTTAGTTACTCGAGTTTCAAAAAAAATCTCTCTCACATTCGAAACGTGTTTCATTTCTAGATGGAAGTCATGATTTATCCTAAGCTGTTTTTACCGATTCGAAAAAATAATACTGAGTATCAAAGAAACCCTTGTAGGCGTGAAATGATCCCTTCAGGTACAATAAAACCCTCTTATATCCAAAGTGACCTCTTCGGTCGCAAAGCTACTCGTTCCACCGTAAAATAACCCTCTCACATTCCTTTAAGCGGAAAGTGATATATTCGAGTTGAAAACTGACTTTTTTCGGGGCGCAAAGTAGCCCCTTAAGAATAATCCACTTTGTTCCGAACTAGTCCTTTTAGTCGCTAATTAATCACTTTAGTTACATACAAAGTGGAAGCCTTACAGATGAAATTGTTTCACTATGTACAAAGAATCTGCTCCCCTTCGCAACTCCAATATTTCAAAATATCCACTTTAAAATTCCCAACTAGATTTATTAATAGTTAATTATGAGTGGGTTGGTCTGAAAATAAAAACGATTTAATAATATTTTTTTAGAAATTCGTTCAGTCATTATTCGTTTCCGACAACGAAACCGTATCCTTGCGGTATTTACGTATACGATTTTTTTAACCGACAAACAAACAAGCAATCAAGCTTGGTGAAATTTTTTTCGACCCACAAACGCCACATACACAAACACAGAAGCCTCCACACGATGGAAAAACATCAGCCATTAGCCAAAGACCACAATAGAAAAAGGCATAATTATGCGAGTTTCCCGAATGGGAGAATAGCGCGTGGAACCACCATTAAAATGCAATTACACGCCATTCTGGTCAAAGCACGACGAACTCCGCTTTTTCAATAATAAATTACCGACGATACGGGTCGAGGAAAAAAATGTCACGTGTGCACGTAGCACGTGAGAGGAAACTGTCGTCGGTGAAAATTTCGGTCGATTGAGTCGTTAGATTTCGAATTGAGTATAAATTTGTATGGGTATTATTTAAAAAAATAATAAAAAAATGATTTTTTAAAAATAAAAATATTTTTTCTCTATATTTTGACTTGGAATAGTGAAAAATAGGAACGGACTACGACTGTCTATTGTTCACGAGTGTGTGATACAAAGTTCTATCTGAAGTTTTCGAACTTAATCGAGCCGGCACTTTTCTTCGTCGAATAGAAAACTGTAAGTTTTCCACTGTAAAATGTCTATTGAAAATATCTCCTTTAAAAGATGACAACGACATATTATACGCCGGATCGAAAAACAAAGACCGATTGAGTATAAAATGCTCACCGTTTTCTTTGTATAAAACTGTCAATTTTTATAAGACGACGTAAAATATAGTATTTTTTACTGCCGCGTTATTATCGCAAAGGATATTCTACGTGATATAAATCACGTTTTATCAATCTTTTTTATATTATTCTTTCGATTTGATTCTTCGTCGGACTTTCGATGAATCATTGCCACCTCTGCGAAAATTCATAAAGCGTCCGTTGTCCGTAATTCGATTCGAAAGGAACGATTGTGTTGAATTGTAAATTATACGCGAGAAATTCCATCTCGAATAGCGTTCCAATGCATATTTTTCATTTCGAATCGAAACTCTGAGCATGATTAAAATAATAGATAATCATATCGGAGAATCTATCATTTTTTTTTAGATTTAATTACATCGAACATCATTTAAGCCCGATGTTCTCATATCGAACATGCTCGCTCATTCGTGAATGTTATCGTTTATGAACCTGTAATATCAACCCGAAGATTATCGTCGATAAGGCGAATTTCAGCCTCAGGCCGAAACCCAGTTCGCTTACATACACAGTAGTCCGCCTATAAATAACAATTTAAGTCTTCCGTCGGAATCGCCGCAGCCTAAATTATTGTTAACCTTTGATCCAGATCGGGACGAAGAAACTTTCTCGTCCTTTGGATTCGCCTCGTCTCCCGAATTTCAACCCCCCATAATCTCATCCCTTGGATATCTCCTCTTTTAACCCCCTCGTCGTGTATTTAACCTTTTTTCCCTACCGTGCCACTAAATTCGTCCTTTTTAATATGGGACCCCCGTATGGGTTTGCTCGCGTGCATTATTTACGCGCTCTCATAGTACCCGGTATGCTTTTCGGGCTATTTAGAGTAGGTAATATTTAGGCGAAATTATGTAATTTGGATCGGATCATATGAATGAAAATATCAAATATGCATGTTCGCGTGCCTGTCGATTTTCATTTTTACCGAAGGAATAAATGGCGATTTTGTTTTGAGTCGATCGTCGTACAACGCATTGATTTAGTGTTCGTTTGGATTTTAAATGTACATTTTAACTTTGATTTTTTTTTATTAAAATATATTAAGATAATTGGAGATTTTTTTAGTCGAGTGTATATGTAATTTAGCATTAATTAAAAAATAAATAATACGAAACCATTAAAAAGAAGAGGTGCGTCGTTACGCGCTTTAATCGTTGCCGTTGCGTAAGTCACGTTTTTCCGCGACATTCGCAGATAATTAAATTAATTTATATCGTCTCACTACCGAACCGTTATGCGAAAAGTTCACCCTGTATATTATCTGTGTCCGGACGACTTTTCCTTCACTTTTTATTGCGTACTCGAAATGTGCGTATGTATACATTGTTGCTCCATTCATATATGCAGTGACACGTGAAAATGTATAATAATATAAAATTAATTTTGCATAAAATAAATTACATTTTAAGCTAAGATATATAGTTTATACTAAATAATATATTTTTTCATTCAGAACTGTAGTATTTGACAAGATAAGCTGTGAAAATTCTCATCGTGTTTCATCTAAAAATAGCATGAATTTTATTTTTTTCAGCAAATTTAATATATTATCAGATACAGCATCGCTGGTACATACAAACTTGTGTACAAATATGTATAGTACATACGCATGAGACTTTTGCGTAATATGGGGAACGAGGGCGCACAATTAACGTCCCCAGCTCTTCCCTTAATTCACTCGCCGAAAGCGCAACTAATTTCATTTCGGATCATATTTATGTGCTCGAGAAATTCAGTTTCTAAATTTTGCCATTTCCATACGGTTTAAAGCCTCCTCTGCTCGCTGGATTTATACAGAGTTCAGCTTTTAACGACGGCTTAACGCGAACGAGATAAGAGCTTATTGTGACATGAGTTATGTAGTACACTAGATGCTCCTTGTCATTATGCCTCCGAATAAAATAGAGAAGATATTTTACGTTCATAAAACATCTTAAAATTTTCATAATAAATAAAGGATTTGTTTTTTTTTTAATAAAAAAAAAAGTTTTGGTAGCGTGGGTTTTGGGTTGTTTAAGGAGTGTAATGGGAGTGCTGAAATAGCGAAGTATTAGGTGTTTGCAAATAATACAAAAAATAAAGTATGAATTATGTTTTATAATATGAGGGGTGGAAAAATCCTCTGAGCTTTGTGCAAAAGAGGAATGGAATTTTCATTCTGGTTGTGGTCGTACATTTTGCGTGAAAGAAAATTATTCCGTGACCCTGTTCCTTGGATGGCCTTAAATGGCTGTAGGAAGAAACCAGTAGTTGAGTTATTATGATTAAAAATGCAAAATATCAAATTATTTTTCAAGCGATTAACAAGAATACAGTTTTCATCAAATGAAAAAAAAAATCATAAGAGTTCTTATTAAATTATATTTTTATGCTAATGCAGCTTATTTACATCAAATTCTCTAAATTCAGAGCGAAAAACATAATAAGGCGGATTTTAAAATGCCCGTATACTTTTTATCTTTAATTAGACTTTTGTTAATGATCTTATTACAGAAAATTTTATTTTCTCAGCATACACCACCTTAAATAAACACATAAATTCAAATTATTTTCCTGAACTACAAAACGAATAAAACCACACAACAACAACAAAAAAAAACATTTAATTATCCCACCGCATCATGAAAAAGTCGTACCAAAATACAAAGTCAATCATTCCGCCATACGAAGACAGAACCTTTTCAACATTACACTACACCAACACAACCTAAGCAAAAAACACACACGCACATCACACATACGATCTGGTGGTAATTCTAGCAAGTTCCCTGAGGAAAGTATAAAAATACAGCTTCAGCGTCTCCTCTAAGCGACAGGGCGTAAACGGGGTTGATGTATTGCGATCACGGACCGCACTACCCCACCGTCCCCAATTTTCCGCCCACCGCCCACAATAATCCTCAAACCACTCAGTTTTCCACATACACACACCGACAATAATCCTCAAATAGCAGTTGTCTTCGTACCGCCCACAATAATATCAACTCGACTCTAGTTACTTCATATTACTCTACTTCACCAAGTCTGCTAGAGAATTTCTTTTCGAAAATATCTTAAGATTGTTTTTTATTTAATTGGTAATTTCTTGAGAATTTTGAAATATTACGTTAAGTAAATAGTTTTTAATGTGATTGGTGATTTTTCGAATAATGATGAAACAATATTGAAGATTCTGTTAATGAAAGTGTGAGTAGAGTATATCCAGCAATTTTTATGTTTGGAGAGAGCATTGACATTTTTGTTCAATCCATTAGAAAATATAAATAATTAATAAGTTTAGAACTGCTTCATGATATACAAATGATATTTATAAAAGAAAACAATATTTTTTTACGAGAAAATTACATTAGTTGAATGATGCATTGTCTACGATAAAACTCATATGGAGATAGAAAATGAACGTGAAATTTATTATATGCTCGTATGGTAAATTATTATATGACTGACAAAGTATTCAAATAGATAAAATAAAATTTAAAATATACTTTCTAAATAATTAATATAACAAAAATAAACAAGCGAATAAATTTATTTTGAAAATATTTTAAAATTAATTTTTTAATAATCACTATTTCAATTTTCTGAGGGTAGGACTTTCACACAACCAGTGTTTGCGTTGATTCATTTTTTTTCAATTAAATTCAGTTTGAAAGTTTTCATGGAATGTTTTTAAGCTTACAGCGTCTGATTCTATAGAAAATAAACTCAAATCAATTAACATAACAGTAACACATATGAAAAGATCAGCCCTAAGTAGGCACTATTAAGTTTAATCTAACATGAAATAATTCTATGAATTTTAAATTTCTCAAGATTTTTAATGAATTTGAGAATATTCAAGACATTTTTTCACGAATTGAAAAATTCTCATATCCCAAAAAATAAAAATATGAAGAAATCAGAAACTAAAGCACCATACCCACAACAACGAACGAACGGCAATTTCTTCCCAATTTTCTTTCCACATCAGAAAGTAGGCTTTTACCGCCGCCCACAAATCCGCCCACCTCATCCGGTTTCCGGTCAAAGACGCAACCGGAAAGAAAAACCGCCATCGCGACGAGTTAAATATCCAGCCTCAGGAGCGACGGAGCGACGCTAACCAAATTAGAAGACCGCACGTGGAACGGAAAGGGTTTCGATCCCGTATTCGGGACGCGTTCGGTTTTTCGCCGTTTTTTTCCTATGGTGGAAATATAAAAGCCTTTTTGATTTTTTTTTTAGGGATTATCTTTGAGTTTCGATGACTGTGATGAATCGGGTGTAATATATTATTTGACTATTTTTATTCATTTGAGGGGCTGTCCCAGTTGGTGGTAGTTAAATGGCGGAATAGAGGGTTTTTCTCGTAATGATTTGACAATTATGGTGGTCTTATTTTATGATCGTTTTTTCAATTGATTGTTGATCACTTATTGTTATATATAAAATTTTAAGCGTTAATTAGTCTTGTAAGAACAGAATGTCAATCATTAGTTATTCGAATCGATTGTTAGTTGATGTAATTTTTCTTATAGAATTTGAGCAAATTTTCGATAATAGTGGTTATCAGCAATAAAAATAATAGGAAAAAAATATAAATTAACATTCAAATTTAGTTGCGAATGGTTGAAATTTCGTAGTATAGTTGATTGTTTTTTATCCTATAGAATTTGAAAGTAGAAACTGATGATAATTTCTGATAAATTGAAAAAGTAAGTCTTAAAGTTGTTGCAACGATTTTAACACCTTTGTTAAATTTGAAAATTCCCATATGCTATTCATTACCATTCCCATTCCCATGTGCTATTCATTCCCATATACCATTTTTCAAATGAAAAAATATCATAAATAAAGTAAATATTTATTTGAATAGAAAGGGAAAGCTTTATTCAAATTAGTTTAAATTATAATGCTATGTAAATATATACGATAACTTTGCAGCATAGATGGTTTCGGGTAAACGTAATATGAAAATGGTAGTAAGGTCAGAACATTGATTGCGAGTAATAAACGATGTTCCCGTTTCAGCCAACCATTGTTTAGCCGTAACAAGCTTAACAACGAGAATTCTTTGCGGTGCAGATGGGGTTATCTGATCTTATCCCTATCCCGATTTCTATTCCGCTTCTACACAAAGCTCGTTATATTACATTATATAAAAGCGTATATAGAAAAATCTTATAAGATTATCCTTTTTGTGCAAAGAAAACTACTTACATATATCTTGTTGAAATTGTTTCAATATCAAACGGATTAAATTAAAAATAATGCGTACAGTTAATCCTCAAAAAATTCTACATCACGATCCCTATTAGTGCAACAATTGTTTTCTGTTAATTTCAGTAGTTTTCCCCGAAATTTTCCTTAAATTTACTCTTTCCATAACGAGGAACCGATACTTATAATACATAAGAACCACATGTACTTTTTATTAATAAAATTCACAACATTCAAAGGTCTTACCGAGCTTAACAAACAAACAAAACTCAAACCCACAAACGAATAATTTTCAAACAAACAAACAACAAATCGAAACAAAAACCGATCAAAACCGAACAGAAAATATTAACTTCGCGAAAAATCACCACTCGACCACAAACACCACTTTTGACGTCATCATTTCGTTTCGACTCACGGGTACATAATACTTATACTTAAGCACATATACTTAAACTTAAGTTGGGATAGAGTGCACATACATATGTATACATCCCTATCAGTCTGATTGCAAACTTTAATTAACCATCTGTATTTTTTCATAATAAAATTCAAAAATCTAACTGAACTCAACAAACAAAACGTTTCAAAACAGAGACCGATCAAAACCGAACCAAAAATATCAACTCGACGAAAAATCACTGTTCGACCAAAAACACTCCTTTTGACGGTCGACTTGACGTCATCATTTCGTTTTGACCCACAGGTACATAATAGCTATACACGAGCACCAGTTGGGTTAGAACGCACATACACGTCCCTATCAGTCTTACGTGTAAAAACTGTATAACGAGCGCCGCATCACACGCCCCTACGTGAGCCGAATGCCCGATTCGATATTATTTACGAGGACCCCCGGCTTTATGGGATCAGTTTTCTATTTGAGTTTTCTATCAATGCCTCCTCTTCCTCATCTCACTTCGTCTTCGTCCTCAAAATGCTTCGGCGATGCTGGATGCTGTGCTAGGACCGTTACGGAGCTCGGAAGTGATAAAAAATAAATTCAACCCCTGAGACATCACATTTCGCGAGAACGAGGAACGAACTGTAATGTGTGTCTTAGTATTGTAGTGTTGTAGTATTGTGTGTGTGTGTTGTATGAAAAAGTGTGTCATCGAAGTAAATCTGATTAAGGGAAGAGGGGCTGTGTTTTATTGTGAGATTTTTTTGCATTCAAGGTTCAAGTGTTTTGATATGGGTTTATTTTTTTCGAGATAGATTGAGTCGTTTGTTATAGATATATATTTTTTGATGTTTTTAACGTGATTGAAATTTTTGGGAAAATCTTAGTTCTCTGGTCGCATATGGGTTGATTAAAAACTACGTTTGCACCATAAAATCATGATATATTTTGGATAAATTTATATTGATCATTAAAATGGTAAATGTGAGAATATTATAATTAATCACATAAACTAATTTATTACCATCAAAATAATTGCGTTTTCAAGCAGCTTATTTATTTCGGTCATAATTGTATAACTCCATATTATATCTGTAATATTATTTTAACCATATGAACGAAGATGTTTAATAATAGCACTTTCGTTTTATACATGTATGAATGTATGCTATGTACAAATTGAGTATATTGCAAATAATCGAATTTCTTTCTATATTAAACAACTTTGACATTTTAAAACCGAACTAACTTTCGAAATGCGAGTGAAATTACAGATCGGCGAATGCGAAAGTATTTCAAAGAACTGACTCTTTCAGCGCTTTTTAAACAGCATTGAAAATCATTATCGAATTTTCTTATCTGACACCCCACACAAACAGCAAACTAAAACAAAAGTTTTCCTTTTGTAGACAACGAAAACCTAAAGTGGGAGCTTCGTATTGATGGCCACTGCTACAATCGACTATTGTTCAGCGCAATCCATTTTATAGAAAGTTAGGTTTTTTTAAAGCGAGTGTCTTCATAATGATTTCAACCCCAATTATGTATTTTTTTCATATATGTAAACAGAGATTTTGAGTCTATAAAAAAAGATTTTTATTTTACTTAGTTAGATTTTGGCATTTAATAAAATTTATTCGATAGACGCCGGCACACAAATGTACAATTAATCAATAATATAGTACCTTAATCTAATTAAATATGTATTTATGAATCCAGCTCTATTAAAAACTCTAAGAAATCATAACACTAACTTTCATTTTACAACCCTGTTCTCGAAAAGAAAACTGATAAAGTTTTTTTCTTCCCTTATTTAACTCGCCTTCGTGTTATTCCGTCGGATTTTTTCAGACTGCCGGATGAATTATGAATTCAGCGCCCGCCGCTCTTCGTTCTTAAAGTTTCTCTTTTATTTTTTTAAGTAAATTATCCTTTTCTTTGTAAACATACTCTCCTTTTTTCGGTCGCAGCAGCTGACCCGCCGCCGCTTAATGGAGTCGGCTCGAATATAATTCGGTTTACGTTCTGCGAAGCTTTCATCAGAGACGGTTTTGTTGCGGACCTTTTTACGCGTCCGCAAAGATTGAAATTGTTGTAAAGTCGGATTAAAATATATTTGCAAGAGCTTTTATTCGACGACTGAAAAGGCCAATGAGTACAAGTGACAATGCGGTGATTTCGAGAAAAGCGCGTTCAAAGTTGACCATGTACCTGCATGCATTAGGAGGAGGTCGACTGATTTGATGATATATCTCTATACACGTTCCGAATTCGTTTATATCCTTTTGACACCAAATAAATAAGCTTACATAGAAGCGATTCCTGTACATAACTCGATTTCAGTGAAAATGTCACTTGCACCCCTTGGCCATTTCAGTCGTTATTTGATCTTCGAACAAGAAAAATACAGAGTTGGAATTTTACAACCGTAAATGTGCTCACGTATTGTGTTTTATCTAAACATTATTGCATTACGCTGCGGGATTTGAAAATCTTACAAATATCGAATATAAAAATAAAGATTTTTTTCGGAAGTAATATCAATAACATTTTCTTTATCTTCAATTACAGTGTTCGGTACGGATGATGGAATTTTCTTTGTATCATATCCGCTCGCTGTAGAATGAACATTTTTATATTTTTCATAAACACATTGTAATGTTCATACTTGTGTAAGCTTATGTGTTCACTGAATTACTAATTTATTTAACAGCTTTGTTCGTAAAACACAGTATACTTAGTTTTGTAACAATGGAAATGTCAGAATATTCGTGCAAACTAAATTTAGTGTGAATGTTTTTCAGCTGAGGTGATCTTTATGAAAATTATACGGAAAAATTACTTCTTTGATTGGTTATGACTCTAATATGATATTAAATTATCGTTAATTATTAAAATATCGATCGCATTTTGTATTTCGTTATCACAGGAAAAAAATCAAGATGCATACTTTCAACTACCCTTAAAACTACAATTTCAGAATAAATATAGACTACAGATACGAGAAATAAAACAATGACCGAAAATATCGACCAAAATTGTAGAAACGTATAGATCACACCTCTCATTTCGACATCATAAAAAATATACTCAAGATGCTTTCAACTAATCTTTAAATCCACTATCTCACAGTAAATATACACACTGCCAGTCCAACATAAACAAAAACGACCGAAACCTGTATAAGATACGACGCAGCATAAACCACCTGAAGAAAACGTCCATCAAAAACAAACTAGGAAACAACCCCTAGAAGCAGAGACAGCCTAGAAGAGCGGTCAGATAGACCAGCCTAGTGCTATCTTAGAAGAGACGAGCCACTTTGGGAATTTAGGTGTGCCACTGCGAATGCAAGGAGAGCGGGTTATAAGTTTTCAACAGCCGTAAATCTTGGGGCCGCGAATTATTAGACGTTTACTGTTGCGTTACTCGCATCCCACTTATTTACATGACACTTCGGAACGGCCCCCCCGGTTTTACAACTGTACATAAAATAAGTTTTAGTGTCTGTTTGCTCTCGGGTCTGGCTTTCGGATGTAGAGCTGGCTACACACTCGTCTAGTCTCTGGGCAAGGAATGAGTGTTTACCTGTGCGCACAATGCGGGCATTAACTTTCCGCAAAATCAATACGCGGTTTGTATTACGGGGGAAAAAAGATTCAATTTAAGATTTATACGTACATGCGTATAACGAGTGTTCGTTCTTAGGGATCGTTTCGTCGTTGGGATGTTAAAAAAATTCTAGGACTTATATTTGCGCTCGTTTGGGCCATTGAAATGGTGATGTGTTGAACGTGATGCTGGACGAATTAATAATCTATGGTCACGTAGAATGTTAGAGTGAAATCTATAGGATCATCAGAGACATTAAGTCTACATTCATACGAGATTATGCAGTCCGTGTCTGTAATCTGTCGTTCTCTGTGTCACGTACTCTATTTATCAATCTATACTATTCTGTATAATTCTGTTCCGTTGGAATTTGAATACGAAAATCAGTTTTATTCTTTTCGTTTAAAAAGAAAATTTTGATGAAAAATATAGAAAATGAATATCATGTTGTAATTAAGCTTAAATAAAAATATTTGAAAAATTAAAGTGCAGTAGTTGTAATTGGAGCAGATATTAATAAGTAGAAGATAATAAAAAAAACAGCGAAGAATTAAAGTTTTATAATGACGAATATTAAACGTTAAAACTGCATATAAAAAATAGTCGATTTATGATGCGTTTTTATGTAAAATTTTCATTTTGAGAAAATGGTTCTGATACTTTTATATCAAACTTCACATGTACTGGATAGGATGTGAATACGGTAATCGGTAAAGTTTTGGGATCACATGACAATCTACGGAGTTTCTATCTGGGACGGCGTTACAGCGCAATCAAGAAATCTTTAATGATTTATATGTTCGGAATATTAATTAATAATGTACACGTTTCGGTTATTATATTAATTAAACGTAGCTGCGGAGTGCGGCAACAATTAAAATTTTCTCATAAATAATAATAAAGCGATACGAATAAATCGAAAAGGAACATTGTTTTTGCCGTTAATTAAATTTTATTTTCGGAAATACACATTTAGATATGACGCGAATTCTCAACCGTATCAATGGAAATTTTGAAATGTATTTAATTCGAAGAAAAGGGAAACTTGACTCTCATCGGAATACCTCTAAATAATTATTTATTTCTCATTTCTTTATGATCAATCGATTTTACAAAATTAATTTGAAAAATACGAGTAAAACGATTCGATTGTTTTATCAACTAAGTATACACATTTCTTAATTCAAATAAAATAAATGGAACAGATATTATAGTGTAGAGAATTTACATTATTAAAAATAATTGTCAAATAACTTATTAATTGACGATCGAAAAGGCCAAGGGGTACAAGTGTCATTTTTGTGGAAATTGAGTTATGCACAGGAATCACATATATGTACGTTTATTTATTTGGTGGCAAAAGGATATAAACGAATTCGTAACGTGTGCCTCAATATATCATCAAATCACTCGACCTCCTCCTAATACATGTAGGTACACGATCAACTTTGAACGCGCTTTTCTCGAAATCACCCCAAAGTCACTTGCACCCTTTCGTTTTTTAAGTCATAATTTAAATTAAGCTAGTTATCACAAATAACCCTAGATATTCAATTTCGTTTAAACATACACAAAACAATCAAACATTCCCCCGCCAAAAAATAAACATTCAAACGAAAAATAATCCGATTATTACAACAACAACCTATACAAACCGACAATTTTATCATTCCAAGAACACCTCCAACAAAAAAAAAACACGCACAATTCTTCGAATTCTATATTCGTCCCTCGACATACAGCCGATTAGTGTTTTCGAGCAACGAAGGGAGACCGTAGCGTGAACTTCGGAACACCCTGTTTGATTTTCCCATCTCGTCGTTTGTCGCCCAATCAAACGGCCTCGCCCCGTTTGTGCAAATATTCGCCCACGAATATAAATGACCGCGTGCACGTTCGTTATTGTCGCTCCGATGATACATGGGGGTCTTTAGTGTTGTTTTTTTTTTGGGTTATGAATGTGATTGAGGGGGTATTCGATTGATTTTTTCATGATTTGATAAGGTAAATGGGTATGTTCTTGAAATTGAAAATAAATAGAGAGCAATCTTGGATGTGTTGAATATATTTCTATATAAATTGATTCAAGCGCTTTTGTATGATACACCCAACTCTCGTTTTACACGGTGGATAGGGACCAGCAAAAACCGTGTAAGAAAAAAGACATTTTTTATTGCGCGACATTCATTATACATATATGTAGTTCAAACAAATCGTGTTAAACCAAATAAATCGTGTAAAAATTTTTTTTTCATGTTTTCAAACCGTGTAAAAAAAATCCATGTAAAACGAGAGTTGGGTGTATTTTATAGCAAAAAAATATGAGATTTTTAATTTCATGTCAACTTGTCTGGAATTATATCCACGAAATTATGCTGACGAAAAAAAGACCGGTTTTTTAAGTCACATTAAGGTTTGTGAAAAGATCGATGAAATTAATTTATTTTCTATTTTCATAATAAAAAAATTAAATAATGCATTTTTATATTATAAAATATAAAAGATTGCATTTCAAATTAATATCAAAAAAACTATAAGAGTTAAGTTTTTCAATTTAAAATGAAACTTAATAAAACTGATTCCTATGAGCTATTTTAAATATCTCATTTGTATTCAAATGAATTATAATGTAAAACGTTTAGTTTTCCACCTAGTTGAGCAGAAACTACAAATTCATTATACAATATGAAGACTTTAATAAAATAGTATCATAAGAGATAATTATATTGTACATGAATATTATTCATTTGAAATCATTCATCTGAAATTTTCGCAAAAAACAACATTCGACAAAAATAGAATAATTTTATGTACGCTTCGATTTATTATATTATTGCTTTGCTAATTTTATACTTGAGTTATATTATTCCGAGTAATCAACACGAATGTGAACATTTATTTTGTGAAAATAAATGAGTATATTACTAAATTTTATTTCGATATATAATATTGTTGTGTATAGTAAATTTATCTTAGTTGTCACTATTTGATATGTTTGAATTGAATGTAGGCGAAATGGTTAACCTTTAAGGTGTCAGAGCAACGATAGATTGACAAAGGTTCACATGATTTGTTGAGTCTCTCGTGAGATATGTTGAGATGAGACAGCGTATTTATGAAAATTCTTCGAAATATGAATTACACAACCCCCTACTATATTTATTTTAAAAAAATATTTTAATATAATATTATTATTATTTGCATTCACCCGCTCGAGTTGCTTCGACAGCATGTAAATGAGCCACAACAACAGTTCATGCATTCAATTAAACGTTCATAATAAGAAAAATCATAGGAGACTTCTAAACATCAAGACATTTCATCGGGACAAAAGCGATATTACAAAACAGAATAAACTCCGAAACAGTGTGTACCATCGACGAACAAATACAGGGTGACATGTTTCGCTTTGGACAAATAAATATTTCACGTCAGAGTGGGTTCGATCAACAAGTAGCCATCGATCACGAGCTTCGCGCCGGAATAGGCTTATTGCCGTTCGGGCGTCACGTGACGAAACCTTTGATAAATTGCGACACGAACGTTGCCCACGATCTAACTTTGTCATGTGGAAATATACTATGTATTATATGACGACTGAAAAGGCCGAGGGGCGCAAGTGACTTTGCGGTGATTGCGGAGAAAAGCGAGTTCAAAGATGGCCATGTTCCTATATGTATCAGGAGGAGGTCGAGTGATTTGATGATATATTGAGGCACACGTGACGAATTCGTTTATATCCTTTTGCTACTAAATAAATGAGCGTGCATAGAAGCGATTCCTGTGCATAACTCGATTTGGACAAAAATGTGTACCCCTTGGCCTTTTCGATCGTCATATAGTATTTAAAGGAATAAAGTAAACTAATATACATTTTCGTTGATGTTCTACGTTTCGTTGAAAATTTATTGTCAGAGATATGAAATCTTTTAATAAAAATGAATATATGTTTGCATATCATAGACTTATTAACCGTCAATTTTATGGCAGTTAAACTGTTCAGAGTTATTGTATGCGTGTTTAGAATGATTTCTGTATCATTGCATTTTACAATTTCTATTTAAGACTTTACAGTCTGATAGTTCTCAGAGGAGCTTTTTTGTAGCCCAGCCATTGCAAATATTATGTACGATCTACAAACTTAACGGGATTTACTATAGGTAATATTAGTTTACAATTGTCTCAAATTAAATTAATAAAAAAAAGACAAACTCGAACTGACTAAACTCTGACTCTCACCAGAAACCAACAAGACTCAAACCCACCATCACGAAGACACTGAAGCCCAACATGGCATGCACAAATACTTTACACCACTTCACCATCATGTGACTAATAAAAAATAATGAATAACGGAATATTAAAATGGATAATCATAAATACTTCATATCAACCTGAACACGAATGCATTATAAACGTCAGTCGTTTCGAATTGAAATTTATTCCCGTCCCTACTAATCCCTTCAAATCGATCGATTCCCGGTTACAATGTGCACATATCGCGATTGAAAATCAAATTTATATTTTCCATACATTATATCGACGTTTCGTGTCCCCGAAGTGATCAATTGTCGGCGAAATTGATTTCGGAACAAAGCTTCGCATTACGCGAACGCTAGATTCGATATTGACCCGTTCGACTTTCGAAAAATGCAATTCGTTCTGTGCAATTTTATGCGGAAAATTCACATCGGTTTCAATTGGCGCTTTTGCGAAACGAAAATTTGGAATCAATTTCGATTTCAATCGACGATTATAAATAAATGCACCGCGTATTTCAATAAAGTCGTCATGTATGCGTATTGAAAAAAATAACATTCGTTTCGGCGTATGATCAATTTGTTACAGTTCTATTGTTCGGAGTATGGAAATAATATAATTATATGTATGTACTAGAGTCACGAGCTAGCTGTATAGGAAAGAACCATGCAATACAACTCTATTACCATACGAAACACTTGCGCATTGAAAAATTGGCTTAGGAGCCTTCGAAAGACGCGATTTTCTTCTAAAAACACAACCCCTAGCCGCATTTAGCGTCAATTTGCAATTTCTATTCTCGGCGAACGTCGGTCGGCATAATTTGCGAAACGATCCGGCGAACGTTTCCACTAAACGGATTAATGCCTTCAAACGACCGACGAACATGCTATGAACGTGTCGTGTTTCATTTCGCGACTACACTTTTGTGTGCGAAATATAAATTCGAACTTTTTTTTCGATCTCAAGTTGTCTTCAGACATTAGAAAATTCAAACTTTGAACTACGGCAACTGAAAAACTATTAAAAGTTGTATTTTCTTTTTTCACAACTATTTCATATTCACAAATACTTTTACTACGTTTCTACGAATATTCATCGAAATCAGTAGTAACCTTAAGTAAATTTCTCCTCACAAAACATGAAAATATACAACATATCACATTCTTTATAGACCATTTAATACTTTTCCCATGTCTAAAGATAAGCTTATATTAAAAAAACACGATATAGTACATTTTACACACAAAAGTGTTTTCGCGAAATGAAATATGTCTATCATTTCAACAGCACTAGAAGCTAAAGTTATGATTTTTTTTCAAATTTGAAAGCTTCAAGCAATTTTATTTGTATTTTTGATATTTTTTTGTATGAAAGGCGCTTTATTTGTGGTAAAAAGTTGCATACGTGTGCACCGTGTTGCAGTTGGCGATTTGCATACATTTTCGCGAGCGAATCGCATTAGGGCGGAAAATTGGCTTTGATTGCGTGCCTCGACTTCTGCAGATTCTTGCAAGTTTTCCTGCAATCCATTATCGCGGTTTGGATGAGAATTGTGGGGTCGAAGTGCAACTTGGATTTTTAGTTTCATTTTCAACTTCAACGTTGGGTACTTACATTAGTACTCTACTCGGTTGCATGTCTACTCGAGGATATTGTTTAGAAATTACAGTGCTTCACTTTGGATCGCTAAGAGGGTTATTTTCGAATTATATTATTCGCTTTGAGGATGAACTCAAAGAAGAATGAGCTATTTTGTAAATGTTTTGCATTACACAGAGCTGGAAGATTTTATTGCAGAATTATGTAGGGCTTTATTTCTTTTGCAACCGGAATGAACGTAAATATAGTAAGCTTTGTCGTCTAACCGATACTGTCATAGTAAAGCCATTCGTTTTAGAATACGTAAAGCAGATATTCTTGCTAGCTTTTGTATGCAAGTATTCATATTTACATACACATGTGTATAAAACGAATGCATTGTATTCCCGATTCGTTCATACAAATGCTCATTTAGTTTGTTTTATTTATAACGAGAAATATGAAACATCAGAATGCAAGCATTCATAAATAATAATGTATTCAATTTCAAGTTAAATTTTCAATCAAATTATTCATTCAATTAACACAATGAAAGCATCACCAATCAACACTACAAAATTTATATATTCGAACGAAAATTCGATGCAAACGAGCGCAACAATGCCTCGAACAAAATTTGCAATCGAGTTTCATCGTTCTGTTATCATATTATAATAAATTAACAATTGTCGTTATTGAAGCAGCAGAAAGGACCGAGTCTCCCCGAATTTGCACGTCTATTTATATGCGCAGTGACGTCGGTTTTCATCATTAAAGTTGCAAACCGCGTAACACTAGAGCGTCGAGGAAAAGTGGCGTCTTGTTAAGTTTCCCCTATTATTTCCTCGTTAAATAATTTATCTTGTGGCGGTTAGCTCGTACATGCTTTTAAATGGCCGTGGATGTTTCTGTTAATTCTTGAGCGTGTGTTTGTGTGCAGAGTTATCAGATTAACTGTATAAATACAAGTTAATTGGACATTTCAACTTGATGAATGTGCCAAACGATTGTGGTCGCATTCGAAACGCGGTGAATTGCTTAATTAAGAAGTGCTTAAAGTGATAAGTTTTCCAATTTATAATAATTTCATTCTATTGAATTTTGTTTAATTTGTGTTTTGTATATATTGAGAAATTAATGTAGCAGAAAATTCCAGAAAATTCGATTCGAATCTGTACAGTATATAATTTATTTATTATGTCGAAATATAGCATGTTATAATCGTGGAACATTCGAAAATCGCTACCGTGAAAATCTCATTTACATACATTTGTTAGTCTCGATTTGCACGTTTCTGATTTTCGCGATAACTCGAAACCTATTTACCACCTAAACGGAGTTTCGACTGTACGTTAGCACTAGAAAGCTCGTTCGAATTGAAAATCTACCCACATATGAAAATTTAATACAACATTTGAGCTGTTCTTTAAAGCGGAACGCAAAAACAATGCCTATTCTCGGCACAAACCGAGCCGAGATAATACGAGCTTAAGCTTTCGGCTATTCCCGAAATATATTATTAAAATAATAATGTAGGGCAGGGGAACGAGGAAAAAAAAACAATTTTCATCGCGAGAATTTGCTTTCCTCTTAAACCCATTAGGCATTAGAGTTCTCCCGCTTCGGAGGCTCATTTTTATGGTAAATTGCATTAACTAATGGGGGTGCGGCTTTCACGGACGGCGATTTAAAAAAAGTATGTGTGCCGTAGAAAAACTGCTGTATGAAAAATGTGCGAAATTAGGATTAATGCGACGTCGTTTGCACGTAATGAAGTATGTTCGCCGCATATTTATCCCGGTCGAAAAATGATTAGATGCGCTTCGAGAGTCCACTGTACTATGAAATCTGCAGCGAAATGTTACTTTTCAAATTTTCACTGCAATTAGCATCGGAATCGCTTTTCGAATTCGCTTCTAACGTCACTTTTTCTTCGTGTGTTTCAATTTCGAACGGCAGTTTGACGACCGAACGACACGCGAAACGATCATGCGACATTTGAATTTTTCAATGCAGACTTTTAATTCCGTAACATTTCGCGTTTTGAATATTTAACGAACGCACAACGTGTTTTAGATGTGAATTATTTATGATGTTTCGATAGAGGCGAAACACTAATCGTTTCGATACCTCGTTTTGCCTACATAAAAATATCGTAGCATTTTTGGCATGTGTCTGTTCGTGCGATTCGTTAAGCCGAACTGAGGTGGACTGGTTTGGGGTTGAAAGGTGGGCCACACAATGGGGGTGGGATTCGATAACCCAAGGGGTGTTGGGCGCAGAATTGGGTCACGGAAGATTGGAAGTTATTCCGAAGCGAGACAGTGGTTTCACGACGTTATTACAGTTCGTTGTATAATTAGAAAGACGCGTCTCTTGAATGAACGTGCCCCGCAGACGAGCGATGAAACATTTGATTTGGAGTAATCATAAAAAAATAATGGGATTTTTCATTGTTGAAATTAATTTTAAACTCACTTAAAAGAATCGTCAGTGATGCTGTTTAAACAGGTCGTCTTTGAATTGCAAAGATTTTCAATTGCAATAGCATAATTGAAACCAGAAATTGTGATTTGCTTAATATTGAAAATGAGAATTGGATTTTTATAATATTTAACTGTTCGATCGCAGAACTATAATCGTTAATAAAAGAACATGCAACCCAATGATTCTTATGTTTATATTTTTAAAATATAAAAGATATGACGACGTTTGAAGTCAAGTGAAGTAAGTGACGTGAACGCGTTCAAAGTTGAGCTTGTAACCACATATACTCGTATATAATAGGATGAGGAAAAGTAATTTGATGATACATATATTTCAGCACAGGTTCCGAAATCATTTATACTCTTTTTTTACAAAAAACAACTTTTATACAAAAAAAAACTCTAATTCGAGAAATTCGTCATTCACCCAACTTATCTTCTAACGTTTTCATATAAAGTTTATTTTCATTCCACAATAAAAACACTCATATATAATAGACCAATTTTTCAACAGATACCAATTTCGACTCAGTATTCAATCGACATCAAAAAGATCAACTCCCACCGATCTAAGCAAAACTCGAGATCAGACAAAACTTAAAAGCCTCACACCAGATTTTAGCAGAACAACAGCACGCAGCATCCACCCGCACATCCAAAGTGGGCGGAAAATGGGGGTGGGCCACGTGGGCGGGTCGCACTGAGCTCATCTCGGCCGACGTATAAACAACCCCAGGGGGTGGTCGTGGGAGGGTTACTGCTGCGGGACACTAAATAGACAATGTTCACCTGAATAAATCCGACATCCTCAACGCGACGTCCCGCATCCACCCGTATCCATTTTCAGAGTGTTCTGCTCTCTCCCTTTGTATAGGTACATAATATGTAATATTGTGGTACATATGTGTTGGTTAGTATGATTTTTTCTTTGTGTGTTTTGCTAGTCCTAGTTTATCGTTTCTGTCCGTAGTCTATCGTGCTTTGTCTCTCGTACTCATTTCGTCGTGTTGAGCAGGATAAATAGATAGTAGAGACGGTGAGACGGAGCGCAATGGAGTATATAGATATAGAAAATTCACTATTTTATATGAATAAATTCGACGTTCCGCATCCACCTGTATCCATATACAGAGTATTTTGATCTCTCTGTCTTTGTATAGGTATATTTAACATTATGGTATGTGTGTATGGCCCAATAGAGTATGGATAGTAAATGTATTGTTTTATGTGAATCATCAGACCTTAATGTTTTAGTTAATTTGAATTTAACACATATTGGAAAAAATCTAAATACTAAGGGCTGGTTTTAAAGGTATATTTTTTGTAATGAATTAAAAATTGCATAGAATCGATAACTTGCTATCTAACGATTGGAATACATACACTAGATTATTTAACTGCGAATTGTTAAAAATTTAAGTGAGTGATGATAGACAAAGATGCAAATACATATGAACATATACAGTGTACCGAAAGTAGATGTCAAACCGAAACCGTTTGATACGATACGTCTTAAGAGTTATCAGAAAAATATAATTAAAAAATCTATTTCTGTATTTTATAAGTTATAGACATTTAAAAGAACCTCTAGAAAATCTACACAAAATTTTAAATTTCTAGATAACAATTTTCTATGTAAAACACAAGTGAAAAATCGAGTTTGTATATCGAAATACCAAACAAAAAATTGGGACTCAATTTCTATTCATTCTGAATACGCATGCATAGAAAGAAATACAATGCATGCGAGCATATATATCCTGCTGATATATGATTATTACATCATACGTTACACACGGATACAAATATATAGGTTAATATGCGAATATCAAATGAAAACACACCTTTTCCCGAACACCCTGTGCGCACTCGAATATAAAAGCGCGCTTCCGGATATTCCAGTTACACCTGCGCTGAGAAAACAATGCGAAGTCGCATCCTTCGGAACAGTCATATATTCCATACTTAAGGGGATGTTTTAGAAACCTATTCGAGAGTGGGTTATAAATATGTGCTAGCAGGTTATAAATGTCTGGCTATGGTGTTTTTATTATGATGCACGTGTGAGATGTGGGGGTGCGCTTTCATACTACATACTGTCGCTTTTATGTATTCAAGTGCGAATTTTATCGCTATACTGATTTATTCATGGATGGAATACCGGATAATTTTATCGACGTTGAGATTCCTAATGTATATATTGATCTAAAATTATGTTTAATAACTTTTCGGTCTGTGTTTTGAATATTCATAATGTCGAAAATAGCTTCATTAAATATAGACTCCAGCTCTCAACTTTAATAGATTGATCTCAATAAATCACTTTTTCTTTAATGAACGACCTAAAAAGGCTTCAATTACGACCCAAGTTAAGTTAACTAGGAGCACTAATGAAGCAACTTTGTTGTATATCAGTGTCTCGAGTGCTTTACTAATTATGAAACTCTATGAAAAGACAAAGGGGAAATTAAATTACATAATTCCACATCCAAGCAGAATACAAAGTGTCGAATTTTACTATTAAATTCGATGAAGTGAAATTCGTTGAATAATAACATAAGTTCTTTTTCAACAAACCATCGCAAAATTAATCGGATTCACGTCAGAAAGAGAATCTTTCTGAAAGAATATTCAAGATTTTTCATAATGAAAGAAAATCTACTAATCACTTTAAAGATCTATGAGAGAAAACCTTATTGCTTTCTTCTCTCCGTCACTGAAAAAGAGGAACTTTTTTCAATTTTTTTCTTATTCGCCATGTTGTCGAGACTAGTAATTTGAGACAGCTGTGAGGGACGCCCATTTTCTTGAATTCGAAATTAAAAACGCTTATCCGAATTTCCTCATAGCCGGGATAAGACAAACCTCTCCGACTATTTGAAAAACACTATTTCGCTTTTAATTAAACCGGAGAAGTCGACGTGTGACACATTTGCCTTAATTAAAGTTGTTTGCGCTCACTAAAACGGTAACGTGATGAAAAAGTACAATGCGGCAACTAAATATGATTAAATTTGTTTTATACTAATTCAATTAGAGGAAAAATGTGAAACACGCGAAAAAGTCTCGTTTCAATTTACACTCGCGCATTCTGGGAAAGTGTGAAATTAATCAACTTCAATATCGCTTCTTGAACTTTTACAATGTTTTTGAAAATAGTTAATTCGATTTTGTCATGAAATTTAGTGAAAATATTATAGAGATAGCAACAAGACATCACAATTTCAATTCTCGAAATAAATGACCGCGTAGCACTACGTGATTTTCCAACTCGGTTGTTGCGTCACGCCTTGTCACTTCAGCAGAAAGCTTTTGACTTTCAGCTTTCAGTTCTCGAAGGGCAAATATTACATTGATAAATGTTTCTAGGTGATATAAATACACACATATATGCGTTATTCAATATTCGACCCGAAAGCCTAACAGTCCGAATTCTGTTAATTTCGAACCCTAATTCTGTCAAGGGGAACACGCTTTCAGGACATTTCAGTTCTCGATAAATAAATATAAGACGTTGGATATGTTATGTGTCAGAATAATTTTGGATTTAATTAATCATTCTAATTTTAATCAAGTCATACGTCTGATGTAATATTTTTAATATGAGTTTTTAAATTTTCATTTGTGACACGGAGTCATAGAATAGATCTGTTTTGTTTTATAAAAAGTTTATTAATTATATACAGAAGTCTTATTTTCAACATTAATAGTCAAATGTGTATGTATATAATAATTTGAATTAAATGTTTTATGAAATTATTTATCTGAAATTCGGCGATATAATATAATTTCATAGATCTAAAAATTGAACCGAAAAAAGATTTCTAATAACTCATTAAACACGTTTGATAGTTATTCTCGACTTCCTGCTCTTTGTCAATGTATTTAGTTACAGTTAGTTCTGAACGACTCATAATACTCATACAATGCCAATATTTCAAACTAAAGATATTCCTATGCCTAGAATTATTATATATATAAAATTACTCGATTCTCATTTCAATTTCATAAAACTCGCACAGACAAAACGCAAAGCCTAAATAAAATTCTAACTGCAAATTAAAAATTTAAAACGGCAAATTCTCCCACCTCCCATATAAATACACAAGCACATAAAATATTCCCTCTCGCTTTGAATTTGGGTTAATTTTCATAGTAGAACGCTTCGCTTTTGTGAACCGTTGCGTAAAAATTGTGTCAAATTAAAGAGGCAGCAGCAGCGGGGCGCAGTCTCCGACGGACTCTCGCATGACGGAGCCCCATTAAAAGTTAAGGGGGGCCCAGCCCCGACCCCTGCGCCCCCTGAGCCCCCTGCTGCAGGGGGGGGGGTCTGAAAAGGGGCCGAGACCATCCGAGGAGAATGATCGAAAGTTTCCTGCTTCCGTTGTGGCCAATAAACAACAATTACGGATCGCTTATCGCGGGCGTGACGCCACCGATCAAAACCGGCTGCGAAATCTAGAAAAAAATATTTAAGGGTATGTGCGATTATTTAGGGTGGTTCGGATTTCGGTCGAGTCGATTTGAGGTGTATGTCTGAAATAAGTGTGTTTATTCTGTACGTATTGTGTGTCTTTTGTTTGATTGGGTTGATCGGTTTTGAGTGTTCTTCGGATTACGCGTAGGTGGTTCTAGTATATGATTCTTGATGGGTTTGATATTTTGATAAAATAATATTGATGGGTTTTATGCGCGGTCGTCCTGTATATGGAGTTCTTGGAGCGTGAAAACGTTTAAAACGTACACCATTAAAAAATCGAAGCTCGCCTATTTTCCGCCCACGCCGAACTTTCAAAAACAGATAGTTTTCGATAAAAGCTGAACGTTAATCATAATACGAACCGGAAGATGAAGAATTCGAACGTTTAAAAGGCGATGAGTTTTCGTTCGATAAACGCGATATCCAGACGTTCAGAAACAGCCATAATTTTCACCCCGAAATCTCAAAGAACGAATTCCTCGAACAGATTTTCCCGACACGATAAGCATATTAGATAAAAAAAAGCTTAAGCATATAAAATATCGGAAATTTATTCCGTTTAATTAAAAAATAATAATAAGAGCTTCACGAAGTTCGGATTGTTTGTGTGAAGATCGGGACTTCTATTCGATGAAGTGATTGGCTTCTGTCATTTCTGCGCTTATGTATGACGATTGAAAAGAAAAAGGGGCACAAGTAAAATTTTTGACGAAATTAAGTTATATATGCTTCGAAGTATGCTTATATGGTGGCAAAAGGATATAAACGAACTTGGAACGTGTACCGAGATATATCATCAAATCATTCAACCTCTTCCTAATACATTTAAGTACATACTCAACTTTGAGTACACTTTTCTCAAAATCATCACTGTGAAGTCACATGTACCCCTTGGCCTTTTCAATCGACATATATTGTCCCATTTGTAACTAATATAAGGGAGGTCTAGAACTCAAATACAAATTAGCCAATAGTAACGAAACCGCTGTAAGTCGAAGGCCTAGTTCCAATTCTGACTGTAGAATCATTGAAAAAAAAATACAAAATTCGTTACATATAATAGATTTCAAAGAAAGATACAAATGCAATTTTAAATCGAGCCGGAGACCACTTAAAACTACACGTACTTCTGAAAGCGAGAGAGCAAGAAACTTTCATCGAATTCATAATAACGTTGAATTTAAAAGGAGCCCTTATCGTCGCCACTTTTTCAACTGTCGAGAAAGTGGTAATTAGTCGTATGCCACCAGAGTTCTCTCCGGTCCGAGTACTAACAATGTGCCAACTTGGAGTCTTGCGGTTTCGTCGAAGTTTGCTTCGTCGTCTCGACTTTTTGCACCGGAGAACGCACGTAAGCTTGCATATGCTCGTGTCGTATGAAACTTTAACACTTTTCGGCTGAAATGTCGTATATATGGGCGAGGAACTTTGTCTAATGTACGTATGTGTGTGTGTTTCAATTCTGATGTGAGTGCGCTTTAGTTAAGTGGTGAGTTTGATAAATGAAGGCTTTCGCTAATTTGAGTGTGAATAATTATGTGAATGTAAATATTTTCATTGATGTAAGTGGTATTTATATAATTTTTCTTTTAAGTATTTTGTAAATAAATGTTGAGATTCACTCGAGCGTTTAGATTTTACTGCTGGTATGCAACGTAATACGCAAGACGTTTCGAGTTCACTTGAGAAACTTGCAAGATTGCTACAAAATATTTTTCTAGCTGAAAAAACAGGTTAATTTACTGGAAATAATAACGCGGATGAACATATACATATTTTTCGAATTGCAAATAATACGTACATTTGAAATTGTCATGAAGTATTGATATTTTGAAAATATAACCGGAATAAATGTTTTCATAAAAAATATCACGGATTGCCGATTGACCTGTTGATTCTTTTGTGTGGAGCTTTCGCATTGCATAGGAAACTTTTCCAATTAAATGAATAATACGCAAAGTAGAAATTCATATTGATAGTCATTTATAAATTATGAATCTTTTCAATTTAAACTCAGAAGCTTTGCAATTTGTAGAAAAACTGTAGGTATATAAAATATTGAAACTATCTATTTTCGCTCGTAAAATGAATATCCTCTTGATTTAAACCACGCACACCCATAAAACTTGCGAGCATGTAAAAAATCCATTAAAACTCCCATTTTCATCGTTTAACCTACAACACTCACCAAGGCAGCTTACAAGTTACAACATCACCTCATGAATAATACTGCAACCTAGTTTCAGCACAAAGCATTGCTCTTGCTTCCTATGCATTCACTTGAAATTCTACGACAAACTTTCTTTTTTTCCCAGTTTATACAGTTTTTCCGTACTGCGGTAGTCCTTTGATGTTGTATTTTTAAAAACATCGATGGGTGTACAAATCTATGATAAAAATACATTTTAACCGTATCAAATAGCTCATTATGTATTTAAACTATTTAAGTTCGTTGATCCTTTAAAGCTCCCGATCCATAAATTTACAATTCACGGACAATCCCAACATGTTACTTTACACAAATCGAACTTGTATTCCCAACAGATTCGAACCGCAAACTAGAACAGTATTACCATTTCCAAACCAACTATAAACTTACCATAATAACTCCATTGTTGCATCCATCATTTTCAAACCAAAATATAAACAAAAACAACATAATTTGTCATACTACATTGTGTGCAACCAACAGCAAACAAAGACCAGATACGATTTGAATGTTAACTATAAAATTTGTTTTTTTTTTTTTAAAAAGATAAAATCGCTCGAAAATAACCTCAAAGCGTTTTAAATAGGTGTTATTTCCTATAGCTACTTACAATTAGTTAAGTTAAGTTAGGTCACATTTTCGTGAATTGGGTTTTTATAAATTTTCTAGTCAAAATATTTCAATAATGATTTTTTACCATCTCTCAATGTAAAAGATTAAGTTACTGAGAGAAAACTCTATTTAGAAAATTCTAGAAAAGAGGATAGAAATTCCATAAAACTATTCTCTACTAGTATCTCCTTTCACTCGATATATAAATTTTTAAAATGTCCGTTATTTAAAATAAAGTGCTAACTGTACCTTCAGATAAACTAAACTTTCTTTATGATTCTTACGAGTTCATCGTTAATTCAAATGATCTACTTGTATATATTAGGTGAAGCTCTTATACCAACTTCAACTTATATCGATTTAAACCAGTTATTTCCAAAATATCACACGATACAAAAATCAAGTTTCAAAACACATTCAAGCAATAAAAATTACATCCACCATTCAACCAGAACCAAATTCAATTCCGTTGCAGATTGCAGACACTAATTCCTCTCATCACACACGACTCCGAAGCAGCATTCGTCATCTTCCGATGCAGATTCCAGACAATATTCCGACGATAATTTATTCGGATTATCCAACGTGACCCGCATGCATATTAACACCGAGTTGAACCACTTCCGTATGCAGATGCTGATGGCGCACAAGACACTCCTAATGGCGTCCCGACGGCCTCCGAACGGCCGCCGGCACGTACATGGCGACCCGTTCGGAGGCTGATGTCGGGGGTGGGCTTATTGCGGTTTTAGCCCGTGTAGGGGCGTGTGTGGATTAGGATTCCGAATGGTAATTGGGGTTGATTTTTATGAAGGTGAGGGTTCGGTTGTTTGTTCGGAAGTTTTGTACGTTCTGGTCGTTTTCGGTTCGGACGTGATGAGGATGTTTGGATTGTGATTGTTTGCTTCGAGTCTTTGCGAGTTGATTAAAATCTGATGATTGTGTTTTTATGTGATTTTTACATTATTCAAGTTTTTTTTAAAGCGGAAGTTATGTATAATGATACATTGTATTCTGAGGAGTTATTGCAATTGCATATGCAACTGCAACATGATTTGAAACTTTTATAATATAACGGTCTCCTTAAATAAATGGTATAAAATGAGTTTCTGAAACATGATTTTCGATAGTGTACACTATCATCAGCAAAAATAGGTTAGGTTTAATTGGATTAATTTTAGGTTTGGATAGGTGAAGTCGAATTTCATGCCAATGATATTGTACACAATGACTATTTTTTATATTTCACATCTATTATAGTTATTTTTAAATCAGATCGAACTTAATTATCATTTGATAAAACAATCCAAAAAAAGCTCATTAATTCAACAACAATAAGTGTATTACATTAAAATTGTTTTCTCTACAAGCATATTGTTGACTGAGAAAATAGAACGCAAATAAAAAATATAAAACTAAGAAATAATTATACTTGAGAAATTCATTAACACAACTGTTTTCATTTCTGTGACACTAACTAGACTATCTCAGTGTCCACTTAGCTCTCTTGTACAAGACATTGTATTTCTTGTCGAGCAAGAAATAAGCAATAAGATACAACGAAAGTCAAATGAGCGCAGTCGTACGAGCGAAACTCAACAAGCATTTCTGAAAACATTAAAAGCTTTGTACAAACCAACCAATTACCAAGAGCGAGATTTTTCAAACGAGAAATACGTTTGATAAAAATTTCAATAAAAAATATATTTTCGATAATAAAACGAGTCTACAGACCCTAAAACCTATATAAATCGTCGGAACTCGAAAGCGATCAGAACACAAATCGCATCACACTAACGAAACCCATCAAACTCGACCGAATCGCATGGGCTGATCGATGCTGCGATCATAACACCCTCGGAAACGACATCCACACACCGACCCCATGTATTCAGGGGGTTAAAAGTTTGCAGAGGAAACACACAGAGGCTCTGGTCGTGGCATTAATGTCTATTAGAGGGGATTTGCGTGCTATCGCGTTATACTGCTGCCCCATACTACGTCTAGGGGGTTTTAGGGGGTTGTGAGAACCGTGGAGGCTTTAGGGGTCGCTCACACCTAGAAGGCCACAAATAACGGCGAACATTTCCTCAAAACCTTATCCAGATCAATTTTACGCCGCGGTAAAACGGTATAAAGCGCGATCGTGACGGATGCCTTCGAGAAGGAACGCGCGCCGAATGTTGCTAATAGCTTCGAAGCGTGTCGGTTTTTTTTTGGATTTTTTGTGGTTTTCGATACCTTTGGAAATCGTGTGTCGAAAAATGAGTCTATTAACTTCTACTCAAAGTCAGCTTTATAAATCGTTTGTATGTGCCGTGTCGGTTCAGTATATTTAAGATGTCTGGGTTTGAGTCGTGTCGGTTCTAGTGAGAGTCCGCATGTCGTTTTAATTCTTAATTAATGTGGAGACTATTATTTCTTTCGAGCATTTGACTTAAAAAAATATTAATTTAACACTTTACGAAACGATTTCTAAAAATGATCACCATCTACCATATCTGTATTGATTAAAGTTGATCGATTTAGTTTTACCTATTGCGTGCGCTTTTACTTATTCTTCAGGATTTTTAACTTAGTAGCTCACATTTTCACTTAAAAAAAGTGACTGTATTGATTGATAAATATGAATAAAATAAATATCTTATCGATATATGAGTATATTTTGATGTTGAAATTGAATAGTTGAGGTAGACATTCTAATGTGCATTACATCGTCGAAGTTATTCGATCCGAGTCAATGAAGCTGGGACATCGAATATAGGATGTATGCGACACCAAATAAATACGATGCACATACAATTTCCCAGTGGAAATGCAACCAGGTGATATTGAATGTCGTCGATATACCGTAATAGAATTTATACACTTCGAGTGAATGTACAGAATCCTCAGTGCATCTGTTGCTTATATTACACAGCTCTAAATGTTATGTCGGTTGTTAGTTAAGATAGACATTTGATTATTAAACCTGTCAATTATCATTTCTTATCGAGCTTTGATTAAAGTCTATTTTTTCTTCTTTTTGATAATTAAGTTTTCGGCAGCATGATTGAATGTTTCATTTAAATAATGATCTGGAAAAAAAATCGAGTGATAATGACGGGTAATTATGGACGTCGATTTTTTTAATTATAAAATGATGTTTTAAGGTGTGCTTTTCGAGATTAAAGCCAATTCGGAAATGATAGGAAAGATGATCGTCAAAATTGAAATTTAGTTAAGTACGTCGTTTGATGGTTCTTCATTGATAAAAGTAATAATCTCATGAAAATCTTAATTAAAGTTCTCTATAAAATTTTAATGTTATTACAGTATTTAATAACACGCGCTTAAATCAATAATATAATTCTATGTCAAACACTTCATAGGCATACAAAATAACCACTACCCCTCTTAACAAAATATTAATATCTGCACAAATTTATAATTAAATGTACTTAATATTTCATTGAGGACGAGAATCCGATATTATTCAAAATTAATTTCGCATCCGGCGCTCGCTATCAAATATTCATTACACGAAACGATGGTTAAAAATAAATTTCTTATTTACACTCAAATTGATTTCAAACTCTATATCATGTAAGAATAAATTAAAAAATACACACATCAAAATACTCAATATAAAATTTTATCAAAAAAATTCATTAAAATTTACGTTGAATAAAATTTCCCTTTAAATTCAAAGTGTTGAAAATTTCACTCGAAGACTGATATTCGTTAAGATGCATATCGACTATAAGCCCCTTTTACACATTCACACGTTGAGAATTTCACTCGAAGACTTCACATTTCTTATCAAACGTATTATTGCTTTCATTTCAACACGCACATCAAATAAAAGCTCCGTTTACATATTTACACGCATTAAACGTGTAAACTCATTGAACGTCTCACTCAAAGACCGTTCAAGCGCATGTTTTAAAACATTCAACACACACATATACAAAACAGAATGGAGAACAAACACGACGATAACGAGTGATAATCGGCATAATCACGAATCTCCACGCGAAAGAGGTTCGTTACGAAAATTCCGCATTTCGAGTTTGAAAATTGCGAAACGCAGCGTGTACACGTTTTAATAATTCAACTGCCGGAGTCATAATGAGATTTCCCTCCGAAAGATTTGATTAAATCCGAATTTCGCGTTAAGTTGTCGAACAGACAGATCCGGCGGCGAAATTTAAATCTGCGGAAACTGGAAAGTTTCCCCCGAGCTAAGGGAAAACACATAAACATTCGCATTTCTCTCGTCCACTCTGTGTCCCCGATGTTTCTAATTCGGATCGGAAACGGGGAGATATTCGGTAGGTAACGAAACGGGTTGAAATGTCGAATTTCTTGGGAGAAAATGGGGGAAAACTCGCGCCTAATTGGCCGAAAAGCAAAGAAATCGATCGGAAAAGCGCTTTCGCTTAAAACGCAAACGTGTCTCGCGAAAAGTTCTATTTCGGATCCGAGCGGTTGTTTTCCAAGTTTTTCCGACTAATGTACCTATATTGAAGGTCTCGATGTACATCTACAAGATTTATGTTCTAATTTAAATATATCAAGATTTTACTGCTTTTTTTTAAGTAATTTAAATTGTTTCATTTCAATTTCGACTAAAAATAAAACAATTTTTATGTACAAAATATAATATTTTTGAAAGAAGTTAATGTTCATTTATTGAAAAATTTGAATAAAAGAAATTCAATATTGTATACCTTTATTCCGTTTCAAATACGAAATAAAATTCTCACATTTTTTCAGATTATAAATTCAGATGAGCAAAGGAATTCTTGATACAACGTGACATGCCGCCTGCTAAAACGTTCATCCGAAGCGAAAGGTGGAAAATAAACGCGTATAATATCGGAATCTGCAAATGTCTTTTTATTTGCCTAAAATACACAAATTCGTATTCAGACCGTGTAAAAATACGCATTGTATTTTTGACCGTTACACAAATCGAATTTTATACGAACGAAAATCTTCGTTTGTTATGAAAAACAACGCGGTTACGATATCGAAAAATAATAGACTGCTGTTTCGGAACTTCGAGTCTTATAAAACTCGACTTTGTAAAGTGTTGTAAAGGCGCAGCAGCGTCTTCTGAAAATTTTCCAACAAATAGCGCGTCAAGATTTAACTTTCGTGTATCGCTCACGTATAAAAAGAGGTACACGTTTAATCGATTAAAGGCTTTTCCTTACATCTAGGTATTTATATATAATATGTACGTATGAGTCGTTTAGAGCTAAATGTAACTAACTCCATATAGTTAGATATCGAGAAAATCCATCGAAAATGTTTCATTACGTTCATTATTGTATTCTTCAGAAATTATAAAGGCACAAATTTGTTTATTATTTATATTGAGTCATGTATGTAGTCAATTTACATTAGAGTACATAATTGAATAAAATAGGTACGGAAATAAATGATTTATTGTCTAGTGGACAAAAAATTTTGTTATTTACTAGTATTTATCTTAATCATACAAAATAATATTTTTAGTACATTGAAAATTTTGACTTAAACATTTAAAACCTATTTTTTCTCAAAGAGTGGAGTTTATCAAATTCAGCTTTAAACGGCTCATATGTAACTATGTTTAAGCTTATACAAATATCGCAAAACTCGTAAAATATACGAATAAAACGTATTATAGTTTAAAATTTACTCAATTATACTTTCAATGCAAAACGACAAATATTAAATATATTCGAAAAATTCATGATTTTGTATAAAAATATTGTACTGAATATATGCTATGCTAATAATATGGAAAATATTCTATGAACCGTGATCGAAAATTGAATTATTATACATATCGCATACGCATAATGTAATGTATGAATGTATTCCTGTCCCAAATATAGAAATAAAAATGCGTCTTTCCTCCAAGGGAGGAAAATTCGCAATTGGAAACGTTACGGAATTTGCATATCAAAGATAAATTAGTTTGAAAAGTTCGACGCGAGAGTTTTGATTTTCGCGAACAACGAAATTCGTTGTTCAGTTACCGAAATCTAGACTTTATGAAAGGCTTTGAGTTTGAGATTGAGTATGAGCTTATGCGACAAAACATCCAGAATTCGTAATAAATTGAGAAAAGTATATTTTTAGTTAAATTTCATTTCATATCTTTTATGAATATTACATTCGATCGTTTTGATTCAATCGATTCTCGATTGTTTTAAATGGAATCATATACATTCACATTAGTTTCACAAAAATGATTCGCAGTATATGAAAACTTCACGTTACAATAAATCTATATGTAACGGCAACTTTTTTGTTATTATAAATCAAATATAATATCGTTTTGATTGTTATTGTATTCTAACAAAGAAAAAAAATCAGAAAGAAAATTAATAACATTGTGTATGACTTTGCAACTTTTTTAATCAATATCTGAGAAAAGGTTTTTCTTTTCGTGTAAGTATTTTTATCAAAACAATGCCAAAATGATTATTTAAGATATAATAACGCATTTTATTTCAAAATATATTATCTAAAATTTTAAAAAAATCTGGAATCTCTAAATAATCAATCAACATACTTAAATACATTAAATTAATATGATTTTCAAGCGTTCTAATGATCAAATCTATAAAAGGAAATAAATTCAATTTTCATAAAGAAAAAACGCCTGAATCCAAGATGAAGAAGATTCGATCTATTAAACATAACCTTAATAACACTTAACGCGCCAGTTTCCTGGAAAATCGACATTTTCATCGGTTCTTTCTCGGAAAGAGGGTAAAAGCCTTCTCGGAAAATATATCTAAATCGCCCTAGGACAATGCGATATTTATTTATCAAGCCTAATTCTCATCGACCATTCTTTTATTTCTATAATTAATATCTTTATATTTGTACGAGCAAATATTTATTACACGCCTACTCGCCTCGATTGAATCATTTCTGAGAATAAATCAATCTTAAAATAACTACAATAAGAATGAAACCTTGTTGAGAATGATTTGATTGAATTTATCAATATCTAGACACGACTCGCCTATTATAATGAAATTAATTAATTCAAATATAAGCGTTTCAAAGAATTATCAGTAAAAAAAAAACAGACAACCGTCCAATTACATGAAAATATAATAGGTCCCGTATATAGCAATTTCAGATTTCATGAAGAATGAAACCCACGTAAATTTTGAGTTGAGGTTCTTTTTGACGGTTTCAAACAAAATGCAATACAAAGCTCTAATTTATCTTTGTGTGTATCATAATTGCGCTTGAACTGCAAGTTTCTGTTATTAAAAATACCAGTCCCAATTTCAGAGGGTGAATTGAATTGTGAAGTTTGTGAAAGCTTATTTTTATATTTATATTAATTTCGATTCTATAAAATAATCTTATGAAAAGAAAATTGTTCCGGTTGTGGTCGGAAAATTTTCCCCAACCATAATCTAGAATAGAGCTACAAAGAAATATCGCATGTTATATAAAATATCATACTAAAGAAATTCGAGATATATAAGATATAACTGTACAATACAGAACCAATAAATTCTCTCACCTAACAAAAAATTAAAGACCGAACACCCTCGATCCTCCTAGGTGTTTAAGCCGCCTTAAAGCACCTCTCCAGGCCACTTAGGCCTTCGAGATGCTCTTGTTTATTTCTTCCTACTTTAGTGCCGCCGTTAGTAGTGAGGCCCGCTGTAAACTTTTATATATCCCGCAGCACTTTGAACTTGTCCGATTGAATTTCGGGCCGAAGTTTCGCCCATTTACCGCAACCAATCACACAGGCCCCGCAAACAACCGAATGTGCCGAAGAAAAATCTCCCCAAGACGCCGGAACAAATGGGCACATGTTCGTCTTCGGGATGTGTTATGTGTGTGTTCTCTTCGCGAGAAAGTGGGCGATATAAAGTGAGCCTTGGCACGTTTGAAGGGGGAAGAGAAAAGTGGCATAAATTAGGTAGGTGAGTAAATCTAATTTGCACCGCGGAAGCTTTTCTACTTTGATATTCCGTAGACGAAATGCTCTAACGGCCGTGTTGCTTTAATTACGCGAGAATTGTTCGGAGTGGATTAGATTTTTTTTTTGAGTTCATATAACGTATTTAAGTGTAGTCGTTTGCTTCTGATAAGATCGGTTTGAGATTTTTATAAGAAAACTATAATAATATCGTTCACTATATGCTTTGGAGTGGCTTTATTTAGTAACTAATCATATAATTTTAATTGGCCCATTCTCTCGAGAGTCGTATACATACGATAATAATACGATACATGAAAATATAATAGGAATCCCTTTGACCGTTGCTCTTGTTTTCGCTTTTCGTTAATTGCAAGAGGATTTTGTCGTGCTTTGCTTTCGAGCAATTTTTGCTTACTTTGAAATTATTTAATATAAAAAAAATAAACTAAAAAATTTTGCTTTTTAATCGATACAAATTGCTTAACATAATATAATTTAGCTCTAAGGAAAATATTGAGTGATGTATTCAAATGGCCAAAAATAGAACAAATATCCTATTTTTGAAACTTCTACTGGAAAAACCTATGTTTTTCGAGGTTGACAGCATCTGCCCCTTTCCCTAGGCGAGTGCTCTCTATGAAAAAGTAATCGTAGCGAGTTCTCGCGAAATGACAAATGACAGCGTCACAAGAATGACGCTCGCATGTAATAGTACGTTTCTCGCAGTCGACGATTTGCATTACACGCACTCCCCGAGAGTTTTTCTTCCTACTTCCCCCAACTTCACAACTTTTCCCCACCCTATTTCACTTCACATTCTCTCGTGCATATTCTCTTTCATCTGTGCTTGAGAGATTCGCTGAAAAATCAATGAATTATTAAGAAAATTTCAGCTGAAAAAATATTTTTTTGATCGATCGATATGATCGAATATTAGGTCTCTTATTAGTGTGAAAATTGAATGTTTAGTTTCAATTTAGTTCGAAAATCATATGGAGAAGTTCTCGAACCTCTGGTATATATTCCGGCCTTATCTAGACAGGAAAAGGTACACCTACTGGGAGAATCTTAAAACTCGTTCGCGAATAAAAGCTCAGGGAGCCCGCGATTATACGCGACCGTCTCGAAATTCAATTTCTATCGCGCGAACGAAAAAATATAAACGTAAGAAGGTAAAGTGAAAAATAAAAGTATTCCGTCCGCGCGACTCGAAACACGAACGGAATAAAACTGTGTCTGTGTCTTACACGTGACAGGTGAAATATGAATTTATTTTTCATTTTTCACCCGATGCTTTTGTTTCGATATTACCTCCGCTTAAACGCATCCTCGTGCTCGCCTTTTTTTTTTAGAAAAGAACAACTCTTATTTACTCGATATTAAATATTTTTTATGAATATTTGCATTGAAATTGTCTTAGACTCATGCGCGAATCACGCACGAAAACAAAAACGTGAAAACTATCCACACTCTAGATTTGCAAAGTTCTTGCGTGAATCACGCATGAATCTGAAACTTGCATTAAATATCAATATTTTTTTATTATATATTATTCTTCATTGATATTTGAAGCAATTTGATATAATTTTCACAAAGATACATTGTTTCGATTTATAAAGCGCTGAATAATATGAACGTGGGCGGCGAAAGGTTCGTCACATTATATCATTTTTATTCTATAGCTGCCGTATTCCGCACTTTTTATTAACAGTCATTTTACATAAAATATATAATGAAGTCAAAAGCGTACCGTTGGCGTTATCGTTTAAATGTAGCAGTTCGCAACATAAAGCTGTCACTTGCCCGTGATAAGATATGCGTGCCATAAATTCGCGAAAAGCGCGAAAAATTCGAAAACAAACGCTACTGTCTCCTTTTTACCTTAACAAAAAAAAAATACGCACAATACACAAATAAATAAATAAACGTGATTTGAGTAAATCACACGCAGGGGAGACTCGCTCTTGACATTCAACAAAGGATAGTCGTTGATTTAAAATTCGCACACACGTGCGCGTTTCGCGATATTGTACAATTTGTCATTGTCATGTTCGTTCGATACCCAATTACAAATGGGAATTCAAATTCGAATGAAACAATTATGATATTGATGTGAGAACGTTCCGCGTATTTGAGCAATCGCAATTATTGTCTATTTTGCGCAAACGAGTTCGATTTTCCCAGTATGCTGCTCGATTATTATTCGTTTGAAATTTCATTATAACATTCAAATAACTCGATCGAATGAATTCACATTTAACGTATCGATTCTTAAAATTTAGAATGGAATTTTCGCTTATTTTCTTCGGCGAATTCTGAAGCATTCGCATTCGAATTATTTATATCATAATATCCTATCTGCACAAACGATTCGGACGATTTTCGCGATATTAAACCGCTTTCGCTGGCACAAAGCCTTCTACGTCCGCAGCATAAATTCAAAGATCCAAACATACGTATGTATAACACTAACGAAGCATATACCAGAAACAAATAGACAAATTCGACGACAATGCACGTACACCTTCCAGTGTATTCAGTTCAGAGGTCGTTATCGACCCACCGTAACTGTTCAAACCGTGTCGGCGCCAAATAATTTGCAACTTGTATTCTAGGGGTGACTACAATTTTAATTTCAGATTAAAATTCGTTAAAATCGTCGAATATTTCGACCGATTTCAGTGAGTGATTAAAGTTTCTTATGCGATCTAGTCAAGAGGATTAAGATGTCGTTTGAGTTAATGTTTCTGAATGCAATTGTTGTAATAGATCAAGATTGAAAACAGAATAATTCTATTTTTCATTCATAATTAATTATCAATGTGTATCCAAATGGTTATCAGTAGAACATCTACACATTTGAATTTCCAAAAATAGTGCGATTCTATCATAAGATATTTGTTATTTAAGGTAAATGGCTATAACTCTGTCAGGTTAATTTTGTAGGTATAATTTCGGACTAGTTAACTTAAAATTGGATAAATTGAGAAATTTTGTGTTTTTTTTCGATTCGAAATGTCTGACGAAAGTATTTAAATGGTTTGATATGGAGAAATATGTGTAGTTAACATATGCGGTATTTCATGATTTTCATAATTTTAGGAATACCCGACAAAGCCTCATACAGTATTAAGTACACATGTATTTTTCTTAGTTGATTCTAAATAATTCAATTTATTCAGTCGAAATTTGTGTAGCTTAACATTCTTAGTCAATAACTTCACAATGAATTTCCGTTTTGAAATTTATTTTTTGAGAATGTAGCTACATATAATTAACTCGCACCGAGCGTAAATACATGGTTATATGCACTATCACTGTTAAAAAAAATCTGGGTTATATGCAATCAGTCCGATCACAACGTGGATGCACTTAGTCCAGTTTTTGTACACAAAAAATCAAAAACAATTAAAAACCGAACGACTAACCCTATCGAGCAAACACAGCATCCTAACCCCAACACAGACGCGTATAAATAGCGAGAGCTTTGTGCGGGTTGGCTTTCAACGTAACCGTAAACAGGGTCGTTGATACGTCTCGGGCTTTAAGTCACGTACTACGAAGAGAGCGACACTTCCACCGCACCCTGTACAATCCACGTGTGCGTTCTCAGGTGATGTTCTCGTAGTCAGGTTAGGTTCGGGTTCGGCTATTGCCTTTCGATAGCGATGTTGAGAAATGGTCGTAGACGACATCAGAAACGCGTTACAGGGGCCTGATAAATCCCATCAGAACGCCCTCCTTTCACTGTCGATTGCGGTCGTCTTGTGTAGTTTCGGGAACTTTTCGCTCCTCGAGGTGGACAAATCGAGCGGACGTTGTACGTTTTGTGTTTTTGAAATCGTTTTGGAAAGTGGATGTTTTAGTTTTTGTAGGAAAACGTTGGATAAGTCTTGAGTTGAGGTGTGGTGGAGCTGGAATGCATTGGTATGGCGTTTCGCTGCGTTTTTGTGAACCGAAGCGCGTTCTACTATCTTTCTACAACATTGAACATTAAAAAAAACATTAGGATGTTTATAAATTATTAAATAAAATTTTCATCTGCAGCGTTGTTTTTGATAAAAAACAAATTTTATGAAAAAAATCGTTATTGGAACCTGAACATTCAAAAACTATCAGAAAATATTTCTGTGACTCACAAAACTTTTTAATTTGACTTTTTAATATGCGAAAACTACAGAAAGTACTACACTTCTCATGCACAGTTGTATAGTTTCGATGAAAGTATTTTAAAAATCGATTTTCCTCTAATATCTTTTTGATTTACAAATCGTTTCTTATTTCAAAATAATAATTTTCAGATTTATACTTATGAAAAAAATTCAAATTAATTCGAAAGATTTTAGTTATAAATATGAGATACTATTACTTCGATTAAATAAAATCGATTTTCTATTTCGAAATATGTTCCGTATTCAAGCACAAAAATAAATACTTTCGCGTGTTGAAAACACGTGTATCAATGACTAGCATAAATTGCGTTAGCCCCTTATGTATAGAAAAATCTAAAAAAGTTTCATTTTGTTCGCACCGAAAATATACGCCATGGCCAAATTCAACATTCTAAGTATCTCATATATTATACGAAAAAATATTTATTTCGTACAAGATATATTACGAGATAACAGTTTTTTTTTTGCATCTGAATTGTTAACTTGCGCTTAAAACTATAATTTAAATTAAACATTATATAAAATAACACCGCAATTTTTATATTTACATTCTTCCGCACTTTTTCTGAAGAGGTTTTATTAATAAAAATTAGTATCATATTTAAAAATCTTAAGATGCAATTGAGATTATTTTCACTTCAACGTTACCCTCGAGTAATTTTAAAACAAATTCTACGTTGACAAACATAAATGCGCTCAAATTTAACATCAATTAAACATCACATATTTAACATTCAGCCAGTTCACAACCAGAGAATATAAGAAAATACATGACGACTGAAATAGCCAAGGGGTACAAATGACATTTTTGTCGAAATTGAGCCATGTACAGGAATCGCTTATATATTTGATGACAAAAGAAAATAAACGAACTTGGATTGTGTACCGAGATATATTATCAAATCACTCACTTCCTCCAAATATATGTACATAGGTAAATGCTCAGCTTTGAGCACGCTTCCCCCGAAATCACCGCAAAGTCACTTGCACCCCTTGGGTCTTTTCAGTCGTCATATAATACACCGAAGCAGAATCATCTAAATGCAAGAAACGTCTCGAAAATAACGACTCGGAACCTCAGACAGCCATCAAATCAAAAAGTGAAATACGTCACCTACAACACTGCACAGATCCGTCGCTGCTTCTATTCCAGGGGCTTCAAACTCGTAGGCTTCATCGATCCTCAACGGAAGGTCACATACGAGCTTCAAGCACACACATACACAATAAATACATATATACAGACATAGTCCCAGATTCGTACATAGGACGTATTGGCGTTAAAATTGGATCACACGTCCCGTTAATTTGCCAATAGCACACTTCCGTCGAACTCGCTGCGAAGCGGAAGCGTAACGCGACGTCGCGAAATCGCAACCCCTGACTTTGAAGGCTCGACTTTGGTCTGGTTTAGGGTTTAGGGCCATTTATCACTTGCCCTTACTGCTAAAAACGTCCGGGACATAAGTCAGGGGTGCTTTTTCGGCTGCAAGGGGTCCGCTTTTAACATCAGTCAGTTTCGAGTCAAATTAACCGTCATACGCACGAGTTGAGACTTAAATTTGAGTCGTTCAAAGGTGATCGTAACTAATTCACTTTTTGATAAAAACGAGATTTAAATATCAAAATGATTGGTACAGTCATATATTTTAATGTGTGAAATATGTTTCGAGAATAATACCATTAAATGGAAAAAAATTGTTTGGACGTGAGATAGTAAATCAATTATTTTAGAAGCTATTTTAACAATACCTATACTCTGATGTGAATTGATCGAATTTGCAGTTTTATTATAAAAAAATGTTTTTTTTTTAATTTTTGAAAAAATAAATAATGAAGGGAATTTCGTGAAACGCGTTAAGCATGTTTAATAGTTTTTCTCAACGTCTTGATTGGTGGAGTAAATCACGATTAGCTCTGAAAAGCTCATACATCTGATTGAGCTGTATTAATGAAATTTTAATTTTTTATCGGAATACGATGAATGTTAGAAAATCTTTTTTTAAATATGAAACAAATGAATTGTATTTATGCAACATTCAATATGATTAGTTGGAGTTGTTGCTGAATTTTCAAATTAGACGTATTTCAATTATGCATGTCACGGAACTGATACAGTAGTTATATTATACAAAGTTCGGGAGCCACTAGTTGATAATTGTTAATTCAACAGATTAATAGATTTCCATATATTAATAGTTGCATTGAAACTATTATACTACATTAAGGTTATATTATATTTGAGGAAAAAAAAATATTTTAACAATTTAGAAATATTGATATCCGACCTAATTGACCCGCATGTCACAAACATTCGTCGGACGCAATTTTCGAAAAGGAACATAAATACAAATGACCACAGCACGCGTCCCAATTCCTTTGAGTCCATTTAAGAATTAAACGGCTCGAAATATACACACAATATTTTCACTCGCTCGATCGAATTTTCCAACAGAAAACTACTGGCGGTGAGTAAAATTAACACGCTCATCATATTTTATATTTGTAAACAAATTTGTGAGCATCGACCGGTACATGGAGAAGACGGAAGCTTCCGTTAATTAAACGGCGGTTTCAGTGTTTCGATAAATTTCGAAGGCTCGATTTCGACGAGGCAGCGATCGTAAAACGTCGGTCGTCGTAAACGTAAACCCGCCCCCTATCGTTTATTATCTCGGTTTTGATATCGACAAATTGCATAAATTTAGCATCACTTTGCTCGCTCGAGTTAATTTTGCGTGGTATACGTAGATGCAATGCGAATAAAATCTATATACTTGTACGTTCGTGTTTTGTGTTTTCGATAATAAAGTTCGCATTCGACATAAACTCATATCGATTAGGTGATAAATAATATTTAGTAATATACATCGTATTGTTTTCGTAGGTTTATGATTCGTACTATATAATATACACAAATACCAATATGAGAAATGATTTCAATTATAATAGTACGATTTGGAATAAAAATGACTGGAATTAATGAAAAAAAAAATGGATTTTCAATTTGAAACTCTATAGAATTGTATGTGTACATTGATAGTAGTAACATGTTTATTCTGTCGTTTACTTTTTTCAATTAAGTCAGAGTATATGTAATTTTTACGATTAAGCTTTTACGATTGGACTCGCGTAAAGCGAAACTCGATTCGAAAACACGCGCCAGAATTACGTTTGCAACGTCCAAATCAAACTTTATTTGACCGTAAAATTACGCAAAACCCGCGTACTATTTGCACGCACGCTACAGGCTGAATAAAAAATGTGTATAATATAATATCGAGAGGCGGAAAAAAAAAATACAATTCGTTGTTTCCACAGAGAAAACGCTATTAATAATAATTCCTCGTGTAAACGCAACACCCACCTATAGGTATAAAGCGAGCCATTTTACTTGCTAATCGTACGAATGTTTCAAAAACACTCCGCTTTTCCCGCCTTTTTCGTCATAAACGAGCAGCTCGAATAAAAAAGCAGGGTGGCAAACGTAAAATCGTAGCGGCGTAACAGGTTGGCAATTTCCACGCCGTAAAAAACGACTAATAATAAAAAGTTTGCTTTCGGCCATCTTGGACAGCTATATGGCGGTCGATTGTTTTAATTGAAAATGTTAAATTATTAATATGGCTTAGCAGTGAGGAGGGCTAATGTTCCTTTTATTTTTATTTTATTGAATACATAACCTATTCGATTTAATTTTCAACTCAATATTGACATTTTATTATACTGACTTAAAAAAAATAGATAAATTATTTCAATATTACAATGAATAATTAATGCAGTGAAACTTCCGTCTGAGAAAACAATCTATTTCATGGAAATTCAAATCGTTCAAAGTTTATATTAAGATTCATAGTAATATTCCATATTAATTTTGATTATTATTCATCAAAGATGTTAGAAACCCTTGTTCTAAGTTTCATATTTTAATTATAAATTTATTATATATTCAAACATACATAATTTTTAAAGTGAAATACATATATATGCAGTAATTTAATTCATTAGATACTAAATATTTTCAAAGTGCATTCGTGGGAAATATTTGAAATTATTAATGAATAAAATTTACCAGTTCAAAAGATATTAAATAGACACTTGAAAGTGTTACTATACTACACTATGTTTCATCAGCTCTTTAATTTTCATGTGAATTTGATCAAATAAAAAAATATGGTTGCGAATTGATACTATTATAGTTCTGAACCGTGTTCATATCGATTTATACTCAATACTGCGATGAAACTAATACTCGGATCATCACACCGGATAAAAAAAAACTTTACATACTCCGAAGATAATACGAAAACTCCATTCATTTCCCGTAAAGCAGATTGCCTATACACTCCCCAATAGCCGAGTTTATTACATAAAAAAGAAACCCGAAAATCTTCGAACGGAGCATAGAAAAGTGGAATCGCACGCGTTCGCGGATCAAACGTCGCTCGAACATTTTCCTCGGGAGCGGAGCAGTTTCCTCGGAAAAATCCCATCATGTGCAGCTTTATTTATTGGGTAGTTTCGCTTCGCTTTTCCCGGGAAAAAGTCTTCGAAGAAAAGCCGAAACGGCGTAACGACGCGGCCCATAAGGGCGTATCGACCGCACGCCATTGCATACACGTGCCGTCTAATATCACTACTACCTACTACTACTATTACGAAGGAGAGTGCAGTTTCAAAACTATCATTTTATGGGGATTAGATGCGATTTTCGCCTAAGTGCTTTATTTGGAACGAACCGGCCTCGACTTAAGTTTTAAATCTTGAACGAACTCGAAATTTTCACACTTAAAACTCGTCGACTTACTGAAGTTGGATTTTTATAATTTAAAATCGATGCTCTTATGATGATTTTATTTTATAGTAACATTTATATTTCATATGAAAATAATGTTCCTTTACCATATTTTGAATAAATTGTATAAAAATACAATTTATAAATGAGCAAGTTTCTTCATGAAAATTTTTAGCATCATCATAGATGGATTAAAATACGATTCACAGCTCACTATTGTTTTCATATTAATTATATTCAGCATTTTAGATCTAAACTGCTACGTTTTGTCTTTATCAGATCACACATCAATAATTGATCGATATTCGATTTATAAGATCACACATGAACATGTTAAAATACTATATTTAAATTATAAATTCAAAAATTTGAATCTTAGTACACTATACTATCAATGTTCAAAATAAATTCTGACATAACAAACATAAATTTGGCTCTACACAAAATTATTAAAAACTTGTGAAAAATGGAAAAAAAACCTTTTCAATCACAGCGTTATAGATCTCTATCAAAATATATTACGTCCATTCGTCAATTTTACAATTTCGCGAAAATTTGTACGAACGAGCCGGTGGAGAATTTTGATTCAGCGCCCATCATTTGCGCGCTGCTAAAAAAAAAGCCATCTCTATATACCAAGGCCAAAAGTCGTATTTTTTATTCTGAGATTTTTTCATCTCATTTTTTCTGGTAGGTCGTATCTTTCGCTGTGATTGCGCCGTTAGAGTTGATGACTTCGCGACGCCGCTCTACGTGAATCGATGTCTACGTACAGCACGATCTCTCCCTTAGTACGCGCCGTACAATACGAAAACCGTCTTGGCCGAAGGGTGTTTGTTTATTATTTATGATTATTCTCGTGTGTGGGTCGCAGAAAGTGACCCAGTTCTTTGCAGGCGTGAAAAGTTGCCGGCGAGTTATTAAGCGCGTGTTGCACACGAGCGATAATTGAAAAGTTCGGTCGCTTTGTTTTCGGGGGAGTGCTTAAATTTTCATATGTAAACAAACTCTGATTGTTACTCTGAATTGGCGCGGTGTGAATACGTTTTATATAAAATACGTTCAGGTCGTTATATTCGATTGTGGTTTTGTTCGATTTTTTTTAATGTTGTGTTTAAGGTAGAAATATAAGTAAAATGAAAACACACTTAAAACGAATGCTTTTGAAGTATTTTATCTTCAATTATTTTTAGAGAAATCTACTCGTGTTTCATATTGTGAGAGAGCTTATTGTGCCGTAAGTACAAGTTACCTTAGAAACCGTAAATTCAATTTCCAAGTACTCATACAATATATCTTTCTTTATATATTTTTCAATTATAATAATAAATAATATTAACAAATATTATAACAACTTCATAAACGTTATATTTTGGAGTAATTTAAAATATTTCCAAAATTATTAAACGTAATGACAAAATTACATGCACGTTGTAAACACAGATAACACGTTACCCAATTAAAATGTGTGTATTGTAATATTAGACATTGTTATGCTGCATGATTCGTGCACAAGAGTAAGCCATTATGAACATGGGATGAACTCTGTTCTCATCGGATGAAACGAAAACATATTAGAATAACATTAATAATTATAAATTATATATGCAAGACGATCTTGTTTGTTGTTTGCGTTCGGTTCGAGCGCTGTTTTTGCGGAAAACCATTCTCGCCTTTTGTTATTGTTTATCCTGAAACGACGTAATGGCGACGACGCTCAAGGAATACCCAATAAGCTCCGGATATACAAAATATATTTCATCCGAGTGCAAAATTTAAAATCGAAACACTTTTCAGATATAAATTGATATTTTTCACAACAAAGGCTCTGATTAAACATCGTTCAACAACCAATATTGTTAAATCCTACACAGTATCCAACTCGAGCGTAGCAATTTCCACACAGATCGAGATTATATAAAACGCCCACAGCCTCCAACCCAATTCAATCTCACATCTCATAACCCACCCACAAACCGCCCACGTTGCAACAGTGGGCGGTTTTCGCCGCCCACCCACCCACCCACCCACACACACGTGTCGAGTGCACCGTGGGAAATGAGCTTTTGCTTTCTTTTTTTTCCGCTTCAAAGGTTTGAGAAGCCTCCAGGAAATAAGCCCTACGGTGTGACGTCACGCGAGACACGTACGTTACGTTAACGTAACGTCACGTGAGTGGACGGCGCTGAAAATAACGCCTTCGAATTTCTTCGGGACGTATAGAGTTACGGTGAAAGCCTACGTTTCGTCGATGTACTAAATGGGTGTTTTGTTCGATGTGTGACATGTCAATTTCATTGAGGTTTTATATGGTAGAAATTATTAAATCGTTCTAGAATTGATAAAATAAGGTATATATACATATACTTGTATAGTAGATTATCAGCTAACTTAATCTAATTTCTCACGGTCTACACAACAAGTATCTTAAATATTTTAACTATCATAAACTTTAAACTTTCATACATCAACTCTATCACTATTTAAAGTAATTTATATTCATTAAAATGCTTTATTCAAAACTAGCTTCTGTGACTTAGTGTTTCTTGAGACTCTTTGAACTTCAAGTCGATTATGAATCGTTGTATTTCGTTTCCTATTCCCGTTTCCGTAGTAAATATCGTTGCGTGTGTAGGTTATGCATGTTATTTGCTCCAGTTTTGTTACGGCTAAGATATAAGAGGAAACCCCGTAAATAATAAAACGTAATTATACAGAAACGTTACCAAATGTACATAAAATGACTCTAGAAAGTCTCGCTGCCAAAGGATCAACTATTAAAGAGTTTATCGACTATAGTAGTATGTATATCTATATATTTTTATATAGACTTTAACAAAAATACATTCCAAAACCACTATTTTTATTAAAAAAACACAATATTTACATTAGCAAAGAGCACTGCGTAAAAAATCTCACAAAATTCCGCACTTCCAAAAATTCCTGATTTTTCATAATCCAATCAACGCGCGCTCGGAAAAATCCAGATTTTTCCGGCAACTTTACATCACCCAACACCCGACCATAAACACACACACACATACACACACCCCATACACGTTTCAAAGAACATAATAATTTAATTCGTTGCGAAATTAAAACGCGTTTGACGCGAGGGCAAAGGCAGACCCGGCCCTAAGATCAAACAATCTCATTTTCCGCGGAAAATGCCCAAAGGTAATAATCGGTGTGCGGAGGCCGTTTGAAACATTAGCGGATTAACCGGCATAACCGGACTGTGCTGATGGGGTTCGTGTTGTTTTGCTTTATGGGGTTTGTATGGGGTATGCCTGTGCTTGTTTGATGTCGAATGGATGTTTGTGAGGTCTGAATAGTTTTGGATTTCGATATTGGACGTTTGAAATTTTGACGTTGAGCCGTTCTGTTGTTAGTTCGAAACTTTTAGTGCAAGAACGCTGATTTGATTATGTTTGAAAAATCTCACTGACGTGGGGAGGGTTCATAAAAGTCTTCAAAAATTTCGATGAAATTTGTATAAGTATAGATATAAAATAGTTGTGAAAAACGAAAATGCATCTCTCAATAGTTTTTAAGTTATCGCAAGTCCTTATTTCATTAATTTAAATGAAAAGTGATAAATTTGTTTTTTTACATGGTTTATTCAACATATAGTGATATTATTATTTTCAACTTAATCTTTTTGAAAATCTGACAAAAAGCTTCATATAAAATATTATTTTGTAAGTACACCAAATATACCGAACTATGATCTGTGATAACTGAGAAACTATAGAATTGCATATTCCGTCTTCACAAGTGTTTCATTTCTATACTTATACAACATTTCTAGCGTTGAAATTTATAAAGCCATCCCTTGTTATAATAGTTTGAAAAATTGATGATTTGCTAATATTTGAAAAATCTCACTGGGAAAATCCGTTTGGTGCTAAATTAAATGTTTTGAAATTTCATCCGAGCACAAAAGCTTTGGAAATCTCACCTCGTCTAGTAAAAGTGGCGGTTCTTTGTTCAGATTATTAAGCGTTCTTCGACCGGATTAAACGAGTTCGTTATTAAGAAAAAACCAGAATTTCGAAAATGTTTTGCTCCCACGCTGCGGTACAACTTCGAGACGTTGCATTATCATATTCTGGCTATCACGTCGAAAAAGTCTTTGTTAGTTTCGAAAGACTGGATTTAATAAAAATTTCTAAGTTTAAAATGAACTTTTTTATTTACATTTTGTGCATTTGTGATATCTGCATGTTTAGCGTCTGACAGTCATTAAAGCTTTTACGACGAGAGCTCTGAGTGCACGTAATTATGATGATGATAAAATCGCTAAGTACCCCATTTAAATAAATGTACAATGACACATTTTTTTAAACCTCTATAATTTTTAAATCAGAATCGAGTACAAATCGATATTCGACTGTATTCAATTAATATTCGTCACTTTGCGACGAGCTTTTCCAGCTCATTTGGCTCTCCGTCCTTATCATCGTCGAGAATCATCGGAATTTATATTCAAGCTCGCCGAGAACCAATTAAAAGTTGCCGACTTTAAATTATACACAATGAGACGCCGCAACTTTCGCCCAGACAGAGACCAACTTCGACTTTGAATTAATTGCATCATATTGTCTTATTTTATAATCGCTGTGTAGCTTCCTCTACAATGGCCGACGCACAAACATCGCCTTGGGAATGACGCCGAAGTGGCATCAAAAGGTAGAAATTTTCGAGGAAATGTGCCTTTTCTCTCTCGCTGTTAGTATGAAATAAATTCATATTGAATAGACGGTTCGAATATTGTTCGTATTCATGTTGGAAGTTCTCGAATTTTTATTTAAATCTGCGATGTTTTGATATGCTGCTCGAAAGAGTCTTGTCGTTTCAGCTGAATCACGAGCGTACTAGGGGTTTACTTGAAAGTAACCAACTTGATATCGTGACGGGTGTATTTTTTGTGTTGTCATGTTATGCTGCTAAATGTATATAAAATAGTCTTTAATAAATCGGAATACCAAATTTTATTGTTAAAAAAAGCTTTTTATATGAACTTTTTAGTGGAAGTTGATTTTAGTACACATTGTTTTTACCACAATTGTTTGACTAGCTTTTGTTTGTCCGAAAGTAGTGAATTATGGATTGTAGAAAAACTTAGAAAAAAAATTGACGAACACAAAACAAACCAAATAAAATCTATTTTAACAATGAATAACAAATTGACTCACAAAAGATCAATCTATACCTTTCCTGCAGTAAAACGCAGTATCACAAAAAATATGCCTACCACGACATCATTCCGCTTACTTTAATGTATCCCAATGTATTATACATACATGCACGTTAAGTTATTCAAAAAATCCTTTTCACTTCACTTCTCGCTTGAATCGCGGTCTGATTTATCATCTCGAAATGAATGAAATCGAAAAAGAGCTACATCATTTTTCAAATCCTCGCGCACACACAACATAAGCGTTCGGCTGTTTCGTATCGCTTATGTTGAAATAGTTCAATTTGCATTCGCCGAAAATCTAAGTCGCATATCACTTGAGCCGAATCAAATTCACGCAACAGGTCAACAAGGCAATACGCAAACTCAATAAATTCAACCCTTATCAAGCGATACCGCTTTTAACAGCCTCAACGCGGACGAAATCTGATATTTTATTCAAAGCAACACACTATCGAATTAAATTCGATTACATACGACCAAACGTTCAAACAACATTACGGCGCGCAAGATTCAAATCCGAAAGCCATAAAACTAAATCTCGCTAATAAAACGGTAGTTTCTCGGGGGGCGCGCAATTTACGTTTTCATTTTCTGCGATCGTTTGCAATATCAAGAACGCAATACGGCCAGTCTCTCTAAAAGCAAGGTCTGCAGTGAATTCTTTTACTTATTACAAAAAATAAAACTATTTTCTTATTAAACATCTTATATTCTTTGTACTTTTTTGAAAATTTATTAAAAAATCTTCATACATCAAAATTAATCGTCCATGCGAATTTTTTGCGTATTTTCTATCGTTGATATTTACATTATTTTTTCAAGTCACAATTATATTTTTTTAAGATTATTCCTTACTCAATTCTTATATTGATCGAAAATTTTAAGAAACGCTGTATAAATGAAAATACATAAGTACAAATGAGTTCTATGACCACTGCATGCAACAGCTGCTGGAGCGCAACAATGCACCGTCGTACATTTTGCTCTGTGCACACTAATACACTCTTTCATACATTCACCTGTATTCCTAGAAACACATCTATGCTTTTATACCATGTGTTCGTATCTATACCAATTTCTGTACAGCCTTCGCTTCGTATACTCCAACACTCTCAGAGAATGCATTTGTATACATTTATTGTAGTGGAACAGAGGATCACAACAATTTTCGTCTGTTCAAACTTTAAATAAATCGATTATTTCATAAAATTTTATTATATTATTTTATTTATAAAATGTGCAATCATGCAATTATATTTTTAGTGAAAATTTGTCATACGAATTGTCTGATAAATGCGGTCAATAAAAGCAAGTTTTTAAATATGAACTACAGATTATGTGTGAATTTGCACCGAGAGAAAATATTAAACTATGTATATGCCCTTGCACCTTGTGCAAATATTGGACTATATGCACTTGATCTGAGTATAATACGAGTGTAAATATTGGACTATATGCACTTGATCTGAGTATAATACGAGTGCAAATATTGAGTTATATGAACACACTTTAACATTTTATGAGAAGGGAAGGATACGTTACGAAATTTTTCATTTTTGTCTTGAAACAGATCAGAATCATAATTATGATATAATAACGATATCATATTGTTCACGTTCACACCGATTTCAATATTTTATTCCCATACGCTGTAATGCTACGATCCATATTTTAGAATGAAAACTAAGAACAGACAAAATGTTCAAACCACCCGATCTAATCCACCCAAAAGCACACCGATTCCGTCCGATTTCCCAGCACTTCTAAAACATTCAAAACCATACTAAAACACTTCAGTATCAACAGTTGAGCACACCTGAACAGCTACACAGTGTGCATCCGCGGATCGGATGCACCCTAAGTGAGGTCGAGTGCAGCGCGTGCGCCGTGACCCGGAATCGTGTGGTCACCCTAGGCCCCGGACAAGACCCGGGACACTCTCGCACATATAAATTTCTGTGTGTGTTTGTGTGTCTGTATGTATGTAGTGAACGAGAAGTAGGGTGCGGTGGAGATCCCGCAACGAAACGAGCTTTCGTTTGTTCGCGGACTGCATTCGCTTTTACGTGTCGACGTTCTTTGGACTGCGAGTCATTCATTATGTTGCCGGACATCAATGGGTGTATGTTGTGATTGGAGATTGCTTTTTGCAGTTTTGCGTGAATGTAGTTGGTTTTTCAAAGTATTTTTCTTGATTTATATCTAACTGTATAATCCATATGACGACTGAAAAGGCCAAGGGGTACGAGTGACTTTGATTCCGAGAAAATAAAGCTCAAAGTTGAACATGTACCTACATATATTAGAGAGGAGGTCGAGTGATTTGATGATATAATATATCCCGGTACACGTTCCAAATTCGTTTATATCCATTTGCCACCAAATATATGAACGTACATTGAAGCGATTCTTGTACATAACTCAATTTCGTTAAAAAAGATTCACTCGTACCCCTTAGCTTTTTCAGTCGTCATATACATATGTGTATGACTGTGTGTACGGTGTAACGCTCCGAAGCTGTGACAAAACAATCATCCAATCAGACTTTCGATGACTTTCATACATATGCTGATTTTTTTTTATTCGTTAATTACTTACGATAGTTGAATTATCTCATGGCTGATGAAACTTTATCGCAGTTGTGAAAATTCGAAATTAAGTCCGATGATATTATAATTAAATAATGAAAAGTTTATATGACGTTCAGCAATAAAGTGAAACGTTTGTTGAAATATTCATAAGCGTTGAAAGAAGCTGAAAACGACTTTTCCGCGTGCAGTCGTTTCGCTTTTCCTAACCGGGTGGGAAAATGTGTGAAAACTTCTTCAGACCACCGTTCAAATATTAAATCTGACTGTACAAATTTTCTCGGAATATAAATTGGATACGCGGAAAAATATTATCTGTTCACTATAATGCAACGTTATACATTTAAATTGAAGATTTATTATTGCGTGCTTGTTAAAAAAAAAACGTAAACTTTTGAGACCTTCGAAGCCTCCTGTATCTTTGGAGTAAATCTATAAAGTTCTCGAAAAAGTTTTAAAGCAAGGATTTGTTCTTTGTACGTATCATAAACTTTTGCCACGAATTGAATTTCGTCTCGAGTCCGGGAAAAGGGAAAAAAATATACGAAAACTTAATCAATTACGAATTCAGTTTGACTTCACCGAAAGTGCACGTTGAGTTGGTATATCTCGTATCTTAATTTGGATCTTTCTTTGATAACTCTTCTTTATTATATTTGAACATCAAATTGAACTTTTTACATCTTGTGCGTTGTGAAAATATCCAATTAAGATAAAAATACAATCTAACATCCTGCGAATTATCATCATTAAAATTTCCACTTCAGATGCAATGATTTTCACTAACGCAAAAACGCACAGTTGATTCACAAAACATTTCATCGGAAAAAAAAACAATTATATATTTAAATATTTTCAATAGAAATAATCAAATAAATCACATACCTATATCGTTTATATTGAAAATAATCGATAACAAGAAAACTATACATGCATCATACGAAAAAAATAAATTGAAAATTCAATAAAAATAATAAAAAACCTATTATATTTAACTCATTTGCATACATATACGATAATCGAATTTTCCGATACACATATAAATATTTATGTTACACGCGCACTTAACGCAATGATCATTACGCTCGCTACATTAATCGATTTACTCGGGCGCAGATAGCGTTCGCAAAGTGCCGTTTAATGATCGTCGAATATATAAAATGTGAGAGAACCTTCACAATTCTTATCGGGGGTAGGTTAATGTTCGACGAACACCCCCCAAGTTTCGCCCACAGCACTGTGTATAGCGAAATATATCGCGTACCAGGTACACACGATAAGCCATTGATGATGTACTAGTCTCTGCAACATGTCACTAACATTCGTCCCCCTTTTTCGATACTTTTTCTTCGTATTTTTTTGCCCCAGCTTTCTTTTTTTTTTACATCTGCCGAGACATTTTACGAACCCTCGTTCGGTTCGTGTTCTCTAGATACGGTTCGAGTATCTATAAAGTCGTCTCGTTGCGATAAGTGCATGCTCTCGATGTTTGAGAGGTCGTGTGATGAATATTTTCGACAAAATTTCATATTAGGTCTTTTGAATGTTTCCGTTTTGATTGATAAGTTAATTTTTATTATAAACTCGTAATGAAAATCATTTTAAATGAATAAAATTCATAATTTACTTTTAAAAATAATCTGTATTATACATATATTTTGCGAAAAAAGCACGTGTAAAATATTATATCCTGACGGGTAGTCAACTTCAGTCCGCGTGGCCTAATTTGGGTCCAGCTTGGACTCGGTTCGGACTTTGGCCTATACCCTAATTTGAAGTCCAGAATGGACTTCTGTCGGACCTCAATTTGAGAACCTTTGGTGATAACGATTCCCAAATGGTCACACACCATAATGACGACGACATGTTGCATATATTACTGTAGCGCGAAGCTTATACAATTGGCACATTGTCGTATTTCAACTACGTTGAACTGAAATTGTGTCTTTTCTCATACTCGTACTCGTTATATTTGATGGACAGCATTATAGAGTGGATTATAATAGAATAATTTTTAATTATTTTGTTATCCATTGATAGCCCCAAGGACGTTAGAAAGAATTGTCGGTTTGCTTTTGAAAAGCTCGATTCTTTGGCGACATATCGTGCTTTATGCATTTGACATAAAAGCTTCTAGCAAAAGTTCCTCAGCTACGTAGCATGCTTTGATGTTGAAAAACGAAACGGTGCTTGCAATCGGTATGTAGCCATATGCTACGTGCCGCATCTACAAATATAATACGTGCACTAGAATCTCAAAAAAATAGAACAAATACTATTATTTAACTATACTAATAAAAAAATATTCATATTCAACAATCCATAACAATTTTATTTGATCGACAAATACTCTGACATCAGATGGTTCGAAGTGTATTTAGGCAGCCATTTTCGAGTGCTTAAAATGGTGGTTTTGCATACATCGAATCAAATGAAATCATTGCGATTGTGAGAATTAAAAGTAAATACGAAAAAAAAATCCAGATTTTTCTGAAATCGAAATACAGAGCTTTCACTGTACAGCATTCTATCCACCACTATGCAGGTATCACACGTATACCCATTTCATCTAGACACAAGTGTAGTAAACGCTTTTTTGAGATGTGTTGGGTTCGGTGAAACGATTTCTACAGGTGTGTACGTGAACGTATATGTTTGTGCACTTGGGTCAGATAACGCTAAATGTGCTCATTTAATCTGCGAGGTGCGATGATGGTGTCCTTTGATGGAAAAAAATGACCTTTTTTTATTTTTCAGACAGCTCCAAAGTGACTTTCGTAGTTGCACGTATATGACGCTGTGTTGATTTTTAGAGTGCTTTATTTTATTCGTGTATCTTTTATAATCCACTTTAAAAGAACTCTTATGAAAACTTATTAAATAATTGATTAAAATTTTCACTAATTATATGAGACTACTAATCAACTAATTGATAACTTCAATTTTATATTCGATTAAAAATAATCTTGTACATCAACACACGTAATTTCCCGCACACAGCAAATACAAAACTCGACCAACACAACAGCAAAACCCAAGGCGCAAAATCGACGTTCTCTTGAAATACCAGAGATTCCTAACAAAGGCTCGAACAATTCCTCTTTAGTAGGGAATGTAATACCGAATGAATTCACCGGTTTTTTTTTTCAGCAAAAAAATGTAAATACAACCAAGTTCACAAATTATCTCATTTGAATTTAATCACCATTTTTATCAATCACTCATGAGTAGATCGAAAATATGAATCTATAATATATGAGTTAAAATGAATATTTATGTTATTTATAAATTAATTGATATCTTTTCCTTTTAAATTTAAACATTCCAGGATTATTTTATGCATATTTAGAATGGTTTTCGTATTATTATATTTTAGATTTTACAATTAACAGGATTCCTAATATTAATACATTACTCAGTGATATAGATATCACAAGTACTCAAAATTACATGTCACAAAATTAAGTATGAAATATAATAGAAAATAGCGACGATAACAACAATATTGATAGTCATAGCTTCACTTAAGCTGTAATTACTATCATCAGAGTCATCACAATAATAAAACTTATCATTAGGAGAGTGTAAGAAGACTTGTCCCCTTTTGATTTTTACTTTTAAATACAATTTGAAAAATTGTATATGAAAACAAAAATAATATCAATTCGATCGAATTTACTTCGACACTGAATACGACACTCCAAAAAGAATTCAAAGTCAAAAAAAAAAAACAAAAAAAATATCAAATCTCCCTAACGAATCAAGTCTCCCCGCTTTTCCTAAATACAGACAAAATAAAAATTCCCAAAAAAAAAAGTAACAAAAACCGGTTTTCCGGTTTTTCCCCAACAACCCCCTATTCCCGGCGTCGAATTTCGACAGACAGCGGTCGTCAACGTTCGGTCCGCGGCCCTCTTCGAGTCACCTCCGAATTAACGAATTAACGCCCCCGAAGGAATCCAATAACGCCGAAGGTCCCGGGCCGTTAACGCGTCCCCGAAATTTCATATGGCGCGCTCAGGTGACGTTAAACGGAACGACTTCGAAACAATACGTCGCAGTCGGTCCTCGCGAAAAGCTCGGGAAATCTCGCCCCCGGGAAAATCTCGCCTTTTTCGAGTTTCTCGCTTCTTTTTGTTTCGTTTTGGGAAATTTTCGTTTTCGTTATGAATGTGACGGTAGTTTTTTTTTTTAATGCATTTCGTTTATGATTTCTTTTCGTACGACTTTTTTTTCAGGAGAAACTTTTGTAAACGAATTATATATTTTTTTATATATAATTCATATCTTCATCAAATTGACATTGTATTAGACAAATTTTGAATTTTTCGGCGTTTTGAAACTGTCATTATCAATTTGATAATCGTTAATAAATTTAAGAACCTAGTATGATTCATAATGATAGAATTTTTAATCACTAATAATTGAAGGGACTCGATTGTCTTTTTTTTGCTTCTAACTTATTTTTGAAAAGTCGTGTTTAAAAATAAGAATGCCGAAGTAAATTCGATATGATTCCGAGTAAATTGATGCTATTTTTGTTTTAAATACGGTTTTCTGAAAAAGAATGAAGCAAACAACAAAAAGGAGGATTAAATCTCTCAGAAGGATCGAGTCTCTAATACATTCAAAATGTATTGGTAAAATTTATTTTTGATCATATCAGTTTATTATTCAAATACAAACCAAAAATACTTTAATCGCTTAATGACAATTTTGCATGTACACCACAAATGAATATTCCATAAAAAAAACACAACAGACTTTTGAAAAAACCCAAACACATAACTTTCCACATAGATATTAGAATTTCCGAAAAAGCAATGAATGAAATCAAAATCGAATCAGGATTTAATCAGAAACTTTTCAAAACAAATGCACCGAATCCCCATAATTCAAAAAGTATCATAAGACTCAATCTCGCATCCGAGAAAAAAAAAACCCGGAAAACCGGAAAAGTTCCCGCGATTTTTCTCCCCCACGTACGTCGCATACGTAATAACATAATAACATTCTATGCACACAGCGCGCGAACAAATATGCGAGCCTCACACTAAAACGTTAAAGTATGTACGCACATAAGCATTCATTGAAAGCATTTAAGTCCGCATGAACCGCATTTCAGCTACTCTTCAGTACAATTGAATATTTTTTTAGAATTAACATGGCAAATATGAATTTGATCGAAATCATATTGTGCGGTTGGGAATAGTGATGAGGTTTGTATGGAACGATTTTGTGCTTATGCCGAATACAGCGTGCGTGCTTCATCGTAATGTTATGATGTGATATATTATAATATAGTATAATAGTTGCGCGAATTTTCGAGTGTGAGGAGTTTCGGTGGGTCACATCTGGATTTAATGGTCGCTTTCGCTGTTTTCGAAAAGGTCGTCACCTTCGGGTGATATATTTTCTTTTGGGAGAAAATTAAGCCGAAAACTGCCGCATTACTCCAATATGTTCGACCACTCGTTTTATTCAAATTAACTTTAGCGAATGTTGTTTGAAATGCGGAATATGGCGCGTTTATCTGTCGGCGAAACGATTTTCACATTTGATCAGTCAACAGTATTACAGAACAATCGAATTGAACTGATGAAATCATAATTTATAATGTTTTGCTAAGTGTGGGAATATAAATGATCTCAAATGAAATATAAATAACTATGCATATATTTATATTGAATCCTGACATAGTTGTAAATGCAATTGATGGCTCGTAGTTAAATGGCAGTTTGGGAATTGCCACAAACTTCTATCTCTCTCTGTTGCTGTCAATGTTCGAACTTTGACATATTGTATCAATTATGTAGTTGAACAATGTGCCAACTATTCGCAAGTTCAAATTTATTTCAAACGCGTATATCATCATAAATTTCAAATATAACACAACGACTATAAAATTATTTTTTTATTATAATGTCTTATTATAAATTACGCTACTTGAAACGAAGATGATTCTGAAAGCGATCATTATTTATATACAAATAGATCGAAAGCGCTTTATAAAATCTCGATTTAGGAGGTTTATTGCCGTTGAAATCTCAATTTCGGCAACGTAACAACGGCATTAAACGAGCACTGAAACAATTTGTCTTCCTACTCAGAGTGTACAACGTAATATAGTACATGAGTACATTTTTTCCCTGACTTTTCTTTTCGTTCTCGAAATGTCCGGTCGTAAAATTTCGTCTCGGATGTATTTTCCGACCGACCCGCGAAAGTAATCCCGGCCCAATGGCGCAAAGATGACAAAAACAAACTCACTTATTTCCCATAAATGAATCAAGCTCAATGCCAAAATCACTATTTTTTAATATAAATAAAACTATCGTTACGTTTTTATTGCGTTCTGTGGAAAAATCAGTCCGCAAAAATCGCGATAGAGTCCAATAAAGATTATACGTTACTCGAAGCGATTCCGCTAAATCTACTTAATTTGTCGCTGTACCGAAATCTTATTACTTTAATACACTTAGGTTGGATAAATGTTAACGTAACGGAGAATTTAGTGCTTTAATCCAATAATGCGATAACAATCCTATTCATGCTTCGGTGCAAATTTGTGGGGCATAAATGCGTGTGTGATTCGGTTTCGAATTTTTCAAAATCGATAGTCGATCGCGTGATCGCTCTGTTTACCGTTAGTACAGTTTGACAGGTTTAATTTGACAGTTGACAGAATCAAAGTGGCGGCAATTCGCGCTCTATCAATTTACCAAACGCTTCGCGATACGGATACAATAAAACGTCTAAAGCTACACTATCTCTAGTACGCTGTTCCTAGAAGCTTCGCTATGTTTGATTTAGAATACACGTCGAGATTATATCAACCAAATAGATTAGAATGATTGATATGTAATAATATTTAAAATTTTCCATAAATAATTTAAGCGTTCGTTTAATACAATTTAAAATTCTTATCTGTGATAATATCTGAAATTTGAATTTACATGTAAATAATAATGTTTATAAATAGATTTGGTTCAAAGTAAAGCTCGATCACTCAATTCGGGAAATTCCAGGAACTATTTTAAATAATCAGAAATCCTAGGAAAACAAGATTTTCTTTCATGTTTAAGAAAATCATCCGTGTAAAACACCGAAAACAACAACATGTATTTGAAACACCGCTATTGAAATCGACTATTAGTGGATAATAGTCATATTTGTTCATAGATTGTTCATTGTCGATTTTACTTCTCCCCTTTGTCTAATACGATTTTTTTTAAACATCATTTGATGACTGAATTTCACAAAGGGCACAAGTAACCTTTTTTATCGACATTGAGTTAAGTACAGAAAATGGTTCTATATGAGATACGGAACCATTTTCTGTACTTGACATAATTTCGATAAAAAAAGATCACTAGTGTCCGTTTTAAAATTCAGTCGTCATTTATTTTATCAAAAAAACAAATGGTCCGCACATAACGAAAACACCAAAACGCAAAAAAAAATACACAATTCAACTTTGAAAAATACGAAACATCATTCTCTCGACAAAAGGAAAACATTTGTCGGACCAAAATCGACATCGCCAAAAGGTGTACACACACCTTTGCGCAAAAGAGCAAACAGAGTGCGACACGAGCCATCCGCAAAACGCGATAAAGAGCACAGAGCTCTATGGCACACCCTGTACCGTGGTGTTTGCTCTTCTTCCACGGGGCGCAATCAGCGCGTTTTCCGCGAACTTTTCCGCGATTTTCCGCGATTTTCCCCGGGAAAACGCCTCGCGGCCATACAATTCCGCCCATATTTTACGATCGCCTGTTCAAACGGCCTCTCTCCGCTCTCGCTCGATCCTTCCAGCTTTGAGATTTTCCACGGTCGAAATAATAATTATTGCGAGCCGCGGATAAACTTCGCCGAGATAAGGTGGCTCGTTGCGTCGACTCTGCGGGGCTGGGTGTTTTCGGAAAATTTCGCTCTAGTCGAGGAGAAAAATCGCTCGAATGTAGCGATCGTTGTTTGTTCCGAGACTTGTTCTGTTTGTGAAATCGTTTCACTTCGAATAAAAATGTTTATGATTTTTTTTTTATGAGTGTTGAGGTTTATAATACAATTTCTTTATAGAATTCAATATGTATGTTAAATATTTGATCAAATGAGATGAAAAAAAACTCGATCATCTTATAAAAACAAAAGTCGAATAGCACTGAATAATTATCGGAATTCAATTTAACATTTCCAAAGAATTTGACAGATCGCGATTACGACCGTAGAGTTTTTTTTTCCTCCTCTACTCGTTTTAATTATTCTCCCTTTTTCCCTGCTATAACTTCCATTTTCTTTCGTTTCGCTTCTTTGGATTTTTTCGTGAAGCTCGTGAATTATTGATTGAGAAAACACCGCCTTTTTACAATGAGACTAATTAGAGAGAACAAAAAAACTCAGTCTTTATTGGATTCCTCGTCTCTATTTTCAGGGCCCATTACTTTCAGCCGAAATACTTGTTGAATGATGCAAGCTTTCGTCTATATAATAAAACTGTACAGATATACGCGTTCATAACGATTTTTCCACTCGATATATTCGGGAAAATGTCTATAATGCTCTTTGAATAATTCATAATCACTCTGTGGGCGTAATATATGGCGCATTAATACTTTTCATGAATTTAATACGGCATGTATGGAAGATCATAATGATATAAGAAGCAAAACATGTTTAATTTATTTTCATTAATTTTTATAGCAATTTTAATTTCATATTTACGTTTCGGGAAAATATCCAATTATGTACCGGTCAGCTTAATGTATTACGAAAGATAATAAAACCTTTGAAATAAAAATGTAATGTTCATGAAATTTACGGATCATATTGGATTAAACGAAATATAATATATTTAATTTGAATTGAAACATGCATCAAAGATTAAATTTATTCTAAGTAAATAATACTTTTTTTTAACACTCATGAACCAAAAAGATTTACAATATCACCGATAAAAGTTTTACATAACTTCCTTACCAAACCTCAACCAAAGTCTTGACATTGGTATTACATAGATATCAGACAACTAACACGCACACCAAGAAATAACACTTAAATAGATTTTCATTTATATCTAGCTTTATTACCATATACCTTAACATTAATTTGTGTATCTATATTCACACCACCAAACTCAATTTTCTCAAAATCGCCAAATCGAAACAAAACCTCATCGAGACACACAAAAAACCACCGATCGGACAAAGATCATCAAAATCGAAACGGCAAAAAAGCACACGGTCAAAAACCGAAACGACAATCACACGGTCGGATTAGTTTACGACGAAACGAGGGTCGCACCAGCGACAATAACGGCCACAATTCGCGGCCGGATTAACGACCGGGGCCCCAAAAGTCGGGGGCCCTCGAAAAGGCCTACGGGGGCGGAGCCCTAAATGAATTTCGCGAGTGCGGTCGCCGGGACGATTACGCGTCGGGTCGTTCGGCCCCGCTTTTATTTCTTGTTTTGTCCGATTTTAGGGGATGAGGGTTTTTTTTTCTTCGTATTATTAAAGGGCGGTTTTTGCTACGTGTGCGTGTGTGAGCTCTTAATGATTCGAGCCTTGAGATGAATCGTTGTTGTGTGTGTGTGATGCTTTTGTGTTGGGAAGTCTGATCGATTGAATGTATTTTTCATGAGTGTATGTGTGTTAAGTTGAACAACAAGAGTTAAATAGTGAATTTTTCTAATATCCCATTTTTTTTATTCAAATACAATTTAATTTATATTAATCCATTCTGTATCCACGGATGATTATATAAATTAATAACAAACAATGAATTCATAACATTGAAATATTTGAAGATTTCCTCCATACTGAGTTTTTCAAATCAGAGGCACTAAGATCCACATTGAAACTTTGCTTTGAGCTATATTTCAAATTCACTTATCGATCACAATGCATTATTTTTAGATTTAGTTGAATCGTTAATATTCTTTGACAGTACTAAAGTTTTGAATAAAAATAACAAAACAGCACAAATTTTCACAAAGCTTATCCGAAATGCAGAACAGTAAACGAATAATGAAACAAATTTCGCTGTACTAAATTGTACGAATAGTGAGTTATACGAATTGCAAAGCGGATGAAAAGCGGGATTACATTTATTTTATTTTTTTGAAAATCCTTTCTTCGCCGCCTCGCTAAGTTGCCGAAGTGCAAATGCAATAATTCACTTCTGTGGAAATAAAAAATACGACCAAGCTTTATTAATTTGGGCGTGTGCTAAAGGCTCGAAGGAATGTTTCGTTAATGCGTCTCGTGACACGTCCCAGCAAAATACGATAATTTATGGCGAAATAACACGCATTTTTTTCGTGTTACGTTATTTGTAAGCAAGTTGCTCGGGGGTGATCAGAAACACGCACTTATCGGTGAACAGTTACACCTTTACATAGTCTCGAATAAGGTCAGCGATTCGATTCGATTTGATCAAAACGAATACAGCCTCCCATCAGTTAATTCAAAATCGCATTCGTTTAACGCGAAATTTATTCGATCGTGCTAATTTGAAACCCGGATCGACCCCTAGAAAGATTTACCGAACCCTAACCTCGCACAACCCAATCAAAATTAACACAACATAAATTCACCAACTTTCGAATCGCTAAACCCTTTTTCTCAATCGAACGTACGCCCACGCGAGTGCCTTTATTCCATATAAATAAATAAACGCATTTACGTGTGTCCTTAACGATTGAACCTCACATAAAAATAAAACGAATGAATTCCAATCACGTAGACGTCGTCCTCGAAGTATTTTTAGAAATTGCACGATATAATTTTTTCATTGTACAAAAAAAATCTAAAATCATGAAATTGCAAAATAAATGATAAATAAATTTTCCTTAAGATAAATCTTATCATGTTTTATTTTATAGCTATCTTAAAAACCACACGATGCTACTGACATATCAAACGGGAAAACCATAATAAGAAAATATGCAATCACTTTAAGATATCGATATTTCCTTTACGATTGTCTTATAAACCGCACAATGCTTCATTCATATCAAATGAAAAAAAACCACAACAGTATCAAGCAACTAAAAGATAGCGACAATGCAAAATTAATTATTATTTCTTGAAACAAATTCACATCGATATTTTCTCTGAAATTAATAACGATGAAACCGAAATCCCAAGACATATTGAAGTCGCGGAAAGGACGCGAAGTACAAGAGGCAGCAAGAGCATCGACAACAACCGCGACACAATGAGGCAGGCCTAATTAAGTAATTCCAGTCACGACAAGCTCTTTCTGTGAGATTAGATCGGTTGTCTGATGGTGAAGGTCTACCATGTTTATTCGACGTGGACACGCGAACGGCGACTACCACTCGAGCGAATTCAATTAAACGCGTCTGCAGTCGTCGGTACATCGCACTGTAGGATTTTTAATTTGGCACATTCGAATAATCTTCAAATGGCTTTGTTGAAATTTGAATTGCATTATGTGACGACTGAAAAGGTCGAGGGGGACAAGTGACTTTGCGGTGATTTTGAGGAAAGCGCGGTCAAAGTTTAGCACGTACCTACATGTATTAGAAGGAGGTCGAGTGATTTGATGATATGTCTTGGTACACGTTCCAAATTCGTTGATATCCTTTTGCCACCAAATATATAAGGATACACAAAAGCGATTTATTTACATAACTCAATCTCGGCAAAAATTTCACTTGTATGCTTTAGCCTTTTCAGTCGTCATATAGATTCGTTGGTATCTATTGTTTAAGTGCTCGTATTACTTTGGATGATTTATGAGGGCTGGAAGATTTCGATAGTAGTCAAGATTAGAAACTTTATGATAACAATGAGAAATATGTCAATTCGATTGAAAAATTACTGTGATAAAACTATTATACAATTGTATGCAGGTAGTTACTGAATGCTTTAAAAGTATGAAAAAAAAAATAAGTGCATAGTTATTATTAATGCATTTTTTAATAGTTTATTCTAATTTAATAAGAAACTCCTTAAATATCATATACATGCGCACACAATTGGGTTTATACATATACTTACATAAAAATCATTCGATTTTTAAAAATGTACATACAAAAATTGATTTCCTTCGAGTTATATACAAAACGGCCGAATGAAAAGAACACAGCACTATAAAAACACGAATAAAACCGAAAGAAAACACCCCAAGATTACAACTGGATACCTTTTCTTTCGGCCCTTTGCGCGCATCGGATAATTTATTCTCGTTCGCGGATACAAATGTAGGATATTACGGGACCGCCTTCGAAGGACAGGAAGCGGCGAAGAATCGGAGCTGGAAGTGGAAGTGGATGTGGAAGTGGAAACGGAGACCAGGGGTGGACCAAATGAGCCGGAGGGCGAATTATGCAGACGGCCGACTGCGACTCTCGCCTGAGGCCGGTGCTCGGGCTCCTTTGTTGCGCGAGGAGGTGGATGTTTTATTTCGCCGAGTGCTTTTACGCGCCGAATAGCGTTTCTATGGAAGCATTTGCAATATTTCACTCTTTGCCGGCTGAGGTGGTGTTGCTTGATGCTGATGGCGTTCGAGTGCTCTTTGAAAAAATCGCCGGTTTCGGACTTGTTTGTTTGTTTGTTTGTTTGTTCGTTCGTGGAAAATTGATGGGTTTTTGTTTATGTTGGTGTTTATTTTAAGTTGTTTTTTGTGCGAATCGATGTGTTTTCTTAGATGTGTGAGTTGAACGATAAGGTTTATTAAATATATTGTTTTGTGTTCTTATCGTTTTTTTTGTTTCCGTGAATTTTATGTTTGACTAGTTTGAAAATTTGAATGGAAGTTGAGGCTATATGATTTTATTTTTTTTCGAATATTAAAAAAAATCAAATATATTCTTAAAAAAATAATTTAAATTCGTCATCATGTTAAAATATAATTAAATTAAGCAGTAATATCTTGCCTAGAGTGTATTTTTCAATTTTGTCATAACTAGGTGAATTCGCCTCAGCGTGTTTCGCAATTACAAAATTTAAGATAAAAAAATATGGTGAAAAATTCATCACCTCGCTGAATTTTTTTCAGCTATATTCATTTTCATAAAATCTGCATACGTTTTTGAAACATTTTCACTTCGCCAAAAATACACGTGCACGAGCATATGCGGCGTACAAATTAGAAAACCCTTTTTAATTTTTTTCCTTTGCGATTATTTTTAAAGACTACCATCACAACGAAAAATACACTCCGACGCCGTTTCTTTTCCCCTGTATATTTATAGCATTAATCGCAGATCTCTACGATCGTATCGAGAAATCTATCGATATAATTCCATACGAAAAGAAAAACCGTACCAAAACAAAAGCTTTATTTTTAAACGCAAAGAATCGTGCTTTTTTTCACCGATCTTAGCCAGCGATAAGATGATCCATCATTCCTTAGCAGCGTGCCGTGACTCGAAGAACGGAAATTTCGTCAACCGAAAATAAAAGATAAATTTAACCGCCTTATTAAACCTAGAAGGTCAATAAAAAGCCCGTTTCACACAGCCTGAAAAAAAAATCGACTTTCGAAATTTTCGCGAATTCCGAAAATCCGACAGACGACCACCTGTTCGCGAAGGACAATTAACGAAATCGACGTGACTTAATTGCCGATTTGATTTATAAATTGCCGAGCCATTAAATGCCGGTAATTGAGAATGGCCGGATCGATTCAAACGTTATAAATATGGCGGTTTTAGCGCGCCATTTTGTTTCTCTCGCTTTAAAATGCGAGCACAATAAAAGCGCGCTTATATTGTTCGCGCTTTCGAAACTTTTTTTTATAGGTTTTTCCGTTTCGTTTACGCACTGAAAATTTAAATTCGAATGAGAGTCGGCTCCTCTGTCCGCCGAATTTTGTGAATTGTTGTTTTTTCATCGGGGGCGTATTGAAATTTTAATCTGTTCAACGTCGGGTTTGTTGTATTAATTATTTGAAAAGAATGAATTGCATAGGTATTGGAAACGTTTTATTACTGAATTTATGACTATAGTTGAAATAACAACCTAGTGTATTACACTCACATTTTTATGAAATTATTTAACATATACAAAGGGTATATTTTTTCGAGTCAAAGATTATAAATTTTCGATTCACATTGTTTCGAAATGGCAAATCGTAAATCTTAATAAAATACCTGTGTCGTAAAGAAACATAAAATGAATCATATATGCCCCATCCTAAAATATAATATTAAGAGCAAAAGAAAATAAATAAAACGATATATTGTACATCTTCATACATACTACGAAACAGTCGGAGCACACGAAGGAAACTCTCCGCGATATTGGCAGACGGCAAGTTTTATACACTGAGGTGGGCCCATAAAAACGTCCGACTTTCAACCCCTAACCCTATCCTAGCCCTTAGCAAGAAATTCCGCCTTTTTCGAGCCGTAGATAGGGTTTTTAACCCCCTCACTGCACGATTTTTTTTCACTTTCCGAAAGAAACGTAGTGTGATAGACAGCCCTTTTCCCACGCCAGTCTTTTCAATTAACATTTGATTCTATCCTGTTCTCAAATCCAAATCCTTACAAAACTATTAGATACCGTGAAATGCTGTAAATTAAAATGGTATCGTGATAAACCAATCGAGCATATTTTATTATATTTTTCTACATAAAATAAATTTAAACACTTTTTTTTTTACATTTTGAACTGAATAAAATGTGAAAATTCTCAATTTATTCAATTTTAGTTCAACTTGTCCGAAATTATATTCAAGAAATTAATCTTACTTAGTTATAGCCGTTTAATTTATAGTCAAATAAATTGTATCAAAGCAATATTTGGGTCAAAGGAAGATTACACACTAAATACAATACTAGACAGCATCAAATTTTTTTTCAAAATCAAACAGCTTCATCACGACACCGTCCTCGTTAACAGCATTTTACGCTATACACATATGACACATGCGTATGATTAAAATCAAAAGACACGGAAAACATTCATTCGTGATAGGATTTTCACAAAATCCAATGAAAGAATACATTAAGGCTAATTCTTCGGGGGTCGGATATGCCACTGTATACAAAGGGGGTTAACCCAGTGTCAGCATCAACGACCGGGACTTAACCCTGTACCGACATCTGGGTCGATAGTGAGCCTTGCGAAATAAAGCGTTCCCGGGCCATTGTTAAGATAAGTCGATTATGAGCACGAAGAAGACACGAAACCTTATATATTTTATGCTCAACGGATGCATGTGTACGTTCGGGTCTACTTTCGCGTGTAATAATATATTCTAGAGGTTTTCCTGAAGCGCCGCTTAAATTTCTTTACACCCTTAAATTTCCTTACACCCTTGAATTCGGCACGCGATATCGCTTGTGTGGCTTTTTTCGATGTAGATAAAAACATCGGGTGGAAAGATTCGCTTTATTAATTCGTTTTGTGTATTCTATATAGAAAGAGGTATTTTTTTTCTTTTTTTTATCTGAAAAACCAGTAAATAAAAAAAAATATCTATTCTTCATCAGATATCATTCATTTTGCTCTTCGTAAAATTCTATTTTTTATCAGAAATATGACAAAATTTCCTGTAAACAGAATTTGAAGTCTCAAATAATATAATCGTTAATGTGGTCACATTTGTTCTCAATATTATCTAATTTGATAGCAAGCTATTTTTTTTTTTCAAAAGTGACTGTGGTTAAGACTGATAAAGCAGAATTCGGCTATAAAATCGATTTATTTTAATAAACAGAATCATTTGCATTCTGGACACAATATATTGTGTGCAGAGCTTGCTATTGAATAATAATATACCTATTATATATACAAACAATTCATCAGCAATGGCAGAAGAAGTTGTTAACAGAGATATTAAAGAATTTGGGAGTAGCCTTTGGTCTAAGCGGAATAAACACAGCGATTCTGTTTTAATTGCAAATGGAGAAAGGTACCTGTTTTGATATATTTAATATATAATATACTATATTAATTTCACATAAAATGTAGATGTTATACAAATAAGTATATTCACATTTATCCATTAATTTTTGTTTAGAATTTCAGTCCACTCGATCATTTTATCTTCTGCTAGTGAATATTTTGATAACATATTTGACGAATTCAACGAATGGACTTTTTATGACGTCGATATGGAGATTTTTCGATCATTGATCGAATATTGCTATACCGGATCAATTAGTAAGACATTTAATTCGATGAACTAAAAAAAAAATTTCTTTTATTTATTATGATTAACAATTAATGGAATTAATATAATTAGGAATTACTGAAACAAATGCAGAACAAATATTCAACATGGCTATTGTTTTAAAGATTCCAACTATTATTGATAGAAGCTCAGAAATATTGAAAAAAATATTGAAGATAAACAACGTCTTGTCTATGTGGAAAATGGCTAACACAGGAAAATCTCAATCTTCAAACAAAATTATTTTACCATTTATTAAAAAAAACTTTGAAGCGGTACACACGTATATTATGATATAATACGCTATATAATATTTCTGAAAAGATAAACTAACACAGATAATTACCATATAACAAATAATTCATACAATTATATTTTTCCTTCAGATTTCACGCTGTCCAGAATTTCTCGCTCTTGAATATGAAGATTTAAATAAATTACTCAAATCAATTGATAATTTCGAATCGGAAAAGATAGTTTACGATGCAATAAAAAAATGGACAAATAATGATATTTCTAAAACAAGCAGCATGGTTAATTTACTGGATTATGTCAAATTAGAATGTTTACCAACTGATGTAAGTCTCATAATATTTACAATCAAGTAAAATTTAAAATCAATACTAATAGTTGACTTTTTTGTATATATTTTTTAGTTTTTACTGTCCGAGTCATTATCAATGTGTAATAATAACGAATGTTACAAAAAGTTTAATGAAGCTATGCTAAAAAACAAAACTGCAAGAAATTGTGATAAAACATCCGATTTGAGTACTTTAGTGGCTATGAGTGATGGTAGTGATGGCGTAAGTATATGTTTCGAAAAATATTCAGTAACATATTAGGTTATTAATTTTTATTTTATTTGTTTACAAAATATTAAAGCCGTGTAAAAATTTTGAAGTATATGACATAAACATTAATCAATGGGTACAGATTAATTACGTCGAATCCAATAAAAGTTCATTTGGTGCAGTCTTACTGGATGACAAAATAATTATAACGGGAGGATGGACAAATGGCCAAACAATGAATACCGTAAGCATATTTCATTTATTAAAAATATGTGCTTCATAATTTAATTTAATTCTTTCATCTCTAATTCATATATTTTTAATTAAGGCAGAATACTATGACTTGAAAACAGGAAATACTGAAATTTTACCACCAATGAAATACATGAGGTGGTATCCAGTAGCTGTAAAATTGGACAAATACGTGTATGTTCTCGGTGGATCGTCAAATTCTTCGAAAGTAGAAAGGTAAGTAGAGAAACAACTATCTTAAAGTTTCGTTTCATTAGCAAATATTAAAGTATTCAATATTTATAAATCATAGATGGGATCCCATTTCAAAAAAATGGGATGATATGGCTCCAATGAAATTTTCTAGGCATGAATTTGGAGCAGCAGTGTTAGAAAATGAAATATACGCTGTTGGTGGAAGAGTTTTGAATCAAACCGAAGCTTACAACCCGATTACTAATCAATGGAGAAACTGTGCTAATCTCCAGGAAAAACGATTCGATTTAGGGGTTTGTTGCAATTCATATGTTTTTAATATAAAATTGAATATCACAGTCAATAAAAAGAGCATATTAATGATTCAAAGTGACGATTTTTTTATTTGAGAATTTATAAATATAATATTACAAATATTTTTTTATGTGGAAGTAGGCAAAATATATTTTAATTGTTTCTAAAATATAAAAGTAACTATGTTTCGATTTATTTAAGCGTTATAAATGGGTGTACATATTACATAATTACCAATAGTCGAATTTTTTTGATGATCAATTCTAATTTCAGGTAGCTGTTGTTGGTAATTATTTGTACGCTATAGGGGGAAAGAACGAACATTCAACTCTTTTGAAAACAGTTGAAAGATACGATCGAGAAATTGACAAGTGGACTTACGTAGGATCATTGATCGATACAAAATCATCACTTGCAGCTGGAAATTTGAACGGGAAAATTGTGATGACAGGTGTGACTATCATTTCAATTTCAATTCCTTCCAAACATGTATTATGTTTTTGACAAAAGATGTTTAAAATACTCAACATGAGTGATGACACACAGCTTAAAATGTAACAATATTTTTTATGTGATATGTTATATCGATTGATCGATTTTCAGGGGGGGGACGTTCATCAGAAATATATGATGTGAAAACCAACAATTGGGAACGTTTTGCGGATATGAAAAATAATCGTCACCATCATGTTTTGGTACAAATACCTTGGACTAAAGCTTTACTTTTATTAGCAAGAAAGGCCTGAAATTCCTTATATACGAGTATGTACGCATATAAAATCAAAATAACGATATTTATATTATTCATATATAAACATATGTTATCATATAATTCTTATATTATTAGATAGCAATTATTCAAATTATAATATTATATAATATATATATCATATTCGCAATATCAATGGTCATTTTATTTTTTCTTACTTTCCATAATACATACTTCTGGAGCAGATTATTAAATTCGCAAAACATCTGCGGATGATAAATATAAATCGCATTCTATAACAATCAAAGAGTTTATGAAAAAAATATTATTTTCAATCCATGAATCAATCATATTTTTCATTTAACTGTGTTATATTTTTTTTCCGAAACATTAAAACTCCGAACTCTTCAATAATTAAAAACACAAAACACATTGATATCGAGCAAGCCCAACCAAATCTTACAACAAACGATATTAATACCTCGACAGCGGTAGATGATTTCAAGAGACCACCGCACTGCCAGGATGCTTCTTTCAAAGTAATAAAAATCATAAAAACATAATTAAAATGTTCCATAAATTGACTCAGAAGTTCGATACACATTAATACGAACGAAAAAAAACTCATTCCAAATAAATACGTCGCATTTCCCACATGAAATTCCATCGAGTTCAAAGTGGACAAAAGGCAATATCCGACCCATGAATAAGATCAAAATTATCAGACCCGCCCTCGAACTGTTAAAAGAGCAACGAAACACTCCGTATCCATCGATCCGTTCGAATCGGCGATTAATAACATTCACGTTCGCGAACCTAATTACTTATTAGCGATTCCGACTTAACGAGCGGAGCCAAAGTAACGAGCCTTTAATACTCGCGCAGTCGTTACGCAAACTAGGAAACACGAGGTCAAGGGGTGTTAACGCCCTTACACACTTTTATCGTCGGTGGTCGTATTTTAACGGCGGCTAATTGACGACTGAAAAGGCCAAGGGGTGCAAGTGACTTCGAAAAAAGCGCGTTCAAAGTTGACCCTGTACCAACATGTATTAGGAGGAGGTCGACTGATTTGATGATATATCTCGGTACACGTTCCGAATTTGTTTATATCCTTTTGCCACCAAATAAATGAGTGTGCATAGAAGCGATTTCTGTGCATAAGTCAATTTAGCCAAAAATTTCACTTGTACCCCTTGTCACTTTTGATCGTCAATTATCCAACGCCGGGTTGCGATTCGAATGTCTTAACGTTGCCGGTTTTAACGGCGTTACTGTTGAGGCACATTCGCACAAAATGCAACCGAATTGATATCAAACCAACATCTGATGCAGATATATGGTCATTTATACGAGATGTGGTTTCAGTTTAGTTGTATGTTGTATGAACGCGCTATTATGGTACGATTTTTTCATTCAAATATGCTTTAGATTTTTACCGATTTTCGTAGCTGCATTGCAAATTATTATTTATTACATTATTATATTACAATTAAAGTCAGATAATCGAATGACTTTTTCTACAATTATCAAATTTTCTTCCAAACTAAGTTATAAGATTTCCCTTTTTAGGTTACATTTTTAATGATAATTCAATACGACTTAGTGAACTATTCAAAAATCAGACCTTTATACGGTACATAATCAACGCAATATTCGACCTAACAGAAGAAAACCTAAAATGTTATCTAACGTATATAATGTGAAACAAAAAATCTAGTCCAACCTAACCTAACAACTGAAAATCTAATCTAATTAACTCAGCGAGTATAGAACCGATCTTATAGTAGTACATTTATAATCTCGGAGTCGATTTTTATCGTCATGAAGTATTTTATACAAACAAATCATCGAATAATAAATGTGAACTAACTTGAAACTCGGCGAAACTGGAATATCCCACGTTGACATGATGTTTTTCACGTTTCAATAATCGAGCAGATTTAGTTGTATGTCTTCATTTACACATTTACACAACACACACATTTTGTTTAATTATCGAGCGAATTTATTGTATTTGATTATAAAAATAGAATTTTGATTCACTGATTATAATGTCGAACGGAAATGACGACAATAATAATCGAAACGAAACGTCATATCGACTGCGAACACATTATTTTAAAGCGATTTATTTTTTTTCAGAAAACACTAGTAAATACAGAAATGATCACAATTTATAGATTAATTTACCGATCAAATTATAATGTATTTCACTAATTGTAAGATGTTTAGATTGTATCAAAATTATAATGAGCGAATTTTAAAACACGTCATTGTCGCAAGAACGACCGCCGATACTAATTGCCACTACGTCGTTTTTTTTCACCGATAAAATATTCAATTGTTTTATCGCACAAATTTTTTTTCAAATACATTTTTTAATTATATATTTTATTACTAATGAAATCAACTAAACTAACACATCGATTACTCGTGTTTTTTCACTGATAAATTATTCAATTATTTTATCGGACAGACTATTTTTTTCAAATGCATTTTTTTTATTTTATATTCACTCATCAATGAAATCAACCAAAGTAACATTTCGAACAAACTCAACACCAATTTATGACAATATGTACTATAATAAAACATCAACCTGCCATTTTCAAAATCCTCAATTCGCGACACCATCATCGTACATAATGACGACTGAATTTCACAAAGGGCACAGGTGACCTTTTCTATGATTCTATACATGATATAGAACCATTTTCTTTTACTTAACTCAATTTCAAGGTATCTTATGCCCTTTGTGAAATTCAGTCTTCGTATAATAAAACAAGTTCGTTAAAGACACAGCTCGTCCAAAATTCAAAACGCGCCCCATCAGCTCATGGTGGAACGAGGTGGAAGAACGTCTCGGAGCAGCGAGACAAAGGTTATTCAAGGATATGGATGGCACCCGCGAGGATAGATCCGGATTCCCGGATTCCCGGACCTTACTCGTGCTGCCAATTAAGCCGATGGAGTGACAGCTGGTGCCCTCCTTGCCTCTCATGGTGTTTCCATGGTGTAACAGTGTACAGGTAGTCCTCGACTTACGACTGAGATAGGTTCCTAACTTGGGTCGTAAGTCGAATTCGTCGTAAGTCAAAGTTTCCCTTATTCAATCAATTCAATATGACGGCTGAATTTTACAAAGGGCACTAATGACTTTTTTCATTGATACAGATACAGAATCGATAAAAAATGCAGGGGACAGTTGTTAATTGAACCGCTGAGTTTATGTCGGTGTCGATTTTGAGGTTTAGTGTGTTGCTGTCCGTTTCGATTCGATTGAGTTTTATTTGGGTTATTGGGTGAGGTTAAGCTGATTTAAAGGTTAGAGTTGGAATTAATAGAGGCGATTGGCGGTTACGAGGTGGTGATTTTGATGGTTCAATATTTAGTGAACTGATTAGTTAAGTACTTTTTATTACTTATAGATAAATTTCGAAATTAAATTTTCTATTTTTCTGTTCGAAAATGTTGAATCAATACAAATGAAACTCATGCACATCAAATATATCTGATTTTCATTACTTCAGATTACAATTATAAAACTACCGAAGCTAGAAAGTGAACGAAAACAAGCGCACACTCACAGATCACGTTAAAATATTATTTAACAACTTCAAAGACGAATTTGCATTCGGATAATATGAGGCGGCGACGAAAGTTGTTTCAGCGAAAACGTGTAAAAATATCGAAATTTTCGCACGCCCACGCACCGGAAAAACGACAAGTTTTCCAATTTTCCGAATTCTCCTTCGGCCCGACAGGTTCGTCCGCTTCGAGAACTCACTTGTGCGCTTAAAGAGAAAAGAAAATCAAATTACGACTGACGGCCTTATATATACGCGGGCCAATAAAATTCCGATAAAGCCGCGTATTGTTTCCCGTTCGGAAAAAGGATCCGCCCGCTCGTTATGTAAATTTTCCAACTCCCCCGCGCTGAGGGAACAATCGGTAAATAATAAGGACACGAAACGAAAACAGGACGTCGCTTATTCTAGGATGTTACGAGCGATTCGTTGATTTTCAAGCTTATAATTTTTTTTAACGTTGCATCGTCATCGGAGCAACCTGAGTTTTCCTCGATTTGTTTTTCGCGGTTTCATTATTTTTTCGATTGTTCATTTTGAGCCCGCGTTTTGAAAACGTATCATTTTCAATTTTTCACTCCGCACAGTTACTAAAGTTTTCTTCGATGTTATTCTTTATAAAAATCTAAAAGAAATATAGAGGAATTGTTCTAAATATGGAACACCGCAATATTTACTACTTACAGTTTCAACAATCTGCTAATTTTGCATGAAATCAGTCACTTATAGTATTATTGTAAGATTTCAAAAAGAAAAACAACAATATCAATAATGAGTTTAAAAATATTGAGGATTGAATTTTTACTAGGTTTTTTTTAACAATATCAGCTATAACATTGAAATGTGATATTTTTTTAGGATATGTTATGAGATAAATGCTTGACGATTTGTAGAATCGAAAACGCATTACTTTGAAATGAAATCCAGTATTCGATATTTATCACTTTTTGACTATTTCGTATTTTAAAACACCACCATTCTATATTTGAGACACGTATGAAAAATGACGAAAAAGTTTTTTTTCAGTTATCGTCGTTTTTTTCAAATTTGAGAGATAATTTCTTCCTTTCACTATAATCAACACACAACTAAGTATATTTGACCTCAATCTATTTCTTAAGAACGTCAATTATTATTCGTTTGTGGAAAATACACGCTTAAAGCTTAGACGTTTCCATATTTAGGACAATTCTAAAGACGTGGCATTTTCTGTTCTCAATTCCAAAATTTATTTTAGCGACCCGATTTGAAGTCAAAACACTACGTTTGGGAGACACTGACTCGAGTAATCAAAATGCCTTGTTTGTTATGAACGAATAAAAATTATGTAGATTTTAATATCGCACACTGCTCCGAACGTGTCTTAAACGTTTTATAGTTTTCTAAGATTTTGATCTTCTTAAATAATCGGAAGTTCGAGAGCATCCTCCATGTCGCGGTAAATGATGAAATTTATCGAGGTCCCGGTTTTAATTTCGTAATTTGGTAGGGAGTGGAAAAACCTTATCCGTCTTCGACGCGGTCGTAAACTTTTATGCGAGAATGTCCTCCATCTTCTTCTCGTTCGCGGCAATCCGCTTCTTGGTGTGCATTACGTGTCTTACGTATCACCCTGTACATACGTATCCGACAAACTTTCGTTTTATTATAGGTACATACAGGTTATCTCGAAAATTTGTACGAAATCTCTGAATTTTTGAAAAACGGTTTATTTTTTAAAATATATTTTGAAGTTGTTTTATTTTGTTTTTGAATCGAATTGAAATTCAATTTATTAAAAAAAAATACAATCAAGTTCTTTAAAATATAATTCGAATAATTTTAATACGAAAAAAAATTGATTCAATTATTCTATTGCGGATATTTTGAAATGTATCGAAATTCATATTTTTTTGCATCACACTGTTCAAAACTTACGAGTACGTAGCATTTATACGTAAAACAATCTGAACATACGTTTCTATTGCTTATTATGGCTATTCCATTCCGTCTAATTTTTTTGTTTGTTCTCAGAATCCAGGGTATATGCACTGTATGTAGAACGAAAGATACGGCTTGTCGATTTCGTTCTTTATTTGCATCCTCCTCATATATAAATTCAATGTAATACGAAAAGATTCTATCTGAGAGCAAATTTATACAACGCACTTTCGATGTAAACAACTATCGGCAGAATGTAAAAAATAATAAAGTTTCACGTTCTATTACTTTTGGCTAACAATAAGAGAAGATACTTTCATTTCGTTTGATAGGTTTTCATCTTCTTTTATTTTTGATACCGTAATACATAATAGATTGGACATGTAAGTAGTAAATTCTTCGAATATCGGAAATTCACTTATTGTTCATAAGCATACATATAGAAAAAAGTTAAAATCATCAAAAATAAAATCAAATACTATATTTGAACAAAATATTGATTTATTTACAATAATACATATATGAATTAATTTATTTTAAAATACACGCACATCTATTCAATCAATCAAATCAACTAAATACACGCACGCTATAAACGCGTACCTATTATTATACTTATTCAATCTGTATTTGGACAACTCTCAATTGGGAAACCCGATATATATTAGTTATCCAATTAGTCACCGTAATATAATACATTCCCAACATTTACTCAGAATTCGTTTTATAACATAAACATCGAAGATCTCACACTAACTATTCGATCCAACAATCAGACCGTATTCCGAGAATCGGCAACGACGCGTTCTATTTCGATTTTAAAACAAGAACATCCCTTCAATCCTTTCACATTCGTATATTTTCATAAGCGAATCGAAAAAGCCTCGAATTCGGAATCAATTATATACAGTAGGCAGGTCACCTGTTACTCTCTCCCGCCTACCCTCACAACGTGCCACCCTTAACTTTCCACCCTCAAACCTCCTTCCGACCGCCGATTCCCAAAGATCCACCTCTTCCCAAAGATCCACCTCTTCCCAAAGATCCACCTCTTCCCAAAGATCCACCTCTTCCCAATGATCCAAAGGACCGTTGTTTCCCAAAGATTCGTACCTACGTCATTCCGTTTCCCCTTTGCCCGAGTGACGTTCCGTGACTAACGATTCGAAAAACGGCCCGCGGGCGCCGCATGCAAATCCCATACCACGAAAATCCCATACCACCTAAGTCCCATGCCACCTAAGTTCTCAATGGGAATAGCCCTAAGATCTTGTGTGCGAGTTTCCTCTGTTATTGTCGAGGGTTTCCCCATCTGCGACTTAATTTCGAACGAAAAACGTTTGACGCGTCGCGAACAAAGGAGATTATTCGTTAAATTGCTTCTTAAAGGAGATAGGATTCTGTGCGGTTTTTTTTTCCGGGTGTTGGAAAGAGTATAGATGGGAATGGGTGTTGTTGCTTTTTTTATTATGTGTTGCGTTTATTTGTTTATTTTTTAATGAAATCCGCTTGCGGTGGAGGATTATGGGTTGAGCTAAGGCGGCAAGCTGTCGTTTCGCTTATATTAATTTTGTGTTGCTTATTTATTTTATTACATACAATTTTCCAGAATGTGTATATTTTATGTTCATTATTTATTAAAAAATAAAATAAAATAATTTTATTATTAAAAAAAAATCTTCGATACATACATACATTCTTGTATCTCATCAGTGCTTCATAGATGCAACCGAAAAAATTATAATAGATTGCGTATTAGGTAACTTTTTTTTATTTATTCTCGTTATTAATACTAAAAATGATTAAGTCTAATAATTTAAACATAAATTGTTTAAATTATATTTTGAACCCACTTAGTTTTACTCTACCGATGAGATAAAACTAGAGTAACTCATATGAAAACTTTATAAGATGAAATTCTATCGAATACCAAAAAAAAAACAAATTCACTAGACATTCGCAAAATTTGATAGCTCCTCCTTTACAGCAACTATAAAATTTCAAAAAAAAAAAACCTATCCAGCATAAAAAAAGACGAAACGACGCAAAATCCGCTCCATAGAATCGAATCGCGCCTCCGCAGTGAAAATCGCGCTCGTCGCAGCGAAAGGGTTAACTCGGAAAACGAATTTTCCACCCACCAGCTCACCTTTGACACCCCCATAGACCACCCCATAGACCACCCAAGACCACCCCGTAGACCACCCAAGACCACCCCATAGACCACCCCGGCTTCATACAAAGGCGGAGGTTCATTTTCTTTTACGCCGCGACCGTATATTTCAAGTCGTCGCCGTATCGCCAACCTGTTGTTGGCCATTTTATATTTGCGAAATAAAACCACCCCCTCGTATAATACGAATGTTAAGGGTGTGTGTTGTGGGGGTGGTGTTTATACCCCGGTGAGAATTATTTTCGGTTGAGTAATGCGCTCACGCCTACCGATCGAGCCAAAGAAGCCACTTTCATAAGTTTGGGTTTTTTTTTTGGTCTAAGTTAGGCTTTGAGGGCGAATTATTGCTGGGTTGTTTATTTCGGGCTGTATAATAAATGATGTCGGTCGGTTAATTAGGGTGAGTCTCATGTTGTGTGCGCGGTTTAAGTGTTACGGTTTTAGTTAATTTGACTAACTTGATTTAAATGTTTAGTTGCTTTGAAGTGTAACGCATAAAAACATTTCAGTCTGTTTATTTTATGATATAATATTATGTTTGATTATAAAATTTATTAACGAAATTCTCAGATCAGTATCAAAAAAAAATATGAAATAAATATTCATGATATCTTTTACTGTTGAAATATATCTAGAGATCGATGCGATTGTTCGAAAAATATGATTTTACATTTGAATTCCTTTTGAAAAGTGGATAATCCCGGATGGAAACAGGACCGAAGTCAATTTCGGGCGAAAATCCCGGACATATCGTTTTTCTTCTCTCATCCCACAGGAGCTTTCTTCAGATTTCGCCTTGTTCCAATCCGAGAGGCCATTTCGTCGAAGTTGAAAAGTCGTCTTTTTGTCACGATCGATATCCAGTAATGAGGGATTTTTTTTCTCCATCTTCAACACACGCACATTTCGCTTTCAAATGAATAAATACAACGTAACATACAAGCACTACACGCTGCACAATGAGACATTTCACTTTTCCGATCGATGCTCGTTTAAAAAGTCTTATGCGAATCCTGTTTTATTATCTTGTCTTTTCATCAGTTAAAACGTATGCTTTTTTTTCATTGCGTGTTTTCTTTTTATTTCAGTTGGATGAAGCGGTTAAAATTGTTATTTTATGCGGACGAAAGTCTCCGGCTTTTTTTCCGTCAACGTAAAAGAAACTTCACGGTGCATATTTTTAATGAATATTCATACATTCAAAACAACTTTTTCGAGATATAAATTTCGCCCCACTCTCATACCAGCGGAAGGCTTTTTATCTCCGCGCTTTTTTTAGAAAGCAAGATCGTAAAGTGCGAAAAGACGGTAGTGGATTAAAATGGATATATTCTCGCTTGTACGTAAGAGTATGAAAAAACTTTCGGCCGAAAGTCGACTTTTTATTGTTTTCGAGCGAAAAATCTTCGGAAAACTTGAATCGACATTAATAATAAGTGGTTTTGCGGGATAAATAAATTTGAGTACTGAATAATAAAAACGATTTTGCATAACTTTATTTTATAAACTAGTATATACGTATGTATATTTCTGTGTTTATTATTATACCCAGTCGATGATACAGAAGTATAAAACGGTTGTGCATACCGCGTTAATTTAGCATACACGCAATGTTGGCTTCTAATCTTATCGAATCTTTTTTTAATTGATTGATAGAAAAAATACAAATTTTGACGTTTTGCAAAACAGTTTCTAAAAACATATCACACCTACCTTCTTAATCAAATTCGAACGATTCAGCCCCACTCATTTTACAGTATTATTATGTACTTTTCAGCCTAACAGCTCTACCTCTTCACTTCAAACTAAATGAATAATTAAAAAATGTAAAAATAATAATAATTAGGTAACAATACCTGAAAATCCTGAGTAAATTAGTACACATAAGTATCATGAAATAGTTCAAATTTAATCGAAACATATGAAATAGATAGGTAACGATAATTTACGGAACCGTTTCGTAAAGCGTTAGTTTAACACTTTTTTCGAATCAAATGAATCCAAACATTTGAAAGAAACGACCGAATCTCCATATAAATTTTATCAATTAAGAAAAACGAAATGTAAACTCTCGCCAAGATAGGACTCAAACTCACGCATCCCAAGTATGCTGAATCGACATAGCATGCACAAAAACTTTATATATTATATTTCTAATAAAAGCGAATGTATGTATGTATGTATGTATGTTACCTATAGACTCCGAAACGGCTGATCCGTTCGCCGCGAAACTTTCAGGGATTATTGTCTACACGTAGAGGTGACAGAAAGTGACAGAAGCTAGTATTATATATTAAATTTCTAATTTTATTTTACAAAACTCAAACCGATCAAAGCATCTAACTAGCACAAATTCGACTTTTCAATTTGGCAACGATTATATGCGAAGACACGCGTTTATAAAGGATTGTGGTCGTGTGTTCTCTTCGTATAGGCAGACAGGCAGGCGCACGCAACCCGCAACCGCATTGCGCGAGCCCCGCTTAAATCTTGCCACACTGCACCTTAATTCGACCGCATTTCAGCCGAACGCTTTGCACAAGCACTCTAATTGCTTAGGATCCGTTAAATCGCGTGTGGCTGTTTTTAGCTGCATCTCTCTCTCTCTGTATATGCAGGCCTCGTGTATTGTTGTTTCTGTGTGGATTTGAAACTGAATTTCTCTAGGTATGAGCAACGTGTCAAATTCATTGGATTGAATGTAGAAACTATCCCTGTTTATGTTCATTGTTTTGAAATATTCATTAACATCGTGTAATTTATCATTGGATTACTTAATAACATTTTGATATTACTTTAATCGAACACTGAAAAGGCCAAAGAGTTTCGAGAAAAGTGCGTTCAAAGTTGAACAAATACCTACATATATTAGGATGAAGTCGAGTGATTTGATTATGTATCTCGAATTCGTTTCTATCCTTTTGCCATCGAATATATGAACATGCATAGAAGCTATTCCTGTACATAACTCAATTTCGACGAAAATGTCATTTGTATTCCTTGGCCTTTTCAGTCATCAATTATGAAAGATATTTAATTTCAAATATGGATTTTTCAATATTCGGTCGTGTACTTTTTTAGACTTTAGGATTTCATAAGAAAATTTTATCGATTATTTTGAATGAAATGCTTTTAAATCATATTTTATTAAAAATATTTGTTTTATAAGTTCGCTTTCTTTCTTTGTATTTTAGAATGGAAGCTTAAAGTGCTTCAATGTTATAGTTACATTGCTTCAGTTAAGTTCGAAAGTTTTCTCAAACTCTATCTATTTGAAGCTTAGTTTAGTGCTTCAATTGTAAAAGTGAATTTATATCTACTCTTAACAGAAGATGAATTGCTGGAATTTCACATAAAAATTCTGCCAATCGAATATGATATCATGAAAAAAAAATACATCGAACGATATTTGTGCAATTAATTTGTAATCGATCGCTATAAAACAATACGTTCGGCATACTCTAAATAATAATCACTTACGCACAACGTGGTGCGTATTATTATTACACGATGTTATAGGAAGTGCTTGTACGTGTACAAACTGACAAGAAAGATTATTACAAAGAACGTGCGTATGGAATATTCGGAGTACGTAATTAATATGATCGTCTTGAGTTTTAGTAACCCATATCGGTTTTCTTTCGGGAGCTGACTAATAAATTAGCACACTAGCTACTTTCCGCTAACGCGGAACGTGCACGATAAAACGTACGTACACCAATAGGGATAGAAAACCCTTTAACGCTGTATTTTCAAAATATTATATTAAAATCGGGAATGTATCATCTTTAAAAAAAAAACTTTGAAATGATTCGAAATGAGTTACGTACAGAAATCACTTATATATTCGGTGATTGAATGAGTCGAGATACACCATCAAATCACTCGACCTCCTCCCAATACATGCTCGAATTTGAGCGCGCTTTTCTCGAAAAGTCACTTGGGCCCCTCGGCCTTTTCAGTCGTCGTATGTATGTAAATAAACAAAAAGTAGAACGAACCCCCAATTTCCTTCCGAGCACAATTTATCGACGACCCCTGCCGAACATTATGAAGGACCGCGTGCATGCAAAATCGAAGCACACACCTGATATAGAACACGAACACACATCAACAACAAACACACCCCCGACTACTACAGCCTGTTCCATAAAATGTTTCGAAAATCTGAAATGCGCCCACACGCTTCTACCACCCCTTATATTATATGTACTCGAAAATACATACGAAGGTACACATAGACCTCGCTCTCCTCTTGCACGAGTTGTTCAAAGCTGAATGTGACTAACTTCACTAATCGTAAGCAAAAATCGAGAAATCAATTCAATTTGTCATTCATTATTTCATTTAAATTATAAACTTACACATATTGTTTATGTTAAGCCTTAAATGTGTTTAATCAACGTTAGAGTACAGAATTAATTAAAATGATTTTTTATTCTGTTGCCAAACAAATTTTGTCATTTAATGGTATTTTTTTTTATTATTCGGGAAATATTTTTCACACATAGTAGTTATGATTATATCAAATGCTTTGATATTTAAAGAAAGGTTATTAAACAGCGGTATAAATTGTTTATGTATGCATGTGGTTGGGTTCGAGTCCTATCTTGGCGAGAGTCTCATGTCGTATTTCTCAATTGATTATTTGATATGGAAAATCGATCGTATCTTTCGAATATTTGGATTCATTTGATTAAAAATATGTATTATATAACGCTTTACAAAACGGTTCCACAAATAATCATTACCTTACACGAAGCCCGAAAAAGCCAAGGGGTACAAGTGACTTCGTGGTGATTTCGAGAAAAGCGCGTTCAAATTTGACCATGTACCTACATTTATTACGAGGAGGTCGAGTGATTTGATGATATATCTTGGCATACGTTCCGAATTCGTTTATATCCTTTTGCCACCAAATTAATGAGCGTGCATAGAAGCGATTCCTGTGCATAACTCAATTTCGGCAAAAATGTCGAAACATCTTGCTTGTAACAGGTTGGAGAAAATAGCTAGAAATCACCTGTAAAAAATATGATTTTCTTCAAAAAGTGGAACTAGTCACGATCAGATCCAAAAGACTCACATGCGAATACACATGCACACATAGGCCCAGCTCTCTACTTACATCTCACTTGTAACATGTCGATAAAAAATAGCTAGAAATCACATGTATAAAAAAAATATAATTTTCATCAAAAAGAGAAGCTAGTCACGATCAGATCCAAAAAACTCACATGCGAATACACATACACACATAGGCCTAGCTCTCCTCTTACATCTCGCTAGTACCAAGTTGATAAAAATGGCTAGAAATCACCTGTATACAAAAAATATAATTTTCATCAAAAAGAGAAGCTAGTCACGATCAGATCCAAAAGACTCGCATGCGAACACACACGCACACATAGGCTTTGCTCTCCTCTTACATCTCGCTTGTAACAGGGTGGGTCGTAAGTTTGAGCGCGTGCCCGGGCATCGCTTATATTGCCTCTCCCCTTCCGGGAGACATAACCTCCTTGGCTAAACGAGGTCGCGCACAATTATTTTAAAATGCCCCCCTTAATTAAACATAAATTTGTCCATCAATTACCGCCACCAACACTTACAGCCGCTCCGCAAATAATTAAGTCTCGGGAATGATCCATGAAGGTTCGCCCGCCGTCGCGTCGGGATCTTCCGGCTTCTCAACGTTTTCTTCTTGATCTTCGGACGAGGTATTTGTGTTTGTTCAATCTTCAAAGAATGTTCAATATAATAGTTTTTTTTATTTTAAGTTGGATCATTTTCATTTTGAATCGAATATTTCGAAAATTGAATCAAATTTTGTAATATTTTGGAACTATTCAGATTATTCCGTACTGTAGCATTATTAGAAAGAATTATTTGGTGAAATGTTTGAAATATTATATTATTCGATATGTGACATGAAATTAAAAAAACTTTTAAAAAATATTTATAAGTTTTTTTGTTGTTTTGTATAAACAAGTGAAAATATGTGATCATATTTGAAGGTTTAAAATTTTCTTTGCTAATGTATGGTTCGAGTACTAGAATACCTTTAGGTACATTTGATAGTTAATGTTATTTTTCTGAAAAATTGATACCTTTATATCTAAAAATACCTTTTTATTTGAAATTTATAAAATTCTATTAATATATTTTTCATAAAAACTCATGTTAATACCATTAAAATAATAAAAAAATACTATTTTTATAAACATGAGTACTTAACACAAACTATATACTAAGACTTTCATTTCTATAACCTCTTCGCAATTTTTAATATACATAAATTGAAAAACCTTTCAACTACTTCGGTTCAATATTTTCACTACTTTAGATAAATAAAGATTTAAAATTCAATCCCTAATCAAAAATCCTTCCATGTATCGCCAATTTTTGAAAGCTCTCAATTGAGAAACTATTTACAACTCTACTCTTAGTCAACTAAAGCAGTAAAAAAAATCGAGTCTTAATGAACTTAACTCCCCTTATCTCGAATATGCATCCACCCACTCGATAAACTCAACACGTATCACAAAAATAAAAAACTTCAATCAACGTCTCAGAGGAAAAAGGGCACTTACGTAGTTACAACTCACAGTTTGAGAAGCGTCGGCGTGACTTGAGGCCCCGCGGCCATAGTGAACCACCGTCGACGAGCCGCGGCAATAAATCCTCCAGGATACTATTTATATCCTTGTTACGTGTACGTTTACAGTATGTATGTACGTTCACGTGTACGTGACGCCGGAAAATTATTTTCCGCCGGTCGAAATTATAAACCCGAGCTAAAGTGACGGTCCTCAATGGGTTAACCGAAGGTGATTCTTACTGTGTTTGTTAAATTCATTTTTTCATATAATTTAGTGTACGGCTATGTCTTCGTCACTGTATTAGACTTCGTCAGATTTTCTTGAAATTTAACAAGCCAAGGGGTACAAGTGACATTTTTGCCGAAGTTTCTATGGATCGTTTCTTTGGTGGCAAAAGGATATAAACGAATTCGGAACGTGTGCCTAGATATATCAACAAATCACTCGACCTACTGCTAATACATGTAGGTACATGGTCAACTTTGAACGTGCTTTTTTTGAAATCACTTGTACCCTTTGGCCTATTCAGTCATCACATATGTTGACTATATTTCTCGATATTAAACAATTCAAGCTTTTTCGTCTAAAATTTTTAACAAAATTTCGGAATTGCTCAATTTATCCAATTCGATGAACACTATGACTAATCTCTGAATTTTTTTTTCCGAACTACATAAGAAGAAATATAGTTTAATAAATTTCCTAGAATAGATAGAATGTTTATATTTTTTCCCAAATGGTATTTAAAAAAAAATACATATCACAATATGATTAACAAAATTAGATTTATCAATCAATTACGTGATGATATTCAATACCAAAGCATATTTTATTGCAATCACAATAGATTTCAAGATATGTATGTGTTAAATGAAAATAATTTTCATTGAAAGGATTATTGATTTCCAATAAGAGCAATAGTTACGTCAATGTGATACGATACAACATAATGTATTGAAACAGCGCGCTCTCGCTTTTCACAATTAACTCCGATTACATCGACTCAGTGAGAATGACAGTTTATTTAATTAAATTGCACCCAGAGATAGCATCGACAAAGGACAACAAACTCCCTTTGTGCCCATAATAATTATTATTTCGAGATAAATAATTCTCCACCGAGTCAGATTGAGAAACACAACGAAAGAGCGTTTTGCCTACACAGTCGCATATCATATACCTTTTGTTTTAGCATTTCTGTTTAATATTTTTAATTATCTTTCCATCTTTGTGCACTTGTTATGAAATATTTTTGTTGGTTGATTCTCATTCAAGATAAAACCCATTATATTAATTTTTTCCAATCACAGATGTATTTATAGGTACGTTTATATTTTCTTAAAACATCAAGCAGTCTATCATAATTTCACTCATGCATGTGGAATGAGATGATTTTTGATTTGAAATATTTCAAATATAAATTAAATTTTAATACTAATTTGAAAACGAAAATTCAATTTCCTTTCAAAATTTATTTTTGAAAATAGAATATGTATACATATTCAAATTTCTTAAACAAACGTAAATATTCAATAAAGCACGTTCATATGTCATGTTAACGTCATGCTAAAAATAAGGCTTTAACTCTCTACAGAGTTAAAATATTTAACAGACGGTTTTGTATCGATATGTTTCTATCTTCAAACAAACTTAATTTTATAACATTAAATGATTTCGAAAAAAAAATTACGATATATCCTTCATAAAACTTCAAACATCGGCAAAATTATTCAAAAAATTGCTTTTATATTCATGCACAAATTTTGAATTTTTCATAATCTAAGATTGAATTTCAGCTCTATGTTTTCCATTATACAAACCTTTCATATATTGCGCTCCTTTAAGCGAGTGTCGTCGGCCTACTATTACCTACACAGAGACGGATCCTTATTATTTATTCAGAATGTTTCTTCAAAATGGAGAGCTTTGGCAAAATATTATTAGCCCCGAAGAAAACTTGGAAATTACGCTGAATAAATAAATGAACGAGCCATGGAGGGGTGCCACCCCCACTAACAAAAGAAGCCCTTAATGAAAATCTTCAACGGTCGATCTCATATTTCACCTCTTTATATAGAAAAATCTCGGAAATCCCACCCTTTTTAGACGAAAATGTATATTAAAAAGTATGTACGCATTACAAAACGAATTAACAACACGTGTTTTGAGCTCAGAATGGGAAAGGGATTAATTAAATCGCCAAAAGTTTTTTTTAGGCAAACTTGCCAATAACCAACGAGCTTAATTTGTACTCAAAAATAATAAAATGAAAGAAAAATCCCACGAAAAACAAAGGCTTTTACCTCATCAATTTTCGACAATCTATCACCGTCACAGTCAGGAAAAAGAAATACCGAAAAATACGCTTTTAAAATGTTAAACAGGTTCTAGAGATGTAAAACGAGATGTTAAATTGAAGAAAATTAAACCAATTTTGGATAAATGATACAACGATTTAATATTTCAGAATAAATTTTATTTTTTCCATCCCAACATATAAATTTTCCAGTGTGGAGTCCTTTTCGTTCGGTTATATCTTGCATTGGGTTATACAGTAGGTTTATTGTATATATATAGGTATATATTTTCACATAAATATAATATTTTAAAACATCGTTCAATTTTTAGTAAGATACACACAGAATAAACGTCACAGTTAAGAGAAAACAACATGTTACTTTTTTATTTTAAAATTTCGACACAAAAGGATGAATTCCTTTACAACGGTAGCTCTACTATAATAATAATGAATAACGACTAATTGTTCCATAGATTGTTCGAATTTTCAAAAAAGGTACGTGGAAAGTCTTCACAGTCAAATCATGGCCCAAAAAAATTATAAATTAAAGCCTTAATTATGTTTCCCTTCAATAATCATGTTGAAGTAGTCTACTTAATAATGAATTTTACATATCTATCGTACACATCATTTTTTCTTATATGTTTTATTTTTTTTTTTTTCAATAATGAATTACGTAAAATGAATCACAACATAAGAAGGCTAAGATGCGCTTCATAATATGTACAACGAGATGTTCAATTTTGTTCATTTATATGTATATATTAGCAATTTTTCAATTGCATAATGGCTAATTTTACAATAGGCCTAGTTGAACAATTTTGACAAATATATATTTATTTATATTTATAATCCATTGTGACACAATAAACAGGCTTTATTCATTATCAGCTTCAATTACTATTTTCATATTATATATATTTTACGCTACCTTACCAACAAATATCTATCTATTTTTTTTAATATTAAGGAAGACATCAAGTGCCACATAATGGGCTTTCTTTAATATAATTCAATAAATTTATATACATATATAAATATTTAATTTTACAATTACAAACTTCGTCGCTTGGCATAAAAAGATTTCTTACTTCGCACCCTTTTTGTTTAAATACAAATATGTATTGAAAATCACACCGATAACTTAACACAAAAATCATATTCGGTTTACATATATTTTTTTATAATAAAAATAGCATTGAATATTTTACAGATGGATTAATAGATATTTTTAAGATTTTCTTCAAAAGATTTAGAAAATCTATACAATTTACTTACTTTACTGTAATTTGAATATTATGACTTTGATGAGTATTTCACTATTGATGAATGTGCAATATTACGTATTTACTTTTAAAAAACATTGAAGAATTTCAAAAATCTTTTAGTTATTTTTATTTTTAAGAAAAAGAAATTTTATTTATAGAAGATTTTCCCCAAGGATAGATTAATATAAAACATGGAAATGTACGAAAATGATCTACTACTATCAATTTATTTAATTGACAAATGATTGCAGGCATTCCAAATTACACATAGTTTTCTTAGTCATAAGATAAGCTTGCTTTTATTGTACATATATCGAAAATGAAAATGAATGAAATATATGTAAACCGCTAAGAAGCCGAAAAAGCTCAGTTACGTGAACAATGAAATAGCATTGATGTTCTCTTCTGATGTTCGAATTTGTTTTACAAAATATCAAGGAAATATTCAAAATAGATATTATATTCTTTTTCTCAATCATCATACTCAATTTGCTTTAGGCACAATAACAATTAGTTACGTTACATTCTAAATTCGGCTCATTATAATATTTATTTTTATAATATTCTGAAGCTTTTTACAATAGAAATGCGTATTATTTAGTTAAAAATTTCATTTTCACAAAAATATCGTAAATATATAAATATACATTTTTCGAATGATTCGACTCATTTTTTTATAAATTATTTTAGAATAATTAGCAAACCATAAAATTTACACTATACATTCATTCGTACATAATTTCAAAAACCGAAAATATTTTTTTTTGAAAGCCTCTTAGAAAGTTGAAATTCAACTGTATATATTTTTTAATAATCTGATTGTCTGTATATTTTAGAGCATGAATATTCTTTTTTTGTTATTGTGTGATTGTGTTTATGAAAAAAAAATCGAAAAATGAAATTTATGTATTACTTATACAAAACTCTAAATTCACTTATTCAAATAGACAAACAGAAAGCTAAATTTCGACAATTGAAAAAGTCATCTACTTGGAAGACAAGTATATAAGTACATTTTCATCAGTAATGGCAATTATTCACATTTATAGAAAATTTTAAAGATATTTTAAAACAATAATACAACTGGACAAATTACCTATATATAAAATATAAATTTAGGTAAACGTCACAGCATATCGTTGAAACGAATTGAAACGAAAATGCGCGAAATACAATAATACTTATACAATTTTGACATCAATATTTTTTTTGGACATGTACACACTCCCTATCTATCTGGGGATTAAAAATTGGAAGATAAACATGCATATATCTACAAAGTAGGGATTTTTTTAATACACAATAATAATATATAGGTAATTTAGCATCACAGAGCCCAGTTAAGTATTTCTCTTTTCCCCTCGTTTTATCTAAAAATTCACAAATTTTAACCTATCGTCGATTGGAAAATTCACTAACAATATTATAATCATATTTGATAGCGCTATAAATATAGGAAATTTTAAAAGTCGTTTCGAGGCCGCGCTACTCGGTGGCGGTTCTGTTGGTTCGGGCTCTAGTTCTTCGGCAGTAACCACATCAACTAAAATTAACAATTAAACTTGTGACTCAATCAATAAATAAGGGCAATCATCCGTTTTATGAACGCCATTTCCACAATCGATACGATAAATAACAGACCATTTTCGATGAATGATCCGAAAACTGGGTTATGTTGGATTAACTTTTTTGTTAGGTTAAGGTCGAACAAAATTAGGTTAATGGCATTCATAAAAGGGATGAATATTTAACCAAATGCATCTACTATAAATTTAACGGAATCGCATACTTTTGAGTATTCAAAATTTTCATTTATAATAGATGTTTAACTAATTAATCGTACTGATTTTTTTTAATTATGCACTCATATTGCACTAGATTATATGCAATATTTTAACTTTTAAATTGATAATGAATTTAAAATGGAATAAAATAATAATAAAAATACTATATTCAATCGAGAACATTATGTATGCAAAATTATGAAAATACTCAGCACTGTAAAAAGTAAATCTTAATCCCCGCACGATCTTAAAATTTATCGATCTTGAAAATCGAATTCCGTCGAAATTAAGTCGCTTAAAAATTACCTAAACGAGTTTAAACTATATTTAAAATTTAAATTATTATTTAATTATTGATTTTTAGTAGTTTAAACTCATTTACATAATTTTTGAACAACTTAATTTCGACGGAATTCGAATTTCAAGACCGAAAAATCATAAGATCGCGCGTGGATTCAGATTTACTTTTTACAGTGAGTACATCAAATAAATCGTTCGCCTACTGCATGTTATTTATTCATTTTTTTGTATGCATCAAAACCCGATTATTATTATAGTGAAACCTCGCATAACCAAAACAACTCGTTCCTAAATTTACATTTAATTCGAAATACTCTTAATCTGAAACAATATTCTTTGAATAGTCAAAATGCTTCATACTACGTGACAATATTTCCCCTCTAGTCACTCGCTAAACTAATGTTTTTACACTCCATTTTTCACGGTATTCGAGGCGTTCGTCAATCGAGGTTCTACTGTACACAATAATAGAATCCCTTACCGATCACAGTGTGGTTCCTGAAGTCACAATATTTCCCCTACCGCTACTCGCTAAGCAATTTTTTTACTCAGTTTTTCACGCTATACGAGGCTTCAGTTAATCGAGGTTCTACTGTACTCAATATCAGAATTCCTTACCGATCACAGTGTGGTTCCTGATGTCAGCATACTTCCCAGCAGCATTGGGATATGCAGGAATCGAAGCCGAACAAGTGAGCGACAGTCTTCCAGAGGCGGCCAACCTCAACGCCGACACAGAAACGACCAACCTTTGGCCGGCGATCCTCTGCGGAGGAGGCTGTGGCTTTTTTTGATGAGAAGAATCGTCCACCTGCCAAATATATAAGTTTAGTTTCGTTCTCGACACTCATTTACTAAATTGGACTTTTTCGCTAATCTCTAGGGTTAGTATTTTCGTTCGTTTCGGAAAAAAATTCTTCGATTATCTATATAAAAAAAAAAAATATCGATAGTTTCAGTAAAAATTTGATATGAATATCTTATATTTTGGATTTTCCGAAATGAACATATGGCTCTTTCATACAATAAACACATAACAGGTATGTTAGTTTTTATAGCTCGAATTTCGCGTTTATGGTCGCATTTTGTGATTAAAATGAATAATTGAACGTTTTCATAATGAACTTTTCGATGGAACCGATAATATCGCTTACATGAATGATAAATTTTCAATTATGGCGCGAATTAATCAAATGCACATTCGATGCGACGATAAATGCGTACATTCATATCTATTGCATGTTCACTTGACCCATTTTCCTAGAAAATTTTATACGTTCATGTCATCTGATTATGACATATGACATTACCACGATGCATTAACATAAACATGTAATGATTATGACAAAAAAAAACTCATATCACATGACGGTTTCGTTTTAACCATAGATATACATGCAGATTTGACTTGTTGAAATTATTCAAAAATGTTCATGCCATGTAATGTAATCATATTTCACATAAAAAAAATTAATTTGTTGAGTCATAACAAAAAACGATTCAACATGATGAAAATGATTGAACATTTCATTTATAGACATAAAATATTTATATTAAAATTTAATACATAATTATATGGGATATTTTCAATTTAAAATTAATCTATGTAAATTTTACAATGAAAATATCGTTATTTACAGTCGAATATGAATTTAATGATACAAATTGCGAAAAAATGTGTGTGAAAAACTGTATAATTATAAAGTTTAATATACCATATCGAAACATACAATTCACAAATATTGTTTATATTGTTATTTCGGTACGGTTTTTTATTGTTTTTATATATTATAAGAAATATAAATTTGGTGTATTTTATTAAAATTAACATAACGATGAACACAAAAATAAAACTATAATTTTTAAAAATGAAAAAAAATCTATTTTCTAACACAAACATTCCAATGACATCGAATGACACAAGCTTGATGAGAACTGAAAAAAAAAATGAGATCGAAAAAAAATATATTTCAAAAAACGAATGAAAATAACGCGTAAGAAAAAAAATTTTGAAAACGAACCTTCAACAAATACATTAGTTTTCCACAGATGAATTTTGAATACTTACTGTCAAAACGAATCGTCCTTACGGAAAACGACCAGAACAATTCCATAACCATTAAATTTTGGAAATTCACGAGACCATAAATTTCTCACAAACGTGGGATTTACATTAGAAATGCGCTTTAAATGCGTTGTACGTGACCTGTGTGCAATTTGTGCACTCACTTATTTGTGAGCTTTCAAAGCTCATGAGCTTGCACAAATATGTGCACCTGAGTTTCTTGTGTGATACGAATAAGAATAGCATTCTGTTTGCAAAAGGTTTCCTTTGCTTCAAACGGCATTCACTCGAGATAAAGTAATCTACATTAATCATTTCTCGATTCAGTCAACTTGCTTTGAATTTAAACTAAAGAAAATGTATGCTTTCATGCTTATTTTTTCTTGAAAATAATGCAACTACATTTTACACATAATATAAATTGAAGAAAATAGTGTAAAAATGTTTCGAATTTGGTTTTTTTATTAAAAAAAACACAAAAACGCGATTTCTAATGTAAATCCGTTTTTACGAATCGAGTAATCATTTTCGTAACGTTTTTACTTCTAAATATCTTATTTTGAAGCTAAGTTATGTTCGATTACTCAATACGTTTACACGTTTTATAAATGTTAGTAATGTTAGTAAGAATTGTGTCTAGATATGTGTAAATTTTAATAAAATTTAAAGGATTGTAATAGTGTGATGAATATAATAATGCATATTACCTGTACTTAATCGTTTGTGAATAAATGGATTGCAACAGTAAAAACTTCAAGAATATTTATTTCAAATAGGATTGAATATATTTCTTGAAGATTTTTTTTTGTATTTATAAAAGAAATAGTTTATGTATTGTAAAATCAGAAAAAATATCAATTATTATTAAGATGTTCGAACATTGTGTATAAAAATTACACCAAAGTCATTTTATTCTGTCTTGTAAAAGCATCCATATAAATGCTCAATCTTCACACATAATATAGCGTAGTGATAACAATAACGAATGAATATAAAAATATTTTGAAAATTTAAACAAAAATTCTGTACAGTCTTGGACGATCCAAAAATTCCGGAAGGCTCTGATAAAAAACGACGATTAAAAGTGCACTATATGACAAAATCAAATCGATGTATCGAGAGAATGGAGCTATGAAAAATCAACAAATGATCGTCGAATAGAGAACGATAGAGCGACTGATTTGAATGTGCGCATGCACTAGGTGCCAGCTGAATAATTATAAACTTTCAAATTATATTTTAATATATATATATATTATAATAATTGTATCTACGCCTCCAGGCATCCTCGTCCAAACCTGAACAGTTTGCTTCGATGAATGCCTATTGTGTTGGTAATTTTCCGGTCCTCCGTACACGTCTTTGGCCGAACAACTTTTGGTCTTGTTGACGATGATGACGTTCGAGCTAATCACCTCTGATGGCTGTCGACGGCTCTCGTTCCCGTGCCGCTGATGCTGGTGCTGATGCTGATGCTGGAGCTGCTCCTTGTGATGGTGGTGGTGGTGGTGGTTGTTGTTGTTGTTGTCTATGATGGCGTTGTTGTTGATCGACGGCCTTTCCGTTGTGCGTTGGTGTTGTTGTTGTTGTTGGCGACTTCTTGCTGATCTGTGCCTGTTTCTGCTTCGGTAGAGTGGTATGAATCGAGTGTAACCTTTCGTCCGTGCCGCGTCCACCTATTCATATGGTTTTCATGCAAATTTTCATTTTTCATGGCATATTTTTATTTTGAATTTCGAATAATATCATTTTTTACGAAGAAGAATCTACTGTTTCACTTGTAAAGCTACGTTCTGCGTATCGCGTGCAACCTGCTGCTTGGAGCGGTACGCAAAACGTAGCTTCACATACACCCTACACAACATATATCAACTTCTTAGACTGACCTAGTTAAGGATATCAGCAACAGTAATTGTTAGCGAAACTTCGGATACCTTATATAATATTTGAATCGTTCAAAAAAGATCTTGAAATTAATTTCCATTGGATTCAAAACTAACTAATGTGACAATTATAATAATGAAAACTAGTGAATTTTTATGTAATTTCTTGAATTAAACATGATCGAATGCGCTTCCGATCTAAGCCATTCAAACAAATCGACTTTCATTGAATCGAACACCGCCAACACGAGAACCGAATAAGGACGAAATGTTCAGTAGAATATTTCAGTCGCTCGTTTTCGCCTAGGCTTCGATGAATAAAAGATTAGACTCGATAGAGCATAAGACTACAACAAAGTTTTCGCAATGGGCTCCGGAAGGATTTTTAAAAGACTCGGTCTCTTCTCTTTGCCTCTAGTCCGATTCCCTCGGAAACTTTGCTCTATATATTCACTTATCTCTGCGTGAATACAGCGAAATCTTGCTAATTCGGTCAAAATAAATTCGCATATTCAAACTGAAACGTTATGATATAATTCATAAAACAATAGACACAATATGGTTAAAGGAATAGTTTATCTGTCACAAATTTATCGACCGTTTCTTATACTGCTCAGTTATATTAATTCGAATATTGAAATCTATTTTCTAGTTCATTTACGTATCTGAAATCAAATTGATATTATGTGTAAATGTTAAGTCAATTTTGTGATCTGAAATATCAATAAATGGGACTCCACTGTATTTCTTATTCCATCTGGCATGTGCCGATTATCAGATTTATCATCGACGAATACGAAATAAGCCGGGACACGGTGCCAGATGGTCGAATCCCGGGTTTTCCCGGGAAAAGGACACAGCCTTGTTTTCACCAGGATTTTCACTCGGACATTATGAATTCATTTGTGACAGAACCCTCGCGCGTTTATTTTTTCCTTTATTTTTCATAATAAATCGACCGTTCGTATAATATTCAAGGATTTTATTTTTATTTTCGGTTGAATTTCATTCTGGCTGCCGTTCCGCATAATTTTATTTAGGATTTTTCATTCGATTTAAATATTAATAAAATATATATTATTTATTAAATAACCTTTTATAGGGGAGTACAATCATCAACACACTAAGTGATATATAATATACATTCTTAATCATCATAATGATTAATAGATCAAACAATCCAAATTATAACAACAAAACGATCTCTAAAAGAAATGATTGACAACCACTCTCAACTTGCATTGATTTCAATCATTCGAAAAATCTAAACGATTCAAAAACGCACATCACACCTGAAAAAAACCTTAATCAATACCTTGACACCGTTGATGAACCATGTGATGTAAGGTGCTGGATGTGCTGGACCAGTGGTGCAGTTCGCGTCCACATATTCACCAGCAACATACAACGGAGCACCGAATGTTATCTTCGGAGGGTACCTTTGAGGTTCTTCATACCGAAAAATAAATCAAACAATTATATTCATTAAAAAATATCTATAATACTACAAAAAAAATAATTATTTCTTAATACAATTAATTTTATAATATAATACATAACGAGGGAAGCCCACCATCCCGCCTTTTAACTGCACCCCAACTCTATGTCAGCTTGTTAGGCCGGCCTAGTTGGGTACCAGCAAAACCAATATAATTTTGAATAATATATGTACATTTATCAATATATTATTATTTATATATAGATAATATACATAGTTATTTATGTTCAGTATATTTTCATATCTCAATGTCTTATTTTAGACAATTTGGCATTGATTGGAATTTTGCATGTAAATAGCATCATATCGCACTTTATAAACCAAAAAAATGAGAAACCTTTATATTGGAGTAGTCATGTAACTCATCGGATTTAAATTCGATTGAAAATATTTAAAACTGTATGAAAAAAGTCTGAAAAGTATATTATGGTTTAATCATTAACACGAAGGAAGTATAAAAGAGATTCAAGAAAATAGATATGATATCAAGCAATTTTCTAATCAACCAATTGTTTAAAATAGTTATTGTATATGATGACTGGAAACCCCAAGCGGTACAAGTGACATGTTTGCCGAAATTGAGTTATGTACAGGAATCGCTTCAATACACTCTCATACATTTTGGTGACAAAAGGATATAAACGAACTTGGAACGTGTACTGAGATATATCATCAAATCACTCGACCTTCTTCTAATACATGATCAACTTTGAACGCACTTTTCTCATAATCACCGCAAAGTCACTTATACCCTTGGCCTTTTAATTCGTCATAGATATATTCCTATATTCCTCTTGAACTTATCGAAAATAATATAGGTAAATAATATTAAAAAAAATAATATTTTAAATCAGATTTTTATCGTGTCGCGATGTCAAGATGTTTTCAGCCTTCGCCGTACGATTCAAAGCGCTCGCCTTGTTTTATGCATAAACATAAATGATTCAAAGCGGAATTTCTCCGTCGAAAAGTGGCGAAACTAAAACGTAGCACGGGCTTAATGAATCTGCGATAATCTGCGGAATCGCTTCGCACGAGTCGAAGATTTTACGGCTTTGTCGGAGATAAAAGTGATTCATTTATGCGAGCACTCCGCAAAAGCCTCCGGCGTGTAGTCCTCTGCGGCATAATGGGTTCGTTATTATTAAATCATACGTCGAATGTAATCCTGGGCCAGGATTGAGCAAACTCGCATAAATCGGTATGTTACGGAACTATTAACGGTCGTTAGTGCACGGCGCGGAAAACGATTCTATTTAAACGCATTTAAATAATTGATTACGTGATTATCGCGGCGTCGAGCCGTTTTAAATAATTCAAAGTGTCAATTTTCGTTAGTTCGCTGAAATCTTTTTGTGTTTTTTGATAATAAAAATAGTTTGATTCCTCGTGTAAATTTTTAGAATTTTTTTGGTTATGGACAAAATTTTACATTTTTGGAAAAGTTATGAATATAAATGAAAATTATGTGTCAATTGGTTTCAATAAATATGATTTTGAGATGAGTATTTATTAACATACTAATACATTTCTTGACTATGAAAATCTATATCATGGAGTAAATCAAGCCATCTTTTTCCTCAACACTCACACTAAACTTACAAAAAAGTGAACTTTTCAAAATTTCCATGAAGTTTTTATTTAAAAATTTGAAGTTTGAATAATAAAGAATTTCATATGGCATCAAATAGCTTTTATCTTTATATATCTATCTTTTCAAATCTTAATTCTTTTCAAATATTTTTTTAAATCTTTTCAAATATTGATTATTGCACATTCGAAACATCTAAGAAACAAATCGATCACCGAAATAAACAAAAAATAAAAACGCAATTTTGTATATTATGCACAATTTTAGATTTTATGAAATGCCTTCTATAATATAACACAAAAACAATGCGACCTAAAACAAAAGATTTACGATGCTTTCAGACACTCCATTCTTTCAGCGCCAAACCTATTACGAACGGCGTCGTTTTCCACGTGCACCGAGCTTCGCGATCGGAACACCAACTCTCCCCCACAGATATAAACACCTACATAGATATATTCGACAATGGAACGGATCTTGCACAACAATAGTATCATTCATTGCATTCAAATCAGAAACGTCCTCAATGGGAACGCGAATCGCGTTGTTCTGCACTCGGCTTCCGTGTGTAGGTCGGCTTTTCATTTTGTTTGAATGAGGCGGCGTCAAAAGACGCGCCTCGAATCCTTCGCTTTATATTATTATATTATTAGATGTATACACGTGTGTATGTGAGAGAAAGAGAGAGGTGAAGGCGTTTTCTGAAAACGTTTTCAGAACAAACCAGGTGAACCGTGCTGCTGCTGCGATCGATTTTATATTTCTAAGGATATAAATTATGGCGACTTTGCCGTGCGGATCCTCAATCTTTCGATAGCGTTTATTTACGCATTGTGCGTAAGGTTTTTTATGATATTTTCGAAAATATTGAAAAAAAAACATTCCCATACCTCTATTTACAAACTGTTAAATTACCGATCGACTGCTGAAAGATAAAGACTGGTGGTAATCACGCGCTGTTATGTACCTATTTGCGTATTTGCAAACGAATTTCTATGGTGAAATTATGCTTTTTAACATAGATACAAGTACCTAATTATTTTGCTGTTTATTCGTAAAATTTAATTTTGCTCACCAAATTCATTTTTTAAGTATGTTTATGATACTGTACTACGAAACTGCGTTAGTACATATGTATTCTTTATCTTTCAGCTGGCAGTATAATAGCTTAAAAATAGCCTTTTATGATATGAACAATATTAATTTTAAAAATATACAATTAAATTACATACAAAAAAAAAATATTTCAACGAACTGGTGCAAGCGTATTCTCGAGCTAATTTGTTTCAGCTTCTTGTCGCGCTCTAAATAGTTTTAATGGGAATCATTTAAAATTCTTATTAAATCTACTTGAAACTTAAGTACGTGCATTTCAAAAGAACGATTATTCCAGACACTTGAAATATTTTCATAATTTTCCATCATTTCAAGGTTTGGTTGGCTTATTTCAAAGGTTGATGCGTTAATGAGGCATCACTACCTGTTCTATATTCAGTTATTTCATAACATATCCTAAAAAAATATCACATTTCAATATCGTAAAAAAACCTAATAAAATTTCAATCCCCCTATTTTTAGACTCAATATTGTTGTTTCTCTTTTTGAAATCTAACAATATTATAAGTGACTGATTTTATACAAAATTAGCAGATTGTCGAAACTATAAATAACAAATATCGCGGTGTTCCATAATTGCCACATGTTCCATATTTAGGAAAATTCCTCTACCCAGATTCGAAACCATGCTTTGACGATCGCTGAAGACACGATCACATGTTCCTCTCATATGTGTGTACATATATAATATAATCAAAGGTGTTTTGATACTCACGTATGACGAGCAGGTCCTGCTGTGCGGAAGCCTTCGTGTATATGGGCACGTTCGAGGACACTTCGCAAGAATACGATCCGGAAGCGGAAAACTCCAACTCTTCCAGCACCACGCAACTCTCGTTCGAACGAGACATCTGCGAAAGAGGATTTAATATTTAATTATTTTTCTCGCAATCAAAGGGGAAGCAGCTTCACTTCACTTCACTTCACTTCACTTCGTCCCGTTTGGATCTCGAAAGGTGCTTCGATGTGTTTTATTATGCTGACTAGATTAATTATACGGCTGCACGAATCCGCTTATTATGTATTCTGGGGATTGATGTGAGTTGAATATTCAATGATTTAAAAAATGTAGATTATACTTTATAGATAAAGTGTAAGGGTTCTTGCAGCTTGCAGATTTTTTATCGGGCGAGAGTTTAGTCGGGCACTTTTTTTGTAAAATGTTGTAATCTTCAAATTGAGCGCAATTTCATTTATCTTCATACTAAAGTAGAATTGGTGATTTAATTAAAATACATTTAAAAGCCTGACTTAACCGATAAAAAATTTGCCGTTTGCATTAGGTCTTAAAAATGATAAAATCATCTGATGATCATTCAAAGTAATAAATAAATTTATTTATTTAAATTTAATCATAATTCTTCAAGATTAATAAAAATGTTTCAGATAAAATATTATCTTTCACTTGAAAATGCATATTGATATCAATTGGAATTGTTATTTTTGACATATCTTTCGAGAAATTTCAATACATTTTTCCATACAAAATTCTGTAGCGATATTAAAATTCCGACTTCGATACGTTACATATTACAACTATAGCAAGAGCGTGTGTTGGCTATAATGTAAAACGTACGTGTATATGAATATTTATCGCGATATGTGCACAATAAATATAGTGTGTACGCATTCGTATGTTATATACGAAAGCTTACCGAGCAGAAATCGTTTGCTTATCTGGCTATAAACCTTTACTGATCTCCAAAGCCCGCAAAACCATAAATCAGAGATCTTTTATGCATATTCATAAAATAACGTTATTTACTTGCTACAGTCATATTTTTTTCGGAATAGAAGTGAAATTGATTTTCGGTATGTATGTATGATGCACATTGATAAGAGGGCAATGTCGAATCTGATTTGTATTGATTGGAATAATATATGAACTTTTCAGTATATAAAGTAATTGACTTCATAGAATAAATTATTTAAAAATAAACTATAAAGCTTTTTTGATCCGTTTTTTTTTTCGATTTGCTTAATTCTTTTCATTGTTTAATTTATCAGAAATCATAAATACACAAATTTCATTTATAATAAGCTACAAATGTGGTCAAATTACATAAGAGTACAGAATTAATTAAAATGATTTCTGAAATAAATTATTCATTATTCGATGACCAAACGAATTTCATCATTTAATAGTACTTGTCTAGAGAAAGATGATTCTCAATTAAAATTTTCTTATGACTCTACAAAGTACTTTGACATTTAGATCCCTTTTTTTAACATGTAGTTAAAAGTTTTCGAACATCGACCGAGCTTATTAAAATTGAAAAAGAAAAACTGAAACTTTCCTTCTCGAACACTGCATTAAATCAAAAGAACTCCACAGCGAACAGAGCGAGCATCGAATTGTAGCTTCGAGCCACAACTTAATTCATCTGCATCTCGAAACACAAAGCGTTTTACATCGGGCTTCGCACTAATAAACCTCAGCCGGATGGAAATAATGATTGGAAAGCGAGTCGATCGCTTAACCGATTTTCCGATCCGGAAAACAGGGTTAGACTCTGTGCAACTTAATGAGCTTCAAAGGTCCTTTGTGGGCTATAAACACTCTTTTATCCGGAACGCGAGAATTTATTCGATTTTAATGGCTTCCTGCTCCGTTTGATGTGTGCTTTGCGTATTTCGAATTGTGCCGAATCCATTGTGCTTTTTTCGGTTTTATTTTATTAACCGGTCGGCGGTGTTGTTGTTCTGTTATTTTTATTGCCGGTTATTATTGCGTGAGAGTAAAACAATTTATGGGGTGGATTTTATGGGCTTGCAACTCGTTCGGGGTGTGTGTGTGCGGATCGTATAAATGGGTGATTGAATGCATATTGAGGTCTTCGGAGAGAATAATTGTGATAAATTGCTGTATTATATGATTATCTGAAAAAATATCGTTATTTTTTTTAATAAATAAATTTTCATAAAAGCATAAGAGCGATTTTTGGTATTGAAAAGGATGCAATTTATGAATGAACGTATATGCAATAATTATCACGGATCAAAAATTTTAATTGATCGATAATTATATCGATTTTTTTAATTAAATATCATACTGTGAATATTTAAAATATATATGTAAAGAAACATTTATATTTCTTCAATTTAATTTCTACCGCGCTCTACAATATGAACTCTAGACCGCTGTGTTGGTTGCTTCATATGATGTCGCAAATTAATAGCGCTGTCAGCAGAATTTACAACACTCGTCATTTCGTCATTTCGAAACACGACTACATGTCTCGATGAATCAGAGTTCAGTCCATTGACATCTGCGGACCTGTCACGTTGTACATTTTGTTGAGAAGGAATTGTTAATTTAAGAAATAGACTTTTAATGTCGTTTCTTTGTTTACAGGTAAGATTAGTGTAATAAGTAAAATCTAAAAATGTAACACTGTTCGTGTAAAACTTTAAAATAAAATAACTTTGTTTACAGAGCAACGCAATTGTTTGTTTCAAAATCCACAATTCCTAAATAATACTAGAAAATAGTCTTATAAAACGACATTACTAGTTACAATCATGAAAATGGAGAAACTACGATTCACATTTTCAGTATTGGGATCAACAGATGGAAAAACCAACGTGATTTGTTTAATCTCAATTGAAACAGAAGATGGACACATTTTTGGAATACCAGATGAGTTCAAATCTATGATTAATCACACAGCCATACTTTCATTGAATGTTTATTCAAAAGTGAAGAATTCACTAAAAAAAAGGCACCAAACACGATCAATTTGGATCTCTTTAAACGAGGAATTGAGGAAAATATATCTAGATGAAGGCGAAAATTTACAATTTGGGGACCAATATTTGGATGAAATCACTATAAAATCAATACCCTTGAATGATAACATGAATAACAAGGTATTGGAGAAAAAAAATTTAGGAAACACCGCTGAAAGATTTTTGATAGAAAAATTTTCAAGTAAAATATCAAATGCTAAACAATGGTTGAAGGAATTCGAAAGTGAATGCGAACGATTTAATATTCAAGAGAGTTATGAGAAAATTGAGACTCTAAAGTATCTACTTGAAAAACCGTGTTTAAATTGGTATAGTAGCATGTTAATAAAATTAACAGTGAACTCCGATTGGAACTTATGGAGAGAAGAGTTTTGTGTGACCTATGGGAATAAAGGTTGGTCCCAAATAAAATATGCATTTACATTTAAATATCAGGCTGGATCGCTGTTGGAATATGCCACGAAAAAAGAAAAATTACTGTTAGAAGTAAATAGGCATATCGACACCCAGACCATGATAAACTTAATTGTCATGGGATTGCCAGAATACATAATGGAAAAAATTGATAAAGATTCTGCAAATACAACTGCAAATCTTTATAATGAAATTGGCAAACATGAATATTTAGTGAACAAAAAGAATGTCAACGTCAAAAATAAGAAATTTTCAAATGAATATAAAGGGAAGTCGGATATAAAACCATGCAAGACTTGTGAAAGTTTGAATAAAGGTGTTCGATTTCACTCTGAAGAAAAATGCTGGTTTAGAAAAACAGAAGAGAAGAGTTTTAAGAGGGACACGAACAAAAATGTAAATAATTCAGCTATTGAAGTTGAACTTAATAACGATCGTCCAAAAAACGAATAACTACACCATTAATTGAAGTCAAACTCCTTTTAGATTCACAATTAGAAATAAATGGAATATATGATTCAGGCTCAAATGTTTCTGTTATCAATTCTAAACTAATAAGATTAAAAGGAGAAACAAATGCTATCTCAAAAAGTGATAAATTAATTACAATTAATGGTGTGAAAAAAACAATAGGTCAAACGACCATAAAAATAAAAATTTTTGATATAGAAAAAAGGGTAAATGTGTACATTATCGATGGAAAAGAATTCAAGTATGATTTTCTTATAGGATTAGATATGATTACACAATTCAAACTGGCTCAAGATGAGAACTTGAAAATTACCCAAAGAATAGAAAAAACAATAAAAAGAAGAATCAATGAAGATGATTATAATAAGAAAACTTCTAAGGAAGAAAGAAAATACACAAATCCATGTTCAATTAATTTTAATGAACATATAAAAGAAGAAAACTTCAAAATAAATAATATGAGTAATTTGAATACTCAACAGCAGTCTGAAATATACAGATTGATAGAATCATATAAATCAGTATTTGCTAAAGACAAATTTGATATTGGTACAGTAAAAGGTTATGAAGCACGGATTGATCTACTCATAGACAAATATTGTAGCAAAAGACCATACAGATGCACAGTTGAAGACAAAAAGGAAATAGAAGAGCAAATAGCAAAGTTACTTCATAAAAATCTAATAGAGGAGTCTTATAGTCCTTTTGCGGCACCAGTAACTTTGGCTTTTAAAAAAGAAGACAACAAAAAGACAAGATTATGTATAGACTTTAGAGATCTGAACAAAATTGTAGTTCCTCAAGCTCAACCGTTTCCAAGGATAGAAGACCTAGTGATTAAAACAAGAGATTCAACATATTTCACGACACTGGATATTAATTCAGCTTTTTGGTCTATCCCGCTAAGAATTGAAGATAGGAAAAAAACAGCATTTGTAACGCAAGAGGGTCACTATCAGTGGACGTGCTTACCATTTGGTTTGAAGACATCCCCAGCTATTTTCCAAAGGATACTAGGTAACATTTTAAGAAAATATAAACTTACTGACTTTGCGGTAAACTTTATAGATGATATTTTAATATTCTCTAAGTCTTTCTCTGAGCACATTACTCATTTAACACAATTGCTAGAAGCCATAAAAAAGGAAGGTTTCAGATTAAAATTTACCAAATGTACTTTTGCATCGGATTCAGTGAAATATCTCGGTCATATAATACATAATAACACGGTACAACCGATACGAGATAATTTAATTTCAATAAAAAAATTTCCAATACCGAAAACTCAGAAAAATATTAGACAATTTCTTGGGAAAATAAACTTTTATCATGAGTACATACCAAAAAGTGCAATAATTTTAGAACCTCTTCATAACTTACTAAGAAAAAATCAGAAATTCATTTGGTCTCAAGATTGTCAAAAATCTTTTGAACAGATAAAAAAATTATTGTGTTCACAACCAGTCCTAGAAATCTTTGATCAGAATTTACCAATAAAAATTCACACAGATGCTTCTTTAGAAGGTATTGGTGCGGTATTAAAACAAACTCAACCAAATGGAAAAGATAAACCTGTGGCATACTTTTCAAAAAAATTAAACCAGGTACAAAAGAGGAAAAAGGCTATTTACTTAGAATGCTTAGCAATCAAAGAATCAATCAGATACTGGCAATATTTATTGATAGGAAAGTCGTTTACAGTGTATTCAGACCATAAACCTTTAGAAAATCTAAATATAAAATCAAGAACAGATGATGAACTGGGAGAATTAACATATTATTTATCACAGTATGACTTTCAAATTAAATATGCACCAGGCAAAGAAAATTTAGAAGCAGATTGTTTAAGTAGAAACCCGGTATTAGAGGCAAATGAGGATACTGATGAACAATTAAAAGTAGTAAACATTATAAGTTTAAATGATATTGTCACAGATCAAGCAAACAATAAAGATATACAAGACAACAAACCAAACTTAATATTGAGACAGAAAGTATATTATAAAAAAGATAGGAAAAGTGAAAAAATTATTTTGACAGAAGATTTTAGTAAACATTTTATTAAAGAAGTACATGACAACTTATGTCATTTAGGAGTAAAACAAATGCAAAATAAAATTAGTAAATTATATACAGCTAAAAATTTAATTGCAAACATAAAAAGTCATTGTAAAAGTTGTGAAATATGTATAAAGAATAAAACAAGAGGACAAGATAAGTACGGTCTTATGTCTCATTTAGGACCAGCCACAAAACCGTTCGAGATAGTTTCAATAGACACAATTGGAGGTTTTGGGGGCTCACGATCTACAAAAAGATATTTACACCTATTGGTGGACCATTTTACACGATATGCTTATATTGTTACCTCAAAAACACAAAATGCTAATGATTTTGTTAAATTAATCAAAAAAGTATCAGATTCTAACTCAGATACAATTGGAATGCTTCTAACTGATCAATACCCCGGTATCAATTCAAAGGAATTTAAATCATATTTAAATGAAAAATCTATATCAATGATTTTTACTGCTGTAAATGCCCCATTTTCTAATGGCTTAAATGAAAGACTTAATCAAACACTTGTTAACAAAATAAGGTGTAAAATAAATGAAAAGGATAATAAAAAAGCATGGACAACTATTGCCCATGATTGTGTTGATAAATACAATAATACTGAACATACAGTAACAAACTATGCACCAAAATACCTTTTGTATGGAACAGATGTTTCCTTATTGCCAAATGAATTGAAAAAAGATAAAACAGAAAATGAATGGCTAAGAGATAGGAAAAGAGCATTTGAAAATTCATTAAAATCACATAATTATAATAAACAAATATTTGATAAAAAACGAACTCAATATAATTTTAACACAGGAGACATGGTATATGTAGAGAATGGAAACAAACTAAATAGAAACAAATTAGATGAGCTGAAGATTGGACCATTTAAAATTATAGAAAAGATATCAAATTCAATATATAGAATTGATACAGGTCATAAAAAGTCAGAATCGAATCTTTTTCATATAACAAAGCTTATACCACTGTTTACAGAAAGAAACTAGTTGTTATAGTTAGTTTGAAACTATGTATGTTAAAAATTTAGTAGATTTACATTAAGATATTGTATTAAGTTTTAAATTAAGATTTGTATAAGTGCAAATATTGTAATCTTTTTTCTTCCTCGAGGGGGGGAGATGTAAAGAAACATTTATATTTCTTCAATTTAATTTCTACCGCGCTTTACAATATGAACTCTAGACCGCTGTGTTGGTTGCTTCATATGATGTCGCAAATTAATAGCGCTGTCAGCAGAATTTACAACACTCGTCATTTCGTCATTTCGAAACACGACTACATGTCTCGATGAATCAGAGTTCAGTCCATTGACATCTGCGGACCTGTCACGTTGTACATTTTGTTGAGAAGGAATTGTTAATTTAAGAAATAGACTTTTAATGTCGTTTCTTTGTTTACAGGTAAGATTAGTGTAATAAGTAAAATCTAAAAATGTAACACTGTTCGTGTAAAACTTTAAAATAAAATAACTTTGTTTACAGAGCAACGCAATTGTTTGTTTCAAAATCCACAATTCCTAAATAATACTAGAAAATAGTCTTATATATATATGTATACACAAAATGTTCACATGTATTTACATGTACATACATAGATATTACAAAACAATTTTGAATTCGTACCAACACACGTCATATTAGGCATGATCGTCATTTACCACATTAATTACGAAACAATCATTCGATAAAATCAACAAGTGAAACATATAATACAAAAAAATAACATAAAACATTCGATTAAAATGGCTGAAACGAAAAAGATCACATCGTCACTAAAACACGTCTTCCGTCGCTCAGACATTCTATTACTTTTTCGTCAGGATCCGGCGAACATTAAACAAGCTTAGAGTCGTTTACTCTTCGAATAACTATACGTCGTCTGAGCGGAAGATCTCTTAAGGCCAGCTTATTTCGGGGAACGAGCTCTTCGCATTGGGGACCCCGACGTTCCTTTATTCGACCGTCGAAGCCTTTGCGATCTTACAACAGACGAAGATACCACGAAGGCCGGAAAAAAGATGGTTATCGAGGTATTCTGGATAGTGCTATCCGTGCGATAGCTGAGTACCTAGTCTAGGGAGACTCGGTGGTTTTCGATTGGAAAATATTCGTGATTGAATACTGTGATAATAGTGCTAATTTAGAACCATTCCTAATTAAATTTATCATGGTTACGAAACCGCTGAAATCTGATTCGAACTGAAGTGCCAAGTGAAAAAATTTAACCAATTAGTCTATATGTCACAATGATGCTCGAACTGCAATCTAATTTACGTTGCTATTATGAAGATTGCATAAGATAAGAGCAGATAATGCAGAATATTAAACAAATAATTTTATTTTAATTAGGAATGCATTGATATATTTAACGGGTTAATTACTTATGTGATAGATTTTTCGTTATTTATGCGTACTTGAATACACTTGGTATTAGGCTATATAAGGTTAGTTTCATTTTCCTTATTTCAGGATATATTAGATTGAATTTTCACATTTTACATTAATTATATTTTACCTGTACATATAAAATTCTCGGTTAAGTTAGAAATTATAATATCGATGAGTCATTGATGTGCACAATTAAATTTTTCTAAAATATTTAATTACAGAATTACACATGTATGTATTTCAACAATTATTTTGCACACTTTTAGTTTTGAAACGAATTATATGTAGATTTTTTATCTACATAAATGAATCTCTAAAGTAATAATGTAAATATTCGTGTATAAATCTACTAAATGTCAGACTGTATGTTCGTTCTTTTGTATGTTTCTACATAGCAAGTTCATATCTTCTGCAGACAGTAATTTATATGCTAATAAAATTGCACAATAAAAAATGGCATAAATTCGGTTTCTTTATTATTTTTCATTCGAGAAAAATTTACGGCTTCATTAAAGTTCTCAAGTAGACATGTAAAACTATCCGCGAAAAATATCGTATTATTGGCCCCCATGAAATAAAATATCATAATTTTTGAAATTTAATTTAGAAAAATACAAAAAACTCAATAATCACAAATCAAAAATAAACTTATTTTTCATAAAAATGATCTCGAAATTAACTCAATTTCCCCGAATAGAACACATCAAGGTACGATCTCCCACGTACCAAAGTGTATGTACGTGTTCCATTGCGTGGGGTACCTATGATGTCTCCCGTCGGGGACATTGGCGAACTTTCCGCCGTATCGCGACAACGTTCGAAATCTTAACTGGCGAGGTTAAAAATAAGACGAAAATAACGGAATAAAAAAAGAGAAAATATCGCAGAGAGGACAACAACACAGCAACAACGGTCCGGTAAAGTCCCACTACGCGGCAGTAGTAAACGTCGTTCGTTGTTATTCGTTGGACGCGATTTCGTAAATTGCAACGAACGTTGTCGCGTTTTGTTATTATCGCGATATATAATGCGAGGGTGTTGTTTTTAGTGTTTTCCATTTTCGGGGTTCGCAATTCGGCCATTGTCTCGATTCGCTTTTACTGCTGCTGCGTATTTTGCTCGTTTCGCGTTATACGGGGTTAGTTAGAATAAACAAAGTATGCTCGCATGTGAATATTGTACAGAATTTATCTACTAATCTGATAGAGTGAATTATGTGTTATTCACATTGGGTCAATCTAGTATTTTCTAATTTGATTTTGTGACATGTTAAATTGTATCCAATTAAAATTTACGTGTATTTACATTGTGTCTAGACCAGAGATTTAGTGCTAGGGGGAATGCTCATCATTTGCCTAACCAAAAATTATTGCTTTTTTCGATATACGTACATAGCTCTTCCATTAATTGTAAATAGAAGAAAATAAATAATTTTAAGCTTTTAGATTTTCATTTTTACTATATCTATGGTCCAGACTGAATATCCAAATCCATACAAGAAAAATAATATATCTTATACAAAAAAATCATACAATAGGACTTGTGTACTATCAATACTCGACGGATCAAGTTAATTCAAGTTGCATGATAATTTAGTTTCAGTTAGTTTAATTCGACTATTATGTAGAATCATTAGAATGTTACATGCAACAATTATAATTGACATGAAAATAATGATCAAAGGGATATACAATACTTACATTTAAGACGACTCCCTCAACCGTGTAGTTCTTGAAAGGCGGCGTCCTCTCTCTCACATATTGAATAATCTTATCATTGTTTCGCAACCACTCAACCTTGTACAAGATATCAGACTTAACGTTGTGCTGACAACAGAGAACGACCGACGAACCTCGAGCTGCGAAGCTCGGCATCACCAGCGCCACGCTCATCTCGCTGAAGCCATCTGAAAAACGAAAACCAAAAGTCAAAATTGAAAAAATCGTGATGAATATGCAACTTTGAACCATTCTCTGACCACGTAGGCCATTTTCGATGATCTAGAACCTCTAGGGATGACGGTAGGAAGTAGGACAAATTTGAAAAAATCGTGATGAATTTGAGACTTTGAACCATTTCTGACCACGTAGGCCATTTTCGATGGACTAGAACCTCCAGGGACGACGGTAGGGGGTAGGACAAAATTGAAAATAGCGCCGAGGCTGAGGTCGGTTTATGCGCGCGGCATAAAACCGAAATGCGTCGTTAAAGGGGGCACGACAATGGACCTGCATGGAAATTGTACACTTTTGATGTTCAGCCGCGATTTTGTTGTCCGGCCCATATAAAACGTAGTTTAGTGTGTCTGCCTCGGTGCTCCGTGCGAGACTAGGTGGTGATGGAATTAAATCTGTATATATTTGACAACTTTGTTTTTCTGTCTTTTTTATTATTATTATAGGAAAAAAAGTATTTTCATTGATCAATCTAATGTTGAAAATCGAAATGCTTTTCTTTAATATAAGAAACTAGCAATCAACCCGTTGAGTAAGCATATGAACGAAGTTTTGGAGCATTACATGGACACACAGAACAGCCACACAGACCAGACACACATAAACAGAAACACATACAGATTAGCGCTATTATATAATTAGCTATATCTAATAAAGTTTTATAGATTATTATTCAAACGCGTGATTATTAAAAAGTATTTTGTCTAACGATAAGGAAGAAGTTCCTATTATAATAGTATTGATTCATAATCAAATGAGAGTTAATGTGTATTTGCCACTGTTTTTTTTTTAATATTATTACAAAATGACGAATACTATGCTTTAATTTAATACTTATCTTTTTTAGTATGTGAGGTAAATTAAATATAATTCATACAAATTGTTAAAAATAAAATATGGAAATATAAATTAATTGAGATTTCAAATAATATTCATAGATCTACATACAATATGTAAGTAAATAGTATGCGGATGTGATGAAAAAACAAAACTATAAAGATTTGTCCTCGAAATTTATTTTCGAAGAAAATTTCCCCGAACAACAGAAAGATAACTCAAACATATTTTCGCATAAAAACAATTTTTCATGCTGCAGAAAAAAGCACATTACGAAAAATAAAATACATACATACATATATATATAATCAATTCGTACGGAAATACCGAATTTTCGGTCGACAATAACGCGCAGAAACGTACCGAGAGAATAAAGCATTTTTCTCTCGAGTTTGCCTTTTCCGGATAATACGATTGACTGCCGCGGGTCGTACATACATATTTTCCCATAATTTATGGTTTTTTCCCCCATGCGCTCGCCTCGTTGTCCTTAACAAGCCGTCGATGAGAGCGCAGAAAAAAATACGACCGCCACGAGGACGTGTACAGGGTGGGGACGAAAAAATTGCGCATCAACATTGTTACGCAAGAACGAAGAGAGATCTCTCAAATATTTACCGTACTATGATATTTTCGCGGATCACGACCGGGAAACACATTGCTCGGTCCTGGCCAGGGTTTTCTAGCATTTTTCAACGTGGGAGAAGTGAAAATTTAACGCTTGTGTGCTGTGTGGAGAAATATTTATGGTGGGTGTGTATCGGTGGAGCTGGGTTTTGGGTGAAGTGTTGCTTAAGAAAACATGTGAAGTGATGTTTTATGAATGATGATAGTGATTTTTTCATCATAGCGAATTTTGTGAGTGTAAAATTTTGATATATTTAGTTATATGTTTATGTATTTTATACTTATTGTACATATGAATTATATAAATATAAACTAGACATCACTTTACAAAAATATGAATGTAATATTTATTTTATCTAAAATTTACATCAACCTACCCAACGAAATTTTCACAAATGATACATGCATAAGCTCATGTCATAGAAAAAAAATATCATTTTCATAATAGTTTAAATCTGATAAATATTTTTTCAATCGATTAATACTTAAAGCTATACCTAACGTAAATACATAAATTAAATAAATATTCCACTAAAATCAACAATAATAGAATTAATGTACTAGAACATGTTCAAAAGTTCACCGAGACAATGTTTGAACGTAGTTTTCAATATTTATTCAAATGTTTTCAAAACAACTAAAATATTATGCAATAGAGGAATTTGTAAACGTGATCTCCGCTTTTGTGTTTTGTCTATAAATCCCACTGGATACGATTGATTTTAAAAAATAACAGTGTAAATAAACTATGAATTGAATTGGGTTTACTTTGACAATATTTTTTTTAAATATGATTTTCCAAGAGTCAGAAGCAAAAAACATAAGACAGGATCGAGTTTCCCCACATTTCCCTAATCACACGTTTTAAATTAAAATGTAAATATTTGATTTATCACAAAATCCACTAAATATTAATTCATTAAACAACTTCAAGACATACATATTGTAACTTCAGAACGAAACCGCATAAACGTCAGAGGTTCACACTCGGCGTCCGGAAATAGTAGGCGGTCCATCCGGGAAACTATCGACCGCGGGAAATTGAAAAGCGCGCCAAAGTGAAACCGGATCCAGTGATAAATTCGAAAAACCCGGAAACGTTACGTTTTCCCGCCGTTTTTCCAACACCACCACCACAACCTCGCAGACGGATTGCGCTCCGAAACGCACCGCTATCCGAACACTGGCACCTACCGACCGCATTTCGTCCATAAATTCGAAAACCGACCCCCCCCCCTGTGTATGGATCGAGCCTCCTCTATATGACGACTCAAAAGGCCAAGGGGTACAAGTGACTTCGAGAAAAGCGCGCTCAAAGTTGACCATGTATTATGAGGAGGTCGAGTGATTTGATGATAGATCTCGGTACATGTTCCGAGTACGTTTGTATCCTTTTGCCTCAAAGTAAATGAGTGTATATAGAAGTGATTCGTGTGCATAACTTAATGTCATTTGTACCCCTTGGCCATTTCGATCGACATATAAAATGGATGCGATGTAAATGCGACATGGCGCCGCGTGCGCCATTATTGAAAAAATATGGCCGGGTCGCCCGTTTCGAAAGCGTCTACGATTCGGCCTGTTGAACGCGTTCGCCGAAAAATATACTATTTTTTTCTTCTGGGACGTTATACAGGGCGTATGAAAAGGTGAATTTATATTTAAATTTATTATAATGTCGCCATTCTGCGACGGTAGGTGTATTGAATCTGAAATGCGGCGCGTTAATAATGCGCGAGTTCGAATATGGCGCGCGAAAGAATCGATTCGGTGCTAATAGAATTTTTCGATAAATTCGTTAAATGTGTATATAAAATTCATCGAAATGGTCTTGTGTACGTTTTCACGTCGTTATACGTTTTTATATCTAATTTTGAGCCGCTCACTCGTCTTCCTCGTTAATATAAGTTAATAAAGTCTTCTAGACGCACGAATAAATTACATCATCTTCATAATTAACTTATGTTAATTCCTTTTAAGCAGCAGACGCAAAGCGACTGTCATTTTGCGTTTTATTCTAAAATCGTCGTCAACTTAGCAAGGTAAACGTTAACCTAAATTATACGAAATACTTAACAAACTTTTTTTTCCAGGCTATTAAACGTGAGCACGACTTAGCTTCGAATCGATCAAACCTCATAAAACATTCACGATTAACAAATATTTTTCGAGTCGGAACATCGTTTTTTATATACTTGCGTTCGGTCATTTTTTAGGTTTATAAATGGTACGAAATGAGGCATTGTTTGTTGTCCCTTGTCACATTTGAGACAGAACAATCTGAGTGTCCTTCATCAGACCGAAACTATGGAATGTTTTGTGGGTCAGGCTTTGTTGCGCCATTTACATTTAAATTCAGATTGTATAATTGCTTTGATATAGCGTTTACCAATGTTTATATGTTGTTTTGGAATTAAAGCAATTAAGCCAGCAGTTGCTTAAACTAAATGTCTGATTAAACATGAATTTTCGTTAATCGAAATATAAAATAGTACGAGGTCGAACGTGCCGAATTTTTCAACTAGCACAACGCTCACGATCGATATAATATTTTATTCATAAATTAAAAATATGAAGCAAAATTAAAACATTTTTATATCTTAAGCTGATCATATTGCATTATAATTTTAATTATTCTCGATCATTTTCATCGACCTAATTTCCTAAATTAGTCTAATAGCATTTGAAATTTTCATCAAGCCGTTGATGGGTAGACTTAAACATTATAAGATTATAGGGAAAGATATTTTCTAATTTCAATGTCGATATAGCGCGAACACGAAATGCTTTTACCCACGTAATATGTAATTCGAACGAAATACATCCACACTAAAATAAAAACAGCGTGTTTAATAATTCATATCTAAATTTAGTTTTCCGATCGTCATTAGAATGAGTTTGTCAGAGCTATTAATTCGAACACTTGAATTATTAATTGATATTGAATTTTAATATCACTAGGTTTCAAAAAATGAAATAAATTTCTTGCTACATTAACATCGTATATCTATCTATTCTGACCCGGTGTTGCTCGAGACTTTTTGGACTCTAAAATGATTACGAACTGTTGTATGTAAAAATCGGAATGAATCTAAATAAAAATAAAATAAAATTTCGAAACACCCCGAACACTAGACGATACCCATAACAGAATACGCGTACGAAAGGAACAACGCGTTTGTATTAATATCAATTAGCGCAAAGAGCGCTAATGGAAGCCAGCTGTCGATGAATCCGCACCCTCAGGTTACCACCGAAAGTTAAGCCACCCCATCGGTGGATTTGATTTATTATTTGCGGTCGAAGGCTGCAAGATCGCACCCACATTAACACACATTCGTATATTGTATATGGGATGTTAAGAGCCGATCGTGATTAAGTCCAATTTTTTGAAAAAAATATATCGGAATTATATGTCAAATCAATTAGTATTGTCATAACTTTATATGTGTGATTTTTTTGAATAATTAAGTTAAATTATTTAAGTGATAATGGGCTAATTGGTATCCGGCTCTAATAGATATGATTGTAGTATAGTTTTAAAAGATTTATCAAGAGAATCAATATTTGAAAGTTTCAGGTCTGAATGCGTTTATATGTGAATGGACATGTATATCCATATGTTGTCATTTTCTATATAAGAGTATAGGTATATATTTTCTATGTTATTTCTATGTTAACATGAAGAGTACATATGTTGATTGGAAAGGCCAAAGGGTACAAGTGACATCGCGGTGATTTCGAGAAAAGCGCATTCAAAGTTGACTATGTATTAGGAGGTCGAATGATTTGATGATATATCTAGTATGTACATATCTCGGTACACGTTCCAAATTCGTTTATATCCTTTTGCCACCAAATAAATAAGCGTACATAGAAGTGATTCCTGTACGTAACTCAATTTCTGCAAAAATGTCACTTGTGTCCCTTGGCCTTTTCAGTTGTCATTTGTATTTAAAAAATGAGTACTATACGCAGTACAAATAGTTTGAAAAAATAACAAAGGTTAATTGGAACTGACACCCATAGCAAACGTTTTTTCACATCAAAATTATTTTCTAATGATACATAAATTATAACTATTGGAGCAGATACATTGGACCATGCATTTCCACACATTATATTTTTGTTAGACCACCAAATATAATAATACATTAATATTTTCTTTAATAACCCATTTCAATTAATTATCTACTCTCATATAAATCGACTAATCTGTAACTCATCATAAAAAAAAACGTATGATTATATTCCTGAAAAATTAAAAAACGTATCGAACCCATTTAAACGTATTTCTCGACTTCTTTCTAAATGGAATTGGTCACATTTAACACCGAACGTCTCGTATATGAGCAGGCTCTCGTGGGGCGGATTCCCCGAGGACGGGGGGCGCAAAGTATTCGCATATTTCTCGACCATATTTCCGGTGCGGTTTCCAAAAGCTCAAAGGAGCTTTTGTCGGACCAATGCCGCGGATGAATGTCTTTGGAATGGGATGAGACACGTTATATTGTGCGGCCCTATTATGAAATGTATATCGGGGAGGCTTTATCGATTTCGCAGGTTCGATTGTTCTGATATTGATTTTTTTTTCGGTCGTGGATTGAATCGTCATTTTAAGGTCATTTTTTTTATCTACTATGAATTACCTTCAGCCTTTCAATGCAAAAAACTATAGATTTTAATGCTGATTATGAACTTTTGTATAATATTTGTATTGCTAGAATGATAAGATAATTTCTAAAATGATAGAAAATCCAATAGTTTTCAAATGTTAAAGAAAAGTTTTAAAATATAATGATGCAGGAACTTTTCCAGATGTGCACACGATAAGTCTGGAAAATTTCATCGTGAAAGAATAAGCCATTAGTATGTTCTAAAAATAACATATTATGTATACATACAAATCCATATACATATGTACATTTATTTTCATTTGAATACATATTAAGGGATAGTTTTCACATCAATATGAACTATTAAAAGGAATTTTTTCTTGAAAAAATATGCGCTTTATTCATATTTAAAATAAATTCAAGTTGGATACTTACAAAATATTTTATCACATTCGTTCCATTTTTCGAATTCATGTGCGTGATAAACAATAACGATAATGATACACAAAACGTTAATTACTCAACTGTATCGTGATGTCACTTAATTTCTGTATCATTTTCTATATTTCTATCCAATTCTAAAAATTCGCACATTAACATATTTCTATACATCGTATAAAATTATTAGCTTGAAAATCGAATTTGTCAGACAACACATTATCACGAAGAAAGCTCGCCTTTTAACTGCATCCCAACTCTATGTCAGCTTGTTAGGCCGGCCTAGTTGGGTACCAGCAAGACTAGGCGAAACTAAGGGCGCCACATTTACGTTTACAGGAAACTCTATATTAAATCATTATCTATCACGAAAGACAGTTTTCCAGGGAGCATGCGAAATGCCAAGGTGTCAGACAACACAATCAAATTGAAATCCTCAATCGTCAATAAAAATAATTTAATTAATTAATGAAAAAAATACATTTAATACTCTCTTTATTAGAATATAACGATAAAATTACAAAAAAAAAATTAAGCCATCCCCATCAAACACCACAAAACGAACCGAACATCCCCCATACGCAAACGTTCAATACGAACGGAACGAAATGGCGAATTTCGCGACACCTTTGTCGCTCGGCGCCACTTTTCGCGATTTAATATAAATTTTATTGCTCGTAAGCATTCCTCGGCTTCCGACGAAATCCTTCACCACCTCGTGGCCCACCTTCGATTTTTCGCCAGCCACCCCCGGCGGGGGGCCCTTAAATAATAAAATCCTCCCTTTGCGGGGTTCGAATCCAATCTAGCCCGCGGCGGTGGAACGGGGCAGGTTGAGAAGCTTTAAATATTTTAATTACGGCCTCCGTGTATACGAAGCCGTTGTCGTAAATAGGCCGCTCTCGTTTCGGCGTTATGTCAAAATAAGGCTTTTAAAGCTCTCGGTATAAGGGGGGGGACGCAAACATGTGACGCGATATTGCGTTTACGTCGCGGAATGTAGGTCGCTCGTAATTTTTGGACGGTTCGGCAACTATTATAGTTTTATACTTTTCAGATTGAGATGTTTTCTTTAATGTCGATGATGTTTTTGGCTAATTGAATTAGTGGTGTACACTCATCCCTCGATTTACACGGCACCCATTTTACGCGATTTCACTTTTGCGTCACATAAACGCCTGTTTTTATATGAACTCGGAGTTTCGATTTACGCGATTTCTCCAGGAAGGTATCCATTGCGTAAATCGAGGGATTAGTTATTAAGAGGGATTCAAAATTGTGAGTAATTCTGTACAGATTTCTTTAGAAATTTGAGATATGTTGCATTTTTTCGTGAATTTTCTACTAAATCGGTTAGAGTTTCTATTACAATATATAGAATGATCAAAGACGGTTCTGTAATATCATATTTGGTATCAATATTCGGAATGATTTTCGTGGAAAAAAAATATTGAAATCGAAAACATTACATGGATTGTTGGAGTACTTAAAATATTTTATTACAATTTCCATGTCTCAAAGAATCGAGGCAATGTATAAAAATTTTGCGAAAACAAGGCATAATTTTTCTTTTATCATTATTCATAGTTTGTATAAATAAGCACAATTCATTCCCAGAAAAGTGAATATTATTCTTCATAAATCGTATTTATGTGAAAATGAAATATGTTTGCTTGGTAATTAACTTGCTCGTTTTTTTATTAGCGTTTGTTTTACCTTAATTTCACGTGTGACTTTCAGTACAAATTTCGGATTTTACATAACATGGCATGTATGCAAACGTGAAACATGGTTATGAAAATTTATTATAATTAATATATGCGAATTTTCTTCAGCATATTTGAATATATTTATTTCGTAATTTCGAAATCATTTCACCTTTTGTACTCTTTTTATTAATGTATTCAGAAAAATGATCGTTTAAAAAGCACACATAAAACCCGTAACACAAAAAATATTTATTTTTCATAAAACGACACTGCGACATCATAAAAGCATCACAATGGATACGTTTTCATTGCTCACTAAAAACATCACAATATTTCACTGTCCATCAAAATTACACATAATAAAAAAATGTAATATAATATAATTTAATCGCCACATCTATAAATCAACCCATTAATCGATCAAAAGCCGTGTTGACACAACACATACGTTAGTTTAAACGGATATAAAAAAAAATACTAAACGAAACGAACACGACAATGTATATACCTGAATGTGTTTTATCGTTGAAAAATCGACACACGTCCATTCATGACCGACTAGAACAAAAATAACACGATCAACGTTTACCTGTTCGAACTAAAATAGGAAAGGTCACTCATTTATTACTCGTATACTGGAATGAGAACATATAAAAATTATTTTTCTATTCTGAACGAAAATCTATTGTAGAAAAAAGTTCAATCAAAGCTTAACGTACTTAAAACTTTCTTATAGATTTGAAATTTTCGTGAAACAATATCATGTTTTGAAACATCTTAAATAGCTTAGAGTGAATCGAATAACTTTTGAAGGACGAGAGGAGAAGAAGAGTTTAGGTATGGTGAGGATTTAGTGCCTATAGGGTTACCAAATGTTCCTAAAAATCGATTATTTCAATGTATAGAAAATTTCAAGTATCCTAAAAAAATAAGAAAACTTTTGATTAAAAAAATATGACTTATTAACGAGTCCATCAGATATTCGAATTAAAGACCTAATCTGGTACATATCTATAGAAATTCTACAGGGTTGTTAAGAAAATTTAACTGTAGCTAGATGAAATTAAAAGAAAATATACCTAAATGGATAATATTCGATTAGTTAGTCAAATTTGATAAATATTGAAGAACATGATGAATATCGGATATGTTCGAATCGAAAATCTACTTCTATAAATATCTATGTATGTAGAGAAAGTTGAGAAAAATCTAAAGACACATAGAGAATTGGATGAACTTAAAATTAAAATACATCTACACGAGAAGTATTCTAATAGTTGATCTAAAATGAATATCAAATATTGAAAAATCAAATGAATACTCGAATATCGAATATCTACTGTAAACGGCTTTGTAGATTCTACTAGAAGGATGAAAAAATCAGAACACGCAGAGGGAATTGGATGAACTTAAAATAAAAATATACCCAATCGAATATTATTTTAATAGTTGATCTAAAATGAATATCAAATATCAAAAAATCAAACGAACACTCGAATATCGAGTATATCCAAATCGAAACCTTAACCTAGTACATGTCTATGTAGATTCCACTAGAGGTATGGGAGGCTTCAGGGGATAGCTGGGTGGACTTGGGGGGTGGTTTGGGGGTGGTTGGGTTGGTGCCATGTGATCGCTGTTTACCCCGTTTAGGCCTGAGCTATAAAAAGGCGCCTTTATGGGGCATAGTTGGCGTGACGACCATTCATCGTCACGGGGGTGGGCGTCTTTGCCCCTCAAACTTTATTTGTCAATGGCCTTTACGATCCGCACTAGATACATGTAATACGCTTTTTTTTTCAATGTAAGAGTCCAATAAGTATTATATGTATATGCTGTGTGTTGGGTGTTTTTTGTATGGGGCCGTCGCTTATTGGTCGCCGTCCAAGGACGGTTTTGGATAAGAATTTCAGATAGGGTCGTTGAAGGTTTCGTATGTTTTCGAACGATGCGAATGTGCCGTATTACATTAAGAGAGAGTCGAAAATAGTTTTTTTTTTTCGAGTTGACGTTTAAAATTTATTGTTTGTGTTATCTGATTATTAATGTTTTTGGTAAACGTGTGCGAGACGCGAATGAAAAATTGTTATCGTTGACGATAGTCAACAATAGAATTAATTAATCATATTACCGATCGATTAATCATACCGTTGACGATATGATTAATTGATCGTTTGTTTAAATTTGTAATCCTCTAGTGTAAATGTGATATCGAAATAATCCCATCATCCTTCGAATTAATCAAACTTATTTTCATCAAAACACCGAACCGGCACAAAATCACACACGCTAAATAAAACATCGCATCCATACGAAAATCTACAGCCGGAACGTCGCAAATGGAATTTGCCATTCCCAAAACACGTGATACGACCGAATGAAAAATTGAATCGTTCATCGCACCGTACTATGTATATTAGGCATATCGGTGTTCCACATGGACACAAATGACATTCGTGCATTTGTTGGCATGTCAAAGGCTCGTATTCCGAACCGAAACATCGATATTTCCGCACACGTTCCGAACGCGTTTCATTATCTCGACGCAGGACAAAACAGCGGTGTCAATATGACACATAAACTGGAAAAATACTATGTGCCAGATGGTGGAAAATGAATACTCTGGTAATGCAATATATTGTATTATTATGATGTCATCATAAACTGTGCTTAGGATTAGGTTTTATCTATGTGAATAAAAATAAATGTATGTATGCATTTATGTTATTAATAGGCTTAAACGACAGATCTTTCATCGTGAATTTTACAGGACTATTATATACATGCTTGATAAGATTTTTGCATCATTAAATTTTTCATATTTTTTCTATTCATCAATTCTCAGTTGGGGGAGCATTTTGCAAGTCAGTCGCGACAAATATTATGCTTGAGCTACACACGCAATGGAATGTAACACGGTAACGGAAACGTATAAAGAAATTCCTATATAACAGCTTACAATTGGCTTAAATTTGAATGAGTCTCGAGCAATGTCGAATCACAGAAGATAATTTTGAATAAAGTATTTTATTGGCATGTCGATTTTGTTTTTATCGATAATGCTTTTTTTATTGATTGGAAAATATGTCGATACTATAATAATGAATTTTTCGAAACACATTACATATAAAAATATATAGAAAGATTCTTTTTTTTGTAACATAAAAAGATTTCAGACGACTTTATGTAACATGGGTATGTTTCAGCAAGAAAAATCTTCAATAGCTCAATCAACTGAAACAACGAGTACGGTCGGAAAACATTTTCAAAACTAAATAAAATAAAAATCGTACAAATTTTCCAAGAATTAAATATCTTGCTTACATTTTTTCCGGGAATCATATTTTCTGTTTACAATCAATCTATACTTTTTCTTATTTCGAATATGATTTTCTGAAAAAACACTTAATTGCCTCGAGCGGCTCCACACAAAAATCGTTCGGGGAAAAACAAACCAATTTTCATTTCATTCTACGCATACGAAGCATACATACGAGTATGTTTGTTCAAATTAACACGTTTTCGACCGAAATTAACATGGATATTATGATTTTTCAAAAAGTACGCATAGAGTGCGTGAAGGTATTTTTATATTTCCGGTCGCTTAATCGCGGCGCGTGCGTGATTTGTGAATATAACTGAAAAAAAAGCCTATTTCTGAATGAACGTAGTTACAGTATGCGTGTTTTCCGGTATTATTATATGGGAATTAGTGGCGGCGATTAAATTTTCGCCTAAATACCGCGAGTCTGAAAAATTTCGTACTTACGCGCCACTTTGTACCGACGAAGGTGAAACGATATTTAAATTTGAATGAGGTCTGTGTGAGAGTGCATTTTGATATTCGTGGAAAATTTCCATGAACATGAACACGTTTTATTATTGGGCCGTGTCGCAATTAGGCGATCGCGATTGTGTTTATTGTCGTGTTATGTTAGAAGAAAATTTGCGCGATTACCATAAATTTTTATTTTCAATCTGAGGGCTTGAATGAATTAGATTTAATTGAACAATTGATCGGAATCGGTGAATTTGAACAATTCGGATTTCTTTTGATTAGGATTAAGTTGGTGGAAAATGTACATATTTTTGCACGAAATTAAGAATTATTAACATATGAAATTCTAATATAATTGCATTAATTGACTTCAAATTCTATCGGATGAATACATATGAAAATTTCAACGTTTTCAAGTTTTCTAATCTGACGAACTTCTGAATTACTGAACATTTTCCAACAATTGGTTCATTGGTATAGAAAAACTTTCGAATTAAAAAAAAATAGTTTCGTATTACTTTCATTTGTAAGAAAATAAAACCATTCATAATAGAATTATTCGATTCACTAACCCGAACATAATTGCAATGCTCATTGTGTGCAATTGATTTCGAACCAAAATCAACCCTTTATTATTCTACTTTATAAGATCAAACGAATAAATTCTTTCATAGAAAATCTATAATATTAATATATAGGTTCTCAACTTCAATTAAAACTTTTTCAAATTTCAGTCAAATAATTTATTTTTCGATTTAAATAATTTTCAATTTATGTTTAATATATTTAACTAGCAATCAACCAGTTGAATATATGAACGCAGTTTTGGAGCATTACATGGACACACAGACACACACACAGAATAGCGCTATTATAAAGTTAGATATTTAATTAAAATTCAAAAATATTCGACGATTGATTTTCATAAAGGGCACAAGAAATTAAGATAATTATTATGTACTTATGGTTAAGTATCATATATAGAACCATTTTCTATATCGATAAAAAAAGTCACTTGTGCCATGTGTGAAATTCAATCGTCATTTAGATTCAGTTAAAAATCATTTCACATCAATCAAAAATCATCACTTATACTTGAATCAAAAATCAATTCACTCAAACTACAAATCATTCGACCCAAAACGAAACCATCCAACCGAAAACGGAAAATCTGCAAATCAAGCACATCGAGCTGATCGAGCCACGATCGCACACCAGCTAATCGCAACAATCGAACCATTCGACCGAACCAAACATCTGCACGACCCGATTGATAATTCCACCTCATAGCGAGCTATAATACAACAGAATGGAGTATCACAAAGCGGAATAATCACCTGTCAGTCTCCAGCAGAACATGAGCAGGAAGGCGGCCGTGCAGAACGCACCCCTGGCGTCGGCCATCGTTTCCAGCGAAGGCTTTGTCCGGTCACAGCAGCTCCATTTCAGACGCGCCTATTCCTGAAACGCCGCAACAGCCTTCAGCAGAACGCTCTATTAGCTTCGACACATGTCCACTTCGATGTTCAGCACATATTTCCTATTCGACACTGTTCTTTATATCACTGACTGTTACGATTCGTGCACTACGTCGCGGCACTGTGACGTTTCATCGCTGAAATACCATTTGAGCTATTATTATTTTGTCGTTATAAGCAGATATGACGATTGAAAAGGCCGAGGGGTGCATGTGATATTTTTGCCGAAATTTAGTTATGTACAGGATCGCTTCTATGTACGGTCATATATTTAGTGACAAAAGGATATTAATGAACTTGGAACGTGTACTGAGATATGTCAGCAAATTACCCAACCTCCTTCTAATATAATACATGTAGGTACATGTTCAACTTTGAGCATAATTTTCTCGAAATCACTGCGAAGTCACTTGAACCCCATTGCTTTTTCGGTCGTCATATATAGTGCTAGAAGGAATGCTCATCTTTTCTAGTTAGAAATCATGTCCTTTCTCATTCTAAATGCGAAGCACCAAAGCCAATGGCTTTCTACTTAGACAAATGATGAGCTTTCCGCCTAATATTACATATCTGGTTGTAATGTAATTATTTTAAACTCGATTGATTATTCGATTTAAATGAAGATGCAACTGACAGGAGAGAAACATCAAAGAGTCATATTAGGTATATCAGTGCATGAAATATAGAGCTAAAATTGATTAAATCAACACAAACAAGGAGAGGGAATTGATTTTCAGGAACAAGTTCAAAAAACGTCATATTAACACTTTTTTTTAAATAACGTTAATAAAATCAAATCAAATAGCCAATTTATGGTACAGGAGTATAAAGCATTAGTGCATGCCGTGTCGATTCAATATAATCGTGATGCTGCTTTTGAGTTTTGTCAAATCCAGGCGGAAGACAAATTGTTTTTCTTAATTGGTTCATGCGTTGTAATTATTCATCGGAGTTTCTACTCTAGCGTCTCAATTTCTTTAACTTAAAGAAATTGAGATTTTAACTTTCTATGAATAATTGACAAATATAAAAGTAACTAGATAGCAATAAACATAAGAATAAATAAAATAATCAAACGAAGTGATCAAACCACAATATCAATTAAGAAAAATGACAAATAACTTTCACTAGGATCTGACAGAACAAGAACCTAGCATCATAAGAACACTGAAGCCTTATACGGCAATAACAAAAATTTTATATAATTATCGTTCGTCAATTATGAGGTTCGCGTGGGTGTTTGAGTTAGTAAACGGGATGCGATTCGAGTGTATCACAAGTCAACTTTCGAATTCGGTTGAGATAGGTTAGTTTGCATAGGTTGTCAGTCGAATTAGGCCGGTTCGGTTATCTCGCATGCCGAAGTACACCGGGTTCGGTTATAATAGGAGTTTGTGTTTGATTAAATTTGACTGGCTTCATCTCGCCGAGATTGGAGCCGAGTATTTGTTCATATTGTATGAGCCGAGATAAACTTTAGTATGGAGTTTTGAATTTTTCATATGGGCCGTGCGTTTGTGTAATTAATTTCTGTATTAGTGATAGTTTTGTGACGTGATTTTTAGAAAAATGTTAAATATGCGAATTTATCAAAAAAGTATAAATTTGACGTGAAAATGAAACTACATTTATCATGGAAATTCATTTCGTTTTGTGTGGGTATATTTTTTTGCGAAACGTTCTGAGCTATTTTTTTTAATAAATTTGTTTACAAAACTTATACGGAAATCGTAAATTTAAGCGGAAAAACTTTCGTGAAGGAAATTGATGATCCATAAAACTATTTTTGTTTCGATAGTCTGCCTTTTTACGTTTCACTCACGCCATTTGTATTTGTCTATTCGGATGACAAAAGAAATCGATAAAATAAAACGTTTCATATTACAAAATAAATTACGATACGAATTTCATATAATCATACGCAATCTAAAAAATTACGAACACACAACATACCCAACATACAATACACAAATTACATAAAAACGTATCTACGAAACGAACGATATCAATTTATCGACAACTTCTAAAAACATCGATCGAATTTGATACAGATATCATTCCGAAAACAAGTCGCACATATGAAACAGTATACGTGGCGCTATTTGCGCGCCAAATGTAAATATTTAAACGCGCCGCGGGAAACTCGAGCGTCAGTGTTGCCATACACACGAGCCGACATCGCAAAGGGAAAACTCGACTATTTGCATGCGGAAAACGCCCACCATTATCGTCTTGTTTTTCCGACAAATAAACGGAGACGTTACGACGAATAACGCGCCGTTAAGTTCGAGCGCCATCGGAAAACTCGACATATTCGAGTTTTTCCCGCCTCCTTGTCGATGTTTCCATTTTGCGAAAACACGTATTTATTGTTCGACCACAATAATTTGAATTCGATTTTTTATGTATATATGAATACATATGTATTATATTCACTTATATCCTCTATATGGTAAGATTACATTACAGTAGAACCTTTATTATTAATATGAAAATTATGAAAAATTATGGATCAGCAGATCCGAATAATCAATGCTTTGTTGTAAATGAAACGAGTAGATTCGCAACTAGGCATTTCTTGTAAAACTTAAGTTTATAGAATGAATGATGATCCATCGTTTTATGATAGAATTGATACAGAAATGTTCATATAAATTAATTCAAAATCCAATTTCAGAAAATGTACTAACCAGAATTAACTGTAAAATGCAATTCTTGTAGCTATATCTTGCGTATTTCTATATATTATATTAAGAGACTCTCTATTAGATACTTCTCGAAAATCCACTAATATTATGCACAAGTAAAAGTTTAGAAATTCTTTGAAAATGTAAGATCACTTAACAATAGCAGCCAGTTAGAGAGTGCTGCAGTTCTAAAATTCATCGGATAAAGTAAATTTGCTCAAAATATATTAAAAAATTGATTAAAAATCTTAAAATACAATTTAGTACTGGTTAACCATCTCTATTACAAACAACCAATGTACATCTAAATCCCAATCAGTCACAACACACGATACAAAAACTCAACTTCAATCGATCAAAAGACACAGAAAACGCACTAAAAATTAGACAAATTAAAGCGCAAAGAATCGAAGAAGACTCTGAATATCTCCATTTCGAAAATCGAGAGAGCAGAGCGTGTGAAAGTAGCCTAAAAGTCGTAAAAGTCGGGTGTGGCCGTCGCGCCGCTCTCTGTCCGTAAAATGGAAATGAAGCGTGTTCCGTGTGTATTATGCGCGGTGCAGAATCGCTATTGATATTGCTCGGTGTAACGCAAATCGAGCGTAAATATTGTACCGAAACAGCGTTTCGGGCTGTTTTATTTTCGGACTTTTTTAAAAAAGAAGTGTTACGGCTGTTTCTTTTTATTTCTGTCGAGTTCGCTCTATTTGGAGCGAGATAAGAGAATTTGTGGTTATTTTAATCGCTTCATGGATTCAAATTTTGATTTTTATCGAATTAAACGAATTCTCTGTATTAGCACTTCATAAAAAAACGTTTTTTTATTAATATATGTATTAATTATCATTAAAATATCATATGATAAACCTTCAATTTAGTAAACAAACAGCTATTACTTCTTCAAACATCGCACTGATGATAATGCACTTGTCAATCATACAATATTCATTCGATAAAATATGCCCTCAATTATGACAATGGTGCAAGATCCATTCATCATATTTCACGATATTAAGCGCCAATATTTTAATCGTTAGTTTGTATAACATTTCATTAAAGCTGGCAAAAATATTGAAAAAAAATGAACGATTAAGCTGGTAACTAACGATTACAAGATCGGAACTTCATGTATTAAATTTGACATTATAAATCAAGCATTTAAAAAATAATTAAAAACAAAACATAGGAAAAATAATTGCACATTTTAAAATATAAATCGATCAATTCAATTTTTCCAATTTTCGAACATACACCTGTCCATAGCAAAGAGTACATAATTACAACCCATTCAATCGACAACCAAAAAACACCAACACGAAAAAAATCATCCCATCCAATCAAAAACCAATAAATTCAACACATCAAACTCCCCTAAAAAAAAAACATCCCTATAAAATCGAACTCAAATTAAAACCGCTCAAACATCAAAACACACACACACGACCCTCAAGCCCAATACGAAATCCGGCAGAACTTACAAGTCGTAAAGACCATCCTAACCCAATTCCGGACCCGAAAACCTCTCCTCGGACCGAAATTCCAATTTTGGCTTTTCCTAGCGACTGGCATAATTAGACGGGACGTTTTCATAAATAACCGTCGAGTATTGAATCTGGTTTTCCGATCGCCGGAACACCGTGTAGTTTCGGAAAATTCGACAAGACTTCTATCGCGGACGTGATCGGATTTTCCGATTTTCCGTGGGCGTTTGCACGATGGAAATCTTCCGAGTGGAGGTTCGTTAATGTCGAATGTTACCGGATTGTAATTCTGGAGTAGTGAGGTACGTAATTATTCAGTGTTTTTGGGGTAATGATGTCGGTTGTTTGTTCCGGTCGTTTCGAGTCGAGTTCGTGTTGAAACATTTTTTTTCTCAGTAATAAGCTTTGATTCAATTAAGATTTACAATATAAGTTATTTTGAGCTTAAAATATTTTGAATTTTGTATGTAATTTTGTAAGTTTATTTTCATATTGTGTATTGTACATTTGGAGATAAAGCTATTCTTATAAACAGAGTGACTCATTTTTCACACATGCAAAAATGAAGGCGTAAAAGAAAAACAGCTCGAATGAAAACCTCGTGCGAAACTTTATTTCTGTGAAACTTTTATTCAATCCACAACGAAAGAAATCCTCAACAATATAACTCTTCACACGCGAAAATCTATCCTTGCTTTGAAATAAAGAAAAAACGTAGAAACGCACAATTACTATTCCCGAATAAATAAAAATAAATTTCTATTGAATTCTAAGTGTATTTTTGTACTATAGATTTCAAAATATTTAATTCATTCGTTTGAACAATTTAATACGTTTGATTTAAAAAAATATATGTAACGTCATTTGTTTTCTGAAAAAATTTTTTTCATATGAAAATTTTCTTTCGTATACATGATTATTTTTTTTCTTATTTTATTTCAATGTATTTTCTATAAAAATTAAATTCATTAACATGAAAAAAATGCAACAAAATTAAATCGAAAACATTTAACAACCGAAACAAAACAACCAACCTCCCATCGAACTCCAAAAAAAAAAACACTGAACTAAAAACCGACATTTCCCAAAAAAAAACCACAACACAACTCGAAACCGTTTCACCTGCAACACCTCGCAAACCTCATAAGACAAAACAAAAAACCGAAAAACAACCGAAAAAAACCTGAAAAATATCACTTTTCAAACAAACTTTCGAACAGAGTTCGTTTCGCGCGCGTAATAAGTTGGCGTCCCGCGGTGCGTCGAGGGCGTCGGGACTTCCCGGGAAATCCCGCGTCGCTCCCGCGGCCGCCGCCCTCGGAGTCTGGACGAACACTGGCGGCGGGGGCCCCGCGGGGGCGCGGCGAGGGGCGGCGGGGGCGGAGGCGCGCGCGTGGGCGCTGCGCCCCCGGGTGAGCGGGGGCTCCGGCCTCAATTGATCACACCAATAAAAATATTGCCCACCTAAGCCGGAAAATGCGCTTTTCTTTTCATCTTCTTGTTTTTTTTTAATGTAGGCTACAAGTGTTTTGTTTTTTTTTTGTATGTTTTTTGAATGTCTATGTTAGGTGTGTTTCGTTTGTTTGATTAATGTGCAAGTTGTATTCAAATTTTGACATTTGAGCACAAACTTTTGATTGTCGTTTAATGTGAGAATGTGAGGATATTTGATCCTCTGGTATACAAAATCTCTCCCTCATAATTTTATCAATAATATTAGATTATTTTCAGCAACACTAAGTGAACCTGATTTAATCCCTGGAGTATTAAATCTATTTTTATATACGATTTTCCGAAAGAAATAAAAAAGTTGGTTCGATTTTCCCTAATTAGTATAAGATATTAGATAGTTGTTTAGCAACAAGTTTTATTTAATCAAAAACAGTCAAATTCTATAGGAAAATTGTTTATCTACGATTGTATAACTTTGTGAACATTTAGAAATTCTTGTAATGGTTCCAAATAGGTTTGATATTTTAAATAGAAGCATCAATAATTCACTGTTTATTTATCTGTTGTAAATGCACTTGAAATGAAAATATTTATCATTGATTATTCGCATTCGATTTACCAAGAATACATTTAATTTTAGAACATTACTTTACTGTGTAAATTATTCAGTTTTAGTAGGTCACGATTCACCAATCTGACTGCAATAATGCAAACGAATTTCGTATACATTCTATTCAAATATTTACCAAGCTGTCAGAAAATTACATTTTCTTTCAAACTGAAAACTAAATTTCTAGACAAACATAAAATTAACATATATTTAGCTATCAACGATTCGATAACAAGACGTATAACGAAAAGTTTCCATCGCAAACGATGAAAATATTTACATACATCCTTTTTCATGAAAGCTAAACGAAAACACACATTCAATGCACATTTTCACGTGCACGTATGATAATACGAAACCAGCGTGAGTTTCGTTTTTTCCCTCATATTTTTATAGCTGAAATCTTTTCAGCACGATCGTGCTCTATCACTGTGTACCTAAAACTCCTACATCGTATTGAATTTTCAGTTGGATATTTCACAAAGCTTTGTCGTGTACGACAACGCCGATCTTTTATATCGTACAAGCATTTTCGCATAAAAACTCATCGCCCATCCATCGTACGAAATATAAATATTGCACGCGCAATATACAAATTTCATGCATAATTAAAACGAATCCACTTCAAATCTTCGCTTCGTGAATTTTGAATCGATCGAACCTTCCGAACTATCACTAATTCACGCGGTCGTAAATTCGGAAGAGGAAATAAATAAGTGAGCGACATGAAAAGGTACAAATTTGTCGAAACATCATCAAATTGGGTGACGGAAAAGGCAACCGCCGATAAAACGAAAAATGGTCGTAAAGCGAAATTTTCACGCGCGATTTTACGCATGCCATTGTCGGACAGCGTAGAAAGACTCGAGCTAAATCGTAAAATCGTCCTTTTCTCTTATAATATACAGCCTTTTTTTTTTGCACATTTATACATGTACAAGACTCGAGCTTTAGCCCGTTTTACGACGACGAAGGTAACGGAATGCCACCTGTGACGTGAGAGACGTCGTAAACGTAATACGTAATAAAAAAAATTGATTTTATGCACAATTTCTCTAGCACAATACTAGTGTATGTGTGAGTCTATTACCTTGTATATACATATGTATGTATGTAAGTGTACTTGAAGGCTTTGCCTTTTTCAATTTTGAGCCCCTTTCGAAAGAGAATGCTCTTTTATCTAGATAAAGGATTCTGGAAGGTTTCAATATTGGTCTAAGTAAAGATGCATCAGCTCGAAAGTGGGATCTGAATATTAATTTTTCATTCGTTTTATATTTTGATAGTTGTTTCTAAAAATTTTATACTAAATTAGTTAATTGTTCAAATACTATTTTGTAAATTCATCAATAAATTAAATTTCAAATCAAATCATAAAGCAAATTGATTAATTATTCAATCAATTATACTAAAATAATTGAAACAAAATTTCCATCACTTTAAATTAAACAAACCTTGAAAACTTTCCTTGAAATTACGCCCGATTTACAAGAAAATATTCAACTCGATAACCCTTTTATGAAACGTTACAAAAACAAATCAATACCTTCGAATGAACTTTGTTCATAAATCGAAACGACAACCGAATAAAACGGAAAACCTTAAAAATTCTGACCTAGATTTCAATAGACATACACTAGATACACCGACAGCGTACAAATCTGTAGGTGTCGCTGATTTAGATTCGATATGGTATACGGGTCTTTTCGATCGAATCTTCTATCTATATTTGAAGAAAACCTTCCGAATGATATATACTCAATCTATCTATCTGTCGGTCCGTCTGTCCGTCTGCAAAGGCGACCCAAAGCGAAGGGACGGCTAACAATTTTATCAGAGAAAATACTACGGACGGTGCAATTTTATTTCGAAGAAATCTGCTTCAATTGCATTTCGTCCGATTTCGAAAAACTTCAATTGTTTCCACTCGGATCGAGTTCCGTGTATTTTTTCTATAAGTCCTATCTGTTCGAGCGTGAAGCTCGATTCGATCGTTTCGAAGGTTCGCAGTGTTTTTTCTACGGCGAATTGTGAATAATTTCTGTTGTTCTTTCCGCCTTTTAAAACCGTCTATTTTCGTATCAAATTATCTTTCGTCTGCCTTAATTTTCATAACGTTACGATAAAAATAATAAGAAAATTCAATCTAAATATAGAAACGTTTATCATTTTAAAAATATGCTCATATTTATTTCTTTTTTTATTTATAAAATTTAAGAATATTAGACTAAATTTTATTACAAGACTTTTGAAATTATATCTTTTTAATATCATAGAGCATTAATCTCACGATTTTGGTTTTGTTTTGAGCTTAATTTAATGCAAATGAAAACTAGAGCATTTTACATCCTCGAGCTTCTTAAAAACGCTTTTTAATCAAACATTTTGAAAAATACAACATTATTCAGACAGATGAATACATAAAGTAAACAATACAACTTCGTCAGACTATATGACGATCGAAAAGGCCAAGAGATACAAGTGATATTTTCGCTTTCGCTTTGAAATCGCTTCTATGCACGCTCATTTATTTGGTGGCAAAAGGGTATAAACGAATTCGGAACGTGCGCCGAGATATATCATCAAATCAATCGACCTTCTCCTAATACATGTAGGAATTTTGAACGCGCTTTCCTCGAAATTACCGCAGTCACTTGTACTCCTTGACCTTTTCAGTCGTCATATAATTTCTGACAATTTGACATAAAATTGGATAAATTGAGAAATTTCGATTTTTTTATTTGATGTTGAGAAATATAGTCAACATATACAAAATTGCTAGATTAATTTAATTTCAGGTAAACCTAACAAATTCTCAAATAGTAACTAAATCATGACCGTTTACCATAGATATTCAACAATAATTGTCAAAAAACACATTTTCTTTATAAAACCATCGACATCAACCCGAAGACTCGAAACGGCCCAATCACAACACCGCGCGAAGCGGCCGACACACCCTACCAAAAACCCCAATAAAACCTAACCTAACCGAAAAAAAAGTACCAAAAATAGTAGTAACGATCCTTCGGAATGAGCAGAAGGTTCACGTCGAGCTGAATCCGGCTCGTTAGCGGAATTTTGTTTCACCGTCGGCACGAAAATTACGCACGTCTTATCGCCGTGATCCCGCTAGATGAGACGATGATGAATTATTAATAACCCGCCACCGAGGGCCGAAAACACCACCCCGTGTTATTTTAATGACATGGTAATCCAATACACCATAAATTCCCTGTCAGTCGTTGCCGCAGGAGCAAAGTTCACGCTAATTCGCTCGAGGATGGCTCGTCTGCTCTTTAGCCTTCCGTCTCTGAGTATTCGACTAATTTGTACGCAATTCATAGTTTGAATTTTTTAATTTTGGTGGAAATTCATTTTTTTATATATTTCAGTAATTTCAGTCCATTTTGACAATGGACTGTTAAAATAAGTCAGCCGATGGTGCAATGATTTAAAGTTTTAGTACATGGCGCGTTGATTTAATTTATGTACTTGATATGCTTCGATTCGATTCTAGTGAGAATCGTGTGTCGTTTTACTTAACTGACTAATTGACGACTGAATTTCATAAAGGGCACAAGTAACATTTTTTATCGATATTTAGTTAAGTTCAAAAAATTGTTCAATATATGATACAGAACTATTTTTTGTACTTAACTCAATTTCGATATTAAAGGTCACATGTGCCCTTTGTGAAATTCTATACGAAATATTTCCTAACAATCATCACCATCTACTTTATCTGTGTTGGTTAAATTCGATCGATTTAGTTCCATCTATTGTGTGCATTGTTATTACTCTTCAGTTTTTATAACCTAGTGGCCTAATTTTTCATTTTAATGTGAATAATATCAACTGAAAATGTAAAAAAAAAAAAATACCATTAGCAATAAATAAACAAATAAGATTGAAAATCTATCGATTTGTTCTACGACTCGCATTTAGCTCAGTAAAATCCTATTTTTTAGATAAATAGTTATTTTATATGTGAGTTTCTTATATTTTAACACATTTTAAGATGAATAGAGCAAAAATCGAATCAAATTCAAGATTACAACGGGATCGCAGCCTTTTCGAGACTTAGATTAAAGCTAGCGCATTTAAGTTGAGCGACCGTTAAACGGTTTTGGAAACAAACGAGGATGCGCCGTTTCATAAAAGGAAAGTTTGTCAGTTTTCCGACCGTTTCGCAAACATCGTAAAGAACTTTAAAGTTTTCAGAAAGCGGAATTCTAATTTGCGAAAGCGAGTCGCTCTCTAATTGTAAGATCTTCTAATGGAAAACGCTACCGTGGATTCTGTCTGTGTCGAGATCCGATCGCTCTACATGCATCTCTCTCAAAGTTCGATATGTTCAAAACACGGAAATTCAATTGAATTGTGCTATTAGTTCCGAATTTTGGATGTGTCTATTTCGATATATGTGTCTGGTGTAACGTAGTCGTCACGTGATGTACACAAATTCGACGCCATTTTGGAAAGTTCGATTTGAGAAGCTTCTAATTTTAACGATTGTCGGATGCATGCATTTTATTTATGCAGGTTAAGAAATATTTGTGGTATCTCAGCTTGATAAATTTTAGCATTATTGACATGTGAATTTTAGATAAGAAAATAACATTTATTAGTTTGGAACTACGTGAAATATGCATCCAAACACCTGTCAAGTGCACGAATCGAAAATCCGAGTCGAATTCAAATTCAAAAATTTAAATTTCCTACTACGTTTCAGTGCTTTCGACGTCTTTGCACCGAGCGAGCTGCGCTTCTCAACAATTTTTCATTCGATTTCTATTTCAACGAGAACTTATATTTGACAAATTCCACTCGAAAAAGAATATCTGCGAGTTAAACTATCCATACACACATACGTAGTAAAACTATCACATTCTAATATCGATACGACCGAGGAACAATTCACAAGAAAAATCCACATTTTATAACGTAATATATATATTATCTAATAAAATTATATATCACATCAACGGCAACATATGAAAAATCATTTTTCTAATAGGAAAAGTCTCTCGTAGAATCGCTACTTTATACTGTTCCCGTTTTACGAGCGCGTTACGAATTTCGGCTGACGTCGATTCGTTATAACGAATCCATAACATAACGACCTGCACGTTATATCCACAGACATGTATCGGATCATGATATATTTTCTAAAATCCACAGATATAACGAAACATAATGCAATGGCAATCTGAACCGCAGATAAATCAATACGAGTACAAAGCCAGAGAGTTTTCCGTTATTCATATCATGCGTTGCGGAGAACGTTCACCGCGAATTTCGACCAAAATCCGATACAATTTTCATCTGTTGAATTTTCAGTCGATTTTGCGGTCATTTTACGTAATTTTGGTTCGTGATTAAATCAGATAACGCAATTATATAAACTTTGATTCAATAATATTTGATTATTCAAGAACAAATCTGAAGTGCGTTGCAGAAACTTTCACGTATCCATCAGCACGTAAACATTTATAATTCAGATATAAAAAAGCAACAAGGAAAAACCCATATCAAAGAAAGTCTATTATCTCGATTCTTGCGCTTATTTTTTCATTTTGATTTCGAAAGCAGCACGAATAGGGCTTTCGTATAAAATTACAGAAAGTTTTCGCACGTGCCCTATAAGCAGTCGGCGGTGTATGAAGAGGGCACACTTGTAGAAAGCCTTTCGCAAGTAGGTCGCTAAAGCGAATAAAGGAAGTCCGAAAACGAAAACTATTTCTGAAGGGTTCGCGAGAAACTTATCGTATAGATGCGCGCAGGGCTTCCCAAAATTTCGACGAATTCGGCGAATTCGATGAATGTGCTCTCAGTTATGAATAATGCGAAAATATATAGAATTATGTTTCGATCTAATTTGTGAATGATGTTTTTTATAAAACACATGCATTTTGTATTTGTCAAATGACTTGTGTGAACATTTATTCGTATTTAATCTTGCTCTTAAATTTTCTCACTTGAATAAAATTATGTATCAGTTCATGTCTGATAACGATTTAGGAAGACACTCAACTTAAGTCGAATATAAAATGTAAACTAATCTAATCAAATTCAACCTATCATAATCAAAGAAACAAAAACTTGACTTACATAATCTAAAATTTAACCCAACCTTAATTAACTGAATCTATTGAATATACTATTTGGATAACAGACAAGTACAGGTGTTTCAGTCGAAATCATCAACAACTAGCTTTTGTGACTCGACATTTCTCGAAATTCAATTGACTTCAAACTAATTGTGGACTGTTGTGTAATATTTCCCGTTTTTTTATCCATAATATTCATGTTACACGTGTGATCCGTGCATAATATTTATTACGACTGAGCTACAAAAAGTCCTACCTGAGAACTGTCAAATGATAAAAATCCCGTTGTTTGTTCAATGATAATTAAAAATTCAAAAATATAATGATGCAAAAACCTACCCAGGCATACATACAATAACTCTAGAAAGTTTCACTTCCAAAAGATACGCCTTTAAACATACATTCAATATCCTTTATACAATACATTCACCCGAATAAAACAATTCAGACCACGAAATAAAATTCAAACGCAGATCGGCTTCGAGATTACACCCGTTTCCATTAGATCCGACATTCCAACTCAACTTCAATCCGCATACCGACAACTTTCCAACTTAAAAACAACAAAACTCTGACCCACCCAGTTCTTGACTAAAACCGAACCGCAATTGTGCGAGACGAATAAAGGAAGCCTCATCCATACTCATTACGAATGTGCGGATGGCTAATGCGACGATGGCATGTTCGGCTATTTAAAGAGACTTGTTCTATTATTTCTCGTATATAAGGTGGGGGGTGTGATCAATAAGTTCGTGGAGTTTTGTGATTGCGAGTGATTTGTTTGTCCGATGGGAAATTGATGGTTTGCACGTGTAGATCTGTTAAATGTGTAGTTTGGGTGGTATTTATGTGTTATTTTTGGATGAATCGTTTTGAATTATTAGCTGGTGAATCATCTTAGTGATATTTTTAAATTAATTTATTCCTTTGTTCGATTATTTTCTACAAATTTTTCAGTTAAATAATGCTATACAGTAATTTTAATTGACATACGTCGAAATAAAAATCTATCTACATATGTATGTATGTCGAAATGTATGTACGTTATTTATAGACTACTTAATGGCTAATCTTTACACTGTAAAAAGTAAATCTTAAATTCCGACACGATCTTAAATTTGAACGGTCTTAAAAATCGATTTACGTCGAAATTAAATTGCTTAAAAATTATGTGAACTGTATTAAATTTAAAATTATATTTTATTCCATATATTCAATATATTAAATACAGTTTTAACAGGTTTTCGTAATTTTTGAGCAATTTAATTTCGACGTAAATCGATTTTTAAGACCGTTCGAGTTTAAGATCGTGTTGGGATTTAAGATTTAATTTTTACAGTGTAGGTTGTGAAACTTTTCAGAATTATAAAATGCACTTCTAGGAAAGTTTCTGCATCATTATATTTTATAAACAAGGGAATAGTATCGTTTTACAGTTCTCAGAGAGACTTTTTTGCAACCTAGCGGTTGATAATATTATGCATGACCTACACTAGGAACAATATTTACTACAGAAACGAGAATAGAAAATAATGTATAACAATTCACAATCGACATAAAGTACAGAATATAAATAAAAAAATATATTTCTTGCATTGAAAATTCAAATCTTTTATCAATCAGCTGTTGATCTAAGTTAATTCAGACTAACTGAAGTTTCATTTAGACTTAATTAACTGAAATACGAAGATGTCAAAAATAGTCTCTATATAATTTAAAATTAAAATTCTACAAATTTATTGATCACACCTCGTACTCGTGTCGCATGTACGAAATGGACGTTAATAACAATTTTTGAATTTGGCTACATTTGTAGCGTTGTATTCGCTGTGGAACCCCGTAGAGTTTTCCGACGGCGAGTCCGGAAATTAGAATTTTCAACGCTTGTTAATTTTCACCAAAGCGGCTGATTCTGTAATTTTTTTCTTCCATTTTTTAATTTAGGTCGTATCGATTTGGTTCGGCTGTGTGCGGATGTTTGTCGGGGGAAAAAAGATTGTATTTTTAATTGTTTTTCGGGTTGCGGTATGTCAGCGGTTTTCGCTGATTGTATTTTATGGTTATGTAGAAGTGCCTATTTGATATTTTCGATGAATATAAATCTCGCGTTGTGTAATTTTCGTTTGTCGCTTTATTTGTCTTTCGAGGCGGTTTTAATATTCTGCATGACACTTCTTAAACTTTCGAGCTTAATATGCGGCGAGGAAAACTAATTTCAACTACAGAGCTATCTTGAATAAATATTTATTTTCGAAGAATTCATATTAATTTCATATAACTTATCAGAAAATCGAATCAGAAAATAAACACTTTTTTTCAAACCTCACTTATACGTTTATACACACACGAAAAAGCATTCTATACTATCTCTGAATTTTATTTTAAAAAATCACGTTCCGAAGAAAATTTAAAAAATACCAAAACCAAAGCACGAACATTACACTTCTCCGTATGAAATGCACCAATTAGAAACACTTCTCGGCGGAATAAAACAAAACCCCTTTCGCTCCGCTTTCCCGATACTAATTAGGGCCCACAATAGCCTAGTTTTCGAATTTAAGCGGAAACCTACGAACACGGCCTAATTCAATTAGCGATCTAATTAAATTGGAAAGCGCGTCGTCTGAAGAGTCACTTTCGATTAGGCGCCAATTAGCGAAAAGTCTTCCCGCGCTAATGTCTAAGGCTCAATTAATAAACGGAAACGAACGAATTGGCGGGAAAAAAATTTTTTTTGAATGAAATCACAAATATTATATTATATTTATCACGCAAACTTTCATTATTCAAGAGGTAATTACCGTTTTCGAGTTTCGTTTGTGCGTATGCTTAAAACGAATTTCGATTCAATTATCGAAATCTTCGAATTGGATTCAATTAATTATCATTTACTAGCGATTAATCCGTTGAATTTATCAACGCAGTTTTGGAACGTTTTATAGCGCTTTTAAAAAGTTAGATAATGTCATTTATTGGGTTCTTTTATAAATTCATTTGAACATCGGAAGTGTAGTCGAAATTATCCATATTTTTTAAGCATTTTTCACACATTTTTATTCAAATACGAAATGCTTTTTTTCATGTACGTATAGTATGAATCTATCTTCACGTTATTCCTGTGAAACTGGTCACGCATACGGTTTGAACTGAAATAAATTTTTAATTCGACGTTGAATATTTTATTGTAGCCTTGCAAAAACATTCAGGTAATGTGTATATATTTGTCAGATGTTTGTTCAAGGTTGACTATTTAAATGCCGTAAAAATGTATTTCATGTGCAAACAATGAATTTGATTTCTATCTATGTAATTGCCAAAAAAGCTTATTCAGCACTTTCATGTCGAAGCTATATTAAACGTTTTAAATATAAAAAAAAATCGAGTCGTTTATGAAAAAATATTGCCCTAACTTTCGAAAACACATTATCGAATTAACGTAATAATCTCAAAGAGAACCCATCACGCTAATGAAACACGAGTTTAAAAAATGACTCGAACAAAAGAAAATTTTCTTTCACTAAACATCATAACTAAGTTTCGCGTTATCTTGCAACTTTTTTCGAATTCTATCCAGAACACTCTTGTATGGGAATTGGATTCGAAACTTTTTCGCTCGCGAAACGGAAACTTCGCCTGTTCCAATTTAAATTTCGCGTATCGCCGATTCTAGAAAAACCCGCACCGAAAAATTGAATAAAACGACAAATTTCCAAAGCGAAAACAATCGAAACGTCAAAAGGTGAGTCGTCACAGCCGCGAACGCCACTCGAGTTTGTCCACTCGTGAAAAAAACACTCGAAAGTCTGGAAAAATATATGAATTTCGGATGAAAGGGGGGAAAAATACGCCCGTCAATCGATTTTTAATCGAAATATATTTTTTTGACGTTTCAATGTCCTTCATTTTTTGACAATTCCGTACGAGAACGTTTCAATCGAGCGACGAAAAGTATTTCGGCGGAAAATCGCGTGACGCTCGAGCGTTTCGTATAGATTACGTCGGAAAATTGTACAATTGTCGTTTATTTACTTGACATTTATTCTATGTTAATTTTGGCGTATTTCTATATATTCTATGTAATTTTTTAATCGAACTTTCGTCATATACATACAAGACTGATCCCTCTTTTTAGCTAATAGCTTTACATTTCATTACTTTAATGGTTAGTGTTTAATACATTTTTTTTTAATTCTATAGCTAAAACTTAAGTATATATGATATAATGATCAAATATCTATTTTTAATTCCAAATTACTACCTTGACGAAAATGCTCCACAAATAGCATCGCCGCAAGAATACTTCTAATACGCTGTATAAATAAGGAATTTTCTTCGGCGTTATTTATTCACGAACATGAAACATATTGGCAATTACACGATAATAATGCCTCGACACGTATGAGCGAAGAATGATTGACAACATTAAAATTAGATTCGTGAAAAGCGATTTATCCGTTTTGGCACAAAATCGATATTTCTACGTGCATGCCTCTGATGAAAACGATTCGTTAAAAGCTCAATAAACGAACAAAAAAAACCTCTGTTTCATCGGTCGTGTCGAAAGTCGAACAATCGATGAAATTATATATTTTCGATTTATTTCGAGAGCATAATTAAAGATATTGACTGTGAAAGAAGAAATGATTCGAAACGCTCGTACCTGTATTATTTTGACATTTTCAATGGCGTTCATTCAATCATTGGAAGCGGCGCGGGAACCCAACTCATTCACCGCTTTCTACTTATTTATAAATCGAATACTTTCCTTTAAGGTTGAAATGAAAAAATCCGCATTGAACACGGAAAAAAATACAAACGAGTCCGGTCGATCGAGCACAAAAGGCAACTCCTGAGGATTTTTTTTCCTAGCGGCGGAGCGAATTTTCCGAGCACGCATTGTCGCCCAGAAGGTAAAAACCGACCAATTACCGGAATGAAAACCGGGAAAATTCCGCGAAAATCTCACAACAGACGTATTGTATGCGTTTTTTTTTCAGTATTTCTCTTTTCATGTAAGCTTTTTTTGTTTCAATGCGAATTTTCTGCGGATGTGGCTCGAGCACTCGTGATTTCTACGTTTCCGCCTACACTCCTTATTCGTTCTGGATTTCTTTCGGAAAGACTTTCAAAAGCGAAATGCAACCGTATTGTCTCCACTTGAAACAAATATACATCTTTTTAATATTCAAGTTATACTCAAATTCATATTTTAATGAGTTTTTCACAATTTTCCCGACAAAAATGAAACCTTTCTGAGTTGATCATGACTATTTACAAAAATAAGATTTAAATGTCAAATCGCTTAATATATGTAGTCATAATTTTCTTTGTGTGAAATATCTTTTATATCTATATAACAAAGATAAATATTATTGAATGACAAAATTTTTTTGAATACAAAATTCATTTATTTCAGAAGCCATTTTAATTAATTAAAAATTCTAATTTGAATTAAATACATCCGTAGTTTATTTTTAACGTTTTTTTTATGTTTTCTAAAGAATTGAATAATGAAAGGAATCAAAATATTATTAAAAACGCATGAAACACATTTGGTCATTTTTCATGGCTCATTGCCTAATGGAGTGAGTCGCATATTAATAGATGAAGGACTCAATCATGTTATCGAAACGTGCTTAAAACTAGAATTTGAGATAAAATTCAGCTCGATTCACTTAACAGAGATTATCCACTAGAGTTTTAGCACTTTTGCTTTTTGTTCGTTCTTTTTTTTTCGTACTATTTATTCGAAAAGACCGTTTTCGGCAATGCAGCGGCAATATTCGTAATGAAACGAGCGACGCGGCCATTAACGTTGTTTTATCGCGGGACGGCCGCTTTGTGCTCCGGCTCTAAATAATTGAAAATAATAACCCATTAACCTACCCGAGAACCACCTGGCACCTAAACCTCCCCTAAACTCATCCCTGTAACCCTTGGGCACTTTTAAACCTTAAGCTTCCCAGAGAAAAGTTCAATGAAAATTCTCCTGTCAATCGTTTATCAATCGGACCCCTTTCTGTTCTTCTCGGAGACTTTTGTCGATAGAATACTTTTGTTTCTTTTTATATAATGAAAAATTAATAATTATTATGAAAAAGCGTATATCTCTTTGTGTTCTACATATCAATCATATTTCAATTCATGCTTTTACATAAAGCGTATAATTTTTTGATAAAATCTAATAGCTTCGTACCGAATGTGTTTCAGGAAATCAATAATAAAACAATCTTCTTTGTATTATTTACGTTATAAATCGTTTCGTCAATAAAGAAACATCACATGAATGAGTCATTAAGCGCTACGTGTGTATTAATACAACGAGTTCAAAACAATTCAATGCCAATATAAGTGGGAATAAATCACTGAGAACAAATTGATAAATTTCATCAACCCACTGCTTTGTGTCGACAAACAAAGGATATTATATTGTGCTACGTGTCAGACATAAGTCGGCGACAAAAGTTGTAACCATATATGACGACTGAAAAAGTCAAGAGGCACAAGTGAAATTTTTGCCGAAATCGAATTATGTACAAGAATTGCTTCTATGTACGCTCATATATTTGGTGGCAAAATGATATAAGCGAACTCGGAATGTGTACTGAATCATCAAATCACTCGACCTCCTCCTAATACATGTAGGTACATGGTCAACTTTGAACGCGCTTTTCTCGAAACTTGTACCTCTTGGCCTTTTGAGTCGTCATATACAAACCGATTTATTTAAAAATATCATCATACAAAAGACATATTCGATAAAAGTATAAATTTTTCATTTTTATATATTTTTTCAACTGCTGAAAAAAAAATCGATTAACGGCATCACATATGAAAAACTAGCACGTGCATGTTAAAAAAAATCTGAAAGCCGATGAAAAACGAAAGTATCAACGAGCACAACGAATAAAAAAGCATAGAATTTGACGAGAGAACAAGCACACAGAAACTAACGAGCATCCTGTACGTAACACGACAATGTAAACATTACGAGCACCCTGTACACGAACACCACTTATTCCCTCGTACGTCGTTGTGCACAAACACACAATATGTATGTTATGCAGATATGTTTGTGTTGTGCCGGTACAACAGCTCGGTTGATAAATACGAGCGGGTGTAGTACCGGCGCGTGATTTCGCATACCCGAAGCGAAAGAGGGTCAGCTGCGTAGGCAATTTCGAATTATTGACGGTTTTCAAAAATCGCGGTTCGTCGATTTTCGAAATTGTCGAATTACGTGTTCGAATCGGATTATGATTTTGAAAAAAAAAATTGATTTTTATTTGATTTTTTTTTTCATTAATCCAATTTGTTTCGATTTATTTTCGTAGATTTTCTTTATATCAATGTTAGACTAGTTTCTGTAATCTGAAACTACTCGAGATTCTTTGGACTTAAAGCCGTTTGTGAACTGTTGTATAGCATTTCCCATCTCCGTAATGAATCCCGCTGCATGTGTAGGCCGTGCATAATATTTGCTACAGCTAGGCTACGAAAAGGTCCCCCTGAGAATTGTTAACTGGTAGACATTCCATTATTTGTATAAATTAAATGTTAATCAGAAAATGTTTTGATACAGAAACCTTTATATATATCTATGCAAAAAATAACGTTGGAAAGTATCACTGCGAAATAATAAACTTCTACGTCTATAAATAATATACATTCAATTTTACTTTCATTAATATTTATTTATCTATCGTTTTCAATAACTATTTTTAGCATTTAGGATATTTGATATTTTCCGGTAATAAAACGTCAAATTAATTTTATCATCATTTATGCCGACAGACGAATTCAATACGGGTTTCAATTAATTATTATAATTGGCTTTGATTACAATTATTATCTGAAACCCATATAAAGGCAAAGTTAACTTGTTGCTTAAATACAAGCTACCCGCAGAGTCGAACTGTTACTTGTTTGAAGCGAAACGATCTAACTTACAAATAAGGAAAATCGTCTGAATGTAAATTCATTTATTTTCATTGAAAAGCTCCATTATTGATATTCATAATCATATTATAAGTTTGCGAAATTCAATTCCCCAATCGGAAAGTTTTCACCGAAATATTTCGTTTTTCTCTGCCGTTTAATTCGGGGTTAGGGGTCGTTCAAATGCTCCTGTTTCACTCCATATTTCAACCTTTTAAAACGTGCTAAATTAAATTTTAAAATAAAACTGAGACTATTAAATAAAGTTGCTATAGAAATAAACGGGTTAGCTTACGAAACTTTGACGTAGCTCTCGTAAAAAGTATAATTTCGACACGTAAAATTAGAACTGGAAAGGTTAAGCGTGGCAATTTGAAAGTTTAATTGGTCAATTGGACCTTTTGTTAGAATCATTAATATTGGCCTTATGTTTTTAATAATCATTTACAAAAATACACCATGAATTTAAAATCATCCCTTAAATAATAATAGTACCAATTTGAAAGTATTCTGAAATTGCACTAAAGATTTTCAACTCAACATAAATCCTAACATGATGAAATATATTTTTTTCAAATAAAAATCATTTTTAAAATGAATTTTTTTGACTTAATTCAAACTAATCGATATCCATCTGACTTCATACTAATAAGAAATAATAATACATATTTTTTTAATACACAATTGCGTGTTATATACGCTAATTAATAAAAAGTACGTGCATTTTCGGCTCGCTCGATACTAGCGCACAATTGTCCATTTATTTTTTGGACTTTGACAAATTGCCTCGACTCACAATTAACCGAAAAACTCATCCCTCGTCCCCTGTCTATTTAATGGGTTCATTTCGCCATCGATGCACTATAAATAATTAAATTCCGATTCCGGTTCGATTTTCGTCTTTTATGCCCCATTAGCGGCTAAACTAGAACGTCACGCTCGTTAATGGAGTCGAACACAATACATCAAATCACACATCAGTTATCCATTATATTCAAGAGTTTCTCGAGGCTTTTTGCTCGTTTGCAGATTCGCTAATTCGAGAATCATAATTAGCAAAAGTCGAGGGAGTCACTTAATTTGACACGATGTCCAATTTGCATCGTCATTAATTGAAACGCTTAAAATTCAAACGAGTCCCTTAGGGAAAGCCTCGCTTTTTTTCTGTTTACGTACAAATCGCTGTTGAAGTTTCTTTTTGGGGCAATCGAAAAGGAAATATCTGAAAGTTTCTTCGCAACTTTTCGCACGAAAAAAAATTCTACGCCTACGGGCGTTTTATCGCAAAATTAGCTTACGAAGTTTTTTTTTCGCTTGCTACGAGTCAGATAAAATATGGTTGTATATGCGAGAAAAATATGTTATTAGTATTGTTACAATGTAAATTTTAGCGATTTGAATTGGTCGACTAATTATATTATCGAATTGAAAGTGTTTATTTTAGATTCAATTCAAATATTATCGAAATTATCAAATAGTTACCATCAATAGCTTATCAAAATATTATTATTAATTATTGCTAATTGTTCATTTCGTTTACCGAGTGTCTATGAAAATATTTTTTTATATAGTTTAAGCGAAATAATATTTACTTATGACTCACAAAATAGGTACATATGAATATTTCCTGTCAATTCTCTTTAATTGATAAACGTACATTGGATTCATAATATCGAATAATATTTTTTGCAATAAAATACAAAGATATCTATGTAAAATCGAACTGTTATTAAGTAGATTGCTTAAAATATTATGAAAAAAATTTAAAATGCATTCGGCAAATTCAATAGATCTTACCAAAAAAAAAATACTTTCAATAATCCTAATTAATAACGTGAATTTTAAACAATCGACTACCAAGAATTACAAAAGCATCGGAAATTAAGCATCAAAAAACGTGCTTCGCGAAAGGGGAAAAAAACAGCCATAATGGCGTGTCGAAAGAAAAATCTCGATTCATTTTTTTTTCTCGTCCGCCCTAATGAAAAAATAACAAATAACTCGAAAAAACAACGCGTTTAATGAGCAGAGTCTGCGGTTCGGCGGAAAAGCCGCTTTGATCCGGTAATTTTCCCTTTCTTTTCCGTTATCCGCGGAAAAGAAAATTGCGCCCCGCGACTAAACATCGCCTTCCCTTTGCCGTTTCTCATCGCGAGTATTTTCTTTTCATCTGCTTAATAATAGAGCCGCTTAAAATACGCGAAACCGATGTGAAAAGAAGGGACCCGCTGGGGAACGATGCGAATTCGTAACGGAATTTTTTTTTTTTGGAAAATTTGAAAACTTCATAATCGCAACTCGAGGCTTTTTTCCTTGTTCGGAGCGCGAGAGTTGAGTTCGTGAATCTCTTTATTTATAATGCGCATGCTTTTTTTTTTGGAGGTGTTGGAATGAAAGTATACTTTCGTATTTAGCGATTTTATTTGAAGACTGAAAAGGCCGAGGGGTATAAATGATTTCGAAATAAGCGAGCTCAAAATTTAGCGTGTACCTACGTGTATTAGGAGGAAGTCGAGTGATTTGATGATATATCTCGTTGCACGTTCCGAGTTCGTTTATATCCTTTAGTCACTTGTACCCCTTGGCCTTTTCAATCGTCATTTATTAAAATATCTGATTATTTTTAGATGTGTAATAATAAGAAATCTTAGACTATTCCACAGTGGAGTAAATAGGAAACCCGTAAGGAATTGACCCGAATTTTGCAATGGAAATTATTTTGAATATTTTAAAACTTCATAATTGCAACTCGAAATTTTTTTATACATAGCATGCAAGTAGAGTTAATGGATCTCTTTATTAATTTATTAATTTGAAATGTGATCTGTGAAGAAAAAATTCCGAATTTTTAATGAAAATTTTAAATGATTATGGTTGCAACTTGACTCGATTTTTTAAGAGTATATAAATATCTTTATTTACAAAACGCAAGCTTTAAAATATAGTTATTTAGTGGATTTATAAATATGAATTTCTTTTTCTAATCTATACTAGGAATAATATTGCGTTCAGTTTGAAATTTAAGGAATTCTATCCTAACCTGTTACACGCGATTCCTATTTGGAATTTCAGATTTTGAATAAATTATATGATTACATACAATAGTTAATTGTAGGTTGGCTACAGCAAATTGGAACGCCTATAAAATTTTACGTTTTGATTTTTATCACCGAAAATCATCTGCAAGTTAAATTTATGACCCATATAAATTAGATCTAATTTGATTCAACATGAAACTCAATAGATGAACGTCAAATAAAAATTTTATATTGTATAAATATTATGTTTAAAAATGTCTTTGTTCGTTTTACTTTTTCCGGAAACACGCTTCTATTATTAGGATTCCATTCTTCGATTCGTTGTTAATGTGACTATTTTTTTATCATACAATCGTAAAGGTCGTTTTTCATAGAAGCTCATTTCTTCGTAATTAAAACACTCGAACACGCAAAGTTATAAATTTCGATATCAACTTTGCACGCGCGCATTTTCGAAAGTCGGAAAACTTTCGCATGACTCTGTTTAATTAAACCGAAATCGCGTTTTATCAATTGCGAATATTCTCGAATTGAGAAAATCTTTTTAGCTCTAATTTCCCTTAGAACCTATAAAGGTGTAGGTACTAAAAATTTTAATTCGTCTTTATGTTTTTGTGTCGTTTATATTTGAATTTAACAACATTATTTTTTATCAAATCGCTATAATGAATTATACAATATATTCTTACGCATTCATTTATGGTTACGGATGTGTACGAGTCGCTTTTCTTTTTCGGGAAAACCACTAGCGAATTTTCCGCGAGCTTTTTCACTTATTACGCTTGCTTTTAGCTTTCACGATATTTTCGTACAATGCGAGATACGAAAGCGCAAATAAATTATCCTTTTACATTCAACTGAAAAAATTATCTTTAGATACATAATAAAAATGAACGCCATATTTCATCCGCTTTATAATTTTATTCTAAGAGTGTTCCTTTATTGTCGAGGCGTTAAATGCGAATGTTTGAAAATGGAACGTTTGAGAGCATATTTTAGCTCTTGTGAATAAATCGGCTTACAATTCGTCACGAATCATAAGCTTGCTTAATGTACTCGTGATAATGTATAAACAATTTAAAAATTGACTCTTCTCGTTGATAATGAAAGTATATTTCGCTAAAATCTAAATATCGTTTCATAAATAAGTTTTTTTTTCGGAAATAAAAATATTTTGTATCATATTAGCAAAAAAAATAACAATATATAGGTACATATAGGTACATACATATGTATGTATGTATGTACCTACAAAATCGATATTTTATCAACAACTAATGTTTAGTTTTCTGAAAATAAAGTGAAATAATACTAAAAAATAACACAAAGATCAACAAACACTCGAGTCAACTAACTAAAGAGTAAAAATTCAAGATGAATCCTACCAATATTCAGGTATTTTGACAATTTCAGTTAAATTTCAATTGACGACAAATAGCACAAAAGTTACAAGTGACCTTTTTTATCGAAATTGAGTTAATTACAGAAAATGGTTCTATATGATGACTGAAAAGGCCAAGGGGTATAAGTGACTTCATGGTGATTCCGAGAAATGTGCGCTTAAAGTTGAGGATGTACCTATATATATTAGGAGGAAGTCCAGTGATTTAATTATATACCTCGGTACACGTTCCAAGTTCATTTACATCCTTTTGCCACCAAATATATGAGTGTACATAGAAGCAATTTCTATAAATAAATCAATTTCGACAGAAATGTCACTTGTACACCTTGGCTTTTTCAATCGTCATATATAATACAGATATACAGTTCTAGATATATGATTGAATTACAATATAAGTATGTACTGCGTTTTAACAAAATTTATTATACCTACCTACACATGATTTCAAAAATAACAATACGATTCATGTCAAAACTAAAAACATAGAAACCAAACTGAATACACCTGAACATCAACAAACCGAACATTTTAAAACCGAAAACATACAAACAAAACGATCCGAAAACCGAACCGAGTAATATCAACCATCCAACACCTACAAACCGAACATTAACGAACCAAAGACCTACAAACCGAACATTAACGAACCAAAGACCTACAAACCGAACATTAACGAATCGAACAACTACAAACCGAACATTAACGAATCGAACAACTACAAACCGAACATAAACGAACCGAACACCTACAAACAAAACGATTCAAAAAGCGAAACCACCCGAACCGAACCGAGCAATACCTACCATCAAACATCAACAAACCGAACTTTTCCCAAACGGAGCACTCAAAAACCGAACATTCACGAACCGAACACTCGAAGCCCCGACACTTTCTTAACACAAAGACACTTCAGAACAACAAATCGAACCTTTTTAACAACACACGTCCGCCTTCGGTTCGGAACCGAGGCGCACTGACCGCCCATTTCAACTTCGCGTGTGGCGCGCAAAACCAGCGCAACAAGTAACCCCCGAAGCACAATGTCCCTACCCCACACACACATATCATTATGTCCCCCGTATACGCATCCGATAATGCCTATGTGTCTGTCTCTGTCCTCTTATCTGTCGAACGTATCCGGGGAGACAAGTGCTTGTCGAAGATAAGTGTCGAGTTCGGCGCGTCTCGAGTCGCGATTAAGTGTCGCGAATTATGCTGTTGGGGTTTGTTTATTGACGTGCGAAATTGACGGTTCGTCGATTGGTGGATGTTTGTGGTCGTTGACTCTTTATTTGAAGTGTGTTTTGAGTGACGATTGAAAGAATTGTGAATTCGTGAAAATTTAGGGTGTGTTTTAGTATAATTCTGTCTATTTTTTTGTGTTTTTGTAAATTAATTAATCAAAAATGTGTTAAGGTAAAGTATCATTATGATATTATGTTGAAAAAGTATTATGTTACTTATTCAGAATAAAGTTATTATGTCTATTTATAAATTTTTCATTAATAAGTAGTATCATTCTCATTATAATCTAAGTAATATCAAAGGAAAGAAGAGCATTTTCGAGCTAAATTTGATAAGCAATAGCATTTTTTTTTATAATAGGTATCTTAAAAATATTAATATTCAATTAAATTTCAAATGCAACATTGTACATCACAAATACGAAAAATTTACTATTGTATATGAGGACCTAAGACGTCAATTTAAATCAATAGAGTTGAGTGCAGGAATTGTCTCTAAGTATATACATTAAAAAGGAAATAAACGGTTTTAGAATCTGTTTCAACGAAGGTATATTATCGTATCACTTAACAATATTTCAAATATTTTTTTAATCTCATTGAAAATAGCATTCTGGAAAACTGACCACTAGAGTACTCATATAAGATGCAGTAAAATGATTCAGTAGCTTCTAAAATTTAAAAAACATGAAAAATATCAATCTGTACTTTTCTGTTGCCAAAAAAAAATGTCTTCGACCACTGAACAAAAGGTAGATCGAAATTCCTACACAATGGGTATGAGCGCACCTCTGAGTGGGTGGTTGGGTGGACCAAAGCCGACCGCCCGAAATCCTTCTTCTCGTTCGGGGAGAGAAGTCTTGCGTTTTCCAAATGCACCTACCATCATAAATTATCCTCGAAATACGCCTCCAATGAGAAGCTACTCCGACCCGAAGAGAGAGAATCTATACTTATTATGGAAGGAAGCCTTTTCCGTAGAAAGGACCCCTAAGGAGACAACGGAAAGGGGTTCGTACCCGATTTAGCTGTAACGTCTCAATAAAACTTTCTAATGATGATGATGCGAAGGATACTCGTCGGAAAGTCGATAGGTATTATTATTCTTCCTGTGAGCATATGTTCCTAGTTTGTTTTATGCGAGTAGGTACTATTTGCGTGCCTTCGTACTATTTCGGTCAGAATAGTTAGCGGATCTAGAAGGCAGATGTTCTAAACTTATCGTATATTATATAATTCCGAGTGTAATAACACATTTTTTTAAATAAGATCTTCCAAAATGCAATTAATAGCGAGGAAAAGGAGGATAAAGTCTCCCAGAAGAATTAAATTTCTTCACACTTACTTATTATTAGAAAACGGTAGATTAGCAAGATGAATCTTCGCGTTCGCGAAATACGACTAGTTTCATCTATCGATTTGATTCTATAGAATCGATGAATAATTTCGGCAACTGTAAACAAATGATCGAATACAAAATTCAAATCATTTCTCAAAAAAGACAAATCTCATCTTTCGCTCGTCGTCTCGAACTTTCTTTTTTGCGGAAAATGAGCGAAAAGCGCGCGGACCTCGTACATACATAATGTATCGTCCTTTAGGTGTCGGCGTTCCCCATTTTTCGTATTCCAATTTCGAAAACAAACACAAACTTTTTTCGCCATTCCGTGTCGTCGTTTTTCTTCGGTCGACGTCTTTTTTTTACGCCTTCTCCTCCTCTTTTAACAGATACATACATAGGAGAAGAAAAAGCGGAGAAGAGAATGCGCGCCTACTACATCACGCTTTTGTTTGCGGACGTAAAACGGAAATTTTTCCACTTCGAACTTTTCAATTCGTTCGAATGCTCGTTGTGCCTTTTCGAATTCAATATACGTCTTGTTAATTGATTACTTTTTCATTTTTATAAAAAATATGATAATTTATCGTATAGAATTAACGTTCGAGTGCGTATTTTAAATTAAAACATTCTCATTTTTTTCCGACTTCACCTTTTATTACTTATTTTATCCGAGCAATTCTTTTTTATGGCACTTTTCAGTAATTGAAACACCACGTAGTATAAACTCCGTCGAGAGTACGATATTAAAAGAGTGTAAAAAAAAATTCAAATTATCACTCCGGCCATTGAGTTAAATTACTCTTTTAGAAAGCGTATTATTTTAATTTAAATTTTCAATTCGATATTTCTAACGAAAGTGGGTAAAACGACTGACTATATTTGTTTCGCCTAATTGCATTACACCTAAAACACACGGACAGGGTCCAAAAAACGAAAAAAGGTTTCGAAAACACTCGGAAAGTTTTCGAACCGATATTTCTTTAGGACGATCCTTTTCCTGGGGTCGAAACACAAAAAACACGAAGAGAACTTCATCTGCAATAATACGGAAGCCAGAAAATATAAAATGAAGAAATAAATTCCTTCTATGTTGAAATCGTAAAATTTTTTCATTAAAAATTTTCCAGAATCAGCTAGATAAAGATATCTACCATTTTTATTATTTGAAATGAAAATTTCTCATATTACTATCTTAAAATTATATCATAAGAAAGGTTCACTTCGTCTGCTCACAAGTGTAGATGTTAAGTTTATGAATAAATTGTCATCAGACGTCGTGGGTTCTAATGGTTCTATATTATGCCATTGCATCTCAGACTTATTTTCGCAACACCATTACCACATCTGCATATCATTACATTCCATCACATATATACAAAGGAAAATACGTATTGATTTATTTTAAATAAAATATGATTCAAGTGCTTTTAAAACAACCCGCACACACGTGAAATATATCACGTGTCACAATGGAAATGAAAAAAGAGAGACGCTCGCGAATATTTAAATGTTCGCGGAAGCGGAAAATCGTCCTGAACGCGAAATCAGTCGAACAAAATTCGACATGAGACCCTTGAACATACATATAATTCAATTTATGATTATCTATAAATTATATAGAATGAAAAACCCCAGAACACATTTAAATCATTCTTCGAAAACGTCTGTAGATTTTCTTTTTTCCTTGCGAGCGAAGATGAATTCCAGCGAAATGATCTTAAAGGAAATTCAATATTATTTTTAAGAATTCGATAAGTTTTTTTTTCTTTATTTATTTAAGTAATAAATCGTTTTATTTCCGAGTATGTACGCAAAAAAAAAGTACAATATTACTAGGAAGTGCGTTCAAAAATAACAACGCCATTATCATAACGCTGGCTGACGAGTAAGGACCTTTATCGTACGCGAACGTGTTGCGAAAAAAGGACTTTTTATTCGGCTCCGGGTCACCCTGTATGTACCTTTATGTATAGGCTGTTCCCGAAAAGGCTGACACAGCTCAGGATTGCGAAAAATCTACGCGTTCGCAATCGAAATCGACATTTTTTCGCCTTTTTATACGCAGAGACTGTTCCGTACGAATGTTCATGGCTCCGAACATGATTCCGCCTTTGATAATGATTGCTTTCAAAATCTTCGATTTTATAAAATCAAATATATATTTTTTTCAAATATCTGTATTAAAAAAAAAAACACATTCATTTGTTTCCAAATCAGGTCGTATATGTGCAGGTCATGGGGTGAGTAATTTCATGAATATCTTTGTTAATTTTTTGAAAAATTGATGACTTCCATTAAACTAACCCAATTTTTTTCGATTAAGGGTTGGTCTTATCACCTATAGTTTGAGAATAAAATGATTTTAAACTACATGCGCTCCCTACATTTATGAGCTGTCAAAACAGTCGCTAAAAGATACAGACATACTACAGTTCGCACAATACATACTCTTTCTCCCAGATTTCGACAGTTGATAGTTTGAGAAACGCATGTAGTTAAAAATCATTTCGTTCGGAAAGACTGGCCCATAGAAACAATTTATATTTCAAATTCAATTGTTTCCTTGCATATTTCAAACTTTTCATGAAAAGCCCAACATTCATCACTAAATGAAAATTATTCAACTCAAAAATAAAAAATCCGCATCGTCTAAAAAACCCGATTCGAAACATTTATCGATCGTAAAAACCCCCGAATACATAAAATAAGCTTTTCCACTTTGGCGAAGTGCGCATCGAATTGAACCTTCGGGGCATGCGAAAGTTCATAAATTCGCATCAACTAGAGACAAACGACGCATGCCGGAGGCTGTATATTCAATTTGGCGCCCGGCGAGATGACGACTGGCGCTCATGGCCGCCATCCGGGTATCGTTTTGGCCACAATAAAAGCGGCACGTGCTCGCCCGATTTCCGGGTGTCAGTTTCCGGCTTTATGTCGCCCTCGAGAGCCCACCTTCGAGACCTCGTGGACGACTACTTAGGCCTCGTTCATACTCAGTTCTGAGGTTCGTATCGTATATGGAAAGTGAGATGGTATATGACGACTGAAAAGGCCATGGGGTACAAGTGATTTTGAGAAAAGCGCGCTCAAAGTCGAACGTGTGCCTATATGTATTAGGAAGAGGTCGAGTGATTTGATGATATATCTCGTTCCAAGTTCGTTTATATCCTTTTGCCATCAAATATATGAGTGTACATAGAAGCGATTCCTAACTCAATTTCGTCAAAAATGTCACTTGTACCCCTTGGCTTTTTCAGTCGTCATATAGTAGAGGGCGTGAGACAGAGTTTGGATACGAATTGTACAGTGATATGTGGACGATGTCTGGTTTTGTTTTCACATTTCAGCTGCTGAATGTCTTGATGAATTTGCTACAATGGTGTTCAGTTGTGTTTCTCTAATTGTGAGTCATAAGATGTAGGCTTTTGTAAAACAGATTCATATTCGTTTGTGTCCATTCTATATGACGGCTGAATAGCACTAAGGGTACAAGTGACCTTTTTTATCGAAATTGAGTTAAGTATAGAAAATGGTTCTGTATCATATATAGAACCATATTTTGTATATACAATTAACTCAATTTCGATAAAAAAAAGGTCACTTGTACCCTTTGTACTATTCAGTCATCATATAAGATTTAAGCTTAAATGATTTTGATTTAATGCGGATAAAATATTACACTCAATATATTTTAAAGATGTCCAAATCTACCGTAACTTAACTATATGTTTCTATACCTACAAATTAATGAAAAGTCTGAATGTTTGATTTTTTAATATTTAAGATTGATTGATTTTTTTAAGCGTATTATTTTTTTTAAGTTTTATGAATTTTCGCTTTATTCAAAGTTATAGGTATACAATATACGAATCAGTTTTCCAATTTTAATATAAGAAAGATAGTTCGGAAAATCCAGATTGAACGCACTTGTTCGATTTCCCAACGCTCACAGATTTCATATCAAAATGTAGTATTCACATTGAGGTGAAATCTTTATTGTTATGATTTTATGTATAGTTTCACTAGTGAAATTATTACGTCACTAACTCAAATGGTGAATTCACTGGAAAAACCAATGAAATTGCTGCGACATAAATACCTCCAGAGTAACCTTATTTATACGGTTCAATAAATATGCTATTTCATTTGTAAAAAATGATGATTTACGTATTAAAATATAATAAATTGGTGTTAAAAAATACAAATGAGAATAAAAATCCATGCGTTGTATACGTTTATGCAATTACGTCAAAAAAGCTTCACACGAACTAGCTTTAATCATACAAAATATAATACAGCAAGAATGCCAGTCCAGAAATTAATTTCGTCCGGGATTCATTTAAAATTCCGAAACGAAAAGGGACACATTTTCTGGCTGCAGACACGAAAAATTTATAAAATTCATTAGCCAGGACCACTCTTTCTTTCATGGCTGGCTGCTCTTCCGCAGCTCGTATTTTTCCTCCACACTTCCAATGAAATTTGTGAATTTTCCACTCTGATACATTTCAACGTTTTTAAATTTCAAGAAAACGCTCAGTGAAAATATAACACATGAATATTTATTTCATAAACTTGAAACTTATCAATATTGATGTAATCTGTAGAAGTTCAATATAATATTATCATTCGCTAAAAGCTATTTGTCGAGAAGCTTTAGTTAACGTTCTCTTTCTAAGTGCTTATACGAATCGGAACGGAATTGTTCACGGGATTAATAAAAATTCTTTGCGAACAAACGCCCACCTTCCATAGATTTCGAAGTACATAATACGATAAAGAAAAATCGATACTTACTACCAAACCTATTATATGTACTTATCCAGCATCCATTCGCTCTCGACGCACTTTTCTAATTTAAAATTCTGTCGTTCGTTTCGTTTTCGAACTTTAATTAAACAAATGAGAAAGTTTCTTTGTATCAGAAAACAAATCATTCCGTGATGATTCTTATGTTTTTACTTGATTAAATTTTAAGCTTGTATGAAAATTTTCAGGCTGTCACAACAGACATGGCGATAGAAAATTAAATATTTTCCGCAAATTGTGTCATGGCACAGTTCGAACTCAAAATCCCTGCAGAGGTGATTATTTATGACAGTTTTTCTTTTGTGCGGTTTATAAATAATTCAAACAGCCTTCCCAAGGGTAATAAGTATTCAGACTGGAACATTATCATATTTTGGTCGACAAATGAAAAGTGAATTGCATGATATTGTAGAATTTAATCTTCAGCCAAACGCTTTGCATACCCAAGATATTACTGATAAAACAAACATTTATAGTAGATCCAATATTTTCTTGTAAAAAAAATATTAATAAGCTATCAATAATCATAACGTCTATGATTACTATTGAAACAACAAATATGATTTCGATCGTTTTTTATTTGTCTCTTTACATTTCACAAATAAAATACAAAATCTTCAAAACGGCTTATATGTAATTGGAATTCATTTAATTTTTTTTTCAATTTTTGATTAATGCATCATCTTACAATATTCAATATACTTGGTATATATATATAATATATATTCAGCTTACATCTATATATGTTTTTTTTGTTTTCCTCGTATGAATGCTACGCATTTACATGTAAATATATAATTTTATATATATATATTATATAATACAATAAAATCCTTACTAATATAAAGCATGCCGTTGTGCGAGTCACAAATGAAAACCTTCAGCACAAATACGATTCCATTGTAAAAGTTGTCAAATCCGATACAATAAGGCGTACCCATAAGTATACAGTGAAACCCTCGTTACGACAATCCATTTTTCATTTTCTATAGATGAAAATTGTCAATAGGAAACTTTGTGTTCAGAACACATTGTCTATTTATTTAATGTGTAGTATTTTGTATGTGAATGAATTTTCTATTTAATTCACCGTATGAGTACACACAACAGAAATATTTTCATATGTGAAAGCAATACATGAAAGAAAACCTAATACCAAAATAATGACACGTTCAGGAACTTTGATATTGTAAAAAATTACAATCATTTTGTTTTAGCATAAATTTCTATCTTTAAAAAATGGACATTGACTATAATAATTTAAATGAAATATTTTTGATAACATTTAATACTAAACATTTCAAAATGTACATATCTCTTAAAAAAATCAAACCATTAATCATGCTGAAAAATTAAAACTCTTGATCATAAATGTATGTCAATTTCAAGGATTCCTTTATATGAAAAATTTATTCTATTGATTTTTTTAATGAACAAACCAGAAATTGAATTGTTAAATAAAACTGATACAAAATATAGGTGCATTATAAACTTAAATGAACCACAAATTTGACTTTTTCATACATTGAAAATAATTTATATTTGTACTTACAATAATATTTATAAGATATTTACTTAAAACTGAAACAATAATTTAAAAAAAGCTAACAAATCAAGTTACTGAAGAAACAATAGATAATGTTTAATTTAAAAACTAATAGGATTAAACAAGGCAAGAAATTGAGTCTCTTAAACATCACCCATCAAGAAACGAATTTACCTATATGATACATTTCAAAGTTATCATAAAACAATGCACCAAATCGAAAATTAAAAAAACGAACAACGGATACATGCAAATTTTCCACACCAAACCCTTCCAAAAGAATGAAACACAAGTGAATGTTATTTCTAAAATTTACAAAACATAATCACAAATATACTATTAAAGCCATCACTTAATAATAAAGATTTCCTTTAGTTCTTCAATTGCAATGAGCCATATAATTTCTCAAACGAAATCACAAAGTATATAAGCAAACGATGTGTGTATAAAACACTATTGGCACTTAAGTCATCCAAAATATTTTATCATGCAGTTTATGCTATGTAATAATAGCAAAATCGATACAATCACAAAAAATATTTTATTCGTTGTAATGTTTTTATATAATAAATCATAAGAAATTATTATTGTTCATAATCATGAGGCATTTACGATTTTTGTCAATAACCAAAATAATGTTATAAAAATTTTAAATCAATAGATACGTAATTTTTTCACAATAATTAAGGATACACAATAGTTACGGAGAAATATTTCTTTTATGACTATATAATATAACGAAAAAGTATGATAAAACCATCATGTTATAACTAACATGCATAACCTTAGAACCATATGTATCCTTATAATTTTAAGTATATTTATAAACATTTAACATGAAGTCCATCGATAAATACAACACTCCTCATAAAATACAATTGCAACAATAGTTTAAATGCAAATAAATAAACAATGATACTGTACATTGAATCAATAGAAAAAATAATCTAACGCTCAAACAAAACTGTATTGGTTATCGACTGCATGCAAGGGTGCGTTTGGATTTTCTTCTTCGTCAGGAGTGGTTTCATTTCCGGCTCCTGCAGCCGTTGCATTCCACATAGCTTCGAGCTCTGATCTTCTCAGTCGTACATCGGTACCATGCGTAGCGCCCAGCTAAAATAAATATAATATTTATTTATTCCATCTTTCAATGAAGTTCAGATGTGTAGAAACCATCTCACCAAATTATATATACAATTATACTAACATTGTTGATATTTTTTAATGTTTAACCACTCATTGTTATGAATGTGAAGAAAAAATGGTATAAAATGAATATCAAATGAGTCACTCTACATATTCTTGACCCATATTCCTTTTTATATTTTGAAGAATATTACATAAAATATGTGTTTTCAACACCGGAACATATTAAGGAAAAAAGAAGAGGTTTGAAAACAAGAGGATTAAGAAATAACAACCACAAAAATAAAAACTATTAACCAATATATAATATATTAATTAATATAAATGACATAAAAATAAATACAAAATATTGTACTCATAAAATAAAATCCATGCAGATTTTGAAGATTTGGAAGACGTAAACATCACCAAAATAAATATAAAATAATGTTAATTCCAATACATGATTGCTAATGTCATATTGAATTTGAAATATAAACAAAAAATAATTAAGTGTCTGGGAAAATGAGTATACATACTTGAATATCAAAATATTACAATTCAGTAATAAAAAAATTGAAATTCATGCTTTATTAGAGCAGTCTATTATGTTTAATGAACACAATTTTCATCTTAAATAAAGATAAAATTAAGAGATTTCTATCTTATATAAAAATTATGACTTGTAAATTAGTTTTCAAATTAAAATTGAAAATGAAAAACATTGAGCAAAAAGCTAAGACTGGGTTCCAAAATATATTCATTATAATTTTTCTAGTCAATTATAAAATGAAAATAGTTAACTCTAAAAAATTTCCTTTCATAAATCGCACAGAAATGCAAATGAAAATAAAAATTCGAATACAAAATGTAAAAATTCTTTTGCTTTAAAAAAATATGAGATTTCATGTTGACTATGAATACTTACTTCATATGAAATAGAATTATTAATTTTTTTTTTGTTATAATGAAATTGCAAAATGTCAAATTTGAAAAACAAAACAGACATACACACTATCAAATATGACACAAATAGGTAGAGTAAACAAACTAAACCAAATGAAGCTATGCCAACAAAAAAATATATCCAATCAATGCATAAATATACACTAAACTTAATCATAAAAAAGAGAAGGTAAAGCTACTGAAAATATCAATTAAATTGAATGCAAAAAAACGCATAGCAGAGATACGATCATTACTTATTTTTCAATTTTACTCTGAAATACATATGTACAAAATTATATTATATAAATAAAATGGAAAACTTTAAATTTTATAGTCAAAACTAAAAAAAAAAAAAACACAAGAATAACGATACAACATATACTTGCTATGCACATGCATAGTTATTTGTAAAACTAAATATTTCTAAAAATATGTACATAGATAAAATCATAGGATACAAAAATAAATGCCACTAAAAATAAAATGCACATGTTCAACATTATACAAAGTATAAAAAAAATATTACACATGAACTTTTAAAGCGATAGACGGTTATATAAAGTAATGTTTCAAGTGAACATATACAGATAATTTTAAAAGATTGCATGTGATAAGAATTCAGTCTAGCAGAACTTCACTAATAAAATTAGTCGAAAACTCCACATTGATTTACAACAAATATAAATGAAAATAAATGTTTTATTTTAAAAATGGTAAGAATCCTTTAAATCAGTAGTTGCAGGTGGAAACAACGAGACAGTTATTTACACATCAAATCATCGTGTATTTTGATTGTTAATTGAAATTCAAATTAGAGAAATTCTGCTATATTATTTAAAAAGCGAACAGTCACAGAGTTAATCCTTCAAGCCCCATTTAAGCCACAACTAATATAAGTCTAATGTCAGTTGAACGTTAGACAATTTACTGTTTGCAAATAAAATTGTGATATGAAGTTCACAAGATGTGCTAATGATTAGTTATCATAAAACATGAAGATGTATTAATTTAAGTGACAATAAACATTACTGAGTAGGAGAATTACAAATGTATAGAAAATAAAAGCTATGTAGTTCTCACTTGTCTATGCTGCGGATTATTTATCACATATTCAGTGAGTGTGACATCAGCTGTGCCACCGCTTTCTAAAGGAATCGGATTTTGTCTAAAGTGCTCCAGCATATCATAAATATTGGGAAACCATAAATGTTGAACTCTACATTGACCTGCATCATTGAGCGTCATACGCAGATGTTTCGCTCGTCCCTGAAATTAAATTGAAAATTAATCAATCGCATTAAGAAAGTTCAAGCAAAAAAAAAAAATTGTTATTTTATTAAAACGTATACTAATGAAAACAATACTAACTTGGAAATTGAACGTTAATACAAATTCCCCACGACGAGTTTCACTTTGTCTTACAAGATAAACTCCGTGATTAGCTGCTCCCCCGATCAATACACTTACAGCTGCTTCCGATCGAGCTAAAGTTCCATGGAACCATGGCCAATTTCTTAACTGAACAGCTAAATCCTGTTCAGGTTCTCCACCTAAATAAAGAATAAGTTTAATTTCAATCTTTGAAAATACTACATGTTAGTCGAAGAAATGAAAAGTACCAGATTCAATCGTCTCCTCGGCCATGGTATCATTACACAACTGGAAATTACTAGTAGAAGTGGCACAGTCCCCTGGTCTTCGAGGTGGTAAATCGGGTGCCGAAGCTGCCGTTTCTCCCGCTACCGTTGCTTCAGGAATAGGAGTCGTTTCTACCGGTGCAGTAGAGGCGGCCGCCAAAGCTCCGGGAGGCGGTTGAGATGTCGGAGCACTCCGCATACAATACCTCACTGTGGCTAGCCACGAGCGCATATCTTCTGAATCGTGCGCTTCAATCACATATTCCATATTGTTATCAGCCTAAAAAACAGTTATACTTAGAATAAAATACATAAGGAAACCTAGTAAAAATATTTCTTGATAAAAATGAAAAATGGTTTATGAATTAATCAAAACGAGGTTTCTTTAGATTTAAATGACAATTGTATACCTTAAGAACAAATGTATTTTCATGATCGGGCATTTCGAGAGCGGTAGTTTCTCTGGCATCCGTTATTAGAAAACAGAAGACACCGCTGCGGGGTTTATCGGATTTTGGAGGAGAATAAAATTCGAGCATATATCCTCCGACCGTTTTGACCAGAGCCAACCGACACTTTTCCCATTTATGAGGACCCGTCGGCTGTTCTAAACTCTCGGGTGTCAAATAATTAACTAATCCTTCTTTACGACATTCCACTACTATTTTAGCCAACTTCGTCTTCGCTTGCCGTCCAGAATGACCGGACAGTTCCACTTCGTCCGAGTGCTGCTTATGAAATAGGCCTTTCCCTAAAACAAATATTTCAATATGAAAAAAAAAGCAATTTTCTATATTATGTATGATGGATATAAATAAGTTACGATATTCAAATATAATAGATATTTATAGGATACATATCTAATATTTACAGTTTACACATTTTGAATTGCAACAGTTGACGTTGAATAGAATCGTTATCTATTATGTTCCGGACGATCGTGCGACCTCGACTCGTTTATTAGCATCGTATTTTAATATGCTAGATCCTAACTCTGAATTGTCACGCGTACTAGATTAATTGAATTTGAGTTTAAGCATTTGATTAGTTCGATTGAAATTTTTTGAATGGAAGACAACCTATTCGATAATATTGTGCAAATCGAAATTCAGAATTATAATAAAGTAGGTAATTACCTACAGCTATCGCTGGAAAAATGAAATATGGAAAACAAATTGCGCATTTTTCATACACGGTCGTTTGTGAACTGAATTATCTGCACCTGCGTAATTGAATGTTTTGTATAAAATCGGATCGTTTGATCGTATGTGAGGGATTTGAATATTTGTTATAGCCGTCGATCATACTGAAATAAAGAATGATTGACGATTAGACTGTTGATCGACAAAGACAGACTCTGAAGGTCGATCTTAAAGTTTCGAAAGGTGCTTATTGGTCGTAGAGCAAAAAAGATTATCAAACCAATAAACAGATATTCGTTGATTATATCCCGATTTGACGACTGCCGGTCAACACGACTGTCCGATTGTATAAAAAGAAAAGGTCGTGTAGTCGAACGATCCAAAAGACCAAACGTAAAGGTCAATGTAAAAAATTAGATAGAAATGCAGATTGATAATGGACGATCGAAAGATACAAGTTGAAATTGGTGATCACCTCTCCGCAGGCCTTTGAACGAGAGCCTCCGGAAGAAGTACTTGTGCGACTGCCTGGTCGTCTCGTGGTCGTCCTCGTCCGCGTTGCCGTTGTGGTGCGAGGAGGCGGCGGGGTGCTGCGCCCTCGCCAGCTCGGCCTCGAACCGTTCGCAGAAGTGCTTCAGGTACGCCTTGGTGAGGTCGGGCCGGTCGGGGCCCGCGCCCCACGAGCGCGCCGCCGCCGCCGCCGACGACGCCTGCCACTCGGCCGACGAGACCCAGTCGTTGACGTGGGGCGCGGCGCCGTTCTGCGCGGCGCCGCCCCCGACCCCCGCGGCGCCTCCGCCCCCGCCCCCGCCGGACTCCCCGCCGGCCGCCATGCGCCCCCAGCACCCGCCCGCCACCTCAGCGCGCAACCATCGCCCGCGCCCCCGACGCCTGGAAACGGGAGACGGGAGACGGGAGACGGACCGGGAAGATGCCGAAGCTCACCCAGCGCAGCCGGCCTCCGTCGCGACACGCACTATCGTCAAACCGAATGCCCTTCGCACGCCGATACAATTTTCCCTGCACGACTTTTGCACTATTTTCGTTTCATTCAATTTATTTTTTTGTTAATTAAATTAAATTCCAATATTCTTTTATTAGTTTACATGCAAATAATTATTTTTGTATTAATTTTATTAAAAATCAAATTTCGTACGTACTTTGAATATTTTAATCACGTTTAATAATAAAATGTTTAAAAATGGTGCGAGTCCAATTTAACCGTCTGGCAGAAAAGGATACGCTTCGAGCTATCCGGTCGCGACACAAACATTCCACAATAATAGCGTCGAGAGATCGGAATATTAATCGGAAATGATTTTTAGTAATTTCGCAAAATATTCTCTGAAACAATTCGTCCTTTTCACGTGAACATGCTTTCGATAAATTAGCTCATTTTCAACTTTGTTCAAATCGTTCCATAATAAAAATTATAATTCTTTTTAAATATTTCCACAGATGTCCTAAATATTGAACTGTGACCGATGACTACATTTATACGATAGAAATACAATAAACAATACAATCTTATTCTAGAAGATTTGAATACATTGTAATATTCATTCATTACGAATATTTCTTTCCTACACAAATTATTGTATTAAAAATATCATATACATAAATGAAAAAAAGATAAATTATTTCGTGAATCACAAAAATATATTTACTTTTATTATCGAATCTGATGCACGCCTTGATTTTATCTTTATTACTATCTCATACAATATAAATGAATGATACACAATACTATCTACTAGTGTCATAACGGTGCTCTTCATAATTAGTCGAATAAATATAATAACTCACCGAAAAAAGCAAAATGGATTCATATAAAGCTTTAGCTATTGGAGGCGTATCTCAAACTGTAAGTTGGTACATAATATTATTATAATGCCTTGTATGAAAACTCTATTTGATTTCATGATTCACTTTCAAGACGAGCGATTATGCTGAAATATACGATGACGTTAAAAAGAATTGGGTTTTACTTGATGATCTCAAAATCAAAAAACATAATTTCGCAGTAGCGTCGGTCGATAATAAGATTATGATAATAGGTGGATCTGATTCTACAGATAATCCATTGAGAACGGTGAGTTCTTTCAAACTAAATTTCAAAACAAAAATACAAAATAACAATATATTTCTAATGTTGAGTAAAATTTAAGGTAGAATCTTTAAATTTATTAACCGGAAGAATCACATCGATACCACCATTGAATCAACATCGTGAAAATGCTACAGCAGTTGTTGTCGGCGAAGGAAAATTTGCACTCGTTTACGTTTTCGGTGGTTTGGGAAAAGATAACACTGTTTTGAATACAGTGGAAAGGTATTTTCACAAGAAACTTTATAATTCATATACTTACAATACTGAAAAATCCAAAATTGTTTCAGATGGGATTCTATATCAAACATTTGGACATTTGTAACGCCAATGAAAAAAGCTAGAACTGGCCATGGTGCAGCATTGCTAGGAGATGAAATTTTCATTTTAGGTGGAAAATCAGGATCTCGCATTTACGATAAATCTGTTGAAGCCTACAATTATAAAACGGACGAATGGTCCACGAAAACATCGATGAAACACGACAACGCTTATTTCGGTGTAATTAAAATATAGACTCGAATTCAAATTTCAAACTCAATTCACGTCTTCTATATATTTGTCTTTTTCAGATTACTGTTTTCAGAAACCATATTTACGTCGTAGGTGGAAATAAATCTGATGAAGAAGCCATCAGCACTGTAGAACGATACGATCCTATTGTTAATTCGTGGACTTCACTTGCTAACATACTTTCTTCAGGTCGTGTGGGATTATGTGTTTTGGGATCATCTCTTATTTGTGCAGGTTAATTATGTATAATTATGCTTAAAAAATGTTGCATAAAACTAAACCACTTTCCGTTGAATTTCATTAAAAATGTTCATATAAAATACCATGATTTATTTAGAAAACGATATTAATACTCATTCACGATTATGATCTTCTTTTTCGATGATTTACTCAATCAAATATTATATAATATTTCAGGTGGTAATGATTCGGGAATTGCAGAAAAATACGACGATGAAAGCAATGTTTGGTCTGAGCTTTCATCTTTGAATGTACCAAGAAATTGTTTCCTCGTCGAACTGCCGAAAGAAATAAACGACGATACACTTGAATGGTAGATTTACATTCCGATTTATTTCGAACTACTTTTTTCTAACATATTAAAATATATTTTTAATAGGATTACAGAAAAAAATACTTCAAACAAAATTGTTTCGATAGGCAGTTGGGAACTTACAGTAAGTTCGCCAATTTTTTTGTGAAATATATCGTTTTTAAGTATTAACGAAATAATTGTAAATTTATTTAGTCTTCGAATAAAATGGAAATATATAACATCAGCTCGGGATTTTGGTTTCGTCCGAGAAATATAAAAGTCACTAAAATAATGTATTCTGCATCTTTTGTCAATGACGAACTACTATTGATCGGTGGAACATATTTTGACTCAGGTGTAAATCCATTGAAGGAAGTATGATTATTACAATTATAAATAAGTTATACCTATTCGTCCAGTCTAATATTACAATTATAAATTAATATCTTATAGGTACTTTCGATGGATTTAAAAACTGGTGAAATCGTCGAAATTGCTCCAATGTTAGATGCTAGAATGTATCCAGCATCAGTTGTGATTGGAGAAGGACAAGATTCAGTTTTATACGTAATCGGAGGTCTACAATCGGACAATATGCCTACTAAAAATGTCGAAAAGTCAGATTAGATCGACTTCAATAATTTCAATACATTTCAAAAATGTCGAATGCTCACAATTACTATTTTTAGATGGAGTCCAGTAACTCGTTCTTGGACACGAGTTAAACCAATGTCAATAGAACGTACAGGTCATGGTGCAGCTGTAAATGTTTATGGTAACATTTATGTCTTAGGTGGAAAGACAGATATTGATTTCGTAAATAGTATGGAAGAATATAACGTCAAAAGTGATCAATGGGAACCTAAATCGCCTATGATTAACGTCAATGCGTACTTTGGAGTATACATTTTTTTCAATTTTAATTTCGATGTTTTTATTAATAGATTGCTTTAAAATTTGATTAATCTATCAGGTTGCTACTATGAGAAATCATTTGTACGTAGTAGGTGGTTATAGAGGTTCTGATGAACCGATAAATAGTGTTGAACGATATGATACACTTGAAGATTCTTGGGTTGTTCTTGCAAATATTTCTGCGACAGGTTTTCTTGGAGCTTGTTCTGTGAATCACATTCTGTATTATGCAGGTATTAATTGAATAATTTTTAGTGAATATATATTTTTTTCAATAATATTGATGTGTCTTCAAAATGTTTCAGGAGAACAAACTCAATCATATGATGAAGAAAATGATGAATGGATAGATTTGGCTCCTTTATCGATTGCTCGTACAGGCTACCTTTTAGAATTGCCAAATAGCATGCGCGATTATAAATTCGATTGGTTGAAATCACCTGAAGATATTACTGGAATCATTGAAGATATTGCTGTAGTCGATGAAGATATAGAAGGTTTATAAAAAAAAATGAAAATGAACCTCTGAAATTAAAACAAACAGGAAAATTTGAGAAAATATCGATTTGTCATAGGTATACCTAGTCATTTTTATCAGTCGAAAAATCTGTTTAAATAGTTAAAATAATATCGATCGATAATGTTATCAGTTAAATGGAATAATATTGTATTTGCTCAAATATTATCTTATGTTACGTAATAGGAACTATTTGTGTAATTAATGTTTAGAACAGTATATCTTTTATCAAATGATTTAGAACACTTTTGTATTTATTAAAATGAAATTCTAATTCCCAATGTGAAAACCATTTCTAATGTCTAGAGTCTGTTCTGTAACCGAAACTGAAAGTTTCCCAATCCAAGACTCTCCGTCGCCAACAGAATTTCATACTCTCCACATCCACATATAATAAATCATACATATTTTTATGCGTGGCGCTAGAAAACAGCATACACACTATATTTACATACATACTAAAAGATTTTGTATGGTGTTAGAGACATATTTCAATCGACACTAGAGCAAATTGCAGACGCAACACGGCTAACGACCGCGTGGATGCAACACGCTTTTGAGATTCGGTCGACGACTCTTCTACCTACATCTCAAAATTTTCATATCTATAATCAATTTTGATCCAAATTAATAATTATAAATCAGCATAGCATAGTGGTGAATGCATTTGTACATATCGGGGATCTGAAGCGAACGCTTTTAAACGCCTTTCAGATTCCAAAATCTGGAGTAAAATCTTATTGAATTCTAAGTAAATTTTATTAAATCTAATATATGTATATTTAATATAAGTTCACATGGGATTATATGGATTATATTCGTACTCTATCAGTCGTTTTGTCTTGATAAGGATAAAAATCCAGGAAAATGTTTGGAAAAACTCAGTTTTCCATGTAAAAACGAAAAAATAATATATTCCTATAGCAATTGGCAAAGTGAAATCCGGCAAAATAACCGATAAAAAGGTGTTATCTATCAATATCACGAAGTTTCATCCACAAGATACCAAGCAATTTTCTTCTACAAAAGTCTTCGTCTTGTTCAAAGAAACTATGTTCGATGGAAAATCGATGACATACATCGGAAAAACTAGAAATACCTACCAACAATTTCGTATGAGCTCATCCTATGTGCTTACTATAGTAGGAACTACATATGACGATCGTAAAGGCCAAGGGGTACAAATGACATTTTTGCCGAATTTGAGTTATGCACAGGAATCGCTTCTATGCACGCTCATTTATTTGGTGGCAAAAGGATATAAACGAATTCGCAACATGTGCCGAGATATATCATCAAATCAGTTGATCTCCTCCTAATACATGTAGATACATAGTGAACTTTAAACGCGCTTTTCTCAAAATCACCCCAAAGTCATTTGTATCCCTTGGCCTTTTCAGTCGCCATATAGACAAAACTTTTTCTTTTCTAATCAAGTGATCAAATATATCGATCGTGTCTGTTCACTCAAAAGAAAATCCTTCTTGACTTGACCGATAAAAACGGGTTAAAAAATCAAATTTTCAAGCCGTTTTTTCACGAAACACAAAAACCAAACGAGAAAGTGTTCAAATATAAATTGGATGGTGTATCTTATACGGTGGTGTTGTGCAAAGGCGACTCAGAGTATAGAAAATTCTAATCGACTAAACGACAAACCAAAATCGTTCACATACTTACCTACATCGGAAAATCTATCGATACCTATAATTTTGAGTGAACTCAGCCTGTGTACTATAGTATCTACTATGGAAAAAACTTTTCCTTTTCTAATCAAGTAATCAATCATACCCCTCGTGTGTTTTCTCGAATGAAAATCCTTATATGTTCGCGCGAATCATGACCGACAAAACGGGTTAAAAAGTCAGATTTTCATACCGTTTTTTCACAAAATACAAAAACCAAACGAGAAAGTGTTCAAATATAAATTGGATGGTGTATCTTATACGGTGGTGTTGTGCAGAGGCGACTCCTCGGAGTATAGAAAATGCGGCGACGACAGGCTTAACGACGCCGGCTTCCGTGCGGCCGTCTGTCTGTCACCGCGTCGGCGATGCTCGCAGGAAATAGTAACTGGCTTCTTTATTCCACCACGGTGTAAAAATATATCTATCTGTGTGTATTATTTACGTTCAGGGCCAACTCTGATCTCTGTGCAGGATTCAGGTGTCTTCGGCCTCGGGATTCGGGGAAGCCCGGGTGGCTGACCGATGAGGGTCGAATCCATCGATGATGACTTAGCTGGAAGATATGTTCGTTTTGATTTGTAGTGGATTCTGTATGACGACTGAAAAAGACAAGGGGTACGAGTGACTTTGCGGTGATTTCGAAAAAAGCGTGTTCAAAGTTGAGCATGTACCTACATGTATTAAAAGGAGGTCGAGTGATTTGATGATTTGAGCCACACGTTCCGAATTCATTTATATCCTTTTGCCACCGAATAAATGAGCGCGCATAGAAGCGATTCCTTTGTATAACTCAATTTCGGAAAAAATGTCACTTTTACTCCTTGGCCTTTTCATTCGGCATTTAGAGTGTGTGTTAATTTGAGGATCATAGAAGATATAGAGACTTGCTGAAGTTGAGTGCGGAAAATGTTTGGGTTCAAAAAAATGATATAAACGGTTTAGATATATGTATTAACATGTGTGTGTTCATTACACCTTTTAACAACTTTCCAATATTTCTTGACTTATTATGTTAAAAAATATTCATCTCATGATTCGATTGTATAAAATTGTACTCCTTAATTTCTGGACTCCTCTTTATATTACTCAATTTACACTAGAAAGTACACTATATTGATTGCTTCCGATTATTATTAATTCTAAAAAAAATTAGATTCTTCTAAACTAATCGCAGATTCTATCATAATTACATGATTTCAAATATGAAGGAGGCTAAATGAGAAAATGTAAATTGCTTTGAAGTATGCTCACTCATCCTATAGTGAGCAATCGCGAAAACATAGAATATAATTGTGACCATGAATATGAAATATGTGCATAAATATGTCAAGGAATTATTAACATTTCTATTATCAACTCCATCTGATGTTTTCATGTTAAGCATATTATATTTTAATAAACTCTAGCTCTTTATCTCATTAAATATTTTATAAACGAAAATCTGAACATCTGAGTTTCATTTATAGAATCGAAAAGTGAATGCAGAACATAAAGATGTGAACTCATTCAGGTCGCTCTGCATATTCAATTCACTTTCTGATATTTACGATTGCATAAAATATATTTATATTCATTTCGGACACGACGCTAAAACGAACGAGACAACTTCAAACAAACAGAACAACTCGGAGGGAAAAAGAAACGTAAATTTAACGATCGAACTTTTCAAACGCACTTTTCCCAACATCGCCAAATCACACGAGGGGGAGATAAGAGAGCGCAATCTGCTACTTTTTAAGCTCGACTCTGAAAAAACATACAAACTAGCAATTCCAAGATATTCATACGTATATATTCGAGATCTCTTTGAGGGAATTTTTTTCAGTCGATGGCCGACGATTGATTTTTACAACTTCCTGCGGGCTCTCGATGGAAATAAGACGGAGTTTGTTTTGAATGCAAGGCTTGTGTATTGTGAATGTGTCAACACTCACGGATATTTCGTGAAAAGTGCGCCTAGTAAAAAGGAATTCTTTCCATGATGTTTATTTATCCGAAGAACGGGGCTTTAGCGGAATCGCGCACTCAAAGCGTTAACGCTTCCATAATAACTAGAACGATTGTGCAACGGATAAACAATACGTGCAAATTACGCGATAACGCGATTTTCGTTTTGCTCCAATATTTTGAAAAAATAAACGATGTTTTTTCGTGCAGCGTTTTCCTGGAATATGGACGTGATTTTTTTTTTTTTGTGGAGTTTTCGATTTTTGAGTCTGAACGTGATCTGGGTCGTTTGTGTTTGGTTAATTTTTTATCACGTTTTCAATTTATTAAATTTTCTAGAGTTAAAAAAGTCACATAAAAGTTTTTTTGCAAATGTCGTATATTTCTGTCAATTTCGATTTTGATGCCATTTGCTTATTTTATGTAGGTATACCTATAGTAAACCCCCCTATAACGTTATCTCCTATGAGGATTGTGGTGATTTTTTTTTAAACGTAAATCATCATATAACGCATTTTTGTATTCTAATTAGAATTTTCATAAATATTTTTTAAAATATGTGTTTTAAAATTCATTTGTTCATTTAAAAAACGTCAGTTTACTCTTCAAATCGAAAAATGTGTTCAAAAAAATCCCTCTTACAACAAAACTAGCTATAAAAAAGAACCTTAGGGAAGTTGACTGTATTTTCGTAAAATATAATATAACTGTTTTAATTTCATAATTAAAATAATTCCAATTTCGAACATTTCAATTCGATTTCAAGTACCTTCGCGAATTCACAATTGAATCTCGATTAAAACAAAAGAAATCATTCATCAGTCATTTGTTTTGTCATCTTCAAACGTTTTCAAAGACCAAACGAACACAAACAATGTAGCGAAATCCCGAAAAGATCCCATCTATTTTAAAAATATTTCACACATAAGACGCATTACATGCTCCAGTTTACATCCGCGCCTCTCAATGTTTGTTATCTCGAGTTTTTCTGTTCAACAACACCGTCTTTCCGCCATTTAGTATAGATCCAGTATAGATAGAATATAGATTGTATACTGTCTCCACGTGTACACCACACAACACACTTCCATCGGCTACAAACGAGCTGCTAATGACAAGGTCTGGATAGCTCTTGGCTGTAATCCAGGGTTCACCAAGTTTTTTTCTCGCTTGAATCGCAAATTCAGGCATCCGATTGAAGCTGTAATCGAAAACGATCCCAGTCTTAAGAATGAAGTTTAATGATTTTGACATGTGTTGAATCAGATTTTCATTTTTATCAAAAAAATACAAGGCTTTTCAATAGGTACAATTTTTCTTATGACAATTAATTTCAGGCATTTCAATGAATCTACAGATGAACTATTGTATATCTAAATCTTATTAAAACCATAAAAAGTGCATCGAATTAAAAATAGCTGTTGCTGTATTACTTAACCCTGATATTTTTACTGTTTTAGTTAACTAATCATAGAGTTAGTCAGTCCTCCGACTACGATCTGTCGAAAATCCGTCTATGTTTCGTAGATTTTTAATGATTCCTAGTTAAAGGACTGATTGATTCTATAGTTAGTTAACTAGTACAATGAAAATACCAGCCATTATAAAACTTGTTTTATTCAATTTCAAATATTGAGTGCATTTAATGATTCTATATGACGACTGAATTTCACAAAAGACACGAGTGACATTTTTTATCAATATTGAGTTGAGTGTAGAAAATGGTGATATATATGATACAGAACCATTTTCTGTACTTAACTTAATTTCGATAAAAAAGGTCACTTGAGCCCTTTTTGAAATTCAGTCGTCATATACATACATTTCAATATGAGTTTCTTGAATTTTTTTCGATTCTTAAATTTGACGCCATTAGTGACTTTAATGATTACGTTGTGATACAATTTCATCGATCGATCTAAAATTTGATTGATTAGGCATCTTCAAAAGCGTTTCAAGTATACATAGACCGATTCTAAGATTGAAAATGTACATTTTCACTTTCAACGAGTCTCGTACAACCGATCCATAGATCATTTCGAGCAGCTTTCGCTGTCGTCCCTGAAACTCGCGTATTAGTCACGGCACATAATGAATAATTATGTCAGCCGTTTGTCAATCGTCGGCTCCTTATTAAACAGCTTGCTGCTTTCAGTGTACAAATTTTAAATTTTCTTTTGGCACAGTACACCGATTCACTCGGACAATGAACGTGGAAAAAGATCGAGAAATAAAGAGACCCTAAAATGATTGAAATTTGCGAAAATATGCACAGTGCGAAATTGAAAAATTGTCCAAAAGGCTTCTTGTTCATACGTTCGTTATTTCGGACGTTTATTTGTTTTTTCTCGTTAGGATGCTGAAATTCCGATCCGCTTAGTGGCGGCTGTTCTATGTGAAAAATTGGACTCTACTGGTAAAAATTAAATAAACAAGTTCACATCGTAAATTTCGACGAAAGTGTTCGGCGTGGCAGACGGCGGTCAATGGCTCGGCCTCCGGTGCGAGTTCTTCTCTAGAGCTCCGCCTTGTTTCTTCTGTGTTTCTCAAACTGTGTCAGTTTTAAGTGGCCCTTTTTCTTTTATAATAGACGTATAATGTGTGAAGAGTGGCAGGGTTGAAGATTTCAGCTGATAGAGTGCGAAATCGTAGGATTTCATGGCTCGAGTTTTGGGAAGGTCTTTGTGAATATTATATGTTTGATAGGTATTTACTTCTGATTGAACGTTTAAGTTAAACTAAATCTTGAATTGTGTTTTATAAGGGTAGTTTGATTAGGTTTGTCTAGGGTCTAACTATCATTAACGAAAAAGATTCCATTGTTATGCGATCGCTGAGAAATAGAGGCCTAGATACAATTTGGAATGCAGTTAAAAAAAACTTATTTTATTTAAAACAAATGTATTTTTTAGGGATTCTTATTACTTAGAAAGAAAGTAAATAAAGTGAAACTCAGTGAAAACATAAAAAATAAAATTGAATTAAATTTTCCTCCAAAAATATATTAGAAAAATCAAAAATATTGTAGTTTTTATTAAATATCATTTCAAGTTATGATCATATTACTATAAAAGTAAATGAGAAAACTAAAAAAAGTTAATTTTCATATATGAACAATTCATTATAATTAGGTTCTGAATTTTCTCGAAAAGCAAAGAAAAACTATAAGATTTTTTTGCTCATTAGGTACATCTCGCTTATTGTTTAGAAATCATTCGATATGATTAAATATGTATATCTGAAAAAATGTAATTTGATAAAGTGTATGTATGATTGTTAACGATTTTTTTCAAAAAGCTCATTCGAGCTTTGAGATTCGTTAAATGAAATGATGGACATGTTTAAGGCCACGCCTTGAAAATATGTAACCAATGGCGTTAGAAGTTTTCACATTTAGGGCGGGGAAACGGGAAAAACACCTACAAAATGTTTTTACAAAATCATTTCATATATTTTTTCTTCATTTATTTTACACACAAGAAAAACACATTCTGCGTAAATAATTGGAACATACGTGTCATGGGAAACAGTGCCGCGAAATATTCAAAAATTTATTTTAACATTTACAAAATTGATTGTATCCCGAAAGTAAATTTGAATTATGGTACATTTAAGAAGATAAAATTTATTATTTTTGAAATATAGAATTGAAAATAATAAAATTTCGCATGTTGAAAAATTTGAATTATTTCTGAAAGGTGACTAAATAAATTAATCAGGATATATTTAAATCCATTTTCGATAAATATTCGAATCAAATTAAATCCAGAATTTTACTATTGAAAAATTTGTAAAAAAAACAGTTAAGGAAGAGTGTAACTGTTCAAAAATAAGTTCTGAAAAAAATGAATTTGTAAAAAAAAATACAAGCATGAAGTTTAAGCAAAGCCAACCGTTTTAGCTACTCCAATGATGACGATTGTGTAACAAAATAATTTACTCTCTCTTACAATTAATATACCTGCAATTATACTTGAATATTAAAAAAATAAAACTTGCAAGTATTATATAAAACAAAAATTCGTATAAATTGAGTCTGGTTAATTGTAAGACTTTACTATTTTAACAAACCCATTTGACAACTGAATTCCACAAAGGGCACAAGCGACATTTTTTTATCGATATTAAGTACATAAAACAGTTTTGCATCATAAATAGAACCATTTTTTGTTCCTAACTCAATATCGATAAAAAAAATCACTTGTGCCCCTTATGAAATTCAGTCGTCATTTATTGCATTTGGTAAATCAGATCGATTTGAAACTATAACACAATTTAAATCTACAATAAATACCACATTACAGATTTCCGGATACGAACACAGAACATTAACATACAAATCTTACCCAAACATCATCGCAAAAGTCCCATTAAACGACGCAGCTCAATAAAGTGATTAACAAATAATAACGACGCGAATAAACCGACGAAAATATTTTCGTCTTATTAACGAAAAGCCACTAGGCTCGGATTTATTTTCGATTTATTTTCGACGGCAGATCAATCGATCCAACAATCCGATAAAAACGTTTGATCAATATATTCGACGACGTAAATCTGTCGATGGCTCGCACCGTGTTATAATAATTCGTACCATTATCGAAGAGCGAAGCGCTCTCGATATCTCGTCCGAAATAGAATCTCGGGGTTTTTTGCGGTTGTTTTTTGTTTTTTACTTGCGTATAATCGAATTTTTTCGAATAATATTTACGACGATTTGCGGAAAGGTGTTGCTTCTATAAAATTTTATGTTTGGGCGGTTTTTAGTTTGAGGTTTTGGATGTTTCGTCGATTTTAGTATGTACTTAGTTGTCGATTTAAAATGTGGATTTAATATTATTGAATTTTGTTTCATTCATTTGTAATAAATTATGTTTTAGAATTAGTTTTTTAATGCGTTTCAAAGAAAAAATATTTTTATTTGAAAATAATCGACATTTCAAGCAAATAATTCACTTATTTTTTTCTACTAAGAACGTAAGTTCTTTGTTAGATTATTATTTTTTGTTTTCTCAAATTAATATTGAAACTAGCAATCAACTCGTTGAATATATCAACGCAGTTTTGGATCGTTACATGAACACACGGAATTGTGCTATTATATAGTTAGATTAATTTGATATGAAAATTAATATTTTTGAAATGATTAGAAGAATTCAAAGAGATGAAAATAAAAATCAGCAAATCTTGATAACCTAGGTTCTCTGTACATACACTATTCTATCAAACTTAAGTATGTACCTACAAACATATTTCACATCATGTTTAATCTATCTAACTATATAATAGCGCTATTCTGTGTGTGGCTGTGTATCCATTTAACGGTCCAAAACTGCGCTGATATATTCAAGGAGTCGATCGCTAGCTATTTACAAAGCCCAAAATATACGATCATGAACATTGTAAACAATAGAAAAGAAAACTTAATGAGAAATTAAAAGTTGGTTGATAAAAAGATATTAAAACAACTGACTATTCCTACACTTAAAAATTCTGTGTTTAGATTTTTTTAATTATTCAATTACTTTAATATGTTTTTTGTGAATATTCATTCAATAAATAATCAAATGATTCATATAAATAAAATCAAAATACTGATAGAAAACCAAACCTTCACCTAAAATTCATCAACAAACCTCCCTCCAACACACATTAAAAACCGCCTAACTTCCAATTTGACTTCAACTTCCAAACAATCGAAAACCCAAACCTACGAAAAGACTTTCTAAGAACGTCCCCACCACGTTCCATATCTGAAAAAAAAATCCCGGGAAGGCGGCGAGATTTCCCGGGAAGATCTCTCGGCGGCTGTCAGAGCTCGCGATTCGGCCGCGCCGATGACAGCTGCGCACGCGCACCCAACGTCTCCACTCACCACCTCCTCATCGGATCTCGACCTTCGGACGATTTCAGTGCGGTGACGATTGCCGATCGATCGTGTCCATCCTCGTCCTCGGAGGAAGGTGGTGGTGGTGGTGGTGGTGGTGGTCCGCGGACTTTGGACGATATGCCGCTCTTCTAGTTCGCCGCTTTTCCGGACGACTTTTCCGATTTTGCGCTAGAGTTTTCCGATTTCGTGCCTTTTGTGCGCTCGAGTTTTCCGTTTTGTGCGTTTGAGTTTTCGCGATTTATTTTGTGTGAATTGTGCCTTTTTTGGATTGTGAGTTTTTCGTCGGATCGATTGTGAAATGATTTTGGTAGATTTTTTTTTTTTTTTTTGATTTTTGGTCTGATTTTATACAGATTAAATGTTTTCAGTATTTGATTTGAATATTTTTAGAAAATTTTCATTTTAAAAATGGCATGAATGTAATATAAATTTAATTAATTGTATATTCTTTACATTTTTTTTAATTTCATTTGTATATAAATTTTTAAAAATCAAATTAATTCTGCGACTACAATGGTAGCAAATTATTATATATTTTACTCTAATCTGCATATCACTTTTTTATAAAGCTTATATTAATTTAATTACTTTTTAAATTCAGATATGATTAAATATTTTAACGTTATATTTTTATAAATAAAATACCCGATTTATAATATAAAATATATTTACAATTGAATACAATTGACATTTTAATACTCCGTCGCAATGCATTGCGTCGGTTGCAGCATTGATCGAATCAAAAGCTTCACATATTTTGTAATATTATTTGAAATTCTAATTCTCAATAATATATTTTTATTTATATATAATAAATATAAAATTTTCAAATATTTCCATTTTTCAAAAAAAAAATTAAAAATACAGTTTTCAAGTAACAGACCGACTGAAAATCTCTCTCTGATCGTTAACAAATTCGAAAATACCCAAATTTAAACATTCAAAAAAATACCTAACCATAAAAGGGCATTCCGATACATCATCAACGACATTCTGACTAATATCAAAGATCAAAATGAAAAAAAAAAACACTGCGAAAAATTACACTCATCGAGTTCAGCGTCCGCGACGGCTTTCAGCGGTTACGCCATTTTTTAACAACCTCAGCGAAAGCGCGAAGCAGAGGTGTCGAGCGAACCGTAGTAACAACACACTATATTCTCTCATTTTATTTTTCAATCTAAGACTCGTTTTATTTTATTTCGTCTCGGATATTGTTCCGTTGATGTAATTATTAGCCGGACACTTCTGAAGTCGAAGAAGCGCAAGCGAACGGCGCTTGCCGTAGGTCGCGTTTTCACACATCCGAAATAATCGCCACGTTAATGGATTTATTAACGGATTTATCATTCGACCGCGTGTCTTTCGCATTGTGTATAATATAACAAGTCCTCGTTCACACGCGATCTGTGCTCTGTCTCGAGCACTCTATTTATCCGTCTATGTCGCATGAAAAGTACGGACGTGTGTGAACGAGGCTGAAGTTTCGCTGAAGGCGATAAGTGATGAACAACATGAAAACTGACTTTTCATCACTTTTGTTCGACGAGAAAGTCTTGCGCAAGATCTCTCGATCGAGTGCTTTTTGAGATTGAGGAAAAAAAACGTTTTGATCTGTGAGGAATTATGATATGCTGACGATTGATGAGATATTTCGCGAGAGATATGTGATTCATTTTCAGTGAAGAGTGAAGGTTTTAAATATGAATTTCGATTAAAATTTTATTTAGGATCATTATGAGATTGGTGCTTGAAGAGTTAACCATCGGCACGATACTTGACTTCTCCTGATTTGGCCTAAAACTTATTTTAACCTAAAACGTAATTCAACTTATCCTGACTTAATCGGGTTAATGACTTACTGCATAAGTGAAAACTAATTATTTTCTAACTGTTTGTTTTGTGATCAATATCTATTGTATTGTTTTCGCGTGACATTTTTTCGGATCGGGATGTTATGAAAATTTCGTTTGAAAAATCGTTGGAATTTTGTCCATCGTCGGCTCATTAGGTCGCGGACTTCTCTTTCAGCGTGAAATTAGAATTAACTTCTCGAAATTCGAAAGCATTTTGTTTTGTCTCGGAGAGATTGATGACTTAAGCGTCTTACTAAATGCAACAATGCTTCGTATTTTTAATACGACAAAATCACATGTATACTTATTCTAAAATCTATATAATAACATACCACTCTCAATTGATTTGCAGATGAATTTGAAATGAAGTGACCTTAAAATAAACAGTGAAACATTTGTGAAGTGATAGTGTTTAATAAGATAAAATAACAATTTAAAAAACAATCAATAATGATGCAGCAACCTGACGAATGTTGTTACGGACCATGGGCACCGCCTTACACCAGCACGGTGACTCCGATGAAACAAATAGAAGGTAAATAACACAAACATTTCAATCCCCAATATTTTTTCAATTTCGTATATATTTCGAACGTCAACCGTAAAATGTATCGTGAAGATAAATCGCTTCGGCGCCTTGAAAAAACAGGCGTTAATCCCCGGGGATCCATGAGGATTTCGCCTGTGACAATATTTACAGATCCCAATTTTGAAATTGATGATCGCACTTCCTGCACCAATGACAAATTGATAATTCTTAGAAATATCCAGCCGATATAAAGCGCTAGTGCATGCCGCGTTAAGTTTCCTCGCGATGCTGGGTTCGAGTATGTTGAGAGTCACATGTCATTTTTCTTAGTCGATATCATTATTTGTTAAAATTATTATAATTATATAATGATGACATTTCCTATAAATGGATCCAGTTACTTGTCTGTATCTATTGAGTTCGTTCGACTTTAGTGGCATATTTCTAATCTAATGTATGAAAATTCGATTTCGCCGTCGGAATCGGGATTGAAACACGCGACAATTACGCTTCTTTAGGACGCCAATAAACGAGTGAAAATGAATTTAAGACTCTTCAAAGATATGAGTGTCTGGTATAAATTTACCGTGGAAAAAAGTGTCGGGGTGACATAAGTTTCCACGGACGTTCTACTAACGAATGGGCGGACATTCATTACGGACTTGTCAGGGAGAACACCAACATTCTCTTTGGAAGAAGAACCCCTATTTTTGTAAAAATGCGCAAACTGTGGTTCGCATTTTGCTACTTTTTTCATATTCGATATGGGTTTTCATTTTTATATGAATGTGTTTCCTCGGATTGATTTATGCAGTGACTAATGCGCTGCGAGAAAGCTCCGTAAAAATAGAAGGTAAAAAATGATGTGATGCATATGGGTTTAACTAGATGTAGATGTTTAATGATTCACCTGTTTCGAGCTTTTTTTAAATATTGGTAATAATTCAAAATGTAAAAATATTGAGAGCTTTTGTGATTTGAAATAAAAATACACAGGGAGTCATTAGAACGGTCTAACTAAACACTATATTCTTGTTTTTACCTCACGTTCCGGTTCACGAAAGCATATTAAGCTAACATAAATATTTTCAAAGACCTCCTGCAAACTTTATATTGCAGATATCCTGTTACTATTTAATCATATATTTTTCATACACAAAAAAATCAATCAATAAATCAGATAAGCAACATTTTCTAAGTATTTTAAAATTTCAATTTTTTTCATTAGATAGATTTCTTAATTGCTCGAAAACACTTGACACACGTGTGGTCTTTTTTGCAACCACTTGGACCAATATTTAAATGCAACGAAAAAAAAACCGACAGATTTGTCTGGGCGATATGATTGATTACAGTTAAATATTTCTCATGCGAAAACGAAGCAAATGTTCGTTAATTTCCTTATAATGCGACTAGAAAAAAATTATAAACGTCGAATATGAAAATTTATAAATACGGCCGTGTGTCAATCTCGTTTCATGTCGCTTGAAAGCTAGACACTTCAGAATGTTGGAGGAAAAAAGTGGATATTTGAAAAATTTCGAAACGCAGGGGTGGAATTTTGAATTTCGAAGCATGTGCAAGCAGTTTGTTTCGGTATGTCACGACTTGTCTGGTATTAATGTTGAAACCACAAGTAGGCATGTGAAATGCTTATAAATCAAGCAGCCCTTGAAAATAGTTACGTATAGTAATGCCACACCTTCGGCACGTGACTGATGTCGATTATTTGGTACAAATTTCAAAAAAAATATATCATTTAACCGAATCAAATAGAAAAAAATGAATACCTGCTTAATTTCTTAAACAAGATTTTCAGAATACGATCATGAATCTATGAAAAAAACACATATTTTTGTCTTTGAATAAACTAGTATGTCACATTTGAATATCACAACCCTTGGCCACTCAAAAAATTTTCTTACGTCTTATCGTCACTAATGCACAGTCCCTTGAGTCAAACGTCTTGAATATTACGAAAGAAATATTATAATTTCATACGATAAATGACATAACTGTAAAACGTCAATAGCTTAGGCGTTTTCAAGTGCACCCATTACTTTTCGAAAAAAAATTTTTTCTTAGAAAACTTTCATCGAACTTTCAATTTGTATGCAATAAATTAGGATATAATGACACTCGAATTATTTTTCAACAAAAAGGTGAAAATCATATGAGTGGAAAAAAATACATGAAACACATGGTCATTAGGATGAAATAAGCTTTGTTTTATGTAGGTGTCGGTTGACTCAAAAGTGTCAACGTCAAAACGCCACGTTAAAATGCTTCGCAATATCTGCGTGACGGGATCTAAAACGAAGAATTCCTCAAAATCTAACACATGAGCATTCACACGATGCAATTTATTAATAAACCGGACAATTTGAGAAAATTTCATAACGTCAAAGTAGCGTCGAGCGCAATTTACTCAAACTAACGTCTCAATTCGGACAAAAAACGGACTAAAGAAAACTAACGCAACAAATCGGTCCAAAGCCAAATGGATAATTAGTGCAACAAATTCGTGGTATAAATCTTTTTTAAAACGGCGAGGCGAACTCGACTGAGGACGAGATTTATCGCATAACTCGAGTCTCTCTTCGATGGAAGAAACATCCTCAAGAATAAGCATAAATAACATGAGACGCCGTCTTGGATATAAATCGAGGGCGAACTCGACAATTTGCCCTCTTAATTAACTTATGGGTCTTTCGGATTTCGAAAATGCGGATTTATCGATTCGGGTTAAGGATAAGCTTAATATTATATGAGCCGTTCGGTGCATAAAGCCATTAACTCAATAAATGAGATTTAATTTTTGTGTGAATATTCTTTCTTAAAAATATCATTAAATGACTTAATTTGTGTTAATACCGAATAATGAATCATTTATTTCAGATGTCATTTTAATTAATTCTGTACTCTAATTTAAACCGACCACATCCGTAGCTTATTAGTATGCTAAATTTTTGTGTTTATAATTTCAGATAAATGGAAGAATGTAGAGAATATTGGAAAAACTCATACGTGTTTTATATTTTATATCGATTTTAAGTTTTATGGAGTTAATCACGTTGTGCACTGAACGATTAATATGTATTAGCGCGAATTTCAAACGATTTGTTTGAGAGCTTTCATCGGATCGATCAATTTTGTGATTCACGTATCGGATATAATGTTTTTTTTTAATGGGTGATTCATATTACGAGCTTTTCGTAGTGAAAAAATGGAAATTCTTTTCGTTAAATTTCATATAATATTTCTTGGAAAATTATTCAAAAAAATTTGACACATTCAGAGTCGTATTCATTTGACACTCGCTTTGACGTTTATTTACACATTAACGGAACCTGAAACGTGTAACGAAACAAAACCAAATTTTACGACCGCTGTTCAGGACGCCTCATAAATTTCGAAAGCTCGCGTGCCGTCGGGTGACGCCCCTGCTTCCGTTTGCACATTTATTAAAATCGATTCAACTAAAAACCAATCAATAATCCAAATTCTATAAAATCACTATAAAGGGCTCCATACACGTATACGATTTATCGTACGATAAAAAAAGTTTTCTATTCATATAAACAATAAAAACAGCCAAAACTGATCATCTATGGGAAACTTGAATTAGATTTAATTGAACTTTTTTTTATTCGATTTTCATCAATCTTGTCTTCATTTGATCGATAAGATATTGCGAATTGGCAGACGAATCTGTCGGTCGTTTATAAACGTCAACTGTAGAGTCGATGTCACTGTTTTTGAACTGTACTAATAAATTTAAACGTCCGGGCGACAACATTCATCGAATGGCTACCGGTTGTTATACAGCCAAAGAGAAGTATTGGCTACAACCATTCATGTCCTCATAGATGCCGATAGGAATCTGCTCTATCTTCTAAATCTACATTCAAAATTCATCAAAAGCACTAATTAGTCAAATTTAATATAAAAAATCACTAATTTTTCAGTCTCATTAAATCGGTCCATCGATTAAATTGATTGTTTCTTGTCACGTTATGGATTCGATTTTACTTCATCGAATTGTGTTAAATTAAATTTTTAGATTCTAATTATAAAATTCATGCGCTGATAAGTTTGAGAAGCATCTTCGTGCGTAATTAGCACTCTTGCTAATCAGGATGAGCAAAAAAGAAATGAAACCTTTGACACAAATAGTGTTCCCGCCTCGTTACATTGTCCTCAGAAGATCAACCGTTCAATTCACATTTTTCTTTCACACTACTCTTTCTAATTAATTTTCTCAAGCTTTCGATTAATTCATCCAAAGTTTGATAAACGTTTTACGTCAGATTTATTTATCTAATCGATGAACGCAAACCACGTTAAATCTGTTCTTCGTCCGATGTGCTACTCGTCATTTTCGATTTTCGCAAATCGATACAAATTCGCACTCTATTCAATCACTCTTATTATGTACCTAATAATCACAGAGCGTTTTTGAAATATTCCAAATATCCGACGATGATACGCCGTATATTTTGTACGTTGACACTTTGATATATTGGCGAAAATATAGCATAACTCCAACGGTATAATTCATGAGTTTTTTTCTACCACGAAGTCAAAATAGAAGCTCATGATTTATGCGATTGTATATTTTGAAAAATATGAAATGATGTTTCGAAGTTTTTTATTGGACTTCGGCTTCAATTTCACTTGTAAATATATAACGTTTTAATGGAATTATTTTCGTGATTTATTGATGAAGTTATATTGAAGGATTGAATTGAAAACGTCTGACGGTATTGATGAAAGAACGCGAATCAGCTCGAGCGAAAAAGCGCGCGAAATATGCAGCCGACAAACGCGGCCAAAATAAAAACGACAATGGCCAAATGGCAAAAACCAAACCAAAAAAATAATAAGAGAAAATAACGACGATGAACTTTTCAGTTTATTTCAAGTGTCTCCGAATAGTTGGCCCTTGTTTGAGAGGAGACTGTTCGCTCGAATGCCTCTCGGTGCTTCGGAGCATTCTGACGATTCGAATTGTGATATTGTTGCGATTATCCGGTGTTTAATGGTGGTCTTCTTCTATTTTCAGCCTGTCTTCAGAGCGCTGGAAGGAGCAGACCTGAACATCATCGCATTCAGAGCTCGAACGCCTGTTCTCCTTCGGCAGGAATTGCTGGTGATTCCGGTTCTGATAACGATGATTCGACGCCGATTTCTTCGCATAGATCGATGCAAAGGAAAGAGGTGATTAGTAGAATAGTCAGGTTTCATATGATGACTGAAAAGGTCAAGGGGTACAAGTGACTTTGCGGTGATTTCGAAAAAAGCGCGTTCAAAGTTGACCATGTACCTACATGTATTAGAAGGAGGTCGACTGATTTGATGATATATCTCGGTACATGTTCCGAATTCGTTTATATCCTTTTGCCACCAAATAAATTAGCGTGCGAAGCGATTCCTGTATATAACTCAATTTCGACAAAAATGTCATTTGTAACCCTTGGCCTTTTCGTTCTTCATATAAAAACGTTTTAAAAATAGGGAAAATTGTATAATACATTCTTGAAAGGTTTTGCTCAAAATCAATTTGAATCAAAATATATAATTTTAAGTTGATTATAGTAAATATGAAATCAAGACTGTTTTCCTTAATATTCATAATATAAAAATGCACAATTTTCCTAATCTACAATAAATAATTACTTATGAAAGTATTCAAGTAATCCGAATATAATAAAACTGTCAGCTTATTTGAACTTCAAATCTACCTATAACGTTTGCATATTAAACCGCATATTTCCAATGGACAGAAATAGATATTTAAATATTTACTCAAATCGAAAGTATCGATATTAATATAAATATTTAAAACGGATTCAATTGAATAGTTTATTTGAGCAATGCCGCGTTTATTTGCCGGAATTCAAACAAACACGGCGGCACTTTTGAGCCTCCGATTCAAACGAAACATTCGACTTCAAATTCCAATTAAACTCTCAATCCACTCATTTTCGTATGATCTAATAACGTCCACATTTTCGCTCATTCCAACACTTTTTCTACTAACTTTTTAGCTTTTGATTGCAGAGTTTACCTCTACATCCGAGTCTATCGACGTGTTGTGCAATTCTAGAAATGAAACCTCTTTGGGATGAATTTCACGAACTTGGTACCGAAATGATTGTTACCAAAGCTGGAAGAAGGATGTTTCCAGCTTTCCAAGCTCGACTCGGAGGCTTAGATCCTAATGCCAATTATATGCTGATAATGGATTTTGTTCCAGTCGATGATAAAAGATACAGATACGCCTTCCACAGGTGATTTGAATTTTTGTATGATTTACCGTTTTCAGAGCTCTCGTTCTCAAGTGGTTCGAGTGCTCTGGCTCCATATGCTTTTAGGCGATAAAAAATTTGACAAATTCGAAAAATTTATCTTCTGATCGATGATCTTTTAGCTCTTCGTGGGTCGTCGCCGGTAAGGCTGATCCCACTTCTCCCCCAAGATTCCATCTTCACCCTGACTCTCCGGCGCCTGGGTCACAGTGGATGAAGCAGTTGGTTTCGTTCGATAAGTTGAAGTTAACTAATAATCAATTGGACGATAATGGACATGTAAAATTATTTCCAAATATTTATATAAATTTTACGAAATAAACATTTATTGATACTTGAATTCGTTTCAGATCATTTTAAATTCAATGCATAGATATCAACCTAGATTTCATGTGATTTATTTACCTCCGAAAGATGGACCACCTGCTGATGATACGACGAATCATAGAATATTTGTTTTTCCAGAGACTTGTTTCACTGCTGTAACAGCTTATCAAAATCATAGAGTATGAAAAATATATTGACTTAATGAACCAAATAATTTGCAAATATTTGAAATGTTTCATTGAATTTTTCAGATAACACAATTGAAAATCGCTAGCAACCCATTCGCCAAAGGATTCCGAGACTGTGACCCAGACGATTGGTAATTTCATTATTTAAAATAATTATAAATTACCTAACTATATAATAGCGCTATTCTGTGTGTGTCCATGTAACGCTCCAAAACTGCGTTCATATATTCAGAGTTTAATTGTAATTAAATATCATTTAATGAAATTTACTGTTGAAAACTAACATTGGATCTTCGATCAAATTGAAATGTATGCAAATAGAAAACATAATTTGTAACACTAAAATACAAATCACCACTGAAACTAAGAATGCATCGATGCAAGAAATTCCATAAAATTAGTAATTTTCGCATAATTTATGCACCGCCATCTTAAATCATCGAGTGATGGCAACACTTCAGAAACACTTCAGCGGTCGAACGTCAATCGTTTCAGACGCTGAAAAACAATGTAGAGCGAACGGCACTCGATAAATTACATACGCACACCGGACGATAAATAAAAGTGTTAAGTGCCCACCGTTTCCCCGACAATAAAACTCATTTACGACCGAAAGAGTTCTCCGTCGACTTTTCTATTATTGGCCCCCGCGAGAGCATATGGCGGTCGGGGGTATATGGCGCATCTCCGCCAATAAAATTGTAACAGTTTTCTCTTTGCGGAGCGATAATATTTAACTTTGAACGCTTTACGAAAAGACACCGCCGATCGTAAACAATTCGGTAACTGTTTGAGAATGTGCTCGGCGCGGACAGTGGTTAGCCACTATTGGTTTTCGATATATCTACTAGTTTTTATATAGTTTTTAAATGTATGTATATAGGTATGTTAGAAGAATCTTACTATAAAATAACGCTATTCTGTGTATCTATGTATCTGTGTAACGCTCTGAAACTGCGTTGATATATTCAACGGGTTGATCGGTAGTTATAATATATTGTGCAAAAATAATTTTGATTTTCAAATTTGAAACGAGTTGGAAAACTTACCCCTGAGTCTACAAAGCTGGAGAAAACAAAGTCGAGAAAACCTACACTGGGTCCCTCTACTTCTAGCTATGTATTCTAAAATAAATCAAATATCTTGAAATGGAAAAAATACGACTTTTATATCAGTGTAATAAATATGGACTTCTGGTGTGTTTTTTTTATTTTGATAATAGAAAACATTGAGTTTGAATTAAAAAAAATATATTTCCGAACAAATGGCACTAAATTAAAATGATTTACCAAAGGAATTATTAAAAAATATTAAGGAAGGGCGAAAAATATGAACCAGTGCTTAAATCGCGAACTTTTTTACCTCCAAATTTAGACCACCTATTACATTTGCTAATTTTCTTATTCTAACTATATAATAGCGCTATTTTATGTGTGTATCTGTGTGTCCATGTAACACTCCGAATCTGCGTCAATATATTCAATGGGTTAATCGCTAGTAAATATTAGTAATTGATTAATGCATTAAATCAATTTAATAGATTTTATACAAAATCAACATATTTTCTAAATTTCGTGTCAAAAAATTCATATAAGTCGATAATACATATAACACTAATCCATATTCCTCACCCTTCCACTACAATTTCATTTTCACTTTAACTAATTTTCACTGCGTCAAAATAATCGATTCATCCGATTTTCCTTCGTGTACATTCACTAGCATTTTCCGGAATATTTCCAAACGAAATATATGGGCTATAAACCCGACATTTATAACCCCTGACTTTTTCAGGCGAGCCTGTAGTGTTTTGACACATACCGTCACGCAGAATTACGAACAGGCCACACACATGCGATATAGTGACACGTATTTTGAGCGGATCCGTTCATCATCCCACATGTTTTGAAATTACACACTAAATTCATTAAGACACCATTCACAATAACAACGCCATTAGATCGCGATCGTAATATAAATCGATCGATCCAATTTTGAATTTCGATTTTTATCCCATACGAAAGAGTTTGGGTTGAAAAAAATTTGGTTAACTTGGGTTGATGCGAGTTTATTATAAAATGGCGGCGATTTGTGATTGTAGTTTTCCGCTGGTGCGTTGTTAGTTTTTTTGATATTTGGGAAAAAATTTGAATTTTTGAACTTTTGAGCAACGACTCTTGTGTTAGTTGACATGGTGTTTGTTTAAATAAGCCCTCGGATGAAATGTTTATGGGTAAAGTGGAATATACTCATGGTCGACACTGCAATATCATACCAGCGACGACACGTGGTCATTTATTAAATTTATTTGTGATTTTTTTTTTTTATATTTTTTAATAATTTATATTTGATATCTTTTTAAATTCAAAATGAAAAAAGTGCAAAAAAATCTCTAAAAATAAAACAAAATAATTCAAATGAAATATAGTAATAAATAAACTCTTGATGTTAAAATGCATAATTTGATTCGATATCAATTAATTTCCGATATTATTTTTATGGACGCCACTGCGAAAAATAAATCTGGTTATTTTTAAGCGTCGATACAGCGCCTCTTCTATATCTCTTCGGAATTTACATTTTTAATATAAGATCTCGTTATATCTTAACATCTTCTTCGGCGTGAATTATTTCAGACTTTTCCTTTTCTTTATGTGCTCATGTTTTATACGAAACAACGTTTTCCGCAATTTTCTTCGACCGGAAAAAAATACAGTAAACATTTCGGTGTAAATTATTGGGCGAAATTTTATAAGCGATATTTTTATGTTGTTTTAGTGGCACAGAGGTGATGAATCAGCTTCAGTTATCAGGAAATCAACGCGGAGGTAGAAATCAACATAGAACAACACCTAACTCTTTATCGAAAGGTAATTAATCCTAACTAAATGTTAATTGTAATTATCTGATAATGGAGGAACTTTATGAATATATTTTTGATCATTTGACAATCAATCGATATAAATTCATTGTAAATTTCCATTTTCAGACGAAGACATCTCAAATCAACCATCACCCAACTCCCAAGCGGTGCAACCAACTCTTCCACCTACAAACAACAACAACATAAACGAACCGAACGCAGCAGCATCCCAATCGAACATGAGCCAAGTTTCCAGATACCAAACGTCGACATCCTCGATTCCACCAGGTCTCCAGATACCCAACTCCTCGAATCTAGCCCAAATAGCCCAACCGTACACCGGAGACATGTGCAACTACGGTCCCATCTATCACCACCATCTAGTCAACCATCATTCGTACAACCATCAGATCTCCTCTTACACTAAGCCTGGTCCTCCTTCGGGAGGCTTCGGAGGAAGTCCCAGGTCGGTCTACAGCGGAACCAGCCACCATCCGGTCTACCAGCCTGGCTTCTTTCCTTCTGGTGCTCCTGGGCAGCTGGCTCCTAGGACCGTTCCTAGCTCGTCGAATTCCACTGGATATCCCATGCACGATTATGCTCCAAGATAGTTATAGTTTTAACGATAAAATTAGTATTCATTTTTCAAGAAATCGTTAATTTTTATCTATATTGTGTAATATGTGCCTAGATGTATTTATTTCTCATTATATTTTCCTTATACGAGAATGTATCGAAGAATGTACATATATTTGTGTTTGCATGTTTGTAAAGTAATACATTATTTGTAAATATTAATTATTAGGTACATATTTTTAATAATTTATGATAAATATTTAAATTTTATTAATTGTAAATGTTTTATATCGTATTAAAATATTCATAGATTATTTTGTATGATAATATATTTTTGTAATTTGTAATAAATAATATATTTTAGCAATTGTTTCACTTTTTTACGCTGCGTGAAGGAGGATGGAAATATAATATTTGATCCCCTTTTTGTTTTTTTCCTCAAACTCACAAGAAGAAAATCGTATAAAATTCATAATATAATTACAACAGAAAGTTTTAACAAAGAGAGGCTAAAACAAAACGAGGAAACAAGAATCCCAGAAGGATAACTGATATATATGGTATAGATATGACTACTGCCCACAAATACATTTTTCTTAAAAATAAACTCTTACCCCACGCTATTTTTCTCTACATATAAATATTACAAAATATAGATATTTCATTTGAATACAGGAAATAAAGACCATAATATAGAAATTCCCTCTAAAAAATATTCTAGAGCCCGATTAAAATTTCCAGAAAAAATCGTAATACGGAGTTAATAGCTCATATAGGTGGCAACATTGTAAATGGTTGTGTAGTGGTTATACTGTACGAGCAAGTGACAGCTGTGACGAGGTTTGACGTTTGTGCATTCAATGACGTTTTGACACATTTTTTTCAAAATGTCATCCACTCCACAAGTCGGTGCGCTACTTCCCGATGATGTTTTTAAAACTCCAGAGCTTCCAGTTCCGAAAAGAAAGTGTAAAAGCAAAGTTTTGGACGAAGACACTTATGTTGAGGTTTGTAAATATTTCACTGTTTTCTTACTGTCTGGTTGTGATTCTACTATATTTCATATGTATATTTCAAGTTGTGAATCAACAAGTACTAGAATTTAAAGAACTTTCAATATCAAAATAACTATATAGTTGAAAACTATGAAATAACCTAAAAATGGGTAATAAACCTTAATTTAATCCAATTCTCGGCCTATTTACGTACTAATACTAGCCTATCTGCTAAATCGTTGCGTTCGTGTATTTTTTTCCTTTAATCATATGCACATCTTGTAATTAAATACGTACTGCAGGAGCTCGCGATACTAGTACTATGTATCACTATGAAATCGTGTATCACATTCGAAATGTCATGTGTTTTTATTTTCTTCAAAATTGATATGCTATAAAATATTTTTTAAATATTGATGCCTCAAAATTTATTTTAATATTGTACATTTAAGGAAATGGCAAAAATAATACAGCGGGACTTTTTTCCTGATCTTGAAAAGTTGAAAGCTCAAAACGAATTTTTAGATGCGACAGAAAGGAAAGATCATCAAAAATTAAGAGAACTGTATGTCAAATATACAAATCAAAGGCCTCCTACTGAAAGATGTAAGTAAATCTTCTATTTTTCCATATTGAATTATCTTCAGTTGTTATCGTTTCTTCATTAATTCAGCATCAAATTTTGAATGTTTTTTTTTTTGTTTTTTCAGATGCAAGTCCAGCTACTTTTGAAACTCCTCATAATCCTTCATATACTCCTAAAAATTCATCATCCGATGGCTTATTACACAACATTGAAAGCAACACAAGCACAAATGGTCAAAATAGTAAACATTTTAATAAAAACACATCAGTAGCAGACAAACATTCATTAGGTAACTTGGCAAACATAACATATATTTGTATTTTTCACAATAACATTATAATTATAATATATTTTACAAACAAATATTTCAGATTCTTATCTAGCAGCTTACACAAGTGAAGATAATAGCAGTTTTCAAGAATTAATGGAAGATATGGACCGTCGAAACAAAGCGAAATTCACAGAACAATTACAAATAGAATATCAAAGCCAATTGAAAAAAATAGCATCTACCATTGTTCCTTCAATTGAAGAACAAGCCAATGGATTAGAAAAACCCTTAGAAGTAATAATTTGATCTATTTTTTTTTTTTTTTTTTTTGATATATTTTATTATTATTTTAACAAATATTTAATATTTCAGTTAGATTTGTGGAGTTATAAAGCGAAAAATCACATAATGTATGTACCCGATGGGCAAGAACCTATAAATCCAATACCTCATAAACAAGAAGTTGTACATAATAATACCAGAATGGAATCCGATCCATTTGATTATCAGCAAAACAAAGAAATTATTTCAAAAATAGCCAAAAGTCAAGTAAGTGTACTCATTTTCAAAATATGTATAAATATTGTGCCTTTATTGTTATTATCGTGATTTTCATGCGATATCTACTCGTGATTTTCAGGAAAAAATATTGCGTGGAAGAATCGGTGTTGATGGCAGTACACTTTTAGATAGTAAAAATAAGGAAGGTTTGAATCAAAATATCAATACTACAATAGGTACCTAATTTAAAGAAATTTAATATACCTTTATAAATTAAATTTTACAATTAAACATTTTTTTAATGAAATATAAAATATAATCCTTTTCCAGAACCTCAATTTTTAGCACATAGTTTTGTTCGCACTCCATCTCCATGTCCTGGCGCTCCAGGAGAATCCCCGTTGATGACATGGGGTCACATAGAAGGTACTCCATTCAGATTAGATGGTGGTGATACACCTCTACCAGGGTTGGTTTTTCATTTTACTCAAATGTTTTAAATTTCCATTGGCAATCTTTTATAAAATATGTGTTTTTATTTTTTTGCAGCAAAGGATCGGGGACATCATTTAAAATGGCAGATACATCGAAACGAGAGCAGATTGCGTTAGCACTTGCAGAGAAAGCAAGTCAACGACATAGAGCTTTAAAACAAAAAGCGATTGATGCTGCTAAAAGAAGCATGTTATCGTAAGTGTTATTTTTTACTAAAATAATCAATATTTATAGATAAATAATTAAATTTTATGCTTATTGTGCATGCATTTTTATTTTCAGACCATCACCACGAATATCAACGGGCTCAACGATCGATAGATTGAGTTCTATGTCACCAGCAGCCCAGAGACTTGCTTCGACTCATCTAAAAAGGCATTTATCTGGAGCTGTATCACCGAGCCCTAAGTTGACTCCCGGATCTAAATCGACACCTCACCTACGAACTCCAAATTGGAATAACTTTTCAAAATCTGTAACGCCAGGAGTTCTCAAAAGAAAACCTGATACTCCATTGATTTCCATGCATGGTGATGATCGAAAGTCGAAAAAGAATTTAACTGATGATCTACTTCAAATTAATCTACCCAAAAGAAATAGGTTAAAAGCTTCTGATTTTTTCATTCAGTGAAAATTTCCTACGTAATATAATTTTCGTTTTTAAATACATAAATATACATATGTATCATAAGATAGAATTTTCTAAAAAAAAAGAGACATCAATTTTACTTTTGATAACAGTTTTTACATGCACTTGTATAAAAAATACGTGTTTATATTATAAATGCTATGATAGTTGAACGTGCATTTTTCTTGTTTGATTATTTTGCAATTTTGATTGTATTAAATGAATCATGAAAAACGTTTGCCTTGCGTTTATCTTTGATCATTTCCTTCTCCGATTTCACCTAGAATGGTCAAAACACATTCAAAAGTTGAAGAAGTATAAACATTAATATGAACTGTTATCTTGTGCTAATTCTGATGGTGCAATTTTCGGTAAGAAATTCTTCATTTTACTATTCAGATCTGCGGTTTTTATTTAATTCCAATTTATTTCAGATAGGATATGCACGGTTAGGTTTTTTTAATGGAGATATTTTTGTGAAAAAACATCCATTAAGATCTATTCTTCTTAAACATGCTCCTATATGGATAAATATATCACCAATATATTTAAATGAATATATTTCTCACAAAATAGATACTCCGAAAAATTCGACTGATCCAAATCATATTTTACAAGATCTAAAAAATTTTTCAAAAAAACTACATCAAACACCAGAAACTGGCAGAAGTGCTTCGAAAGAATATTCCAAACCAGAGTTGTTCGAAATGTTAGATCTACTTAAACATTTAACCATGGAAAAAGATTTGAAATTGGAAAAAATACGAAATAATCTGAGATTATTGAAGATTTTGAGTACACTTTCAAAATATAATCCATTAAACTTTTTGTTTGGAAGAAAACACACTCCATTCTCTTTGCTTGATTCAATACTGCCTAAAAATAAATTTCCTGCAAGTCCAATTCAACTACAGCCATTCAGTAAACTAGGACCAAATTCTGTACCGTTAATGGAGAAAATATTTACACCATATAATTTTAAACCCGATGATTCACCGATTTATAATTCAAAACGTTTCAATATAATAAATGATAGATTTTCAAACGATCATCAGTATTTCTAATATTCAAGTTGTGTAAGAATATTTTATATTTTTATATGAATAGAGATACCGCAAATAACAAATATACCTACCTATAGAAAATTTTAAGAATGTTAAAAAGAAAAACTTAAATTGTTCTTACAGGTCAGTCTTTTAAAAAAATATTTAGTTCCTTTCAAAATTGTACATAAAAATATAAAAGTAATATTTGCTTGCAGCGTATGTGTATTTTCTTTCATTAAATCACATTTCATTATTGAAAAGTTCAATATTATGAAATAAAGTTTAATATTTTAAATAAGCAAAGACATAAACTTTAGTGTGTAAATGGATTATATTATGTAAAATAGAAGTGAAATTAAAAAAATAAAATTTTCGAAAAGTTAATAAGTAGAAATATGAAAAAAAGTATTTCATTAAAAGCGATTTCAAAAATGAAATTTCAATAATAGTGATGATAAAAAAACTATTTAGACCAAATGTGTTTTGACATTCAAATGTGACATGTGACAGTATATTTATCAGTTTAATAGTACAAGTGCTAATTTAGTATTCGTATGGTCTTATCAGTGGTTTGAAGTTGTGGAACTCATTCAAGAAAATGACTTCAAAAAAATTTGCTGTCCTCACTGTGAGCGACACTTGCAGCTCCGGACAAAATGAAGACACTTCGGGTCCTTATTTGGTTCAGGCTCTGAAAACCTGTTACGAAAATGCTGAAATTAGGTCACAGATCATCCCTGATGATGTTGAAGTTATAGGAAGTACTTTAAAGTTTTATTCCGATACATTTAAAGCTAATCTAATTATTACAACTGGTGGTACGGGATTCGCAAAACGAGATGTGACTCCAGAAGCTACTCGCAATGTTATTGATAAAGAAGCGAATGGTATATCTACTGCTCTTCTAATGAAAAGTTTGCAAATCACACCCATGGCTGCTTTATCAAGATTAATAAGCGGTATTAGAAATTCTACGCTTATTATTAATTTCCCAGGCAGTCTCAAAGCGGTCCGAGAATGCTTCGATATTGCAAAAGAAATCTTTCCTCATGCTTTCGCATTGTTGGAAGAAAATAAACAATGCGTCAAGCAGGCACATGATAAACTTAAAATTGAAAAACCAATTGGTTCTCGTCATCATCGAGGATGTCATCATTCTCATCAAGAAAATAAATCTGAAACTCGTATAAGGCATTCACCCTATCCTATGATTGAAGTCAGTCAAGCTATGGATTTGATAATAGAACTGTTAAAAAAGAATAATGTTCGTCATTGTATTGAACTTGAAATGGCAGATTGTTTAGGATTCACTGCAGCTAGAGATATTGCAGCTTTAGAAGATTTTCCTCCCTTTGAAGCTTCAATTAAAGATGGCTACGCATGTTTTGCTAAAGATGGAAAAGGTCGTAGAATTGTACGTGGTGAAATATCAGCTGGCGATGATCTTTCAAAAAATATTCGAGATGGAGAATGTGTTTTTATCAATACCGGTGCACCTGTTCCTAAATATGCTGATTGCGTCGTTCAGGTATACATTTCATAACATTTTCACAATGCTTTTATCATAACATAACATTTTTTTTTTCATAATTATTAATATAGATAGAAGATACTGAAGTCTTAGAAGATTTGGAAGGAGTTGAAAAAGTTATCAATATATTAGTAGAACCAAAAGTTGGTCAAGATATCAGAAAAATTGGTTCTGACATAGAAAAGAATGAAGTCATTATTTTCAAGGGAACATGTATTGGACCAGCAGAATTGGGTTTGTTGGCCACAGCTGGAATTTCAAAAATGCATGTTTATTCAAAACCATCCATTGGAATTCTATCTACTGGAAATGAACTTCAAGAATATTCAACGATTGAACTTAAGCCAGGACATATCAGAGATTCAAATAAAATCATGCTAACAAGTTTATTTCGGTAATTATTCTCACGTATTTTTCAAAATACCTACAACTTCCTTTCTCTTTATATTCATAATGTATTTTTTTCCAGAAAATATGATATAAAATGTACAGATTTTGGAGTAGTACGTGACGAACAAAATTTTATGATAGAAACCTTTAAATCTATATTCCGAAATACAGACATAGTCATCACGACTGGCAGCGTTTCAATGGGAGATAAAGATTTGTTAAAACCTATTTTACAAAACCATTTCCAAGCAGAAATCATATTTGGTCGATTGAACATGAGACCTGGAAAACCTACAACATTCGCAACATGCATATATGAAAACAAGAGAAAATACATATTTGCCTTGCCAGGCAATCCTGTTTCTGCTTATGTGACGTGTAATTTATTAGTGATACCTGCTTTGCTTTATTGGATGGGTCGAGATCGTTACGAACTGAATAGAATTAATGTCCAACTAAATGAAGATGTCGATCTTGATCCTCGCCCACATTATGCAAGAGCAACAATGCAATATTCAAGTTCAAGCACTTGTCCGCTCGCAACACTTACAGGGAATCAGGTATTATTGTTGATAAAATAATTTTATTGAATTTATGAATGGATTTAAAATAAACATTATGATTTGCAGATAAGTAGTCGCCTAATGAATACTTCAGGTGCTGATATATTCATCGAATTGCCTGGATCTGGTGAAGTATCCAAATTGACCAAAGGGACAATCGTATCTGCATTGTTAATAAATTGATATTAATGTTATCCAATATTCTTTTTGTTGATCTAATTTTATTAATATAGCTATAGCATTGAATCTACATATATATTTTATATTTATACACTATTTTTTATATAAAATGTAAATATATTTTACTCTTATAGCAAAGATCATTTAAATATTTTTAGAAACAAATAAATTTGATTTGTACACTCATGACTTTTATTGTTTTTTTTTAACAAAATCGTTCGGTGTGAAATATAAAGTGTAACTTTAATACTTAGAAAAAACGCAAATTATAAATATTTCGATTTATTCTGATGTAATGTTAAAATAACTTATTCAATAAATTGGTAGACTGTAAACTTTCAAGCACAACACTTAACCACTATACGACACGTCTCACTTCGAAGAACCGTTTGAGATAATACACTTGACCCAGAGTCATGGCGACCAGGACGGTGGCTTCGAACACCGACCACAGGACGACCCTCGAGTTCGTACTTTCATTGATCGCTCTGTGAATCCTATCTCTCACCTGAAAATGATAAAAACGATAATCAAAACCGTGTTTTGAAAGAGAAAACCAAACAAATGAGTAAAAATAATCACCTGCATATACTCTTGTTCGTGTTTGACTCCCGTAAGCGTCCCTGAAAGTTCACGGATCATATCTTCAAGTTTCGTATGACCCGCCTCTTCTTCTTTCTCGGCGCCTGGAGGTCGATTGGGACTTTCCCCTACGTCCATATTGAACATAACAACCTAAAAGATATTCATGAATAATTTATTCTGAATAAAAAAATATTGTACAATAAAAAAAACTAACCTTTGGAGTTAGAGTTGACATCTTATTACTGAAGCAATAAGTATATTTTCCTTCCGAGTGAGCGGCAAAAGTATATTTGCCAGAAGACTCCCTGACTCCCTGATAAATAATATTTCCTGACGGATCCATGATTTTAACGTCTATATCTAAGAAACCTCCTTCGGCGATTTCGAAAACGAGACCTGAAACGAAACAAACGCAAATGAGAAAATTGAGTTAGGTTAAGATTTTTATATTGACGTCCTCGATTACTAAATTCATAGAGATTTCTTATTCAGTTCTTTCCAATTATTTCACAGTTTTTAACTATCAAAACAGAAATCGAATGAAAGAGAGATCAAAGGAACGAAGGTAAAATGAACAGAATACAAATAAAATCAACAGAATGAAACTGATAATTAGATCAATCGAATGGAAAACAAATGAAGTGAATAGTGATGAGATAATTGGGACAGAAGTGAAAATTAGAAGAATTCGTTTACCCATCTTGGTGCCGGCTTCGACGTGATCGAAGAAGCATTCTTCGGCATCGGCGTCCACCGTGATGGAGTAGGACGCGGCCGAAGGTACGAGGAAGGCCAGGATCGCACTCCAGACGATCGCTCTCACCCATTTGAAGGGTGACGTTCGCATTTTCGCTCTTCGAATGGGAACCGATCCAATACCTGGCGAAGGATAAACGTCAACGGTACAGAAAGTGGAAATAGCGACACGTCTTCGACCGGTTGGCCTAAACAATTCGATATACTTTCATCAATAAATCATTTTATGTTCATAATTTTGTGTTTTTTGTATTTTAAAAAAAGCAGTAAAAAAATCAAAATTGATCAAATTAAGATCTAATTATTATTAAATTTTCATTGTTTTTGGTCGTAATTTGTTGTGTTTAGGGCATGCCATGTGTCATTCGGAGTGTACTTTTCGCTATTTTCGTATGAAGTTATAATAAAGTTAGTCCTACAACCACTTTCAAGTTCATACATTTTCCAAAGAGTAACTTTAATGTGTGCGGCAAATCGTATGTCACAGAAGCATGAATTCATTCGATTGTAATAAAAAAGTTCATCGCTTTTTTACGTGCAATGTTCCGTATCAAATTTGTCAGTAATTATATGATATTTTAAATAATTTTTAATTCTATTAAGTGTGAGTTTTATGTCCTATTTTTAAAGACTAATTTTTAATATTATTATAGTAAACATTTATTTTGAAATATAAAACCGTGTAAAAGTATTAAAAATGTAACAGACGATTTAAAACTGATCGTAAATTTGAATGAGCTATAAAAAAGGTGCAAATTGAAGACTGTTCGTCGCGAAAGCAATTCACACGTCAATCGTTTCAATTTTAAGCCGAAGTGTCAGTCGAAGGCGTTTGACGTCTGCGCGAGGATGTCTCGCGGGGGCGGAGGGGGCGGGGGCGGAGGCGGAGGCGGAAGCGGAAACGCGCGCGAGACCCTGACCGTGGTCTCCCTGTGCGTGGTGTGGTACGCGACGTCGTGCGGCAACAACGTGGTGGGCAAGGTGCTGCTGAGCGAGCTGCCCTTCCCGCTCACCGTGACCCTCGCCCAGCTGGCGTCCATCGCCGCGTACAGCGGACCCGCCCTCCGCTTCTTCGACACGTCCTCGAAGAACAGGACCACCGCGTCCGGCCTTCCGTCTCGCTCCCCCTCCATGAACATCCTAGTGCCTCTGGCGCTCGGCAAGTTCCTCAGCTCGGTGCTCTCCCACTTCTCCATCTGGAAGGTGCCGGTCTCCTTCGTTCACACAGGTTGCGCCTTCTTTTCGTTTTCATCCGTAGCATAGGTCTTCCGCTCCAACTTCGTCGAGGATCAATCTTTCGATAGTCAAATTCCATTTTATCGAACGGTGTTCAATTGAATTTTTCATTCCGTATAATCGACCATCAATATTTTATCCGACGATCGAAAACCTGAGACTCGATCTTTCGAACGTACGGTAAGCTACTTAGCGGCCTGTTAATATTTTTTATCAATAAAATTTGTCAGTAGTCATCGTTAACTATTTGGAACCATACAATTGAAAGATCGGGTCCAAATCCTTTAAATGTAGCATCCTTCATACGCATAAATTTAGCTTCAATTATCGTTTCATATCACAATTATCTGAATAGAACAGTTTAGTTCCAAACATATGTTAGAGTCTACATATGTACGTTCGAAAATATTAATATTGTTTAACTCATAATGATGTTTAAATTGCTAGAGTTCAATCAATCGAAAAATTTCACCCGATTGAAATCAAAAAATATTACCAGATTTTCTGCTCTTTATAATGGGCCACCTTTATCAGTTGTTTAATGATCCCCCGCTTACTTTATGTTATTTTGTTGGCTATCGAAGAACGATTTAATCTATGTGTCATTTTAGATAGGAAATATGTCACTAATCGTAAGCTAAAATTTCATTCCAGCAAGCTATGTGGTTTTATACTTTTTGTTTGTTTTTAAATCATAAGAGGAAGTAACATTTTTATAAAATGTGACTAAAAACATATACATAGTTATCGAATAAAGTATTACAAAAATCATAAATATATTTTTTTTATCAACTTGAATACGCATTCTTTTCCTAATTGATACAATTAGTTTAAATAGTGAAATACATAATTATTCAACTTTGGTATTATGTCTCAATTCATTACTGCATATTTAATGTGAGAAAAAATTTCATGTGCTTTGTAAATTGACACAAGATGTTTAATATTGAATCAAATGTTTTACATTTGACGTTTTCACACTTGCAAATTGCATTTATGAAAACAGTTTGTGTGTGTTATTCAAAAATTTCTACCAAACTATGTATATTTCTTTTAATATTTATTTATAATTTTACTCTAAATTTTCATAAAAAATGTGTTATTTTTTTTTTATAAAGAAATCAATCGGCATTTTTACTTTTGGTAATAGTAATACACCTTTCACTTTTTGATCTGCGAAAATTATGTAATTTGATGTATAGACGTCTGACCTACTTACAAATTTGCGAATTTTTACATTTCTTTTGATTTAAATTTTCTTACATTATTTCAAATTAATCACTTTTCTCGATAAATCTTGATCTGGAGCCAAATTCTATCGAAATGTGTATTTATTCTAATGATGTTGTCGTTTCTAGCCTTGATCTTGAGTTTATTGGCACACACATTGAATCAGAAGTGCTAAACCTTTATACTTTGATCATTTTGTTTTCTTTGTTTGTTAATTTTTAATTTTATTATATATCGTCAGCAACTATGACTATTGTTACTACTCATGTGTATGTTATTATTTTTCTGTAATAAACAGTATCTATCTACAGTATTTAATGCTACATAATGATATTCATGTATAGATAACATTTTAATTACACATAATAACTGAAACATAATATTTTAAAATTTATCGAGTACTTACAAGTAGTAAAATTAATATTTAATTTTTCAGTAAAAGCAACAATGCCACTATTCACCGTGATTCTTTCGAGATTAATAATGGGTGAAAAGCAGACAAATAAAGTATATTGCAGTCTTGTGCCTATCATAACAGGAGTAACAATAGCTACAATGACAGAATTATCATACGATGGTATCGGCATGATGTGTGCTTTGGTTTCAACAGCTGGATTTTCATTACAACACATTTATTCAAAAAAAGTTAGTTTATTCAGTCTCTTTTCTTTATTATATTGAATGTATTTGTATCATTTCTCATCTGTTATTTTTTAGGTGCTCGTTGATACGGGAATCCACCATCTAAGATTATTACATATTTTAGGTAGATTGGCTTTCTTCATATTCATACCGGTTTGGTTGTTTTTCGATTTCTCTCAAGTTATAAAAGACGAAAATTTGGTGATTATCTTTTTTACTTTACACATTCTTTCGAAATGCATTCTTATTAATATCAGATTTTATAAAATAAAAAACAAATGCTATTAATGAATTTGCCTTTCGAAAGATTTTAACTTTTACATAATAATAACATAGCATAATTTCCTTATTTTTTATTACAGGGTTCTCCCAAAATTATTGCTCTACTTTTCGCAGATGGTTTTCTATGCTGGATTCAAAATATTGTAGCATTTAGTGTTATATCACTTGTCACTCCCTTAACGTATGCAATAGCAAATGCATCAAAGAGGATTTTCGTTATTGGTGTGTCACTTTGTATTTTAGGGAATCCTGTAACTACTGTCAACATGTTTGGAATGTTGTTAGCTATATTTGGAGTGTTTTGTTATAATAAGGTAACCAAACAATATGTATATTACTCATTTATGCAAAAACGTATTCTATTTTATTTTTTCATTTTAGGCAAAATATGATCAACGACAAGAACAAAAGAAAACTTCTATATTGCCATTAGTTCAGAAAAACAATGAACATACGTTGATGAGAAGTTTCAATATGCAAAAATCTGAGTATACCAATGGTGCATTGAGAAACGGTTATCATTTATTGACTCCTACAGAAGACATGTCGCCGCATATACCACCGGATGTTGCTAGAAATCATAGTAAATTATTATTTGTGTGATTAGAAAATAAATAATTTATTCGAACATACTGAGTGTAAGTACTTGTAATGTTCAACTTTATTAATTTTATTTGATATGATGTAAAAAGCAAATATTTATTTTTATACGTGCATTTTTCAATTTATTTATTTTAACTATTACGCATAATTTATTTATTGCAGTTCCTCACACACATATATTTTATTGTGAAATAGGTATAAATATGATTATTTGAAATAAAACATTTATTTTCAAATAGTCTGTTAACGATTTCTATTATGTTTTCATTATTTTGTAGTGCAGTGACTAATTTATCACCACTCGACTACATATTGAATTTCAAGTTTTTAGTACTTAGTATGTGATTTCATGACACTATAATACAAATTATAAAAAGTTGATACTAGCTTGTGCTATAGAATTTATTGGCTATTATTATTTAAGTGGTTTATGTTTATAATTGATATTTTGAAAATTTTTTCATGACTTATCTTTTTTTCCAAATAGAAATAATTCACATTCAATTTATTTTGTATTTTGTGAAAATAATATTGATTCTTTTCTATATTTTCAACATTTTTAAATTATATTTCGTTGCACCTATTGTTTTAGCTTTTCGAACAATGCCATTATCGTTAATTTTTAAAACTATTTGAATGCGAATTCGCATTTGGTGATGATCATTTTTGCAAAAGGTGCAAAGATTTTTTAACATAAAATTAATAAAATACATATTTTTATTGTGATTATTATATCATTTTAAATATGAAAATACCAACTGAATGGTGCCAATTGAAGTAGGTTTTCTACATTCAATTCGAATAAGCGTTTTGAGGCAGCGATTCTGATAAAATGTACCTGAATAATAAATGAAATCATTTTAGTGTGTCAGATTTAGAATTGGTCAAAGTATGTGCGTCTAGTATAGTGCCATTTGTTTGCAATTATATCATTATTATCACTATGTGATATAAAACTGAATGTACATTTATATGATTGTAAATATTTGGTTTAATATTGATTAATACCATCCAGATGAAGGATACAATATGAAAATTGTTATAATGAATCAGTATTAGTATTACATTTATTATGCATGATGTATATTAAATATATAATGATGCTTTCATTATATTGTAACATAAAAATGGACACAATCATCCTTTTATTTCTCTTAAATAGGATATAAATTTGTAACTAGAATATACATATTCCATAGCATTGAATTTTATATGTAAATAAAATATAATTTTATGAATGTGTAAATTGTGCCTTATATTAGTGTTTTTATCTTGCAATTTGTTACCATTTTTTTATGGAAAATTGAAGTTATTTCATGTGTACAATTTTTTGTTATTTTTGCATATTCATTATTCGATGTTTCGGTTGAATAAAAAAGTTCAAAACACTTCATTTTCAAACAACATAGTACCAGTGGATATATTTAATTTTTGCTATTTATTGAAGTTCTATTTGTTGTAAAATTAAGCCTTATTTTTTAATTTATGTAATTTTTACATATAATGGCACAAATGAATGATCTTATTTTTAGTGTAAAATTATTTTTTGTTATTTATTTTTTTAATTTTGACACATTGCAAGTGTCGCATTGTACAGATTAATAAAATTTATTGAAATGATTGTTGTAGAGTTAATCGATTTTTTATGTGAATTAATTCTATAATTAAAGATGTAATCATACATAGAGAGAGTTTTATTTTTTACGAATATCAGTTTAATCAAATAGCAAAGCAGAAGACGATGAGATTTAATATCTTCTATTGTTTTTTGCCTTGACACTTTTTCGAGATGTTGCATTTTCAGAATAATAGTAAGTATCAAAGTAAACTCCCAACGAATTCCAAATGTATTGACGCTTTTTTCTCAAATTAAGATAGAATGAAGCGTAGCAAGTAGGCAGGTGTTATTGCAACTCGCTCAAATAATAAAATGCCTTCTAAAATTTATATTGAGGAACTAAAATTGAAGTGCTGAAATTAATCACATATCTACCTGAAAATGAATGAATATTTAAGAGAGTATATAAAAACAGTATTTAAATATAATATAAATAAGAACTGTATTTATATGACACGTAACATATTGATAATATGTAGTATTGAAGCGGAAAACGTAGTATTCAACATTTACAAAAAATATTATACCTTATAAATAGTGTATTTAAGATACAAAATAAGCTAAACATATAAATGAATGAAATAAAAATCTTACACACAAAAATTTACCTTAATAGTAATATGATTTAAGATCTATATTTGTATGACATTTGGATCAATTGATGCGAAACGGCGTATAGTGCGTAGCGTAAAAGTGTTGCCATAGTGCAGTGTGTATGTTGTTTCGGGCCGGGTGAAACGTCAAGCTCATTCGGAGAGTGGAGCCGGCGCGCGCCGAGTGAAGCGCGCCGGCCGCCGCCCCCTTCCTCCGCGCCCCCGAGAGCCTGCGCCCCTTTCCCCTCCCCCTCGCCCCCGCCCCCGCACCGCAGCGCGCTTCGCCAACATGCGCACCTGGACGCCCCTCAAGCCGAAGAGGAGCGCCGTCGGTGAGTTCAGCTCGGTCTCTCTTCGATCGCGATCACGGTTGCGCTCTAGTGCTCCGGTGCTCGGAAAATCGATCGTGTTCGTGTCCGTCGAAGGCTTCCGTGAACTGTGCTCTAGTGTGGGATTTCCTATTTGTGAATCTGTGGGGTTCTAATTGATCGTGAGTGCTGGGAAATGACATTGTCTTGTGTGAAGTTCAGCAAAGAAGATTGAAATTTTGATAATTAGTCGAAAATAATAAACAACTATCTGTAAATATATGCTAGGAATACACTACGATAATTTGCATAAAATTGTATATTTTTACATGTGCAAACTGTTTATATTTGCCGTAAACAAATTTCTGATTCGTAGAACTCTCCAATATCAGTTGTTCAATATAAAAAAAAATATTTGTGTCCACAATTCCTAAGTGCGATTCTGCTTTTAGTTCATAAAATACTACCCCTTTTTAGTTGCATATTTCAATTTCAATCATATTAAAAACTTATTAATATTATATCTTCTATGCTAAAAATTTTACAGAAGATTATTTATCAAGTCATATAATTGTACTGATTTTCTCACATTTAACATATTCTGAGTGTAAATATGGAATTCTTTTGTCACAAAAGCAGTGCGATTGAAAGTACGTACGATCTTGTGACTAATATGTGCTTTGTTTCTGTAGGTGTTTTTTAATAACGTCAGTGTTTACACTGTGGAAAACGTCTGCGCTTGTGTAATAAGCAAAAATTCAGTGTTCACTTGTCCGCTGTCAAGTAATAGTTTTTAACAGAATATCGGCGAGGATTTGGAAGCGGTTTTAATGCATAATGATACCTTTTTCATTACAATTGAGACATAATTTTGATGGACGATAAAAGTTTTCCATTTTTAATATCAAATAAAGCATGAATATACATATGATAACATTACATTAAATACTACTTTTTTTGTTAATACGATTGTGAAATATTACCATTGCATCAGATATTACTTGATTGATTGTTATATTTTTAACACAATTTATTGATTTCATTCATATAGCTTTTATCAATGAAAATTTTCAATGTCTACTCATTATTTTAAAAATCATTGATAAGATACCACAATAGCCCTTGATTCAAGTTTTGCAATTTAACAAAATTTTGTAATCACATATACATATATCCATTCAATTTTTACATTTTACAATATTTTTTAAATTTTAATCAAACGTTTATTACATATGTATGATTGTATAAGCAGTTATTAGCTGTATAATTTCATAAGCTATTTATTCGTTCCATTATTGCTTGCCATGCAACTAAATCTTTTTATACACAGCATATTTCTTATGTCATTTTTTTTCAAACTCATTGCCGTCACATTGTACATAAAATCGCAATAAACGATATAATTTGTAAATATTATTTGGCTGCGTATTTTATATCCGAGTCTTACTCTAAAAATACTATATTTTAATATACTTTCTTCAATATTTTTGAGATAAAAAGTTTTTTTTTCCAAACCCACTATATTTAAATTTTTGAAGAGCACAAATTCTTATTTTAATGCCACTGCAGATCATGATGACCTTTGACTTCTCCCAAAAAATATGTCCACTCCTGGCTGCCAAATCTCGCCAACATCTCTCACAATCAAATTCAATCAAAAAATAATCAACTGACGGTAATTTGTTAAAAATGCATTCGTGCATTTTACGTTCGTTGGCGCCATTACACACATCCTTAGATGAAAAGGTGGGCCAGGCAAGGTGGTCTTTCTTCGATTGTCTTCCGCTCCAAAGCGTGATGTCCCTCCTCGTCCTTCCGTCTCCAGCTCGTCGATCGTGTTCTGCATATCTACGATATTTTATAAAATTATTCATTCGTTCAGTTCCAATCTGATAAATTTTGCCTTTCAATCAAAGATAAACAATGTTTTTGCTATCGGATCATTGTCATTTTATTATCTCGATGAATATAATGTATTTTCGTCACTCACAGGTTCCAACTTCAATCAATTTTCATTCTGTCCTTTGATTAGAATAGGACTAAAGGATCATCTTCATCTTCGTGTTATCATGCTCATCTAAAATTGATCGAGTTGATTGCATACTCAGCATACGAGTATTTTCTTCCTGTGTCGTTACAACGATATCCATCCAAGCAACCTTCAACACTATTTCTATTTCAAAACATTGAAAAAAAAAAAAATATTTTCTTCAAATATTTAATTACCTTTTCTGAATCTCATTTTTGTTCTAAACCTCCCATTGAATCGATAAATTCGTATATCACACACACATAAAAATCGGCATCTGAATCAGAAGTGCATATTCGGAAGTCTCCCGCGTAGCTGCATCAGTCAGGATGTCATGGACACGTAATGCACATAAATAAACAAAAACCTCATATAAAAAAGATCCATTCGTTCTCGGATCCATGTACGCCCACTTCCTCGAGTTATTTCTTTCGATTCCTTTTTTCGCATATTTTTTACGCGATAAACTGTCGAATCATCTTGTTTTCGTTGTTCAACAGTCGATTTCTTCTGCATTCTTCCATGGCTTTTATTACACGTGGAAAACGTTCTCTTTCGTTCTTCGGGCTTGAAAGGCGCTTCTGTCCAATTTTATCCGACAACAATGCGATTATGGTTCATGGTTTATATTATAGTTTATGGAGTGTAAAATTATGATTCGGTTCTTCGACTTCGATACTGTTTCCTGTCGACGTCAGCTCGATGATCTAGTTGTTGGATTCCTATGTCGATCTTGCTGTCAGATTCGATTATAATACGATGAGTGATTTTGTATTTCAAAATACAATAGGTTGTAATTTTTATTATCCATTGAATTGTTTTTAAATAGAATGTCGACATGTGTAAATATTTTATTTGCTTTGAAAATATGTCGTCTTTCTATTTTCACTGTCAATTTCTTTTCGAAAACTGATTTCATATTTAACCTCAGATCTTAGGAATGTGAAATTTCATTGTTTAAATCATATTTTATTTTTACAAATTTCTTTCGTATTATAAACACACTTGAATGAACCTTGATATTTTATCATCTCAATTTTATCTTATGCATTTAATCGTTTTCGTATCTGATCATAAATTAGATCCATAGTGAATTTCGCAACTTTTTCTCACAATGAAATCTTTCACAATACCGAATTACCCAATTCTCGAAACTGATAACGCAAAACACTATTACAACAAGTCTCATAAAAATTAAACCACTAATCCATTTGAAATTTACTACTTCACATTCCATCTCCTAATCTGAATATGTCGATCGGAAATAACATTATGTTGAATTTATTCAGTAATACGTAATTTTTCGTACTTATATATTGAAATCTTGCACTCAAATGTGCGACACTGTGATGTGAAACTGGAACACGATCTCACGTAGATCTTCTCCGCGAAAAAGTTTGCTTTCTTCACTTAACCCGTTCAGCGACTAGTACTTTTTTTTAATGTGTACGTGAAGCACTTAAAAGTGGGTCGAGTGTTGATGCTGAATTTTTGCATTTTTCTCGCTTATATTTCACATTAAAATTCAACCCGTACTCTTTTGAATCAAATAAAAATCACTAATATCATATTTGATTCATTTATTTTGCGTACCCATTTTTTTGCATACCTATGTAATTGCAATTTGCATTCGAACCGTTTTATATTTCGGAGTTCGTTTCATTCGTTTTTCGCCACTGGAAGAGTGAAATATTTTACGTTTTTACTTAAGGAAAAAAGGCTAGGAATAAAAGAGGAAGGAACGTGATGCTCTCATTTTTCAAGGAGACGAGATAGTGAAAACTCAAGAGAATTCTTCTACAGACTAGGCAATTTCAGAATGGGGACATGAAAAGAACGAAAGTTTCGCTTTATTGATCTTTTCTGACGTGATTTACTTTTATTAGGTTTTATAGACTCGTAATTGATATAATTTTTTATAAATATTTGCATTTCGATTGACTAAATATTCGTAGATCATATAAAAATTACTTGAATATGCATATTTTTTTATATTTATCAGACCTCGTTTTATAGCAGGTTTACAATTCTATCACGCTGGCATACTTTTATCAACATCACGGTGAATGTCTGAATGCTTAATAGAATCGGAAAACAGATAATATTTATGAATATTGAATGAATCGATATTTTAAACCGAAAATCAATCATGCATGAATTTAGATTCACACATTCAGCCAAAACAAATATATTTTTTTCACATTATTACTCAAATGTCAAACATAATACTTCATCGTTCTATTTTTATTCAAAACTGAACATTTTTTCATATTTGATGAGATATCAACGACACACAGTTTTTTCCACTCCGCTTCAACATATAGCCACTTCATATCAGTGACTAATTTCTAAACCAAACAATGCAAAATCTGACATTTTAATTGACGCAGTTTACAAATTCATTATCATACAGCTCTTCAAACCGATAAAAAAACTTCGATAAACAATTTTACAGGAAAATTCTAAATCTCTAACACGGTTCATTCATTCATAACACATCTGGAAATTCATTCTGAATCTTTTAAAAGATTTTCTCATATTTTCCAAGTGTGAAACTCGCGCACGCTTCGCTCATTATCACATTCGACACGACCTTCTCATTTGTATTGCAAGAAACGTTCCTTGTTGTTCAATCGCCGGACGTTATATTCGCAGAATTCTTAAAAAAAAAAACGATCACATCGAAAATATACACTATTTAGATAATTCGCTCAAACGAAGCGAACTTTAATCTTTTTAAAAATTTCCATAATATTTTGATTTTACGTCTCGTCATAGCCGCTGATTCAAGTCGGAGCTAAAAAAAACCTCGATCATTTAATGCGTTTCGTCTGGAAGTCTCATACACGAAGTTATAATTGATGGCGACCTTTTCTGAACATCTTCGTGTGGACTTCTTCCTGCTTCCGTCGCAAGAGCGTGAAATGTTTTCTCAATCAGAAGACGATGACATGCTGCGGTGTTCAGGTTTCAATTCTCCTCTCATGGAGTCGACAGAAATGGTTAATGGTTAATGGGTGTCTGTAAAATGGATTCTAGGTGTTCTTCGTGTAGTTAGAAGGTCGAAATCTTGTGTTGATTGAGTTAATTGGACGTGTTTCTTCTAGATTCGTTTTCGGTTTTGTTCTCGTCGATCGGAGGTTTTCGCTCTACGTGTGAGAAACTTCGATTGTGTTTTCGAAATCGCGATAATTTATTTGGGAACGTGTTAATTGGTGGACGTTTAGTGTTCGGAGATGTTTTCTTTTCGAATGTTCGTGTTTCGTCGAAATTTCATTCATCATAACGAATATTCAATTAGATATATTTTCTGGACTTAATTATTATGTATTCCATATTCATTATGAAACAGTTTATATAAACGTGTTTGATTTTATTTTTCCTCGTATCGTTTACTTAACTATCAGCGGAAACGTTTTTTAAATCAATATTCACAGCGATTTTCCTCGCTTCAACGAGCAGTAAAAAGTGCATTATTAACAACTTTCCATAAACACTTTCTTCGATAATTTCAAACACCAATGATCAAATTATAAAATTATTTATTTCAGCTGTTTACAACTGGCCAGGAGAAATACGCAATGGCCTTCCTTTGGAGATTGGAGACACCGTAGAAGTCCTCGAGGAATATGGAGGTGAGGATATTCATTTTTTTTTTCACAGTCGTTTTATTTTAGATTCAACTGGCGATTTTTCGAACCGAACATCGATTAAACATTCATTTATTCCGAATCCATCAAAACGATCTATAGATCGCTGTTTTTTATTTTACATCGTTGCGATCTGATAGACCTTCCACTTGTTACTTGGAAACCGTGTTTTTAGTCACCAGCTCGTAGGTTTCTTTTGTGATACGTTGCGTCACGCTTGTTGGTAATTAGTCTTTTTGTTGTAACGTGTTTCACTTTTTAGCATAATAACGAGACGTTGAAAGCGAATAGGAATCGGCTTTTCTTGATTCGAGAATTAAACGTCGAAACTCGAGAATTTCTCCAGTTTCAAGCTTATGTCGAAAACATATTTTCGAATAAGAAAGACACATCTTCGTCTGTATAAACAATCCGATAACTTCGCAGGGAAAGGAGCTATTTAGATTTTAGTATGCGCGACGCTTTTAGAATGTGTTAACTTTTTATAGTTCCCATGTTTTCGGATGTAGGAATCGAAAAACTATTTTACCGTTTCTATTTTATACCATTTTCTGAAATAAAATCAATAATTTGAATCTACTTACCATTCCCTACAGAATAAATATTTTTAATTGAAAAACATTAATATCATAATATAAAAAATAGACAATATTTCATTATTTCAGTTGTAATACTTTTTTGTATTTTTTTAGGATGGTATAGAGGTAAATTACGTGGCAGCGAAGAATCATCATGGGGAATATTTCCTGTAAGCGTTGTGAGAGAAGGTGCAGGAACTGGTACTACACCTCCGGAGGCTGAACCTCTCGTTGCCGAAACTGCTGCAGTTTTGAGAGATTGGGGAAGAATTTGGAGAAAATTATATGTGGTTAGTTAATATAAGTGTTAAAATACTGACGGTTCATAGTACATTTTGTTTTTGTTAGTAAATAATACAGGATACTAACCGTTTGTATGCAAGTGCATTCAAAACGACGGTCATGAACCTGAGGAAATCATCAATTGAATATAATTATTTTCAATTCAGATTACTTGCATCAATATAAATCAAATAGCGGCATGTGTTATGATCGGTTCAATGTTTTTGTTTCACTTTCATATTCGACTATGGACATGGTTGGATTTCAAAAATATTTTATTTGTTTCTAGGAAAATGAAGTTTACCGTTTTCAAGCTGTTAGGAAAGTTATGTGCGAACTTTTGTCCAGCAGAAGGCAACTTTTAGCAGGAAATTTACCTAGGGGTCCAGCAGAAGCTCTTCGAAATCAAATAGCTTCAAAATTAGATTGGGGAAATAGGTGAGTTTTCTATTTCTTTAAATACCAAATTTTTTCACACTAATTTCTTGTCATTTGATGATCATTGTGAATTTCATAAATTAAAAATTTATAAACTACACAAAATAGTGAATGAAAGATTTCGTTCATCTTTATATCATCATTATAAAAAACGGATGTGGATATATCGATAATGTTAAGCAGCAACAGGTTCACGAGTATGAAACTTGTAATATGTTATGTACATATGTGAATTTACTGTCACTTAGTATTATCAACATTTTCTCCAGTAAATAATAAGTTCTATATAAATATCTTATTAGTATTGAGGATAAAAGAAAATCGATTGTGGTTACATTGAAATTCATTTTTTTTTCCTTTTGTATTTATTAAAATCAGTTTTGTTAGCAGCATTAAACAAGACTGGAAAATATTATTTTATCAAATGACAATAATCAAATAATAATACATAAAATGCACCTTTATAAATCAAAATAAACGAAATTAAAAATAAAAGGTAATGTAAGCAAAAAGCATAGAAAACAAAAACAGATACAATAAATGTACTGACGCCAGAGCAGAAATAGCCAAACGAAATTAATTTATGTTTCACTTATGACTAATTTATACAATGTATCATTACCCTTTTGAAGGGCAACTCGCATTCCCTCGTGTTCAGTTTAAACGATCCTTGCAAAACGAAAACACAAACAAAACGATCTACTTTTACACATTCGCATGGAAAAAATCCATCATCACAATTCGTATCATTCATGCCACTTATGTTATAATGCGATTTATTTTTCGTTCGATCAATCACTGTTGAAATTTCTATATTTCTAGTATACTTATTGCATACTACATTAACGACTCATGTACTGAACATATAATTTATCTTTTCAATGAAAATGAGCACGATTCAATGTACGTATTCTCTTAAAATTGTCATAGGTTACTTTTTATGAGTTTTGAACATTTAATTTGTATTACAGCAGATTTTGAATAATTCAGGAAACCAATTATCAAGTTATCAGAATATTGTTTCTAAGTGGATGAATATAATGAAGTTTCAATGAAAAGTTCACAAATTGCTTATTTATATCTAAATTTCTGAAAGAAACAATGAATGTTGTACCTATTCTTTATCATTTAAATAGTAAAATAGGAATTGTATCCTCATTAAACAAAATCTACTGCATTTTGAATAACAACTATAAATTAGTGTTCTTGATATGTATTTCAAACTAACTACATTCGTATCATTTAACATATTCAAAATTAATAATATCAAGAATAAAATACAAGATACAAAAATGTTTTCTGGAGATCAGATCTATCTAAAATGGCATAAACGTTCTTATGAACATTTTATAATTAAGAGTATACAAATTTTTACATAAGACATGAAAATTAATTATTACGCCAATTAGCTAAATTCGTTGTTTACATATTTTATAAGATACATTAAAAAAAAACAATAGTACATTACGAAAAGTAAAAATTATCATATAACATTGAAATTATCCAAATTGGTCCCATATTATTGAGCAAATCCTAAATGCCCTGAAAGTTTGTGACTTAAGAGCAATGATTCATATTGTCAGAATAGAATAAAATACTGTAAAATGGAAGACATTTTTCAGACGTGAAACATGAAAATTCTATATGTATGTCACATTTTAAAACCATATTTTTACATTCACATATATAATTTATTAAGCTAGTCAGCTTTTTTTACAATTGCATATTTCTATGCCTAGTCAAATTTTTAAGATATGAGTTTTCAGTCCTCGGCAAATAACGCTGCCGACAATATCGTTAGCAATTTGAACTTTGAATCACAATTTTGAACTCATATTAACCCCGTATAATATATATATAAAATTAATTTTCACAACAATTTTCATTTTCGGGCTAAAAGAATCACTTGTAATATGCGCTGAGGCATATTAATGTTTATAAAAAAAATCACAATTTATGAACATAGCCAAATTGTATGGGGTTTTTGGTCACATAATATGAGTTCATTCGTCTTTACTATATTTTTCTATCTCCGGATATATTGGCGCCATTTCCAACGTTGAAGGTGCTGACGGTGGATTAGATCCAGCTTGGAGAATTCTTGACATGTCACTTAGCACTTCGTTCATCACAGTGACACACAGATTTTGCCCTAGTAGATGTAGTAATAAGAAATCTCCAATCTGTGAAGAAAAAATAATTATCATTAGTTTTGAATCGAATTTATTAAAATCCATTAATTCAATTAATCTTACCTGTGTTTTCTCTACGAACGTTTCTATTCCCGATACATTGAAGCGCTTTTTAAGAATTGTTTCCCTAGTGGTTGGTAGCATAACTACTCCAGCCGAGTAGATTAATGCCAAACCAGATACAACCGAAAGTATTATCAACCTAATTGAAAAAAATCAGTTTTTAAATTAACATATACTTTTTTTCATTACTTTTGTAAAATCACACTTACCAAAACCATAAGAAAATGTATATTTTCTCATTTAATATATTTAATGCAAGAAGACATAAAGCATCGTGTTTTTGAATAGTCCCAGAAGCACCAAATTTGTGGAAAGTACATTTCGTCATCCGTGGAAATATTTCAATCTGAAAAATACATGTAGAAGTTCATGTGTTTTACCAAGCAGAATAATTTTATAATAAAATTGCTCAGTTGCATACCATTGGATCTGTCCGTTCTTCTTGATTCATGTTCGAAAAACTCACAACATCTGTACCATATTTTAAGAAAGAGCCTCCCAAGAACAAATCAATGAAGAAAATGTTTCCAACCTAAAATTCAAATAAATTATTAATAAAACGAATAAATGAAAACTTGTAGAAACATTTATAGCACAAAAAAAGCAAATTAAGATGTTATTGTAAAAATAAACAAAATAATTAAATTAACACTCGTTATGTGATGCACATTATTGTTGCCAAACATGCATTATTATTTTCGAAAATATTACAAACGCAACACAATCTTACCAAAATTTATAAAACTCCTATCCAGTTGCTGCCATAAACGATTAAACGATATTATATAGAATCAAGTAACTAATTTAAAGATATTCATTGATGATAGATTAATAAATGATTTACTTACACTGTTGATAAAGTTCAAAACTTCGCATAGAAAATATCCAAACGAATATGTGTTGTGGGTGTGTTTGCTTTCAACCAAATATTGTACTAAGCGATGCTGAAATGTCAAAGTTTATTATTTATTAATAATTTATTTGATTGGCATATATTTTCTTTATAGAAAAAAGAGTTGTACCTGGCGTGATTTTATATCTTCTCCTGTGATAACCAGAGTTCCTCTCATACCTTCTGATATCATTCTCACTTTGCCTTCTTCCCAGTTTTTCCAAATCCAATGTGGCAAATAAAACAATATGCCCTGGAATCATAAAAATTACAATTTAATAGTCGAAAAAAAAGTTGGTTTTACATCATGTATTTATAGTTACCTGAAAGAATAGCATGAATGGAACCCATTGGTAATAACTGTGTACTTTCTTGTCACTCATATAATCATTTCCGATGCCGGGGTGGCCATTCGATCTACCGTCGTTTCCAGGCAATGTGAAGGTTGATGTAATCCAGCAAAAGGTGTTGATGACATGATTCGGTACTCCTCCATCGTTGATACAAGAAATCGGATCGCCTAAAATTTTCAACAATTCTTAGTACAAATAGTGATATTAGAATCCAATTGAAATAAATATAGGATTTGACTGATGATATATTTTAAGATATCTGTCGTTAGCAAATTATTATATCAATGTGTAATAATGTGTTCAAATGTTTATTGAATGTATCTCCAATTAGCATACACAGTGGGCATTTATTTGGGTATATCGTAATGATATATGGAACTAGTAAACACGCGAGTGATTTCGTTTGTTCGGCATGTGATTAAGCTACCAGCCCACTTAGTAACGCCTATATATGCTAATAAGGACACTGACCTAGCGGTCGTTGTGTGAAAATTGTTTTGAAATCAATATGATCGGCTACCGATTACGGTCATTATTTTTTTTAAATAGATCATTGTGTGACCTTTGTTAGGTGATTTTCTATCAAATGCAAACTGCCATTATACTGCAGTTATGCAAACAGTTGTTGATGGGCCAAGGTAACAAATGAGGAGCTTCCTGTCACAACATTGATTCACCAGTATGGTACATATAGTGGCCATTAGTACTGTTGTAACAGATATATTTTAGTTTTTATGAAAAATCTAAAATAAAAAGTAGTAACAACGACATAATGAAAACTGTCCTTTCTAAAAATCGTAAGAATTTATTATTTTAAGCTGTTAATTTGGAAATACATCCTACGTTTCATTCCTAACAACTATAATTTCAATATAATTGATTGATCTAAACTGTTATGCGGTGTGCAAAAACTATTTATTTTATCTGCCGCAATTTAATATGCATTAAGATTTGACTACTGTGGTCAGCAATCAACCATAAAGAAATATGTATAAACCAAAGTGTTCTTATGCAACCGAGCCGAACCAGTTTGATTTTTTTGCACCAAGCAACACTATTAATTTCATTTGGAACCGTTCGCAGTCAGATACTATGCAATTTTCATAATTTGCACATTAGCCCCGAATTTAAATTGGCTAACGTTTATATGATACTTTTTAATACTCCGTCACCGAATCTCAAATAGACATTTCTTCAATTTATTATAAGACACACCCATGTATAAAATAATTGATTTTTATATGAATTAACTTTTGAAATATGTACGATATACAGTACTTACGAAAATATGCAATAGAAAAATATTCATTGACTAAATAAGCGTTGTTAGTGAAATCTTAAAATATCACAGATTGTATTTCCAAATCCAAACGAAATTTTCACAGTATTTTTTTTAGTACATTTCGCTTTGCAGACGTGACGCATCGACGAAAATCGCAATCTACCTAGAAATACCTGTCTCGTGATCAGGTATGTCGAAGCACCTTCGATTTTTTTGCGCCTTGGGGATCCACGTTTCGAAGGTCGCCCAATCGGGAGTCCTTTGTTTGAGAGCCGCACTTTTAAATAAAAACATTCAGGTCACCGTCGCGTATGTGTGTCGTATGAACGAAATTTCGACTCCTAGTTAATTTATAATCATATTAAAATTTCGTTGAAATACCATTCAGTTCTTTGTTATCAAGCCACATTAATTTTGCGACGGAAATACTGGTCACTCAACCTTCGCATACGTTTCGTACGGAAATTCTGGAATGAAGGAATAAGCAGCGACTTCACGATCGCATCTATGATGTTCTTCATCCGACCGTATTCCATCACTTTATAATAAAGGCATCGATCTTTCCACACCTGGACGAAATGGGACCTCAATACACACCGAAGTGCCTCGTTCCCGCTAGTCTCCATCCTTGTCCTGAGCAAGTGAGAGGAGAGAAGAGGTCACCTCCACCTCTCCACATCTTGGCTCGTACATAAATATTTCGAGATGTCATCCGAACAGGTTTCCTCAGACGCAGACACCGAGCAATACCTATACTCCGGCTCCCGTGCTGACGTCACCTGATTAATAATTTCGTGCGGCTCTCATTACTTTTGCACAAGAGCGCTTCGCCTTCGCTTCTACATGAATTTTCAACGTCCATATGAAGAGGATTCATAATGCATGGCCTGGGACTCCGTTCTATTTCCAGAGCCTCGGATACACTTGATTCGATAGCACGGTAGCTGCTACGTCTGTATGTACCTGTCCATTGTTCAGTGGTAGATCAATGGACCACGACCGCGTCACGGTTATCTGGTTTAGAAAGGCGAGCTGGTTGAAATATAGCAGCGACACGAATGTGACTTTTGACATGGTCGATTCTTTTGCGTAATTGAAAAAATATATCGCCAGATGTAAGCGAAGGTCTCGAATATGGGTCGCGTAAACGATTCGCCGAACGAATGGAAATTAATTCGATTTTGTCGCGATCTGATCTGATGATGCTGCGCCGATGATTGCGACTCGTAACATCTAGCGTTGATTAGATTTATGCGATTTTTTTTAGCGTCGACCCAAGTGACCCCATATCAACGTCTTTGTTGACCCGCGACCGCGGCTACCGTGTTTTGACATGTCGAGATCGTGTTATGGCGATTGCCGTCAAAATTTGATTCTATTCTATTATGCGAGAATGTGAGTCGTTGATTTTTTGCGCTTCCTCGTCGCAATTGTTATTCCGAATCAATTTCAGCAACTTCCGCATAGCCATTTTATCATTTTAAACAGCCCCAACCGTTCAAACGTCGACATGTTTCCAGTCGACGGTGTATTATGTATATCAACGTCCGCGTTGCAGTTGTGCATTGTTTCGTTGCGAAAACAATCGTTTCAAAACACGACCACGTGTGTTTTAACATTATCGAAAATAAACTTCTCGGAAATAAAACGGTGTAGGAGAGCGCGTAGAAAAATGGCAATAGACCTTTTTTACGACGCATACCATAATTATTACAAATGATCGCCGGTGCTAGTCTACCTGGCGGTGGTAGACGTCAAAACATTTTTTTTGTGATTTCGGTTCTTGTACCATTCGTTGCCTAGGATAGTTTGTTCCGAACGTCTATTCGACGCGAAACGGACCGGTTCCCCATGGTGGAACAAACGTCTCCCCCTTGACGAAACCGTGGTTCCAAATACGATTTAGATTGATGCCTCCGTCTCGAATTTAACATTCGCCATCATCAATGAACCGAAAGAGACGAGTGCGCGGTCAATAGCAGTCGCGAAGTCATTACCGTTACGGTTGTGGGTTATTTTTTTGTCCCGGCTGTGGTACGTGTCTTGAGGTTTTTCGACGAATCCGTTATGTATTTAAGGGATAAATGTACGATACGATCATTATTGAGGATAAAATCACAATCAGAAGTGATAACGTTAGAATCGTTGAACAATCAAAGCACAATTAATTGTAATAAAAGTAGAAGAAAGGGGTCTAATTACTTAAAAATGTTGATAAAATCTTACCGATGAGATTGTTCGCTGTCACTAGGATACAACACAAGAATAAGATTGCGCAAGTGACTCGGTAATGCATCCTGAAAACCATGTTGTCGATGATGGCTTTGTCTGCCAAAAAGCGTACTTTGACAAAGCCCGCAACAGAGGACACCAATCCGAAGACCGCCATCTTTCAAGAATGTTCTGAAACAATGAAGAAAAAAATTGTTAATATCATAGCAATTCAATAAAATGAGTAAGCAATCATTCTTGTGAAATGCGTCAGTTTTCCTTTTTCGGAGAAACCTCGTTTTACGGATCGAGGAAAAAACGCGACACCGTTCAAAAGTTTCGCGAAGCGTTTATGATTAATTACGAATTTTATTGTTATTTAAAGAATCGTGAGATATGTAACGTAATTATGTTAATGTCTTCTTCCACTAGGCAAGTTTGCTTCTTTTTTTTTTGGTCGTCGAACCGGCCAACGTCTAACAAGCATTTTCTATTAGCCTCCGCGTGGTCTCAAAACGTCAAGAAAAAAAAAGAAACTAAGGAGAGAACCTCGTGAGAATTGTTTCGGATAAGGAATGTGGAACGTTGCGCAACTCCGTACACTTTATATGTGTGCGCCGCTCGGACGTTCGATTAATTAAAATTGCCCCATTTAGTATTTTTGCACAGAAGCCATGCTAGTTCCAATTAATCGGCACGATCCATTAAAGCATTCTTCATTTTCAATTAAGAATTTGCATAGTCTATCCTTGATCGAAGTATCGCGTGTCGAAGAAGCTTCTCCGAAGGTCCAGACTGAAAATATTTTCGACGTCGAAAAAAAAACTGGATTTTCTGGTCGGCAGAGTTCGCAATAGACATTTACGTGACGCTGCAATATAGCTATGCAAAATTTCAATCGCAGTCCCGAAAAAAAGCCACGATTAAATTAACGACGCCGACAAAAAGTGCAACAGATTGGAGACAATTAACGCAGATTGAGCCATACACACACGACACACACGAGCGAAGAGATGCGGGCCTGCTCGAAAGAGACCTGATGATGGAAAGCGAGGATCCGAAGCGAAGTGAGACATCGACAAAACGTCATGCAGATAAGAGCGGAGCCGAGAGAGAGACGGCCATCGAGAATGAACCGACCGACCGGCAAGCAACCAGAGGAACCGGTTATTTAACTAATAAAATACGGAATTCGAGGAGGAACCTCGTTGCATATTATATTCGAAGAATTGCCACCGGCCGTCGGCAAGCCGAGGAGTCAACGGGAGTCGTCATCATCATCATCGTCAAGGAGATTAGTGGAGCTCTGTAATAGGCAGTAGTTGGACGGTGTCAGATGACGCGGATCTGGACTTGAATTGGCTTTTGTGCCAGTTTAAGATTCTGCAGTTGTAACAGTAGTGTACCGCCGGCGTGGGCAATCAAACACAATTGACCTTCTGGGCTGTTGGCAATTGGAGAATGCGATCGGCCCTAGAAAAGATTTCGAAATTGTCTTCAATCTAAATCAAGAACAATATGAGCTTAAGTGGAGATACGTATTTTTTTCATATCCAATCATCAAAGAAACTAAATATTATTATGACTAAACTCATATCTGAATCAGTATTATTCATCAGCATCCCTTTGTGCGTTCAAACCAATGAGTCAACATCAAAGATTAATCAATCTTCCTCTACAACGGTGACGATTGGTTCTTTCAGAGAATTGTCAAATATTCAACGAACACGATGTCCGGATGATGAAATTCACGTACGCGTTTCACTAGTTGCCTTTTCGTAACAATAGTCAAACCGCCTCGAATAATGATGTGACGAATCGGACTAATGTTGTGACCCGTGGGCGTTGTTAATTAGCGACGGTCAATTTTCGCTTGTTTCTGTTCATGTCGTCGCTAAATTCGAGGTCGTTAATGCACACAATGTCCGAAACGGTCGAAATTTTATACAGAACTGGCAAAAAAATGGATTCGCGTAGGAAAACTGCGGTTCGTCAAAGTCGAGTGAATCGAGGGGTTTTCCCCAAATTAAAAGAATTCTAATCGAAAATTATTTTGCGGCTGTGTTCGCGAAGTTCTCAGAATTGTCGCGGATGATTGATGCATTCTCTGACATTTGCAAATGGTTCTGTGCTACGGAAGAAAAGAAGTTTTATTATGAAAATTTTCATGAAAAATAATAACGGTTAAACACAAAGTTTCAATTCGCAATATAACTTTTGCTTTTCACATGCTCGACCGCGAACAGAGAGAGGGCAAAAAACGGATAATAACGCGTTTGTCATGTTTAATTTAAAAACAAACTTTTCCAATTACGACGGCACTTATTCAAATACGCGCGAACATTCGAGAGTTTTCACGTTTGAAGTGGTCATCGAAAATATAAGAACTCTCGCGAAACTGCGCGAAACCGAACGTATAATTCATAACGAATCGAACATTGCATTACTGAAAATAATATCAAACGACACAAAATGAAATCGGTCGACACTTTCGCTTCGTACCGGAGCAAATTCCGCAACACAATTTCCATTCGGCGAAACGATCACTCTTACTCGCGATGATGCAACAGCATTCGAATCCGCACGAATCATAACTTTTTCCTTGGAACATTAAAAAAAGATTAGATATAGAAAACGCAGGTAAACGAACCGGAATTGACTCGTCCAAAAACGCGTCAATTAGCGAAGAAACGAGCTGCTACCGCGTCCCGAAACCGTTTTTTCCACCACCCCGAATTTCGCTCGCACGATAGCAGAGCGATTTCTCTAGCGGTGAGGTGCGCTATCAGCAGCAGCGTCTAACTGTGAGCAGAGCGAATCATCAATCAAACCGGGGAGAGATGTCCGGAACCGGTGATTTCGGACCTGGTCCGGTAGCAGCGGGTAATGGCCGGCCGAACCGCGCCTTGGGCCACCGGGCCAATTCGAAAACCGAGGGAGACGAAATTGAACCACCGGCTTTACGGAGAGTCGAGGCTGGTCTCCGGTGTGACCGGAGGTCCTAGAGACCTTCCCGAGGTCGAGGAGAGGCCGGTCGTGACCTCATGCCGCATACCTTTCTTTCTATTAGGAGTGTGTGTTAGTGTAACATTTCGGATAGGTACGATGTGCTCTCGGTGCTTTGGGAAGACAGCTGGTTGAAGTTCAATATGTAGGGCATTGATTTATAAAGGATTTGGAGAGATCACTTTTTGTTGCACAATTTCAAATATTTCTGAAAATAATCGTGTTTTATTTAAAACTGCTCTTAAAGCCGATGCAAAATAGTTCGAATAGATGATTGCTTTAAATTTGATTAAAATCGTTCAAGAATAAATTTAACGTAACATTCTGGTTATGATTCAATCCGAGTCAATTAATTGTAATTATCTGTTCAATATTAGTTCTAACATAGAGATAACATTATGAGTTACAATATTCACTTATCGATCGACGAGAATACAAAGTGCATTCACAAGCGAAATTAACTAGATTCAAACCAACCGAGCATAAAATCAAACCTGAATATACGTTATAGAACGTATGCATTTCAAGAGACCGCTATTTGTAATCCAAGAAGCATTGATATATGCATATTGTATGCAAAATTGTTATCTGCATCAGTCTAGTTTGTGTGGTCGCATATCATATGACTACTCGATATGGACAATCGAAAGCTTTGATGTTTTTAATACAATCATGTGATTTCAAACTCATCTGATAATATATTTATACATAATATATGCAATTTAATTGCAAAAATAACATCATTTACTCATTACGTTTGTTTCGAAACTCAATTAAACTACAATTAACAGTCGTTCAAACGTTATACGCATTTCGCAAAAACGAAACAAACTTTCGCTCCAACGGTCGTAATTGTACTCCGGTTAACTTTATAATTTACAAAACTGCCGCCGAATTTTGAACTAGTCCATTATATTTGAAGTGCGTATTAATTAGCGGACCTCGCGAAACTTTTTGCCCGCCGCGAATAATATCATCGCAGAAATTCGACCGCATAATACCAACAATGAAACACTTACGAGAGTAAAAAAAAGTTTAATTAAGTAGCGGCGAACTCAAAATCGCAAAGCATATAATTAAACTAGATAAGATCGCATTCATAGATTCGAAGAAGTCTAGTCTGGCATATTTTTTCCTTACGTCCAATACATTTCATTATTATCGAATCGATTTTATGTTCGCTCAGCGAAACTGCGCTCGCGCATTTAACGCGAAATCCCTAGTCACGGTTGATAGAAACACACATCCTTCTATAGACGAGACGATATTTTCGGTTAGTATACTATAGATATAAAATTCAATATCAAAAATTAAATCTAGAACAAGATAGTTCAACACTGTCAGAGGTTGTAAGCGAGACTGGCGAAATCTAACCACTAGGAGAAACGAGTGAACCCGATTTTCGAGAGGTCGAGGGTCACTTTGAAGAAAATTAAAAATCTAAAAAAATAGCTAATCTGGTCTACAGAGGAACAATTGCTCAGTGGAATCGTGTTCGAATTCAATATGGCCTTTTCACGGGAGTCGTTCGGTTTCGTTGTCGGTTTTACTTTTCAAGAGTTGCGTCGTGCTTTGGCCCGCGGCGGAGGCACAACGTTTGCCGCGGCGTTACACGAACGCAGCTTGGGAAATACCTGGCGGCGAAGTTCTCTCGTCTGCCGGAGAAGGACCGGTGTGATGATGTCATCATCATCATCATCATCAACGCGGCCATCGTCTTAGCCAGGTCTTGGTCAGTCTGTGCAGCCCCACCTCTGAACATGACCGGATAACGGAACCCGGGAGAGACGACCACGTGCGGTTCGATCATTAATTTTCGCGGACTTTTCTTCTCGACGATGATGATTCGCGTCGTGTTTTATTTGTTGCCATATCGGGCACGGCCGACCAGTCAATGGAGGCTCTTTCACTTTTAACGTCGTAAACGTATCGCGCTTTTTTCAACCTCGAAAAAAAAAAACATTCAAATGCCACACACAACCGATCCGATAAACCCGACGACAACGCAACTGTTAAAACTCAGAACCTAGAGTTTCCCAACAATGTAAACAACGGACCTGCCGATGCTAATGGAGCGAGATTGTGCCACCGTTTACCTTAGGAATTGTCACGTTCTTAGACCATATTTGACCCTAATCTCGTTTCACTTGCAGCGAGTTCTTTTCCCTAGAGTTTGGTGACCCGAGACGATGCGCACCTTCCTCCGACCATCACACAATGGACGAACTCCCACGGTGTGCCCCGCACTTCGCGTCCACGTGGTTGTGTGCCCAACCGCCCACAAAACTAGTAGTGTATTACCCGTAGCCATACAAATTCGATGGCTACTACTAATAGTAGTACCGCACCGCCTGGCATCGGCCATCGGGCCATCAATTATAGCGAGGCATGAATACTTTTGTGTGCGAGCCTCGACTTTGAGGCCGTCGTTGCACGAACGGTGGATGTGGATGATGATGAGGCGTTCGAAGTGTTATTTCCCTCGATACGTTGTGAATCATAGATCGGAGTCGAGTTGTTGATACTGAATTGTAATAGCTGTGCAATTCATTCATATTAGTCATTGTTAGTCAAAAAAAAAAAATTAGATAAGGATTTATTCACAAATCTTTTGTTCGACAACTCGCATTCTCACAATAAACGAAGCATTCTATCGGTGTCTAGCATCTAACGCAGATCTGTCTCTACACATAAATAAACAGTAGCCAGAAAAGGTCAAGAATGTTGCGTTATCTGACTGGTGACCGTATGCTCGAACGTACAACTAACTAGAAAAAACCTCGTTTGGCATAAATTGTACTGCTTTTCACTTAAGGCAAAGAATACACGACGACGACAAATCACATAAAAATACCGATCTTCGCACGGTTTATTCGATTATTGAGATATAAAAGAAATTCTAATGCTTCGTTGTAGCTAAAATTATACGAAAACTCTGAAATACATAAGATTTGTCACCGAAGTGTGTTTCGAGCCTTAGTTTTTCCCGATTAGAACATCCGACGAGTCTTCAGAATCGTCTTCCACGAAATAAATTCACTCGTCAAGCTCGCTCCGTCTGACATCTTCTTTATTAATCCAGCGTTATCTGACCGTCGTAAAAATTTATACGGCCGTAACGTTTACTTTATTCGTTTTTGTTCTCGAGTGAGACCCAAAGGAGGTCGGAACAAAGCTTAATACCTTCGTATGGCAAAGGTACAATGATGCTTCGGTACACAACACCGCAGCCGGAGAAGAGAAAGAGCTCGTCTCTCGTGACTGTGACTTATGATGACTCCGTGTTTTATGGTCCCTGATACGGACGTTTTCAGTTTTTTTACACAATGGGAAGAAGGACCACATGTTTACTTTGGTACCGTTAAATGTGATAAAAGTCTCTCTCTTTCCCGTCTGCATAGTACCGGTTTTTTTCCACTCGAGTGATATAAAATGAGAAATGTCAATACGCGAGTTAGCGCATCTGCGAACGGTTCGTGATGGCTTTTTCTAGTTTTTTTCAAAATGTATTTTTTTTTCTTCAATTTTGACCTCTTGGCGCCGTTACATAGTCGGATAGTATAATTTTGCTGCAGTTTCGTGTGTCGGCCACCGTTGGGTAATTTGGAAATTTGAAAATTGTAGATGTGCCGTTCTCAAACTGGTTCGCTAATGGGCCGGCAATGTGGTAAATGCGAATAATGAAAATTTATGAAAAAACGTTAAACAAATTCATTATTGAAACGCGTCGTTTCTCTCGATGTATGTAAATTTAAACTCGAATGTCTACAATATATGCAAATTCCACTTTAACAACGTTATCGCGTACATATGTATTGTATTGATTATTAATGCATTTGAAAATGTTGACGTATAATGATGTAATTTTCTTGATCGTATATGCTACCGTTTCTAAGATTTAATTAATATTGTAATTTTAAGCGGATCTTTCAAGGACTTGAGTGTTTGTATGATTTCACAACATTCCAAGAAATTTCATCGTTTATATCTTGTTGAAAAAAAAAATCGAATATTTGACCACCCTAGTCGCGACACTATTGAAAAGATCAAATTTCTCTCTTTCATTCATGTTTTATACTCGGAAAATAGTCACGAAAAAACTAATGCAAGATCTAAAAATAAAACGCTTAAATCGAATCGTTATATTTCATTCACATCTATTCAAATCATTTATCTCGCCGTCTAATCACGCATATAAGTACATCAACGGTCACTCTAATGAGACGCTTACCTTCTTCAAAATAAGAATCAATCCGATTTAAAAAAGCCGACATAACATTTCATTTTACAATAAACACATACTCGTCCCTCTCGAACCCATCAGATTAAAAACAACCGTTAACACCCGCGTTTGCACAACTGTCACTAAAGCATCGTTACTAACATAAATATTTAAACTCCGTGACGCAATTAAGAGCTTGTAATACCCAAAATTAACGAACTAAACTCAATTTGAATCTATATCAGTTAAGATTAAATGTGATTTTTGATTTTAATCGAAATGAAAATGCATCCCATTTATGAGATTCGTTTTAGTAGCTATCTGTATGAATGTAATCTATTGATACTCCGAAGCAATTTTAGGATATTGTGATAGAAATTTTGGTTCTTTACTATTATTATTCAATCAGCATAGACATTTGATGGATCCAATTGAGATATGTTAAATTTCAAGTTAAATTAGATTAAACTACATTATAGATTCATTGAATTAGGTGGAGTTTCTTGTTGAATAGATAACAGAAAAATGCAATAGTTATGTAATTATATCATTTTTTTTTTGTCATTTTAATATAAATCTAAAGAAAAACTGAATTGAAAATTTAACTTAATTCAAAATCGACATATCCAACTTTACTTCGGGGTATCAATATTTCTTATCTATTATCTTAACAACTAATTTCACACCCTTAACATTAACCAAATGATCTGAAAAGATTGCATTTTCGATGTATTTTGTTTCAATACAGTACCTAAAGTAGCTTCATTGAAAACTAAATGACGAATGAATAGCACAAAGGGTATAAGTAACCTTTTTATCGAAATTGAGATAAGTACAGAAAATAGTTCTCTATATGATACAGAACCATTTTCGATACTCAACTCAATTTCGATAAAAACGGTCACTTGTATCATTCGTACTATTCAGTCGTCGAATATGATCCTTATCATAACTAATCAAGAGCTGAAACAAAGTACGTAGTTAAAAAAGCCAATTACTTCAGATCCCTTCATGCAGACAAAAGTCCACTTTCAAAATGGAACAACGAGCAACATCATAACTAGACGGTTCAATGTGCGCGGGAGATGTTCTCGTGCAGCATCATCCCGAGGAGGCTTCCCCGCGAAACTGGAAGGCTTCGCGAGACCGCAGGAGGGCAAAGAGTGGTCGTTGACCACCATGTCGAGACCATTGTCATCCCGTTTCGCGGACGCGGGGGGAAAGGGGCGGTCGCCGCCGGGGGGAAGGGATGAGCCGCGCGCATTCCTGCCAACCGGTTGCCTCTCGCTGCTTCTTCTCGGCACCGCTGCCGTTGTTCGGCGTGCCGCTCGACTCGGCGGCTATGCGTACTCGGTCGCTCTCTTGCACTTTTGCGCCAGTGCTGTAGTCGAGGGGGAGCGCACGGGAGCGCGCTCCCTTGCCTCTTTCTGATGAGGGAGCGCGCTTGATAATATGATAATTTCAAATATATATCCCCCTTGATAATTTCAAATATCAAAATAATAGCATCAACTAAAATAAAAATTTGCAAAAAAATATCGTAGAAAAAATCTATGGGGGGGAGGGGGTGGTGGTGAAAATCAAGCGCTCCCCCACCTCAAAATTTACCACTACTCCACTGTTTTGCGCCGATGCGATTTGTTAGTTTTTTTTTCGTATTGTATTGGGTCGAATGCGAGCGGAAGTTGATTGATTGCGGGAAGCTTTTCGTAGATCGATATGATTTTTGTCGGTTGTATAAGAATATTAGTGTTGAGTTCGTGCTTGCGAAAATGATAACAATAGAAACTCTTGTGCAAAAACCATACAATAGAGCTGTTTTGCATCGGTATCAATTATGTGTTGTTGCAATTGCATAAGTTGAAAGATTGCGACCGATATCGGTTGCGGACTACAATCTGGAGCGATCGTGTTTTCGAGTTACTTCGCTTCACCTTTTAATAAGAATCGCAGTTTTATTGAAACGGAACTGCATCGAAAATATGATAACCCCAAATCACCGATAGACTATAATTTTCGAACTACGATTCAGAACATATTGTTAGAAACCGGTTTTTTCCCCGTAAAATCTCGAACGAACGATCACCCTAGATAATGTTCAACCCTCGAATACGGCAGCCGACATCGACATCAGAAGCAAAAGAAGTAGCAGCAGCAGCAGCAGCACCTGATTGCAGGCAGACGGACCGGTAACGAACGGTGCCGCTGGAATGTGTCAAACGAGCGTTGCTCCCCGACCTCGTCTGGACCAAGGATGCTGCTGCTCTTGCCGCTTCTTTTTCTTCGACTTCTTTTCGTCTCACGATTTTCTTTTGTTGCTGCATTTGCCGTTGCGAGGCGACGTTGTCGTTCGCCGAAATCCTCCCCGATGGCCATTGTTGTGCGTCTCGAGTTCGGACGATGTTAAAAACGTGCGCTTCTTGTTTATGCATTCGATTCGGCGCACATCAAACGGACTGGTCTCGCGTTACGCGCGGCTTTTACAAAGTAACACGGTAGCTGTGATAGATTTATACAGATCTAACACGTTTGTCATTGTTTGATTTGTAATTGTAATATGTAATGCATTCACGTGACGCATATGCAGATAAATCTTTTGTTTATATTCGAACGATAACCGTCTCAAAGAGCAAAGGCTATTTAAACGCAGCTATTTTGCACTGCGAAGCTTTCGCTCGGCAACCCCAAACTGAACGGTTCGCGCGCAACCACCCCGCGTTCGCGAAAGTTCGAAACTTTCGAACGAAAGCTTCGACTCGAAACATTACAGTATCGCAAAACTAAACGTTGATTATTGAATTAATGCACTTTTATAAAGAAAATGCAAGCACAAAAAAGAAGCGGAATTAATCCGGCGCGCCGCGGTGAATGAACAGTAGTGCCCGGCCGCCGGTGGTTGACAGGCCGACCGGTTCACGGTTCACCTGACTGCCGCAGCAGCGGCGGACATCTTCGAAACACCAGATCGGATCGGATCGAGAGACAAAGAGCGCGATTTTGTAACGAACGCGCGTCCACGAACACAAAGGATCCATCCAGGAATCCCGCGGAGGCGTCGCGGGGGGGGGGGTGAGAGGGGAAAGAAGAGGCTGCGCGTTCTCGCTCTTACCTGCGATGCGATGCACGAGCGAGCTGAGCGCGCGACGGACGCTCGTTAGCACCGCGTCATCTTGCCGTGCGATTCGAGATGAGTTTTCGCTATATCGTTTTGTTTGTTTGTTGTTTGTACGCGCGCGCGATACGCGTGCGGCGCGGTGTTGACGCACGTGCGACGCCGCCGCGACCCGCGCTGCGACTGACCGCGTTGTCGACTCGAACTGCCTTACGAGGAGGTTCGCTCTTCGGCCGCCCGCGCCGTTCGAGCGCTGCCCGCGCGAGAGTCGAAACTCGAAGCGCTTTCGCGGCCATGGCTGCTTTTTTCTGGTTCGACTTTCGTTCGGTTTTGTCTCGTTTGGGCTTTTCGATTGTGTTTATCGAAAATTTTAGCTTTATTTTTCATGCTTGTTGAAGCTTTTTTATGTTTATAGTCGAATTTATAACACAATGTTTCTGCACTTTGTAATAATTTAAAATTCAAATTACTTCTGCATACAGCAAATTTCGTTTTAAGTTCTGTTCTATTTTTTATTTGTTAAAATTGAACAAATTTGGCTTAATTTTTGCATAAATGCGAATATTCACCCTTCACTATAAGAAGATTGACTACTTTGAAACGATATTTTTCATTTAATTGAAGATTATATAGGTATAATTTAATACTCCATTTAATTACGTTAAACATGTTTATTAACAATATAAAATGCTTATTTTGCTATTAAAAGTTAACACTAACACATTTTTTTTGTATTTTTAAAATGTGCAAAAACTAATTAGTCATATCGTACTTTTCACCTTTTATTTATAAAACGTCTATCAACATTTCAATTTTCTAATGATCTACCAATAAAAATTATCCTTTAAATAGATTTTAAATTGTTCGGATTTATAATAGATTTATCAAAGGTAATTGAAATACTAGCTCATATTATTTCATCGTGCGAAATGTTAATATGCAATTTGATTTCTTCGAATTCTAGCGTGCATTTTCATTTCAACGAATATGCACTTTTTATCAAACACAAATTAAATGCTTAAGATAGTTCAAATTTCTATTGAAATTGCATTCTGAGAATGCTTGATGCAACACAAATATTATATTTCTTTCGAAAAATTCAATTAGTTCATTCTATACAAATATTTTTTATCGTCGCTAATTATTGACATTGAACGCTCACGACGCGACCGAAAATTTGATCCCATATTTATTCGTCTCGTTAGCACAATCAACTCTGGCATAAAAGCACAGAATACATTGAAAAACCTCATTGAACACGTATCCACCATCAATTATCCCCGAACAATTCCACAAACGATCTCCTAAACTCCGCTAAAAATTAAGCAACCGAAACGTGCGAACTTCGAACAAACACCGCAAGTTAACGAACTCGCACTTGCGTATGCACTGCTAAACATCGATAATATCTAAGCTTTTGCTTATTTAGATCGATATCTTCAACTTGGAGCTTTCTCCGAATGGTTCATCTCATTCTTCAACTCCTTTTTTGGATCCGTATCGAGATGAAACGAGTCAGTGCACAATTTTTATGGACGCGATTTTCACACGGATCAGCTTTCGCCCGCATTTAAAGCGCACTATTATCGATTATATTCTCATTTATATTATTGATTCGATCGATTTTTGGATGCGGTATGTAATTCGGTAATGGTTTTATGTCTACGTGCAGGATTTCGAGTAAAAAAAGAAAGCTTTTTTATCTATTCGCAGCCGGTCTTTGGTCATATACAGAAGTATGCGCCCATAGTTTTAGTGAGTCATCAAAAAATGGACGTTAACCCGTCTATGGCCTGATTTACCTGTTTCAATTTTTTTTCCTCGATTCAAAATTTTATTTCTTCATATTGCTGAGTCGTTTTGTCAATTCTTTAGTAATGTTTGCGTTTATATATTTTCGTAATTGTGTCGCATTTTTTTTTATCTGATGCAATTTATGATGTCGCTTTATCAGTATGAAATCTTTTTATTTGTAATTGCTTCAAATGACACACTCGACGTATTCATGTAGTATTTTTTCTTGTAAGTGGGAGGAAATGAGACAAACATTTCGAAATTCAAATAATAGCTACTAGTGGTTGGGATTTATCTGTATGTTTAATTTCTGACAGCCATTATAACGCGAGCTATTCGTTTATCATTTGACGAGGAAAATACACATTTTCCTTCAGATCTTTATATAAATATTTATTATTTAAACGAATCGATGAAAACAGCAGTTATTTCTGTTATAAATTTCAATATCGACTTCCGTTCAAGGATCACGACTGCTCTCCATTACTTCAACAGAATCTTTTCATACTCAAACATTTAATCACTCAAATATTCATTTTTCCTATGATTTTTTATTCGACATGAATTATCGAATTATAGTAATCAAATCATTACTTAAACCATCGAATTGAAAACCAGCATGAGTGAATGGACATTAACTCTGCCACTGAAACACACCGATCTAACAGCGATTACACAAATCTCATTTAGGCTCACTTCATAAAAATATCATCAATAATATAAATACGCTAACGTGCATTTGTACGTTTGTCTGTACGGAATTTTGTATTGAAAATCATCAAGCATAAAATTCATCTATATTATAAATACGCTAACGAAGCTCGAAATTTTCAGCCACAGCCATGCCTCGAACCCGCGCGTTCAGTTTATTAGCCCGTCGCCTTAGCTCCGAGCTACCATCGTAATTACGCAATTGCTACTTTTAACGTATATATGGGATATTTTTTTATTTCACACATATATGGCAATACGAATTTGATTAATTCCGAACAATTTTGATACACTAGTCACTCTAAAATTACTTAACACGAAACGGGGTATCAACAGCCTACGCTCACCTTCGAGGGTTTCCGAGGCATAGAGAGCCTCACACAATCAAGAATCCCAGGTAAACACGAGGCTGGTTTCACCGTGTTACTTGATGGCCACTCTCGCCACAGGTAACCCATGGGTTCCCATGGCACTCGGGTGTCCCCTCGGCCTCAACCCCTCCGATCGAATAAATAACTTACAATCATCGTCGAAGACGCTTATCGTCGCTTTTCGAGATACGTATAACTGAAATGTTATTCTGGATGCGTTTGTGTTTTTTTTCGACCCCCCTTGCACTACGTTTATCGTACCGGGCGTGTGTTAAATACGGTCAATTATGCTCGCGGTCACGATGCGTAACGCGCTCGTGGGAATCTACCTGTTCGATTGTTTTTTTTTTGTTCTCTTTATGGAATTTTGGATGTTTGTGCATATGAATAATACGTTTATGTAAAGCCGAACACATATTGGGTCGACTGGTCGTGTAAATTAGAAAATTTCTTTATAAATTCTATGGTAACATCTAATGTCTTCAATATAAACGGACTGTTCTGATTTTTTCCCAATGATGACCAAATAACCGAAAGTAAGGAAATGTGGTGTTGGAAGTTCTGAAGTCGTTCCGTCACTCAACCATTGTTTCTAAAGTTGCTCATAATCAGATGATTTAATTATACATATAATACATACTCTTAAATTTAGGGAAATTTTAAATTCACCCTAGTAAATCTTAAATCTACCCTAGCTACGATGGCGCCTCTGGTGGCTAATTGTCGAAACCGACCCAACTGTCATACACTAGCGCCCTTAGTGGCTAATTTTTGCATAGATCCTAGAAATTATAACGAATGATCCGTAACGAGATCCTGAACTATATTATAATATTATATAATAATCTCTTGTAACAAACAAAATTAGTTTGACAGTTCGTTTGACAGTTGGGTCGGTTTCGACAATTAGCCACCAGAGGCGCCATCGTAGCCAGGGTAGATTTAAGATTTGCTAGGGTGAATTTAAAATTTCCCTAAATTTATTACTATCGCTTATGAAATTATTCTTCTCGGAACAACTTACCCCCGGTACTTCCAGCCCCATGTATTTTATTCAGTTTTGAATTTGAATATTTGGAAGTCTGATGGATTTTTTTTTTTAAAATGGTTCGGTTCGGGTCAGAAATTTTGCCGTTGTGATTCATGTCGGAAATGTGCGGATTCGCTTAAAATTTTCAAGGTTGAGAGCGATTTATAAAAACGTGCTGATTTGCATTTTTGGATAATTGCGCCATTTGTTTTTTCGTTTTTTTTTCTAGCTGTTAAAGGTAGCGCTAATTTATTGAATTACCTTTTGTCTTGTTCATTTTCATTAACACAGTCGTCATAGTTGAATATTCAAATATATAAAAATGATATTTGAGTTTTGCTCAATTTTATATTTGAACCGTAATATATTGCGCAATCAGAAACATAACGATGATTTCATAGTAAATATCGAATATGTCACTTTTGCCGATAATAATTAAAAAGACATTTAGTAGTACCGCAAATGAATTGTCAATCTTTAATCGTAGCTTAGAGTATAAAAAAATTCTATAGATAGATAATAACCAGAATCTACAAATTCATACCCTTATAAACTCCCCGATTGCCAATTCTTTTATACGGCTCTGTGCAATATATCAAACCTGAAAATTATTTTATGAAATTCTGACATAAGTTAAATTAATAAAATTACACATAATCCAATATTGATTTCCTTTTGTACAACCAAAAATATCCGAATTGCTCATACATTGAACTTTCGCACGCCAACATCCATTCGCAAAACGATCGAAATTCGTCACGAGCTTAACTCTCAATCCTGTTTCAATCCAACAGTAAAATATGTAACCGTGATTATACAGCCACGGTCAAGTTTTTCCCATTAGGCTACCTTCACACTCATCTCTCACTTAAAAATGGAACCATAAACAAGAAGAAAAGAGCCGACTTTGCTTATTTTCCAAAAAGCTCCATCTACGCTATCTAAACTTTCGTTCGCAAAATTCACTAGACATTCGCTCAAAATGGGTTTCCAAATGTGCGACAGGTAGCAGCAACGACATTTTGTCTCACCTAGGTTTAGATAAGAACTCTTTGTTCACCAAGTTGCCTCACCCTATCGGAAACCACCTTCAGTTGACACCCTGAACTGACTTTTTTCTCATAGTTCATAATTCAATTTTATATTATTCTATATGAATATAGCCTTACGAATCTCGTATGCCTTATATGCCTCCATGCGTGTTTCGTTCGTGACACAAATGCCGAATGCACGAATCAAAGGAGCTTCGGACTTCACACATGGAAATATGTAGTCACATTGCCGTTTGTCTAACTTCACGCTTTTCGGACATAAAATGTTCGGTTATCGAGTCGTTCAATCGATTCGATATACGAAATTACTCATTACGAACCAATGGTTAAATTTAACCGAACGCTTTTATCGGCGTGACTGTTTTCCGTTTCGTTGAAATGAATCAGGATATATTTTCGTAAAATCACATATCGATAATATTGCGGTCAATGGTAATTCGATTAGATTGTAGTAAAGTATACTGTATAAAATCGTGTATTTTCGTATTACACTTTCGGTTTCTGCGTTATCTCTTTTGTTTCTCATTTTTTTCATATTCACTCTTGTTTTCAACTTGGCGTTAAGTTAATTGTTATTAAACGTTTTCGCTTTTTTTTTGCGTTATCAGATGCCACATTAACGGCTTTTTATGGCAAACAATGCGTATCTGAGCGTGTTAAGTGTTTTCGACATTTTTCGTATAAATTTAGTTTTTTGTTCTCATTGTCAGTTGTGTGAAAGGATCATAATTTAACTCAACTTTATTAAAATGGCGTTCACTTATTTGAAACATACAATTTTGTATGTTATCTACATTCACTTTATATCAATAAGTCGGCCTAGTTAAATTCCAGCAACGCCAAGCAATCTATCGATGTCGAACACATTTGCAAAGGTAGAATATTATAATTCTTTGCGAAAATTTCCTTATTACCTTTGTATTTTTTAAACATTGTTGTTTTATAGGAAAATTAATTATAATTATTGAAAATAAAATGATTTCATCGAATAACTACACATGTGATTATCAATACTTCGAATTCTTTGAAAGTAATATGCATAAGGAAAACCAAACTTTTCCGAACAATAGAACGTAAATGTCGTCGATAAATTTTTCTTAGAGCACACATAGTGATTCACCAACAATAGAGAAACGTGTAAACCTCAAACGCAAAAGCTTAAAATCCATATGATATTCCGAAACATCAACACCTTACAATTAGTGGCCATTGGCATGTAAAGGGAAAGGTGGGCATGGATTGCGAAAGGAATAATTTAGTAAGAAAAAGAGAGTCATACCACATTAAGGGCATAATTAAATCATTAGATTCGACAATTATTTTAATTACTAGCGATCAACCCGTTGAATATATCAACACAGTTTTGTTGCGTTACATAGCCACACATATTAGCACTATTTTATAGTTAGATTAGATTCTGTCGACTACAACTGAGTGATGAAACGATCGATCTACTATATTATAAATACGCTAACGATGCTCGAAATTTTCAGCCGTGCCTCGAACTCGGATCATCGAGCGTGTATTTTAGATAAAAACTCATCGCAGAACTTCCATCCCCACTTTCTCCTATGTATCTTCCATGGCACAAAACATTGAAACATGACAATTTCAATCCCATAAAAATGCGATCCCATGCGAAAGTTCTAGGTGGTCTTTCAAAGCGATAAAACTGCAAAAAGAGCCTTTTTTTCGTTCATTTTTACGATCGATCCGTTCACGGTCTTCTTCCATTCTTCGTCCATTGTTTATACACGTCTTGTCCTTGCGTGGCATTTCATTTAATAACACGTAACTGATACGATAATCGTCCGATGCGAATCGCGACCCGCTCCGATATAATGGAGATCATCCTCTGCAGAATCGCCGATAAATCATTCGCTCGAAACACACTCTGCACAAGAGGACCGGTCGTTAATACGAGTTGTTTATTCGTCAACTCTTAAGCTAGGATTGTGTTGTTTAGATACGGCGATTTTGCCCCGTCTTATTTATTTGGCGATGTGAAGAAACATTAACTGTGTCTGATGCAAGAGTCGGAAATGAAAGAATCCTGTTTGTAGGTGACGCACTACTCGACAATTTTTGCAATCAGGAAAAGTAATGCGATTGGCACAGCTGCTGAATCATACAATGCTATTCTTAGAAGCCGAAGATTGCATTTTTAGGATATGTTCTTATTTTTTTTTTTTATCAATTCAAGAAATAATTTTGTCACAGACGAATAAATCGGAACAACTCACCCCCATTCGCTGACCGCTTGATACACCACTTGGCTTATTGGACGCGTTGCAATCGGGGAATGTCACCACGTTCGTGATATTCGTTTTGTCGAGCTCATCAATATTCAACATGACATGTCAACCGAAGCCGTCCGACCCGTTACTGAAGTTTTTTAAACCCGTGTGTGTGTTTTTTCGATCGATTTAGGCTCCACTCGCGTGTTTCCGAAGCGTTTATTGTAAAATTTTAGCAACGGTTGTTGAGCGTCTTAAATCACATCGAAGTTCGAATCCGAATTGGGCACTGAACTTTTTAAGTGGATTTTTAAGTACATTGGTGCTTTTTATATTGATTGATTTGAATATTTATGTACAATACTTAAGCGAAACATGAAATATTCAATTTTATATTCAAATCTGGAAATAGCTGTAGCGTTCTCTTCGTGAAAAACTAACGTGCTAATATTTTCTTCAAGCTTCTCTAATGAAATTATCACGTTTTTATGCAATTTCTTTCAGTCACGTTTCCTTCATTTATTTTATCTGAAAATAAAACTCAATCATTAGAAAACGGACAAAAATCAAAAAACCGAAAGACGAGCGTGGAAACGTCCGCGACGACGACATTTGCCTCGAGGATAACGACAAAGTCAACAATGCTTTCGGCGCGGGTCATGATCAAACAAACGCTTATTTCTTCTTTTTCCTATTTTCTTTCTTTTTTTGTTCATCCACCTTCCATACATACATAAAGAAGTATACACACATGAATTTTTTCTCGTCTGCTTCTGACTGTGCACTGGAAAACCGAGTGTCGTTGCACCTTGGTCGACTCGACAATGGTGGCCGTCGCGTATTTATGATACCTTTTAGCGTCCGATGATACGTTTTGTTATGTTCTCGCATTTAGAAGATGTTCGGAAGTTAACAGTGTTGATGGTCGCGTGTAAAACCGGCAGCGGTCGCTCCTAGGAATGCCTCGTTAGATTGGATTAATTGGAAGATAGGATGCGGTCTCGTGCACGTGTTTTTTGTTGTTCAGGTCGAAACCGCAAAAAGGTGTTAATTTATAGTCTGATGATTGTTTCTTTGAGTTTTAAATTCGTTATCCCATATGAAAAGGACGAGGGGTACAAGTGACTTTGCGGAGATTTCGAGAAAAGTGCGTTCAAATACCTACATGTATTGGGAGGAGGTCGACTGATTTGATGATATATCTCGGCACACGTTCCGAATTCGTTTATACCCTTTTGCCACCAAATAAATGAGCGTATATAGAAGCTGTACTCGAATGTCACTTGTACCCCTTGGTCTTTTCGGTAGTCATATGTGGATGTTGTTGAATAGTCTTGCGTGTTATTGAGTCGCATCGGTGACGTTCTTAAGATTATTGAATGTGTGATCTCGATGACTTGTGACCTATGCTTTTTATTGGTGTCGTATTTGCGTATGAAACGTGTAAACAGTTTATAAATCAGTAATGAATATTCTCGAGTAGATGTCGACGATTTTAGCCAGTGAAATTATTCATTGAGCAAATAGCGATGATCATCTTTTTTCTAATTATGAGCTCATTTGAACGCAAAAAAATGCTGTTGTGCTTATAAAAAAAATACGTATTCAAAAATACTCAATTATGAATTTCTCGAAATCGCAATGCAAAAAATCAATTTTGCTTGCATATGCATTTGCGCAATGTTATGAAATATCAATAGATCAACACGTACAGATATAGAATCAACTTTGCACCGCAGATTCGAATCAAATTCAACATCTCCATAGCCAAAGAGTCACCTTCGCGCAATTTACACATCGAAGATATTAAAAAGTTTTCGTAGGCACTTCACCACGGACTCCGCTCTGCAGCAACAAAACGACACATCGAAAAATGAATTCGACAAAAAGACCAGCGCGAGAACGAGAACAAGAAGAGCCACCAACCACCGCGAGAAGAAGAAGAAGAAACACGACGACCAGAAGAAGAAGAAGGAGGAGGAACAGCAGCACTTTCGATACACATGCACGTCGAATGGGGGCCGAAGAAAAATTTTATTATACATATAATAGTTTTACGAAGCGCGAGATGACTTGCACGTCTCGGTCTCGGCTTTATCTCACAATTACCATCGATCAGGCCGCGGAGCGTTCAGGAATGCGCGCCCGGGCCAAAGACTCCTTTGTGTTAAGCGCCGAGGGTTACCGGAGGACGCGTGAAAGCCTCTTTTCGTACTCCGGAGTCTGGATCCGGGGACTCGAGATCCAATTTGGCTTCTTTGAGGATGTTCTGCGATGGTCTGTCGAGGCAGTAGTTGACGGTGAAGGTGTTGCTGTCGTTGATTTGGAGGTTCTGTGATGCGTTTATATGCTGCTGCTGTAGTTGCTTCTGTCGCTCTGATGGTGGCGTCTAGTCTTTTTTCATACATTTTCAGTCATATCCATAGTTTAAGTCTTATGTATAGTCATTTTAGCCTTTACCTTTTTTCATGTATGCGAAAAAAGGAGACAAAAATCGAAAAAGGTAAAGGCAGCCTGAGTAACAGTGGCAGCGTGTAAATAAATGATCCTCGTTTGTTGAAAGTTATTTTACCAAGAATTGCATTATTTGTTTTTCAACTGACTGATTGTAAAATAAATAATAGATATCATTCAAAACATGGTGAAACTAAAGATCAATATTTCAATAATATGACTGAAAAAGTCAATCAATCTTACAGACGATTACTAAACTACTAAAACTCCAATTGACATTTGCCAGCTCTAAGTCTATCTTATGATTAAGTTTTCATTACTCTATCACTTAAATTGTGATGAAATTCATCATGCGATGATACTTAACCTAACAATGAATTCTCATAACCTGCAGTCTCCTTTACCCAAATCAAGCCGCTGATTGCCATTTTCTGCCTATTTTTTCAATAGACTCCTTCAGAATGTACATATGTACGTCAATTGAATTGAACTTATTGCTCAAAAGCTCTGGGAGTCTGTAATGTACACCCTTCACAATTGCATGTGCTATTTCTGTCATATGTGGTTAATGACTGTAAAGTGTCATTATGTGTGGTTTGAATCGAATTGACGTGTTGTTCATTGAATTTTATTGTTTAATGAGCGTTTGAATAGTCGATATCATGTACAGGAATTATTGCGTTACGGTGTAATAAATATGTGATGCAACGTGTTCTGCGTATCCCATTCGATTGAACGTCACATTTTGACTCATTAGCAAATAACCCAAATTATTACATTCGAAAAAAATCCTATTGAAAATACAAAAAAGTAGAATTCCCATCATATTTATTCATTCGACCGGTTGAAATGTTTAGCACCGATACGTTTCAATTTACTCAGTTTTCCATCTCAGCCGTTGCTATACGACCGAAAAAAAAGCGATCGAACCAAAAATGGACATCGTTATTTAAATTTATACATTTATCGCAACTCATTCGGATAAATAATACACATACTGATCGATTCATGCGAAACCAATTTTCCACACGTTCATAAGGTGTTTTATGCGTTTTATCGTTTATAAATTCAACGCGCGGAATGAAAACCTTTCAACGCGCGCACATACGTTATTTTTTTCCCCATCTTTCGAATAATACATTATTCAAATTCAAATATTGTGATAAAAATTCGAATATCTCGACGAGAACATAATATATTTCCATATTGGCAAGTCTAAAGTGCATTGTCCGTTCGCTCGGACGCCCACTCGCTCTTCGTCCAGCTTCGGGATAATGTGATCATTTCATTTTATAGATTATCACTTTTTTTTTAATCAAACTTTGATTCGATAGTAAATCTCGAATTATTTCAATTCGAACGAATCGAGCATTCATTGTTTCGCACTTTATGGATCGTAAACGTTCGAGAATTCATCTCTCGGCACGAAAGTATGTCAAAACAGCGATATACGCCAATGTGTATTGTCAACAGAGAAAATGGCTAATGCAAACTTTGTGTGCATGTCTTCGTGTATGTATGTTTTTTTTTAGTCGACTGTTTGCCGTACGTGCATGAATTATTCGCGATATTTATAATCGTGATTGTCATAAAGCGTCTTCATTATCTAAACGTTCTTCGTGTCTTGGGAACTTTTTACGATCGGGGTTTTATCTTCTGTGCGACACGGTTTTATCTGGCGTAGAAAATAGCATTTACTTTTGTGTGATTGTGCATTTTTATTGTGACGGTGGTTTAAGTCATTTCTTTCGGTTTTTAAGTCGAGACTTCGGTAGACTTAAAATCGAAAATGAAACAACACGATGAATATAATTCTTTCATTCTATAAAAAAAAAAGTTTGAAATATGTACATATATTACTTTATAAGCTAAACTATTTTTGTATTCAGCTGATGACTTATATCCCTATCGTAATCATGGACACAAATAAGGAACTAATAAAAAGATTTAGAATCCAAAAATTAATCATTTTTCTATTTGAATAAAGATGCATATAAAATAATTTACTGCTAATCAATTCAAATTTAAAAATCTATTTGAAAAAATATAAAAACATCCATATTATTTTGACTCATTTGACAAATAATATATTAAATTCTTATACAATGAACGTATTTTATAAAAAAATCGTAAATCTCAAAAAGAATTTTTAAAATGGAAAAAAATGCAAGAGATGCCGACCCCATATTCGGCACGTTGGTGAATTTTTTAATTCCGAATTTTCGACTATGGTAACCCTCGACCTTTCGAAGATTTGCAACGTCGATGGCTAACGTTGAAGATGCATATTCGCGAATGTAACGAAACCAGTTTCCAATGCAGACAGAGAAAGAGGAACGTAGCCGTGCAGATTCTGTCCATAAATTACATTACACGCACTCCACAGAGAATGAAAAATTCACAATGTGTCAGGACATCAAATGCCAACGATATATTTTATCAATACACTAATATAAAAATATATTCGAATACATCTACTAGTAGTATGTTTGCTTTCCGATAGAATTCTTCAGCTATTCCTGATATATTTGCTTACACAAAACTAAATTTGATATTCATATTCTTTAAATGAAATCTATTTGATTTTAATATATGTATTTATTTTGTTTTAGAAAATTGGGACTCGAATTAGTTCCACGCGAAGGCTCTAGAGCAGTGCAACCCGGAGAATGTGGCGCTGTTAAATTGTATCGAGTTCATTTGTCCAGTTCTGAATCTGTTTTGGTATGTAATTTTTTTTTCAGAGTTTAAAAGATCTATTTTCTCTTTCTGAATATTTTACAAATCCAGTTTACATTGCCATCTTTGTAAAAATACATAAAATGTTAAATTCACATCTATTCCTATTTTAAAAATGTTTCCTAGTTGATAAACTGAGAAATATAAAAGGAATAAGCAAATCAGTAATAACTGATTTATGGTTCAATCTTGTTGACCTAAGTATATTTTTGAAATTATCAAATTTAAAGTTTCATTTGTTTTTTTCAGTCGGGCACTTTGCGTCGAGCCGGCAGTCAAGGAGGACCTAACACAACTACCACAAATACAAGTGCTAATAATGCAAATAGTCCGGCTCATTTATGGTGCTGTGCAAGAGCTTGTGGTGCAGGAGGTGGAGCACCAGCACGAGCTCTTCTCAGTCTTTACGATAGCCGACGGCAAGCATTTATATCTGAACGATTTCTTATACGCTTGGATGCAGATGGCTTCAACAATTATCTTGATAAACTACACACAAACTGTGCTATATTTACTGTAAGTGCTAATTCCAAACTTATAATTAATACTTCCTGAATCAATGTTGGTAATTTTATGATTATTTTAGGATTTGGGAAATGCTGATTCAGCGAGAGATTGGTCCAGAGAATTGTATCTCGTTACTCAATTGGTAAGAGTTGGTAGAATACTTTCGACAGATGGAGCTCGTCGTGCTGTTGCCACTGGTGTTTCAGAAAGTTACAGACGTCCTTTAGGGGCGGGAGTTTTATCCTTACATGAAATATTATCGACAGGATTTCAAGACGAAAGAGAATATAACTTCAAGGTATTTCCTAAAATTCTGAAAATATAAAAGCAAAAAGTATTTTGATATATTTTAAAAATATATTACTATTTCAGATATATCAATGTGAAGAAAAAGATTTTCATCAACTACATGAACTGATCATAAAAAAACAGAGCAACAAATACAGTATTCTTTCTGGTCATCCGAATAATCTAGGTTTTTTTTTTTCTGCCTAGTATCAAATCAAGTATTCTCGAGCAATTCTACAAAAATAATGTCTTTTAGGTATGGTCGTGTCTCTCAAATTATTGAAAGGTGATATAACTAATGTTGCAACTGGAGGCGGAGGAGTTAGCCCTGCTGGGGCTGTGCGTGCCTGTAAAATTGGATTTCCAGATGTTATAATGCCTGGTGATATTAGAAACGATCTCTTTTTGACACTAGAAAGGGGCGAATTTGAAAGAGGTGGCAAAACTACTCCTAAAAATGTTTTGGCTACAATATCTGTGTATGATGCCTCTGGTGCTCTCATAGAAGTATGATATTCAACATTTTATACATTAATTTTGATAGATTAACTCAAATTAACCATTTTATGATCAATTTCAGGATTGTGTATATAGTGCTGCGGGTGCAGAACCTGGATCTCAACACGATGCCCCGTTGCTTTATCACAACAACCAACCAGCATGGCAAGAAGCACTAAGATTAGCTGTTCCATTAGATAGATTTCCCACTGCACATTTACGCATAGATTTCAGACATTGCTCCAGTGAGTTTTGATTTCCATTTTTCTATTGTTTTGATGTCAGAAAATATATTAATCTTGTGAATTGTAGCTAGAGATAAAGGAGAAAGGAAATTATTTGGGTTTGCATTTGCACGTCTAATGGAAGAATGCGGTGCTACAGTTAGTGACGGTCAACATGAGCTTTACATTTACAAATGCGAAGATCCTATGAGGTTAATTGGATTTCATTAAATTTTCGTCATTATAACATTTCGAACAAAAAATAACACAAGATTTTTTCAGATTGGTTAATGCAAGTTATTTAAATTTACCTAGCAGTTCAAAGGATGGAAACTTCAATAAACAATCGAGCAGTGATTTGCATTCATTTTCTAGAAGTAACAAAGAAGTTGTTATTATAAAAAGTTTACTATGTTCAACAAAACTCACTCAAAACAGTATGTTATTATATTTTCATACCATTTATTTTTTACTGTTCTTTATTAAAAAAAATGCTTTATAGGTGATTTATTGGCATTGCTTCAATGGCGAGCACATCCTGAAAAAGTTCAAGATACCTTATTAAGAGTTTATCAACTAGGTGATAAACTACTATGTGAAGAGTTAGTAAAATTTCTTCAAGATGTTTTAGATGCACTTTTCGCTTTATTTTCAACTGAAGATGGAAATAGGTGAATATATAGTAAATATGTACATAAATTTTAATGATTTGAATAAAAAATTGATTTAATTATTATTTTTCAGCACTCCACATTCAGGAACAGTATTTCTAGTTTTAGTGTCAATCTTTAGTTTACTCGATGAGAGTAAATTTCAGCATTTTCGACCTGTAATGGATGCTTATATTGATAGTCACTTTGCTGCAGCTTTAGTTTACAAGTAATTTTCATCTTCATTATTATTAGTACCGAAAGATAAATAGTTAATATGAATGACATTCATGTTTAATTTCAGAGGTTTGCTCATATCAGTACAACATTGTGCTGAATGGGCACAAGGAATGGAAAATCAAGATCCCATAAGGAAATGTTTCCGTTCCTTGGGAGTTATACTTAAATTTGCTGTACAAAGTAGGCGACTTTTTGCTAGAGCTAATGGAGGACAATATGAAGATAGTTTTAGAAAGGAATTGAGAGCTGCTGCAACTGCATTAGCTAATATGCTTAGACTTCCACCAACAGATTCTACGTTATCAGCCCAAGTAATTTGTGATATTATTCTGTCTAAATCGTGTAAAATTTAATAAACTGAAATAAAACAATTGTTTTATTAGAGGCTAGATTTAAAAAAAAATCAATTTTCAGGTTTCTTTGTTAGGATCTTGTGGTGCTGTAATGGAACAAATAAGTGAAGCTCTTGGTCCTGCTGAAGGTGCTCGAGCTGCAGCTGCTTTATTGGATGCTCCTCAACCAGCACCAACGTGCCCTCCAGCTTTAGCACGAGCCCGTCTTCATGCTGCTCGTCAATTAGTTGCTACAAAATTGTTTACTAGTGATGACGGTATACATGTTGTTAATTATTTCAATTCATCATAATAATATTACAAATTAAACTAAATTATGTAATTTTAGAAGCCTGCAATATTTTGCTCACTGCTATATGCCGTCATGTACGAACACATTTACTGAAACGTGATGAACTTGAAGAATGTGCTGGATTACTCGGTGATGTTATTTCAGCACTTTATGAATACAGAGAAGAAAATAAATCAATATCACCAGCTCATTTAGATGTGTTGTGTTTGGGTGTTTTCAATGCCCTCATAGATGCTTTGTTAAATTTAGTGGGACGTACAACTCAAGTTTTGGTAATACAAAATACTACCTACTTCGTAAAATATGTGTTTATTTCAACTATTGAATTCTTTTTTTATATTTTCAGGGTTCATTAACTTCATGTTTATTGGGCCTTTTGGAATTAGTGGGAGCAACCCAATTCAAAAAGCTATGTGATTCACTTGCTCACAAACCACTTAAAGACTTTTTAATGAGAACATTTTTATTGTTTACTAATTTAGTAGAACTCGAGGTTATAATCTAATATTGTAACATAATATGATTATTGAAAATTGATTAACTCATTTTCAATTTGTAGGTATTTCCAAATGATTGGTTATTGATGAGGATAAGCGGCTGTGCTGCGCTTTTGCGAGGCTTACAACTACTAGCACCTCCGTTACTGAATTTTTTTTTGGGACCAGATCCACCTTTTGATCCTCAAGTAAGAATATAGTCAAAATCTTCTTTGTGATCAATTAATTGGTTTGTTAATCTATTTTGAATTTATTAGGTTTGGAGTGCTTACTTGGGTGCTTTAGTGAGATTTTTACGACAACCGGCACTACAAGTTGAATCATGGGGACGAGGTTGGCGTGCACCATTACAACATGCACATGGCGATCTTCGTGTTCCAGCCGCGTTACATTTATTATCCATGTGGTCTCATCTTGGTAAGAATTATTATTATTGAGATTAATCCTTTATTTTTTGATTTATTGAAATTATTATCAATCAATTCATAATATTTTAGGGGATCAAAAGTTGGTATTGGCTGGTGAAATGGTGGGACCATTGTTAGAAGTTACACTTGTAGCAGAGTTACGACGAGCTGCACTTGGAGCTTTAGTTGATCTCATGGCAAGAGAACGAGCGGCTACTGGACATGCTAGACGCTTAGAAGCAGCATTGGTTGACCGTCTCGATACGCTTGTTTCAGATAACAAAGCAGATGATGAATATCGCAGATTGTTCAACACAATGTAAATTATTTTCATTCTATTAAACTAGTAGACTGTATCATTATTTCATAAAGTAGTTAATCATATGTATACACATACTTAGTTTTTGATTAGTTCAATAGAAATTTTTTTTATTTGAATTTCACATTAGTAGAATCAGGGCCACTGAGAGAAAATCTGGATGATTTGCATACCCTGTACTCTCACTTTCACTGGCCCAGAGTAGAATTGCTGCATTGAATATTTCTTTTTCCATCAAAAAATATCATTTATCGATCGATTTGATAGCCATTTAGATTAAACTATTTTCCTATTTATATACAAGTCAACATGCTATTTAATATTTCATGCTTGACTTGGATTGTATACAGGGAACATCTCAGTGCAGTGTAAGTATGAAAAAATCAATGAGCTTTTTTGCATGTTTTATTACATACTGTACTAAATAAAGTTAGAATATTTTGATATTTCTCATTTAATAATAAAAATTTTTACTAAATTAGGTTGATGGAAAGAGTTCAGGCCGAAGAAGGTGGTTGGCGTGAAGCAGGAGCAGCATTTGTGGGATGTGTCACTCGATTACTAGAAAGACTCTTAGATTATCGTTCGGTACTTCAAGGTGAAGAGAATAGAGATAAACGAATGGCATGCACAGTGAATCTCTTGGTGAGTAAAAGCATTGAATTAAATTGAATATATGACAATTTCATAATGAATATTGAAAACATATTTATTGTTTTAGAATTTTTATAAAAATGAAATAGATAGAAAAGAACTTTATCTACGTTACATATATCGCTTACACGATTTACACATGGCAGCCGATAACTATTCTGAAGCCGGTTATACGATGAAGGTTAGATATGTGGATTACATTTGAATTTTATCTAATATGGATAATATTTTTAACCCATATTTTACTATTTTCAGTTGTATGCAGATATGTTAAGTTGGGATAGTTCTAACACAGTTGCGGATCCTAATCATCCCAATACTCCTGAATGGGAGCGGAAAGAAATGTTATATCACAAAATTCTACAGTACTTTGATAGAGGAAAAGTAATATATTTTTCAAAGCAGTCTTGAATTTTTCAATTAGATTTTAAATGAAATAACATCAATTTATTTTATAAAACTTTTTCAGTGTTGGGAAGCTGGTATACCTCTGTGTAAAGAACTAGCAGAATTATACGAAACGAAACTCTATGATTATGGAAAACTGGCTCATGTTTTGAGAACAAGAGCAAGATTTCATGAACACATACTAACTCAACTACGACCAGATCCTGAATACTTCAGAGTCGGTTATTATGGGCAAGGATTTCCTCTATTTGTCCGAGTATGTTCTTGAAAAATTAGTAATTTACATAAATTCATAGACTTATAGTATTAAGAGCATTTTTTTTTCTTTAGAATAAACAATTCGTATATCGTGGATTGGAATATGAAAGAATTGGTGCATTTACTGCTCGCTTACAAGCTGAATTTCCTTCAGCTCAAATTCTAACCAAAAATTCTCCACCTGATGATAATATTCTAAATTCTGACGGACAGTGTATGTTTCAATTATTAATATTCTTTAATTTTTGTAAATATTTCATATGTTTAATCTACTTATTTTTCTAGACATTCAAATTTGCAATGTTCGTGGTGTAGCAGCACCAGGAGCTGGTGGTTTAGGACCTACAGCACCCGAAGTATTAACTCGCCATTATCAAGCACATCATTTGAAAACCTTTCACTGTGATAGACCAAAGCACAAAGGACCAATCGATAAGGATAATGAATTTAAGGTATGGCAATTCACAGGTATACATAATTTCGAAAAATTATATTAATAATTTAATGATATACTTGTATTCAACAGAGCTTATGGATAGAACGCAGTACGTTGGTTGTAGAAAATGAGTTGCCGGGCATATTACGATGGTCTGAAGTGATTCACCGTTCTGTAGAAGAACTTGCACCAATTCAAGTAAAAATTTGTTTTAATTTAAACTGAATTATTTTTCAAATTATGTAATTACACTTTTACCTATTTTAGTATGCTTGTGAGACAATGGAAACTGTTGAAAAAGAATTGAGACAATTAGTTGCTCTTTACACTGCCGAACCGACTCGTAACATTAATCCATTCTCAATGCGACTGCAGGTGAAAATATTTATATTAAAGCACTCTTTTTGAATAATATATTTGTACTTTTATCATAAATATCTTAACTTTTTTTCAAAATAGGGGATTATTGATGCAAATGTTATGGGAGGACCAAGTAAATATCAAGAAGCATTTTTGTGCAACGAATTTGTTATAAAATGGCCCAAACTTAGCGGAGAAGTCACACGATTGAGGAATTTACTTGCTGCTCAAGCCCGACTTTTAGAGGCTGCTCTCGCATTACATGGAAGGCTTGCTCCTATTAGCGTTCAACCTCTTCACAGGTATATGAATTTAAATTTAATTTTAATTTTAGGTTTTTTTTATTAGAAACGCTTATTAACATTGTACCTTTTTTTATTTATCAGACGTCTCTTAGAACGTTTCGGTCAACTAAAACAATCTCTTGGTCCCATAACAAGAGTGAAGCGTCAGCAATCTGAAAGTATTGTAAAGTAAGTTATAACTTTGGAATTAAAACAAATGAATGTCATTTTATGCAAAATTACTTGAACACTACATTATATTTTCAGTACGCCCTTGCCACCTGTACCCGTTGAACGAAGAGCTCAAAGTCTTCAATCTGAATTAACAGAATCTACTCACAGTGAAGATTTACATGTTTACACTAAGCCAATTGTATAATATATCAATTTTACATTTTTTATAGGAATCAGGATTTGTGTTTAATTGTTTATCTTTTTTTAGTATTTCCCAGAATCATCTGAAGGAATTTCGCCCCCATTGCGTCCTCCAGCTAGGCATTCGAGGTTAATGATATAATTTATTTAATTGTGATTTAATATTTTGAATATTGCATGTTTCTGTTATAATAAACCCTTTCCCAAAAAAGTTATATACATTTTTGACAGCTATAATTTTTTTCAATTTCTTTATAAAAATTGTTTAAAATTACAGAGAAGTAGAAAATGGGTTAATGTCTCCACCACCAGATGCACCTGCACCTCCCCTTCCTCCTAGAAGCAGTGGTTAGTAGCAATTTCATGATTATTACATACATTATATTTGCAATATTATAATTTCAATTATACTTTAATATAGATAAAAGAGCATCTATGGATAACGTTCCACCAAACATACCCAAAAGAATTCACAAGCATCAGCAGCCAGACGACAATAGTTCTGCTTCCGTAACTCCTGATTTAAGAGACTCCGGTATATCAACAGCGAGCTTGAGTGAATTGACCGGTGCTTTGACAAACTTGACTTATGAAGAATACAACTCGGCATCAGCCGGACACTACTATTCGGATTCTCTAGATTTCAGCAAAACTTCAGAGCTAAATGGAAGTTTTGCTCATGCCGAAGCCGTCAATGCCGGTTTCAAGCTTGATCCTTTCCTCAATATGAAACCAAATAATGAAGATGCAGACGATGGGCCACCTCCGATTCCGCCTAAGATTGGCGCAATGGAAAGGAGTGAGAATGGATTAGTTATCGATAGCTATACCATGTCTAGATCTAAAATTCAAGAGAATGAATCTGAGACTATTTAAATTTTCCTAATATACATATTATGTTTATACATTCCTATATCTCACTATTTTGTTATTCTATGCATCGTGTTTTGATATTTTTTGGATTATTTGAATGAAATTATTATTGAATTTTGAAAATATACGTATATAAACCGATTTTAACAAATATGTATATTTTCATAGGTAATTTTATTGTTTGACCACTAAGTTTTAATATTTTTCAATTTATCAATTGACTTTATTTTAATTATAATTACTTCATGATTTTATTAATGTTGATGATTCAAATGATAATTTCTTATAGACTGATAGGCTTTCTATATATTTAATTAAAAATTGAAATTATTATAATGCTTTTTACACTTATACAATAATCTATTTGTGAGGGTTACGTATTTTCATAATTTTTTTGGACTTCTTTTACATCTCTCCTAAATATAAAACTTTATTGAAAATATTATGCAATTATTATCGATTTTGAAACGTTTTAGTGTGCCAATGTAAACTAAGAAAATAATATCATACTGCTGATGAAAATTAGCGACAAAATAAATTTTTCGTCCATTTCTGCAATATATTGAAGCATCGAATTTTTTTGAATTGATCAATTTCAAAAATAAGGATTTAAAATTATCGCACAATTCTTAAATTACTTAATTTTATCCTTTTGCTTATTTCTATTCTTTATAATACATAGATCTGAATCTGTGAAAGTATTTATCGATAGGAATCAGAATCAAACATTATAACATTTCCTTCATTATTGTCTTAAAAAAAGTATTTTCCGTTTTTTATACTTATTACTGTTTCGAGAAATATTTTTTATGGATCTCAAATATATTTTCTTAACACAAAATATATATAAATTTATATTAAAACGTATACATTTCATTATGAACTTTATTGGAAATATACCTTTTTTAGGTTAATAGAACTTAAGTAGTGTAGATAAGTGTTTCATCTACAAATGCACAATTGTGTCTACGTACATATAATATTTATCGTAACTTACAAAAGGCTCGATTGAGAAAACCCCTTTAGTAAAGGCTCAGTGATGTTTTTTTCAACGAGGAGGCGTCATATGGACTAGGTTGTGAAATTTTAATGTCCTTTTGAAATTTGTGAACTGACTTGATTTTATATTGGTGTATTTTGCATGTACGCGTTTGTGTGTTTTGTTCGGTGCTGTATTTGAAATTAATATCATCAATTAAACGAGATTTAATTTTTTTAATAATATAACCCTATTTCCATTTGAATGCAAAATTAATAGTGTGTTGTGCTCAAACTATTATATCATTTTTTTCTGGCATTGATATAAAGTTTCACATTGAAATCAGGTTTTTTCTTATTTATCAAAACTAACAGTTGTTTTTTTTTAATGAGAAATTTTACACCTAATAAGTACAATTATAGAATGATTTTGATTGTAGTCAGAGTGTATGATGTGTCGTAATATTAAAATAATGCAATGTTGCCAGAAAAATACTGTACTAGAATTTTGAATCTCAAATTACTCTATGTAATTTTGTATTTCAATACTTCAAATTTTGATTCAATTTATTGTATGTAAATATCTTATAGATATACATTCTTAAAATCTGTGTTTTAAGAATAGAATTTTCATTTTCTCCTTCCAAAATATTTCTATTGAATATTATTGCGATTTGTGCAATATTTTATTATAGTTACTTTAAAAATGCTTATTTACAAACAAATAAGATAAAAATGAGATTAGTTAATCTTCAAATTTTGGCTGCAATAGTATAATTCAATTTATATTTTACTACCTACTAGTTCATAGTTAAACATGCATCTGAATAATTGACTAAATTAGCATATTTTCAGTATTAATATTAATACTATTAGTACTGTATTCTGTAAAAGAAATTGTTGTATTTATACAATATAGATTTGTTATCCATTTTCCGTGTTTACAACTAGATTTTACATTATTTTAATGATAATGAATCTTACATTAGTCATTGAAGAACATGAAGTACTAATAATTAATAAGCTCACCTTTTGAAAATATCTGTGAGATTTACATTTGTACTTCGAAATATGGATAAAAGTCTTTGTTACGTATAAACTCGAAATACTTTTTATTGCTCAATGGAGTTTTAAAATCCAATCATAAAAAGCAATTCAGTTAAAATATAAATAATCTTATAGTGACTGGTACAATTATTCAACGAACCAATTTTTTCAAGTATGTAACAATATTGATACAGCACAACCTATTTTCTTTAGACATTGTATATAGGATATATTTTCAATACTTGATTGTCTCCATGATTCGATATGAATCTTATCAGCAATATATTTTTTGTATTTTATATTAATAGATAATCTTACATGATGAATAGAATATTGATTTTCAAATTTAGATATTTTAATTTTGTCGAATCGTTAGGTGATCAGCTATTTATTATAATATAATATAGGTCGTACGAACTAGAAATATAACTCTCTGACCTCTGTATGGTACTTCAGTCTAGTGTATGTGTGTTGTTCGATAGTGTGACGAGTTCAATAAAAAGTATAATCACTATAAATGTCATATTGTATTTTTCTTGTGTATCGTTTTGAAATATTTATATGTATTTGAATAGTATGATTTCAATTATTAGTGGCAATATACATTTGTTATTAACACACTTGCTATTCTATAGAGCTAGTTAAACGATGGTAGCTTAATTTCCGAACGATCGGTTCAGTGAAATCCTGGTGGAATGGGAACTTGTGTTCATTTACATAATATATTAACTATGATAAATTTACATATGTATATTTCATCTTTGTTAATCTCTATACTCTTTTTATTTTTATATATTAGTGAAGCGAAAGACATAAGATGCATTTATATCGAAAAAACATATACGTATACTTACCCATACAAAGCTGTGGTTATGTACTATACAGAAGTAATAGAAAAAAAAAGCTTACCACGGAATCAATGGAGAATTATAATTGAACGTATTCGATAAAGTTACAATGAAAACCAGAGCCTTGTAATACGTATATTTGAAGCCGTTTGTTTCCCATCTCCGTAGCTTTGTATTTGGATGTGTACTTGTATTTTGTGTGAATGCATATTTTCTTACTATTGATATTAGTATATGTTTAAGGAATTTATCAAACTTAGCATTAAAAAAATGTTTTATGATTAATTGTGTATCAACAAAAAAAGTTGTAGATTGTACTAAATGATGTACGATGTTCGCAACTAATACAACATAATAAATAACTAGTCATTCGTAAGATATAATTTGTCGTTTTATTCATAATATTTTTTACATAATAATCGAAAATAAAATATCACAATGATTCCCTTAACCGAATAGATTCATGTGTGAATATCTGAAAATTTTCCTCAAATTCTGTATCACCTTTAACATAACCTTACTTAAACATAACCTAAAAAAAAAATCTAAAATGAACATCGCAGTACGAAGCTAGTGCGTTCAACCTCGACAATGCGCAAAGTAAACGTGGAAGTTTGTTTCGCCGGCGAAAATCACAATCACGACAATAACAATAATCAGAGGCCGTGTTGTGGTTGCGCTTGCGCACTGATTGCGGATGATTGTGGGGGTAGCCCTGTCGCGCCACGTACACGTCAGGGTGGCCGGCCTGCGCCGTTCGCGCGCTTTTTTCGTGGTGCGCCGTCGTGACGCAATATTTTGCAGCAACGTAATTACAATGTTCGCGGCGAGACGTTCGCAACCGCCATGCCAGTGGCGTCTCGTCTTGCATTTTCAAACATAAAAATATTTATTTCGAATCTATTTTGCTTTAAATTCAAGATTTTGAAACTGCTTGATTTGACGAATTTGCTTAAACTATTTAAGCACAAACTTTCATTCGTTAGTTACTTAACTCGATTATTAAGTAGCATCTCTATAGAATTTGAATTCATCAATGATAAGAAATACATATAATTAGCAATAAAAATTCTATAGGAAAGTAACATTAACTGGTTGCTAAGTTACACTCGAGTTGAATAATTAACGATAGAAAATTCTCATCATAATTGTACATCGTTAATATATATTATCACTCAATTCTTAGTTGAAATAAATTTTTTATAACTATTTTGAAAAATAATGAAAAAAATCATTACTTACCTTACTTTTATTCTATTCATCTTATATTAAATGCTAAAAAAGTCCCAGTGTCATCATTACAAATTAACACTATTTTCACATAAAAACATAATTAATGAATTTCATTTATTTTCATTCTCTACAAATGAAATAACGAAATGCTTCATATTACAACATGAAGAACATTCAATGAATTTCCAACTGCCTGACGAATCTTCCAAAAGAACGGTGAAAAACCTCAAAACGACACCTTCTATGACAAAAGCTTCTTTCGTCACATGGAAACCGGAAGGCTCCCGACGAGAAAAATCGATTAAAAACGAGACGAAAACAATGCGAAAGCTCGGACAATAATAATAACGTTGACGAGGCACCATTTTCCGATAGGTGGTCTCCGCCCCCTGTAATAAAACGTCTCGTTATGTGGGTTCTTGGGCCGGCGGCGAACATCGTAAGTAACGCACACCAACCGACAATTTCGCCACAACCACCACAACCTTCACTCCTATTGCACTTCCTGAATCGTCTATAATACAGCCTTAACTAATCCTCGTTGATTTTCAATTAATTCCCAATACAAAAAGTAGAAACTTAAGTAGAGAAAGTATTGCTTTGGTGCAACTTGAAAAAGTAATCGTTACTGATTTCAGGATTCATAATAAATATGTATTTGATTTTTTGAATCTATATGATAGTTGATTGTGCACTAATTCAATCAATGTATGGGTCATAAAAAAAGTTTTGAATGAAAAATGTTTGATCTAACCCAATTTATCTGATTAGAATTTATAGTTAGGATGGGGGTTGGATCAAATTAGAATAATGTTATTCGTAAAATAGAAAAATATATTAATCGTTCTGTTATTTTTATAGTGGAGTAATTTCAGCACTGTGCTACGGAGTTGGGTCGTGTAAATTCACAATATAGAAAAATCTGATCAATATAATAAAATGTACGATGGATTGAGAAGAGTATCTTGGATGAGGATGCGAAGTGATCGAATCAATAATTTTCAAAAAAAATATTCTTTAAATTTTAAATTACAAATTCTGTTGTATGCTTATGAAACACTAAAAAAACTTCCAGATTTCATAGCTAAAATATACCTTACTAAATTACAACGAAAATCATTCGAAATCAAGCAAAGCTTTTTATTTCAATTCTTCGGTGATTTCAGATGAAATCTCAAAATGTTTATTTATATATGAATTTTAGGATCTTCCCTCATCCTTCAACGCTATGTATCGATCCATCGATCCACGAAGAGTACTGGTGCATCAGCTGATTTTGTCGAAGAACTCGTCATTACGATGACTCCCAGTCATCGACAATTCGCACTGACCGCCATTATCAAAGAACGTCGACTCCTCGTGCAAACAACCAGTCAAATTGATCTGCAACACACAATATAACATTTTTCGTCTCGTTTTCATTAAAAAGTAAAGACCGAGATGCCAATTAGTTTCTTTCTGATTCGATTGAACTTGTACATAAAATGTAATGAAAACGACTCGAGTTTCTTTGTATTTTATATAAGAAATAAATACAAATATAATGGATTACTAGTTTTTTTTATAGAATTATCTACAAGTAAATCAGAGACCTGGAGAGTAGCATAAAATTATATCTGTTTTCATATTTTTAGATTAACTATTACATGCGTTCTTATTTTATCTAATACGAATAGCTAAAATAAAAGATTTTCAAACAAAATTTTGTACCTACGAGTTTTATTATTTCTAAAATGCGATAATAAAATTAAGTTGTATGAGGGACTAATTGTTGGAATTATTAAGATAGAACTGAATCTTAACGAAAAAATAATAAAACTTTTATTTAATCAATCACAATACTCAGTTGTTTATATACCACCCAAAGAAAATCCATGAAAGTGTACTAGGTATTAGAAATTATTGAAAAAAATGCCAAATTTTGCTATTTTAGCATATTGAAAAAAAATCAAAATAATTCTATAATATGAGTACAGCATCTTATGAAACCAATTTTTACAGCAATTTGAAGTCTTACTACCAGGATATGGAGCAATTGCTTCTTTAAGCTACATACTTTCCTTTAGATCTGCACGAATCAGCTTCAGATCTTCAGAGCACAAGCTTTAAGCACATCTTACAAGATTCGTATAAGATTCTCATTTACTCTACTTTAACAACAGTATAGATCTAAAACAAAGCAACCTCAAATCGACAATCACTCCAGATCCCTACTTACCACAACTATACATAACAAAAAGACCGAATTTTCTTAACGAAATAGAAGCCATCACATAGCAAATCTGAAGAGCTTAGGTTCCATACACACCTAATAAGATTCTCATTCTCATTTACTCTACTTCAACAATACTTTAGATCTAAAACAAATCGACCATTAGGCACACCAAATCCCTACTTACCTTGACTATACTTAAAACAAAAACCGAATTTCCTCAAGGACCCGAAACGGAAACCTCAAAATCCTTCACCTGTCGATCGCTCAGCCTCATCCTCAACACAATCGAAGCCATCACATAGCAAATCTGAAGAGCTTAGGTTCCATACACACCTAATAAGATTCTCATTCTCATTTACTCCAACAATATTTTAGATCTAAAACAAATAGACTATTAAGTACTCCAAATCCCTACATACCACGACTATACTTAAACACAAAGCCCGAATTTCCTCAAGGACCCACAACGGAAACCTCAAAATCCTTCACCTGTCGATCGCTCAGCCTCATCCTCAGCACAATCGAAGCCATCACCTAGCAAATCGAAGATCGAAGAGCTCACATTAGCATATAGAAGCGCATCCGTTTCGTTAAGTGGTTTCGTCCTGGGAGACCGACGGCCGCCATTAATCATCAGCTCGTCATCGGCCCACGCGCTCGCCACTCCTCCTCAACACCAAATTAAATCGCCATACGAATAAATTAAAGCGGGCCTTCTCCAACGTCGATCGACTGTTAAGCGAGTGCGAGACACGTGGGCGCCGACTATGGCGAGGAAGGATTTCGGGGTCCTCAAATTTAACGGTGATTTGTGGGATTTCGATGGAAAGTCGATTGATGGTGAGGTTTTGGTTTATTGATATGATCGAAATTGAAGGAAAGTCTGTCTAACATATCGTTTCACACATTTGAAAAACATTATAAGTACACTAGATCCTCCATTTATGAACTGTCGAAAATCGGTTGGACAGAGACGTACCTACGTTACCAAAGGTGTACAAATGACTTCATAGTGATTTCGAGAAAAGTGCGTTCAAACATTTACCTAAATGTATTAGGAAGAGGTTGAGTGATTAGATTATATACCTTGGTACACGTCCCAAGTTCGTTTATATCCTTTTGCCACCAAATAAATGAGAATGCATAGAAGCGATTCCTGTGCATAACTCAATTTCGGCGAAAATGTCACTTATACCCTTTGGCCTTTACGATCATCGTATATCCTTATCTTTATAGCGGGTTTTTTATATTTTGTAGTTGGGAGACCTATTGATGTTATCTCAAGATACGAGATTTTTCTGGTTTGTTTTGATACTTTTCTTAATTTTTCCTACTAGGTATTTAAATAAAATTTTTGATTTTTTTATTGATTTTGAAACGTATTACTCTTTCGAGGCATTCTGAAAAGATAAATAACTCAAAACAGTCAAATTTGAACATGAACCTGAAGCAAACGTCTTTTCGATGTATCTTCATCATGTTCCTAGTAAATTTAATTAGAATCATGTAAGAGTCTAATCAAATAAATTTATATAGCACAATGTATTAAAGATCTGTTATAAGTTTTAGAGGCGTTTTTGCAATAGTTTATAGATATATTCTTTAAAAGATCGAACTACATGTAGGTACCCTTACTTTACCCTTCTAACTCGATTATCATAAGTACTTTACCAAAGAACAATCACTGAATTTCCCTCATGTGAAAAAAAACACGATAAATTTCACCAGACAAGAATGTGACCTTTTTAACGCTCGATTCAACACCGAAACGAGCCGTCGTTATTTAATAAGATTTTTTCTCGTGCGGTTAAAAAGTGGGTGATTGATTCTCGAGCGATGGATCATTAGTCGAGACGAGGTGTCTGTTAAAAGGTGGTTGCGGGTCAAACGATCAGGTGAAAGGAGGATGGACCCCGTTGATTGGGTGATGTATGCTGGGAATACGGCCTCCGAACATCACATTACCATTTTTTAACACCGGCTTTTGACGCCAGTTCACACCTTTGCCTCTAAGAGGATCTCGGTCATGGACCAGTGTTAGGTTCATTTACGAATCGGTCGAATGTCATAATATTTTCAGTCGTACTTGACGTGAATATATGTCCACTTTTGAGGCAGTTTTTCCATTGTTTCAAGACTAGAGATGAAGTAAAACGGGGAAAAAATCAATTGTTTAATGAGAAAGTATTGTCTATTTTTCTTTAGTTTTCGAATATAGAACGAGAAAGATAAAGATTTCCAAATTGAGTCTAGTTAGAACAGAAAAGTGTTTTCCCTTCTACTGCATTTATGTTTAGTATAAACAATAAGTCCACTTTTGTAGGATATCTGTGTTTCCGTTGAATCTTTACAAGTATTATAAGATGACTGAAAAGGCCAAGGAGTACAAGTAACTCACGGTGATTTCGAGAAAAGCGCATTCAAACTTGACCACGTATCTACATGTATTAGGAGGAGGTCGAGTGATTTGATGATATATCTCGGCACACGTTCCGAATTCGTTTATATCCTTTTGCCACCAAATAAATGAGCGTGCATAGAAGCGATTCCTGTGCATAACTCAATTTCGGCGAAAATGTCACTTGTACCCCTTGGCCTTTTCGGTCGTCATATGATTATTTGAAAAAGAGTTGTACACTACAATAAGATTTTGATTTGTCTATAAAATTTTTGAGATAATTTTATAACACAGGAAAAAATCGTCGATTAATATAATTCAAGTGTACCATTAAAATTTTTAATTTCTAGGAGTAAATAGCTAAAATAAATACATAAATTTGTTTCAGTTCCGATCGTTCGATGAAGTCGTTTGAATATTATTTCGATTAAAATAATAAATTTTAATATAAATAATTATTTTACTCTCGTTAACTGCAAGTAAATAAATTCTATAGCATTACCTTTTTTAATCAGTAATGATTCACGTTGTTTCCATTGATTAAATTTGAAGTAGGCAGTTCATACAAGTTTTGAAATTACAGTGATTGCTGCATAAGGATGGTCGTGCATTCGTATTATTTCATTATTTTGCAATTCTAATTATGCTACGCTTTTATTAATGAAATTATACTTGTACTGATTTTATGAACTGTACATTATCTTCTTCGATAAAAAAAAAACTAAATAAAACAAGCAACCACAAGAACTATTCAAACAACTTTTAAAAGCTTTATCGCCGACATATTTTTTCGATAACTCTTCCGAACGATTTAAAACACATAAAAACGCGGCAAACTATAATTCGACGCGAATAAAAATTCAAAAAAAGCCATCGAACCGATGTTAATCGATTTTTTAATACAAGCTTTCGGCCTCACCATAAGTTACTCGATAATACGAAAACACGGCAACAACGAGACACCGAAAGCCGCACCGAACAGTGCGATATACATACAAGGTGCATTCTAAAAGTCATGAAATTTTATTATAAATACTAAAAAAATATTCATAAATAGTTAAAATTCTTCAAAGTGCCCTCTTTAAGTATCTTCACAAATATTTTGTTGACTTTTCCATGTCTGGTATACTCATTATGAGGCTTTGAAGGAATTCTTCTTTCAGATTATTGTAAGAGCCGTTTGAATAGATTTAATTGTATCAAAATAATATATTCTTATCTGAAGAAATTAGAAGAAGATGATAAATGTATAATATTTGACAGTTTGAAGTTTAGGAGTCATTTGGAGTTATAAAAGTCAAAAGCTTAAGAAGTGAGCGACTCGGTGTATAGTGTTTTCGAACAACGTTCCTAGTAAAGTAAATGGCTATAACTTTGTCAAGTTAATTTCGTGGATATAATTTCGGACAAGTTAACCTAAAATTGGATAAATAAAGAAATTTAGTATTTTTTTAGGTTCGAAATGTCTGATAAAGGTGTTTAAATTGTTTGATATCGAGAAATATAGTCGACATAAGCGGGATTGATTTAATTTTAGTAAAGCCTGACGAAGTCTCTTACAGAAACGAAGTCGTAGTTATTTTGTTTACTAGTTATTTACTAGTTATTTTAGTTTATTTATTTATAAAAATCCTAGTTATTTACCTTAGAGATATATTAAAACAATAGTTTTGACTCCAACCATTCTCTGATCATGCTATTTTTTGAGTATTATATTGCTGAACATCTTATGCATTTAAATTAACTAGTTGTGACTTATAGGTACACAGCGTTAAAATGAATTTCGCGACTTTCCGAACGCACCATGTATATAGTATATTTAAAACGAAAAAAAGCCTTATAAAATATCCGATATATTATAATATAATATAAAGTTGCATACCCGAAGGCCGCCGTTGTGTACGAAGCCTGCAATTATGTATCCTTAACATAACTGGATCAGATGCGAGTGCACCGAGTTGTGCATTCCCTACGATTTATGGGCTCGAAAGCTCTCGGGTAATCGAGCTTTTCATGCGAATATATTTATATTATTAAAAAAATAATAATGCAATAATGCAACGATGAAGGTGTGCACATACAAGTGTTGCTCGCGTTTGTTTGAGTTCGATCGGTTTAGCGATTGCCGAGTTTCATTTTTGGATTTTGCATGTACTTAATGGTGCTCGGAAGATAAGTGCGTTAATTTGTTGATACTTTTAAATTTGAAAGAAATCGTTTGTGATGAATATGTTTTCAATGTTGCTATAGAGTTGATTTCTGAAGAGTTTCGACTTCCTTTGCGTTATAGATCCACTAAATCTGAGATTTGAATCTACATAATAAAGAATGAAATAATGAACCAGGAAACGTGAGATGCCTTAGAATATTTCCAACTATATTGAAATGGTGAGTTTATATATATATTTTTTCAATTTGATTTAATTGTTTTAATTTTACATAATGTGACAGTTCCTAGTTGGAGAACAAACTGTATAAAAAATAGAAAATACCTCTTATAGAAATAATATAGACCAGAAGTTTCACTGTACTCATTATGAAAACATTGTTCAAGTTCATCATTCATTCGAATGCAATACAATAATGTTTGATTATAAATCATTCAAAATAATGAAATATCGATAGCTCGAACAGCATCGACGCGCTATCGAATCTTAACGCACATTAAAAACAATCAATTAATTAACTAAACGAATAAAAAAAACACATTCGCTAATAAAAATCTCAGCTATACACCGGCTACCGTATAAAACTTCAATTACACGAAAACAGCAAACGATAAATACTAACAGAGCAGGCCATTCATTAGGCAGCTTTTATCAAGACCGAACTGAAATTCGCATTAATAAAAATTAATTTTCGGCTACTTTTTCAATTAAAAAAACATCTCGCAACTGCCAAATCGATTTGGCGCACAGCGGGGTGGCGCTAAACGAGACCTCAAACGAACGCCATATTTCGAATTCGAATTCCCGCGCTTTTTGCCTTTTTTTAACACTTCGCCTACATTAATAACGCGCTTTTTCGTTAGATATTATTTCGATGCGAGATACCGATCCGAGCTATATTAATAAAATTATAATAGAACGTTAATTAGTTTTAATTTAGCAAGCTCGAAGAGTGACATTTAAGCCGTTCAGTACACAACGTGATTAACTTCGTAAATCAAAAATTCAAGAAAAACGATGAAACATGTTTAATACAGAGTTATGTACAGAGAAATCACTTGTATGGACGCTCATATATTTGGTGGCAAAAGGATACAAACGAACTTGGAACGTGTGCCGATATAAATCATCAAATTACTCGACCTCCTCCTAATACATGTAGGGACATGCTCAACTTTAAGCGCGCTTCTCTCAAAATCACTGTAGTCACTTGTACCCCTTGGCCTTTACAGTCGTTACATATGATGACTGAAAAGGCCAAGGTGTAAAAATGAATTTTTTGCTGAAATTAAATTAAATACAGGAATCGATTCTATCTACAATCATCTATTTGATGGCAAAAGGATATAAACGAACTTGGAACGTGCACCACGAAATATCATCAAATCACTCGACCTCCTTCTAATAAATACTTAACTTTGGGCTTACTTTTCTCGAAATCACCTCAAAATCACATGAACACCTTGGCCTTTTTAGTCGTCATATATGAAGCGCTTTGACATTAATATCTATTTCTCTTTTTTTAAAAAACGGAGTTAATCAGTTTATGCACTGTACGCTCATTTATCGAAACGGTTTTCTTTCGGGATTAGTTTCGAATGTCTATTTTATACAGCTCGATCGAATAATGCTTGTAAGTAGCCGAGTACAAGTAGCTTTTTATAATTAGTCATGTAAAGATGGTTATCTTGAGGTTGTCCTCAAGCAGCTTCCAGTACCGCTTCTAAGATAAGATCTTTTATTATATAATATTGTGATGCATAGAAAACGCGTTATTAATTTAATGGAACGCTCCTGCGATGTTTCGAGATTGATCTGCGACATCAGAAATAATGAAATATTGAAAAATAAGCGACGATTCGTATTCGGAGATTTTTTTCCGTACGTTTTTTAAGGTAGTCGTCTGTTAGAAATTGATGAATTCAACGGGCGAGCAAGAAAAATGACGCCAGTCACACATGTCATTTGTGTCACGATGGAATATTAAATTCTGGTCATTAAAATTGTTATTGAAGAATCGTAGGATTGATCCTTGGAATTTGTCCTTTTATCCAGTGACGTACCATATTATTATTTTGACACGATACAAATTCGAATCAACAAATTACATTCTATCAATTTCGAATTCATTATTTGTTTAAACATATTTTTAAAAAATCATTCATCAAAAGCACTATAAATATAATTATTTTGAATATTTTTTTTAAATACTAATTTATAGAAAATTGATGATGAAATACATTTTTCCAAGTGCGCCACTGTTGACATTGAGACGGTGATCTTAATCATTTGAATGGAACGTTTCTTTTGGATTTTTGTCGACCACACCCGCCTCCCGAAAATCGAATCCCGGTTTTTGAATCCCGGGATTTCAGCTCCCGAAGCCGCACCCACCCACCCACCCACTCGAATGCAAATCGTTTTCGACTTCAACAAACGCTCAAAGAATCGATTCAACATTTCAAGATCCACCAATAAACCATTCAAATGTACTGAAAAAAAGTTAAAGAATTCTAAATTTTTGTTTCCCTTATAGTTCATCATCATTGAATATTTTGAAAATATCGAAACATAGAATAATGTTAAATGATTTATTATGAGTCGTTGAATGCATTAAATAATTAACTCCACTTTGAGATTCCACAAAAAATGAGATTTAAATATCAAAGCACTCAGTATAGTCACATTTTTCATGTACATATGACGATTGAAAAGATCAAAGGATACAAGTGACATTTTCGTCAAAATTGAGTTATGCACAGGAATACTCTCATTTATTTGGTGGCAAAAGGATATAAACGAATTCGGAACGTGTGCCTCAATATATCATCAAATCACTCGACCTCCTAATACATGTAGGTACAAGGTCAACTTTGAACGTACTTTTTTCGAAATCACCGCGATGTCACTTGTACCCCTCGGCATTTTCAGTCGTCGAATCAATCCATAACTATCATCAATATATCATGAAATCACTCGATCTCCTAATACATGTAGGTAAAAGGTCAACTTTGAACGCGCTTTTTTCGAAATCACCGCGATGTCACTTGTACCTCTTGGCATTTTCAGTCGTCGAATCAATCCATAACTATCATCAATATGACACACAGACTAATTACCACTATTATCATATCATACTCGCAAAAATTCCTACTATTCCTATGCAATATTCGAGTTTATATAAAGAGTACCCACAAAATAGGCTAGGTGTGCGTCCGTCTTTAGCGGTAATGAATGGTCAATATATTTACAATGATGGTGTGGGTCCATTTAGGCTGAATCAATCCAAAACTATCATAAATAAGACACACAGACTAATCATCACTATTTTCATATCAGACTTGCAAAAATTCTTACAATTCCTATTCACGTTTATACAAAGAGTACTTACAAAATAGTCTAGGTGTGCGTCCGTCTTTAGCGGTAATGAATGGTCAATATATTTACAATGATGGTGTGGGTCCGTTTAGGCCGAATCAATCCATAACTATCATCGTTCATTGGATTCAATCAGTCAAAATAAATGGAGGCTGCCACGGTATGTCGGACAACGAGAACTCCCAACCCGCCGGCCATTCATCATGGCAGATGACCAACTGTGAATCATCATATATCTTTGTTGTTCATTATAAAAATATTATACTAAATATGCAGACAGTTCGTGGTGCGTATCATATATTATTGGGTATCGGGTGGTGAAATGTTTTGTGTCGAATGTCGGACGATTTGTGTGTATGTGGAGAGGTTTTGCGAGTATACTGTGCTTTGTTTAAAAATTAAAATAATATTTTGTTTTTATAAAAAAGAAACAATTGAAAGTTAAATGAATTTAAATAGGGTTCAATATAACGATGAAATAGGCTATTGGAATTGAGTGGAATTTTTGTTGAAACTAAGAAAAGCTGAGTAAAATAAAATTTGAGCTAAGTAAAGACATTGCTTTTATATTATAATGTTCATGTAAAGGAAAGAATTGTACTTTAGAATTAAATTGAAAAATATCATCGATTGACTAATGTGAAAAATCAACGAATAAATGAAATGTCAAATTAAATAAGGGAGTGCTGCTAGCTTCAATTTTTCAGATACATATTGACAAAAATATTGAAGTGAGCTGTAATTATATTGTAAAACACATTTACACCAACTGAACATTAACTGAATGAAAATTAAAATCATCAAATTCATATTCAATCATTTTTTTTCTCTTGTTCAATCTTATCTTATAGCGATCAACCCGTTGAATATATCAACACAGTTTGAAGCGTTACACGGACACACACACACATACTCACATTAAATAGCACTATTATATAGTTAAATTTAGCTCATACACACTCTTATCTTAGAATTTTCATTAATTTTTAAATTATAAAATTTATACTGAGTTTCGAAAATGTACACACGAGCAACACAACGAATCGAATAAATCTAAAATAAACGAAAATTTCAAAACAATACATATATTTGTCACGCCTCAAAGACACATTCGACGAACTCGGCTCGTAACTCACAATATTTTTCCCGCCTTTATCCATCGAGATTCGAATGCGTCTCACACTTACGAACACACTCGAAACACTTACGTATCGACACAGTCGAGGTGTCCACACACATAAGAATTTTTCATCCATAAATCAAGCGTCGGTTAACCTAAATCACACAACCCTCCTTCGAGAGGCTTTCGAGCGATACAGGTGTTAGATCTGTTCGAATTTATTCGCGCCGACTACGTATCAATTAATTCGAATGTGTGTGAAATAGCGAAGAACGATTCAATTATTATTTTAATTGTGTCCAATTTTTGAATTTTTAATGATTGGTAAATATTTAGATTCGTTGAAATCCAAACCCAAAAAAAATTCCGATGAAATTATTGTAATAAGTAGATTTTTTTTCAATTCCAATTTTAAAGTAGTATGTTATAAATCAGTTAGTGATTGAATTTTATCAAATAAAAAAAAAGATAGCACGTTTCTAAGTACGTAGCTTAATATATAGATACATATTATGTTTTATTCAATGATCAGGTTTCAATCAATTTTGTGGTAATTTATAAAAATCTGTTTTAGATCAATATTTTTGTTCTGCTAATGCTGTGAACAATTCTAATTTAATAGTTCGAATGTATATTTGTGTGTAGTAATTAAATGTGATATAATTTACTTGTTTCGTGTACCGCCACTGTATGAAAGCTCTAAGAAAACAACAGTAGTAACAAATAAAGGCTCGCGGTGTTGAAATTCATACATTCGATAAATTCATTAAATTTTTCATCTTTAAATATATTAAATGCATCAAATTATTGCTAGTCATGCGCATATGAAAAAAAAATGGGTCACATTTTTTTGAACGATCGATTTTATCTGTAGAAAAAAAGTGTCATTATCTTAAAAAAATATTGACTGAACAATCAATATTCGATAAACGAGTATCTGTTCGATAATAAATAAACAATTCCCGATAAAAAATAACATGCTGCTTAAATTGAGAAAAAAATCAATTTAAAATATAAATATTTAAACGTTGATAGCAGCATCGAAAGGACAATCGTAGTACAGCGATTCCCAGAAATCTTCCTGCGTGTACAGCGAACAACAAACATACTGTTAACCATTTAAAATGTTTCTTTAATGGCCAAACTGTTAGACTTTAGAAGCCTTAAACGCCGAGAAAATGCGAAGAACTTAAGCCGTTTCGAAACCGAACCGAACACCAGCATCTTTGAATTTATTATTGTCGTGTGTTTGAAACAAAATGTATGGGGACACTGGTCTTCGTTTGCTCGTTTTTCCACCTGAAGACAAGCCACAGGAGCGGCTCGAACTAAACTCGAATTTAAATTCATAAACGAATTCACTCAGCTATTCGAATCTTCTGACGAATCCTATTTTTAACGTTTGAAAATCACCATAAATCCCGAGGTTTATACGTCGAGTTCGTGCGTGTGATTCGTCGGAATTTCGTCTATGCCAATTAAAGAGGCTTTCGTCGGTTGTGTGTATGTGTTTTTATTTTTTCGAAAAATAAATGATTTTTTTTCCAAATGAGGTTCGTTCGGAAAATATTCGATATTGAGATGTTTCGGTCTTTTCGAATCGAAGCGAAATAAAAGCCTTAAAGACTGATCCGTCCGAGCGACGGGTTGTTAAACAAATCGGTCGGTCGTTAAAGCTGTGCCAAAAATCGACGTCTAATTAATTTTATATTATACACGATATATAATTTGCTTGTTTTACGATTTACATAATAAAAGTTGTGCGCTACCGAATTTTAGTATATTTTCATGCTGCGTATTGTTTATGAATAATCAAATTTCGACCACATACGAAGGCACTATTATTGAATTTGAAACATCAATAGAATATTTTAATATTTTATTAGAATTCGATAAAATTTTATTTTTATAGGGTCAATGATTCACACTTGAACCTAAACGCTATTTCCGTGTAGATTTTTTTTTGATAATAATTCACATTCAAATCGACGCATTTCAAATTTACTCAATGTTAAATTTTTTTCTTCGTATTTTGACTTGACAAGGTAGTCGCTTAATACGAATTGTCGTTGCGTTATGATGTGTGCATAGTTGCGTTATTATCAAGCATGACGTACACAATTATCAAAAATATTGTGAATAAGAATAAAAATATTCAAATTGTGCAATTTAAATAAAAACGAAAGTATATCTGTATGTTCATATGTTGTTTATAGACTCCTTAACAGTTTATCTTTTTGCATTGAATTTTTTAAGGATTATTTTGAATCTTGAACGAATTTCATTTTGAATGCACATCTCAGAATGTTAGTGCATTATTACATTTTAAAAACGAAGGGATTTCCATCAATACTCAGCACTCAGACAACAATCAGAAGAGGACTTTTGTAGCTCAGCCATAGCAAATATTATGCATGAACTATACAGGTAACTGAATTTACTACTGAACGGGAACATACTATACCTACAATTCTCAATTAACTTTAAGTCCAAAAAGTCGAGCAATTCTGTATTACAGAAGCTAGTTTTACAATGATTTTGAAAAAAAAATAGTGTAACAAAAAATGGTTCATTTCACATTTATGAGAATCTATTTTATAAATGCGCTAACGCTCGAAATTTTCAGCCGTACTCGAAATATCGAGCGTGCACTGTATTTGCCGGCGTCGTTCACTCCAAGCCACCGTCGTACTTGAGCGATGCGTCACTTTTAACGCATATATGGGATATTTTTTTCGTTATTTTTTTTATCTTATTAAATTTTTCAATCAAATAAAAACATTTCGCTTATATAAATATCATATAGATACAAATGAAAGAATCAATCAACGACTGGTGTAGGTCGAGTTTAACAATTCGAACCGTTGCAGGTCGTCCGATGGCCCGTGTGAGAACGAGCTCGGGATTCTCGTGTCACATTTTGGGACCGTCGCATCCATCTTGAAGCCAAATATTTTGTCCCTTGCTCGATTTTTTTCCACGCATAAAATTATACATTTCACACTAACACACGTATAACTATATAGTGTGGGTGAAGAGCCGGCTTACGAGCCCGTGCACGTGGGAAAATCCGCTTCTTATGAATATGCGCGAGCATTTTTTTCGTTTCGTATAAACATTTTACATAATTTTTATTGTGTGTGTGTTTGTCCTTTTTTGTGCTTTTTCGGTTGTGTCTGCGAGGCGCCGATGACCGCCATCGTGACGGTGGTCGGATGAATAGGACAGGTTGTTCGTTTTTTGCTTTTTTATTTCAGTTTTTGTTTATTCCTCGAGTACGCCACTGGAATCCGATTTTTATTGGTTGTAATCCGTAACGATGTTTGTTTAGGGGGCTTTTTGTATCATTTACGATTTGGTGAAATTCGTTATCGAAAATAAAAGTTGAATGATTGGTCGTTAATTATGTACTTTTGTGCTTAAATGTTGTAGAAAATTTGATGCAGTTTTGAAAATTTGAGACTATTTTATCAATTAAAACCAATGAATATATTACATTTCCCAAGAGTATTTGAATTTATTTCTAAGTAAATAATATTTTATCTGGTGCCACATTAAGGTATTTTTTTGCAATATAAGATTTATATTCATATTAATAAAGCTAATAATATTTGGAAATATTTTGTCTTAATTGGAATGAAAATTTTCCGATGGTGACATCAATCACTTTTAGTTACCTAAAATTAGTAAATTTTCCTTTTTTGCAATGATTAAACAAAGTTGATACTATTATATGAAGACTGATTTTCACAAAAGGCTCAAGTGACCTTTTTTTATCGTTATTAAGGTAAGTACAGAAAATGATTATGTATCATATATAGATCCATTTTCCGTACTTAAATTAATTTCGATAAAAAAATCACTTGTGTCCTTAGTGAAATTCATTTATCTACAATAGAATTGAAAAATGTTTCATACATTTTAACTATTACTCTCTATGCTTTTTGTATATATAATTTATTGCTTTTTCTATTATTCCGTCAATTGAATTCTATCCATGAAAAAACACAATAATCTGCCATTTCAGCCAAAAAACCTTGCATACAAACAATATCTTAAATCAAATTCAAAACCTCAAACAAAAACCACCCCAAACCTCACCAATTCCTCGAACTCCAACACCCACAAACAACTCAACCCATTCCCCATACGATCGACGCGAACAAATCTCCACTCATGACAGATGGACAAAAGCTCAAAACACGATCGATTCCCTCAAGCCATCGTCTCCGAAGCCCATAAGAACACCACGAGGCTTCGATCTCGATCGATTTCTTCTTCGTCGATTGACTAATGTCCGCCTCTCGAAAATATAATGGCGACGGCCATTACGGTAGCACCACAGATCCTCGGGAGATTGTGGTGCTGACGCTGATTTATTCAATGACCACCGGATCGCATTCCGGAGATGCTTTTGTCTATATGACTCCAATGGTGTTCTGTCTCTGTTCTAGCTTTTTTCCGATGTACGTGCGTGTTTTGGTTTTTTTTTTCTAGTTCGATTTTTCGGTGGGCAATGATCTCTTGTGGGTGAGCTTTTTTGTTTGGATGTTTCCAATGTCGTTGTGTTTTTTTAAATTACATATTTTTATATTCAATTCACTTCAGTATGTATTGAAGGAGCTGATCATTGGTATTCCTCAACATTTGACTAGTTAAGTTAGGTTCAATTATGTTTCTGAATAGATTAGGATAGGTTGAATATCATGGCAAGGATCTACTTTGCAAGTACCTACCCTTATGTCGATTGTATCAATCTTTAAGTTTCCAATATTTTTATCAAATGGTGAGTATAAACTTTTGTGCTTTGTTTTTGTATAAAATTTTGTGAGATGAAGTTTTCAATTGTATTAATCAACATTTGACGAGTTGATTTAAGTTAGGTTTAATTACGTTTTTTAATAGATTAGTATAGGTTGAATATCATGGCAAGGATCTACCTTGCAAGTATCTATCCTTATGTCTATTGTATTAATCTTTAAGTTTTCAATATTTTCATCAAATTGTACAAATTCAGAGAATAAACTTTTGTACTTTGATCTTAAGGCGTTCATGAAATTTTGAGACATGAAGTTTTCAATTGCATTTTACAAAATTTTGGATTTTATCTTTTTGAGATACTCAAGTTCAGATATAAGCTTAACAGTTCAGATTGATATCACAAATTAACATTTAAAACATTAACAAGACATGTGAGATTATGAAATGTTTATCGAAATGATTTCTATTAAAAATACACAAATCAATCGAACAGCCCTCATATAAATCCCAATAAAACACGTTCCAAACTAATAGGCATCTCTTTGAACAGAACAGAACGACAATTTCACTTAGACGTAACATCGCGCAGAGAACAGAAGACGAATACGTCTCCGACTGTCGAGGAGTAGAAGCATCCGAAGAAGAAGAGACGCCCTGATGATGGAGTCAGATAAGGGCTTCGCGTCCACCATTATGAGCATTTCATTTTCAGTCACTGCCATTATCCGCTACTAGCGAAGAGCAGGTTTTATATTGGCTACGAAACCTTTGTGAGACGCATTGTCGGACTACAATGACGGTTTTACGAACTATCAAACTATCAAACTCGGACTTGGATGTGGATGTGCGTTTAGTTTGGCCAGCTATTAATTCGGAGTGTGACTTGGGAGAAATGCGAGGTGGATCAATTCGATAATAAAAATAATATTTTAGGCCGATCTTTTCATTAGAATTAGAGTTTGTGTTGTTTTTTTTCTATAGAATTTGACAGTTGACATGGTGTGTTTGCAAAATCACAAGGTTGAAATCTATAGAAAGAAAATGTAAGTTAACTAATATAAGAATTTTTGACGAGTGAAAAAATCGGACCTTTGAGTCGACATTTCGATCTTCGTAAAGCTATTTAGCCACAATATGCATTATTAAATGTTATTTTCAGTATATGATTTGATAGCTGTTATTTCAATTATAGTAAAGCTATTTAGCAACAATATGCATTGTTAAATGTCATTTTCAGTATATGATTTGATAGCTGTTATTTTTAACTAATTGCTAATCAACAACTGAACGATCTAGCCTTAATGTGTATTGATAAAATTTGGAAATGTAAAATTTTGTTTCAATTAAAATACTTTTTATTATACCTAATTGAATCGTATATTGAATATATTTCATAAAAAAATATAAATTAATCAATTTTCATTCGAATTTAAAATAAAAATTAATTTTATTCGTTACATTTAAGCATCCTATAGATTCTTCTACTCAAACTCCATACAAAAACGCTGTCATTCGCATTGTGTATATGTCTCGTCTATTGTACAGATCTCGGTGAGATTAGGCTCGTTTCAACCGTGAAAACCTATCGATTAGCGTAACAGAAAGGTCCAAAAATCAATCCATTAATTAATAATAAAAAAATTAAAACCTAACCACATAAAATACATCGAGAAAATGGCGAACCACATTAAATTTTCCGAGGACGGGAACGCTTCAAAGGCGCGCATGCAAACGACGAGGGCCACAGTTCGGAGTTCGGGTTAGGTTAGGTTGGGGTCTGCGATTTTTCGTCCCTTTTTCTCTTATATGTACTGAAAAGAGATATGGATAAGTTTCCGTGAGAGAATGTCACCGACGGGAGTTCCAGTTCCGAGAAAAGCACCAATTCTCTCGTTCACCGACATGAGCTTTTACGTCCTCGACAAACGTAACGATCTTATTTCTTTTTATTTTCAATCCAGAAAGTTTTATTTGAACGTATATATTTCAATATACAGGTGTATAAAATATTTTTGATTTTATTTGTAACCGAAATATATTGTTAAAATACATGTAAATCACGAAGCGAATGTGTTAAATGAAAATTTAATTAAGCGTTTTTTTTTTAATAAAAATTATATTGATTGTATTTGCAAAGCCCAATTTGTATGAGGACTTTGTGGATACTCAATTCAACGTAATAAAAATTAATAATGGAATCGATATGATTCAAGCTATTTTCGACCCGAAAATCTCTTAATTATCGCCGATGCAATTGAGATTCATATATGCGTCGATTCGTATCGCATTGAAAAATTAATAAATACCCTCAGATTACAGTTATTATTCGTCGAGCAGACGCCATTACAATTTTTATTATAAACAATAAATAAATTATACATGCTTCAGAGTCGATTTTGACGCGTTGTATATGCAAATATTTCAATTTATCGACCTCCGTGGCGGCGAAGCGCACACGAAATTAAAAGGGATTAGATCCCTATCGGGACACTTGTTAGGGAAAGTTTTACGACCGATTCATTTCTGAGATAACCGGGCAACACTCAGATTTTTTTATTATCATATTTTATTACGTACAACAAAGATAAGCGGATAGATTCCGTTTGGCGGCCGATTCGAACGCCGTAAAAATTAGTAGATCGACAGTTTCGAGTTTTATGACGATTTCGTCAATCGAAAATTCATTTTCGGATTCGTGCCGAATAAAATTATAGATCGTCTTTTTAGGCTTTTTCGTTATTAACGAGTGATCTATGCAAATCGCTTCGGTTCGATCCGCGCGTGTGGTCATTGTTGAGAAATGCGGTCGTTTCCGAGAAATTGTGGATTTTCGTATGTTTCATTCGGCAAATAAATTATTTTCGAGCTTTTATAATATGATAAAACAAAAGTTTTCTCGGAAATTTATCGCAGGGTCGCGCCTAGTGTACGAATCGTTAACGAACCGCGGGGGGCTACTTTGCCAATATTATAAATCGAATCCTTTAATTCAATAATTATGTAATAATCTTCAGCATTTTAGGTGGAAAAGAATCTTATGTGACGCGAATTTTTTACGATGCTAAAACAATGTCCGTCTTCATAATAAAAAATGTGAAAATTTCGTCAAAAATTACGTTGCATATCGATAACATGCATATTAAATGAATCGTATTACTTAATGATGTATGGAAGAAAAATTAAATTATCTAAAAGGAAAATTTTCAAATTCATTACATTTGGAAAATTCGTGCCACAATCCTAATTTTGAAAAAATTGGTATTTGCATTTATATTATACAAAATTATTGTATTGTAAATTATTTTAAATTAACACTATTACACGAATATTATTGCACGTGTTGGTTATGCTTTTTTTATTATTGTGTTCGATTTTCAATCAGTTGATAAGAGTTAATTGTCGCGATCGGTCGTTTAATAATTTTTCATAAATAACTCGACAATTTCGAGTGCAAATAATGATTTTTTTGATTACGCGAGTGTATAGTGAAACGAGAAAAAAAGATTTCATATTTAGGACATTCAAGGTAAGATTTTGTATTATTTTGAAACACTCACTTATCACTGAGAACCCTATTTCGTCATAATGAGACTCACTTCCATGGCGTAAAATTCGAAAATGACCAAATTATGATACGATGACGTCTCTACTTGAAAGATCAATAACCGAAACTGAATTAATATTTTAATAATTTAACAACAATAATTAAAATGGTGAAATACATACATAATTGCTCCGCTTATCGATAGTGCATTTGTGTGCACGTTCTTTCCGGTAGCTCGAATTATAATAGATTATTTTTAATTGATTACATTTATTTTTATCGATTGAAATATTCAAATTATTGTTATCAATCCACAATCAGATTATGGCTGCTACATTTCTAAGCATTTGAAATAATGATTTGAAGATTTTTTTTTTGGGGACGTTTTTATAAAACAAAGAACAAATGTCAGTTATTGAAAATAAATAAAGGACAGAGGACAGAGCGTCCAAATAATGGACTGTCTTTTTAAATAAAGAACGTTTGATCAATTTATATATATTGTACCGAGAAAACAATTTTTCTACTATCTATTTTTGTGATATTTATGTTCAGTATTCAATATTTAAATGCGAATGAAATACCCAATAATTATTTTTTCATTCTTAGTTTTTTTGTACAATAATTGGAAATTTTCACGAAATTTTCTTTAACCGTACCAATTTCGATATCTAGCTCTATTGTGCATTTATTGAAAATAATAAAAACACAATAATGAACACATTCACTTTATTGAGCGCTAAATTTCAATTTGAATCGACCACCGCGCGTACCCCAGAAGTGACGAAGTATATAAAACTCCGATTTCCGAGGTCGTTAAAGACCCGAATATAAATAATGGGGCCCCCTTTGGAGACCCCCCGGGACCATGGGACCCCCTGAAGCCTTCCACATGCCACGATCTTCCAAAGTCATTTTTCGCCATCGAAAACCTCCAAAATCCTCCATACGGAGTCATACGAAGCCTTCCTGGTCTCGCAGTTGGCTTTTAGATCTGAAATCTGAAAGATGGGCGATCGAAAAGTGGCAATGGGGTGTTTGAAAATATTCGATCCACGGGAGGTTTTGGAGATCGGCTACTGTCGTGCAGAAGCCTACTCGTATGTTCGAAATGGATTCGTTCGGCCATTTAAAATCTAAGCAGGGGTCCAATATGGTACAACGAATGTTTTAGATAATGTATCTCACGAGCTACGAGTGTTTTCAATTTGGCTAAACGGCCTATGAAAAGAATGAGGCTGTTAGAAAATAATTTATTTATAGAAAATTGAATTTAAAAATATCAAGAATTTTATATTTCTTTGGTATCTTAAGATGTTTTACTCCCTTAAGTGCCTTCAATGTGTTAAATTAGCAATGAAGTTTTTCATATCCTTTGATAAATCATGAATACATCCGGGTTTTTCTCTAATGCGTTAATGTAGCGTTTAAAAATTTATCAAGAATTAATTTTTACACAGTCACTTTTTCCTGCATACCATCGATACGAGCTAATCAATTCAAAATGTATAAGAGACAATAAAAAAGGATGACTCACATCATCTGTCAAATTTAGTATTTTGATCGTTCAATAATTAACCTTCGATATCCCGATCAGATGAGAATCGAACGAGAAGTAAAAAAACGACACGTTGACGATCCCTGCTAAGCTCGAGTCGACTCACGAACTGTTCGTTTTTTTTCCTTTCAATAAAAATCTGATCGTCGAAAAAACGTTTTTAAGCTTCGTACATACAAAACGTACTCGTCTATTAGCCTTTCAGTTTGTTACGTCTATTATTTATTATTTATTTTTTCGTCGATTTTTTGCCCGTTGTTATTTTTTGATCGTTCTGTTGCTTCCCGTTGTTGTTACTGACACGCAGTGGTGTAATCTATAATGTTATCAATTACGTTTTACTATCAATCACGCGAGTCTTTTTTTACAATTTAACTATTAACTGACGATAAATCAAATAAATGAGGTAGTCTTATTGATGGTCGATCGCGTGGGCTTTTAAGTGAGCTTCTTCATTTTTTCCCATTCGCTTCAAAATACAATTTAAAAATTCAACAATTTATAAATAAAACATGGTTCACCTAAAAAAATATAATAAGCCATCACCAATTAGAACACGAGATTCGAATCCAATTAAAATTCGATCGACTTCATAAATTAACGATTTCATTCCGACGAAGGACGACACGTCCTTTTTTTTACACGAGCTGACGAGAGCATCATAAGCGTATCCTTTTCTCGTTTTTTGCCTCGATTATTTTTTATTTAATTTAATTTTTTGTATCGACATACGCTGTCTTTTTTATATTTATATGCATGTGTTCGAGTATTTTGGTTTTATTTATGAGAAATCCTCGTGCGAGCCGATCGAACCGTGAGATTATCCTTAGAAAACAGGACTCCGTATTTGTTTTGTCGTCGTTCGAACACAGGACCGTTTACAAGTCGAGTATCGCAGTCGATTAGGCGCCCATTCAGACTTTTTTCTTCTAATTTTACATCAAATTTAATTTTGGTATTCGACAAAGGTTAAGAATTCCTTACGATCCGGGCAATATCGTTAAATTGGCCATTTTATTCGTTTCAATTCGATTTCAAAGGACTACAAGCAATCATTGCACATTTATTCAAATTATATTGATGATTGAAAAGACCATGGGGTACAAGTGACTTTGTGGTGATTTCGAGAAAAGTGCGTTCAAAGTTGACCATGTATCTACATTTATTAGGAGGAGGTCGAGTGATTTGATGATATATCTCGGCACACGTTCCAAGTTCGTTAATATCCTTTTGCCACCAAATATAAGCGATTCCTGTACATAACTCAATTTCACTTGTACCCCTTGGCCTTTTCAGTCGTCATATATTGTTAATTGAAAAATTTTTATTTTAAAAATCGAATGACGATTTATATGGTTGCGAATGCGTCACCGTGGCTATATAAGTTAGCGCACCTTATACGGAGACACAAAGTCACCAAAATAACATAATACACTATTATTCGATTTAAGAACTTGACAATCGTCAATATCTTAAAAAGATACGCACGATGATCTCGGTGTCAAGGACGCAAATATATTTGAACACCTGAAAGATGACAAAACACTTCTTTTAAATTCGATTCTATCACGACAAGAGTAAAAATATCGAAAAAAAAAATGAATCCTCCAAAAAGTTTTAATGCGATTAATAATTAAATCGTAAGATCGAATAAGCTAATTGTTACGGCTCTCAAGCAACGTTTAACAATAAAGAAAAAATCCGGTCCAAATCTGTAGTGATTGATGCGGCATTAATTCTGGTTTTTCTAGCTGGATATTTAAATGTATGGGTATATTTTTTGATATGAAGAACGTTAATCTAGGTATTCACTTATACCGGTAGCAATATGTCTTAGTCGAGCCTTTTATTCAAACATCAAATAAACTATGGTCGACTGTCCGGCGTGTGGCGATCTAATTTTTAACGACTAGACGCATTCGGAAAATTTATCGTGTGGGTGAGAAACGATAGAGCTAGTTTCACATAAGCATCTAATAAATTCAATTTATTTTTCAAAGTCACGGGTATATCAAAGTCAAGTTTGAAATAAAACACTATTGGGTTTCAGTGGAAAAAAATTGCAAACTAATCACACGTTAGTCGAAAAGAAAACGCATTAATTTCTGTATTGTATTATATTTTTTTCTACAAAGATAATATTCATATAATTCATATAATTACCTACATAGATAATATTCATAAATCTATAATGAATAATAAATATATGATGAATTTATAAGTGAAAAATAGAAGTCACTAAATTAAAAATATTTGAAATTTGTCTATATCATCTAATAGACGTTCCTGAAAACATGAAAGCTGATTGTGTCACAGTTTTTCCGTGATAATTTGAAGATTATTTGATCAAAATTATACTTTGAAACGACCCATAGTTTTTTTAATGTCAAAAGATTTTTTCCAGATTTTTCCAGATTTTCCATTTTTCCATTAAATATACCTTTTATGAAGCTTATATTCAAACAGTTTTTTTAGAAAAACCGAACCCATGCATACAGATTTCCCGAAAGACTTTCAAATCTCAATTTCTTAAAAGAGCTACAACATTCAAGTCAGAAAAGACTTCCAACCCTTACCAACATTTAAGACAATTATCAAAAAAAAAAAACACATGTAATACAGTCTTTAATATCGCACAGCAACATCCGCAATTCCATCTCGCTCCATCTTCATACACACATCCCTTTCTAAGCAGCACTCACACGCTACCAAAAAAGCAGATGCCAAAAAGCGATAGGCTACCGGTCTTGAAAATCGTAAGACACTCTCTAATGAGAAGATTATCCACGACGCAATCCGATACCGACCGATATACAAATATTATACACGACCGACATCCATCAACGACTAACAACAAAGCACGAATATGACGACTCAAAAAAATATGGCGTCGATTCTAAGCTCGGCCATCTTGGATCCGCTTTTGATAAATCGGCTCATTGTCTTCGACCAGGGGGTGGCTACCGTTCGCCCCGTTAATGGTCTTATTCTTCAGATACCCATAATTGATGGTGGTCATAAGAGTGTATGCATTTGTCATTTTTCGTATGGTGTCGTTGTCGCGTCCAATCGGAATTTCGATGGGGAAAAAATGTCGGACGTTTCGCGAAACGCTTTTCTCACACACCATTGATTTATTTCGTTGATGGTTTTTTTAAGAGAGATTGATTGCTTGTTGTGTTTAGAGAGCGATTGATTTTGTGTAGATTCTGAACAGTCTAATTTGTATTTTTTTCTTTGTTGTCAGTTATTTTTATTAGTCGAAAAAATCTCGGAACAAATGCATCGTCGACGTTATAATATTTTTCAAGTGTCGCACAGATGAGAGCAATCGTTTATTAAATTAAACAAAAAATTGAAAATTGATGTTTATCTGAGAGATAGAAACGGAAAACGGCAGGAGGCAAGATATTTTTTTTCAACATCGGAATTAAAGCCTTCAAGTACGGTAGCTCACCTCTATTGTAGAGAGATGCATTGGAAAGGTATTTTTATATCTTTTATTAAAAAAGTACACTAATCTCTCGATTTAATTCTATCAAAAGAAACACATATTCGAATTATAACCTTAAACTTAAGTTAATTTCATAATTTTATATCCACACTAATCACTGATATTTAACACTTTCGTTGTCTATAATATCTACAGCTTTCGAATTAAAAACTTCAAACGGAAATTTTGAAAGAGAAAATTAGCACATAAATTCGATTCTACTGCACAACATGAATAAATTAATGTATGTCTGTCTTATTTACTACAAATTCCCAAAGAAGATTTTATGTTCGAGCGTCAAAGGGGCGGACGGAAGCCTCTCACACGCGTATTAATTTACAGCACGGTACACGGAATGGTCGGTTTCGTTTTGTTGCAATCGTTTATTTTTATTTTCATATATACGTAGGCGGGTTTTTCTTTTTTTGTGGAAAATCTCAAACGTTTAAATGATGTTTTTATGTCTGTGCGACGAGTCGTTTCGGTTTCGTTGCGGCGTTTAAATTTCACAGAGCTGTCGTTAAGGTAAACGCGGCATTTTTATTGAGGTGACTTTTCCAGGTCGATTTTCTCACGTATCATCGTGTTTTCATATCTGATTATAAGTTTTATTGAATGAGAAATGTATTGAAATTTTTATTACGTACAAATGAAATGATCATATATTGATACGTACGTATAAAATTTTCGAAAGTTTTGATATTTTGATTAACCCTTCCAAATCCGGCGTTTATAATTATATACACCACATGAAATTTTTTCAATATTATTTGCAATAATTTTCTCTAATTATTATAGCATATTATATTTGCATTTTCATTATTTATCATAATTATATTATTTGTGATTTTTCTTTCACCAAAAATTGATCAAATGAAAAAAAATTTTTTCACCATTCAAAATAATTTATGTCTGAAGTATTTTTCCAAATATTAAATTAACAACTTTATCCAAAAATATATACAGAATATTGAATATTATTATAATGAACAATACATAAAATATTTTCAACGACAATAAAACAAATCAGATCGAAAGGGTACGCGCCATTTTCCTCACATCCGATACATCAAACCGCGAAATTTGAATACGCCCAATAAAACCCGACACCACAACCATCCTTCAACAAACACACACAAATATAAAAACACACCATCAAACAAAACCCATAAATGCACAAACAAACAAATAAAGGAAAACGGACATTAGACGAGAGCCATGACTGCCGCGAATATTCGCCCCGCGAACAATCGGGCTATAAATTAACCCGTTGCGAACCGGTGACAAATGGACCCTTGTACCCCTTTTTGTGTCCCTTTTCAGCACAAATTCTGAAAATATAAGCTGAAAAGGGACAAAGGATGGTTGGTGCGAAAACGTCAGCGTCAATTGTCATCGGTGCGCCGGGATTTATACGAATTTTTGATCGGAATTATGTTCCCGCTTCATAAGGACGAGGTCGAGGCGCATAAATATTATATCTCGTGTTGTTTGTTTGTTTGTTTGTTGGTTCGTGCGATTGTTTATAGTTTCGAGTTTTCTTTTATGCTGTCGATGGGTTTTCATTTGGTTCTCCCACGGTTTTTCCGCCGTTGAGGTTTTTTGATTCATCGTAAACTCTTGACGTAAATGTAATCCTGATTAATTTCAAATCATATATTTGATGATAATTTTTAAAATTCTTAGGTTATATATCAATAAAAATGTGAAAAAAGTATTAAAAATAATCATTATATCATATTTTCAATAATAGCATATCAATGTATCAATAATAATGTTCTTATATGAAAAAAAACCTACTATCCTTTTAAAATGACAGTAGGTTATAGCATCAAAGATTTTGATAAAAATATTGTTACCAAAATTTGAATATTTTTTGAAATATAAATTTTAATAATTTTGACCTTTTAAAATAGGTTTTAACTAGTGAAAGTTTTTCTTGATAATTTACGATCGATGCATTTGAACAAAATGTCAATGAACATTCTATTGACAGCTAAAATGATTGATATTATTTATTAAATATCGGAATGAAATAAATCTTGACGTTTGTATCGAGATATCTGAAGTTTTTTATTACTTTTAAGTGTCACGAAACTAATAGTGGTATTCTTGTGACGGCACGTAGATATGTATCGAAGCATCATTGAATTTTCCGACAAAACTCATTATTATTCTTTTGAAGTTTGAATTTTTTCTATCTGCAAATTACTGTCATATAAATTAATTATGAAAATGGCAATATAATTATATGCGAATCGTTCATCGAAAGCTAGATGCTTTTCACGTTCTCGACAACTATGATTGATTAATACCGTCGCTTTCATACAAGACTTTTTTGTATAGTAAATGCGTCGATGCATTATGCATCGATCGTCGATTTTATGTAAACTGGCGAAGGTAGGATATGATAATAATGAAAAAAGCGGTTCATATCAGGGCAAACAACAATGGGAATAGGTCCGCCGCTTATAAACATCACATCGATGTGATAAAAAACAAAATAGATTATCAATATGCCCGAGACGCAGTGGCATAAAGCGCGACTCGATATTAAAGATTCACATGTTCATGAAAAAAATTTTTATATTTAATTTTATTATAAAAGACAATGAGCACTGAATACATATTGGGTTGATTACCGAGTGATGTATTCTTATGCACATTCATTTGCGATACTTTCATAGCTATTTTTATCATTATAATACGATCGAATCTCGAACAGAGCCGTAAAGATTATTTTGACATCTTCGACAAATATACAACTCTTTTTATTCAATTGCAAAATTACATTTGAAAACATAACTCTATATAATAATTATCTATCTTTGAATAAAAATAAATATTCAATACTTAAATTAAGTAATTGGATTTGAAAGTATATTGTAATATAAATGATGCTGCACGTAATTTTGTTCTTAATTTTTTAGATCTTTGTGCCTTTGATGAGTACCTAATTTTAATTACCTCATTACAACTCTAATCACAGATATATTAATTCGTTATGAAATATTTGCTTTTTCATTAGAAAATAATAAAAAAATAGGTTAACGTACTTATTTCAGTATTTAACAATCCAATACATCACCGCTTCAAAACATCCATATAACACGTAAACCGGGCGTAAATTTCAAAACTTTTCGACACGAAACAAGAGTGAAGATCCTCATAAGAAATCACCGCCAATAAAACAAGTGTTGAATATCTTGTATGAGATATGTTTTGGACAATTTGTCAGGCGCTTGCCGCGGCGGCTCGCCTCCGAATGCCCCCATTTCCTTTTAGGTCGACCTTCTTCTGCTTTCTGCCGAATCGGGGAAAAAATCACAAACCTTCGGTCGCCGAGCCGCGAAAATGCCTCGGATTCCCGAAGGCTTAGGATTTCCGAGCAAATAAACATGTAATGCGCGATAGCATCTCGATAGTATCGCGTTTTAGGGAAACGAGCGCGAAATTTTTTCGAGCGGATCGGTTTAAAATTCCGCACGCGACCGCTTAAAAATGCTAAATTTTATAATTGTCCGATTCGATATCTACATAAAGTGTGTGAGAATAATTTGAATTTTTAACTTTTTTATTGTATTCGATCTGTATTTGAAGAAGCTGATTAAATATTACAAGAGTGAAACTCTAGTAACGCATTTCCGATCAAATAGTAAAGCATTATTAATTTTACAAAGATAATATTGGTCTAATGTTTTTATTTTTGATATTGTTTATGAATTGTGTTATATTATTTGATAAAACAAGATGTAAGTATATTCATTTGGTGGTAGAAATATTTTTGTTGTTATTTAAGAAGATATAAAATTTTGTATATTTTACAACGAATTTTTTCTGTTATAAATTGAATCTGAATTGTCGCTAAGAATTACTAAATGTTGTTAAAATATATATTTTTTAATATGTATTTGTCAAATTTATGATAAATCTATAAAAAATATTAATATCTATATATTATACATATCACAATATTTACACATTCATACCGCAAAATTTTATACAATCGTGCAATATTTCCACAATTGGAACTAACAACTCATTACGAAGGAAGCCAACCATCCCGTCTTTTAACTGACAACTCAATAAAAGATTGTGTCGCATTACAGCAAAAAAGTAAAGCAAATCTTCACATTTTAAAAATCTTAAAACAGATCATTGTACCAGTTGAAAATTGACCAATTTCAAACAATTTGTCAAGGGAATGGTTATGCGCGACTGCGCTTGCGCTTTTCTTGTTTCCTCCTGCCATTTTTTGTTTTATGCCGCGATTCCAGGCCGATGATCGACACATAAATATGGCGAACGATCGCGATTTGTCATCGATCCTTTTGTTCGCCGCGGTGGTCCTCTTCTTTTCGAATTTCGAGCCTTTTTTGCGAAAAGACAAACGCTGGTCCGAGCCGCGGCCGTCGGCGCCTTTCGACGACAGAACAGCGCCAATTTCAAACAGAGAATTTCCAAAATCATTTTTGCCACATTAAATCATCGCTGATTGATCTTCGCTAATTAATTTATGATCCCGCTTAATTTATATGGTCCTTTGATTTGTGGACGGGCGAAATTATGCCGAGCGCCTGCGATGTGCGCAATTTGTAACACTTCGTCGAATTTAAGATGAGGTTTACTTTGTGCGTATCTGTGGGTGTTTTTTGCATTCGTAATGTTGTGATTTTATGATGCGTTTTTAAATAATGTATTGCTGATATGGATCGATGTTGAAACGTGCAAAATATCGACGAAAGGTGTGTTTTTTCATCTCAATCTTTAATTTGATCTCTGAATAAATATTTTGCCGTTTATTTCGAATCGTTTGCAATAAAATTTATTAAATTATTTTTTTCTATGATCCGACGTTTTTTTTCGGGAAAATTAATTCGATGAGTTGTCAAAAGAAAATATTTTAATACGACCACCCGAAAATATGTCAAGATTCAGCGGAGAGATTATTTAAAGAAAAAAATCCACATGAATGAAATTGGCTTTTGAAGACACACTACATTTAAATAATATGCTTATTTGTACAAATGTTTTAACGGCGTGCCGCAAGATGAATACGATTGCGAACACGTACAAAATGTTAACGAATTTTTTCAAATTTATCATCAAATACAATTTGTGGTCGACTGTTTCACGAATACGCAGTACAGAAATTTGTTAATAATTGATCATACGCCAAAAAACAAAAATTGAATCCAAAGAATGAATTGTTCTTTGAATTTGAATATTTTACATTGACCACATTGGAAGCTTTTCATTTGTTTTATTTTTTTGAAAAAATTACATGAGTTTCGGTTAACGGGCGGCACAGTGTCTATCTCGAGCGTATATGTACGTTCAACATAATGAGTTCTGTTCGGAAATTTGTTAATTTTAGAATTAAAAAAGTATTAAATCGTTTAAAAAAATCGCAAATGTAAAAATTAACCATGTTCGTTGGGGAATGTTACGATTTTGTATTAATTAACCGACGTTTTCTCTGGTCGCAGGAATTTTCAATTATGGAGGAGTTATCTCTCGTTACGGCTGCACGCAAACGTCATCCTGTTTGACGTTTATCGAACGCGCCAACTCGAACTTTTTTAAATACAAAAATGAATAATAATTGCATAAATAAAAAAGCTAATTTTATATGAGAATTGTAAGAAACATTCGCGAGAATCACTCGAAAGACGATTCGAATTTTTTTCAACGTCCCGAAGATAACTCAACTACGTCGCGATAAAGTTAACGGTTTTCATTAACTGCACGAAAATATCAAGATTAAAAACGTCTAGTATTTAACTAATATGTATCGAAATATTTTAAATGATTACATTTTATATTTTTAGATGGTAAAATAATTGAATAAATATTAAATCGAATCGCTTTTATTTCGAAGACTGTATACAAAACTGCGGACAGAGCCACTGCGTCTGCGAACGAAGGAGCAATAAATATGGTCATCTCATATCGGGACAAATAAATATTTAATATATATTAAGCATACGTTTATAGGCTCGTATATGAACGTTGAAAATGTAAAGTTCGAACTTCACATGCCTCACGTCGTCGACGACTGAGAGTCCCTTTTATATATTTATTCATTCGTATCATTTTATATTTGTTTTATAAAATTTATTATGTATTTTCGAGCACACGGCGGAGAGACAAATTGTCCAAAGTGCATTGTTTAGTTCGGAATATACGACCCGGTTCGTTCTCGAGCATGTGTAACTTTAAATATTTATTTTGCATTATTATATTGTATGCGTTTTCGATGCAAACACAAAGACTCATCTCGCATTCGTCCGCACTTATACAGAAATACGAATCATATGATATAATACGGTATAATGTGCGAGAGCGATTCCATTTATCATCAGAGGAGATGTGTTTTCTCATCACGTTCCTGACCGAGGGACATTTGTATTATTATACTTAGAGAATGTCCTTTATTTCTTTGCCGGCCCCCACATGCTTTCGTGCGATATACATGTCACAAATGACTGTTGTTGCTCTCGTCGTTTTTATTGTCTTCTGTTGCGTCCTTTGAAATGAGAAGTTGGACTTCGAAGGGCGCTTTTGAATTTTGACGCTCGAATAAATTTTCAATGTTATACGTGCAAGAATGTTGACGCTTCGTGTCGTCGTTTAATTGGTGCGAGGATGGTTATTATTGATGACGGTGATGATTTAATTTGCCTTATGAATATTAAAAAACATATCGTATTGAATTTTTATGACATAAATATTTTTTATTAATATTATTATTTTACTTTGGTGATGTTTTTTGTCGGCACTTTAATCTGAATTAGAGTTCATGTGCACGACGACGTTGCACATTCGCATTTCTCGCACAAACTTTGAAAGGTGCAGTCGAAAATTTGCTCACGTGTACAGCTATAAAGCACCGCCGAAACGTTGAGTGAATTATAAAATGTTGTCACGAATATTAAAAAAAAAAAAAAAACAATAGACTTATGAAACATTTTTTTACACTGTATAAAACATTGTGAAATTTTCCGCTTGTTATTAAATGAAAACGCCTTAATTTCTTTCAATAACAGGAAATACTTTTAACGATCTTAATTGAACGTGCAATTCTCCTTTATACACACAAGTGATTAAAGTTTTATACACATTCTTGTTGCATATAAAAGCGGCCGATGTTATCACAAAGCACCAATGCGACACCTACGATCACATAAACCAATCCTTTTACCCACAGTTTCCACAACTTTCTATCGCCACTTAATTATCCTCGGAAAATGCTTCCTGTACAATACCCACAGCATTTTATTAGATATGAAGATACATGCATTATATGCGACTATTTTGATATTCAATTATTAATTTAAATACAATTTCGATTATATCTATAATATTGGTCAGAAACATTTACCATTATGATTATATTGTAATATGAATTTCGCCGAATTTTCCTGATTGGCTGAAGGAAGATTATATAAAATGAAATGATAATAATATAGGGTGTTTTATTATAAAATTTTAAATATTTTCAAAAATGCAATATTGCACTGCATGTCTGATTAAAATGCATTCCCATAGTACACGTGTCGACACGCACGCGGCACTTCTTCGAGGACGACTGCTAATTAACACTCCGACACTTCGTATCGGATACGTGGAAATCTCAAACTCGAAAACGTACACGTGAAAATGCACACCTATCACATACTATACAAACACAATGTCCAAGTACAATTCCAACAATACACATAAACAAGCATAACAATACGAATAGTATGTACTTACACAAGTCGCATCGCACCGCGCTTATCGCTGAAAGCTTTTGAACTTGCGTGAAAATATATGTACACTATTGATTTAATTTCTGGTCACTTTTCTTAGCGAATTTCAGAAACATTTTTTTTTTAATTTTACTGAATGGAATTATGATCTTTTTCATAATTAATGGAACGATTAGGTGCAGTCTTCAATTGGCACTAACATATGGAATGATTTTCGTGAAAAAATTCGAATATATGAAAATATTATCTACATATTACAGATTTATATGCAACAGTTGTTTAAGTGCATAAAATTGATATTTTATTGTAGATTCAAAAAAACTATTGAATTAATGCATAAAATAAGAGTTTTGCAATATAATATCAATTTTATACATTTCTACAATAATTTATTTCAAGTAATAGTTATATTTAATCGAATTTTTCTATGAAAATCGTTTCAAAAATCGATATCAAATGCAATGTCAATAACCTTGCTTGATTAATCTTTAAATTATAAGTGAAACTAAATACCCATTTAATAAGGATTTTGTGAAAAAAACTCAACACATCAAAAGTACTCACAACTCCTTACAATAGCTCATATTTTTAAACACTTTATGTATAAAAATACTTCAGAATTATTTTCATTATCTAAATATTCATTTTAAACACTTTTTAAGCATCAAAATATTTCTCAATAATTTTTATCATCTCGATATTTATTTATTTACGAAATTGACGAGCCTGCGGAGGTGGCGTGTCCTATCGCGAAATTACACGTTTCTGGATCGAATTAGATTGGTCCCTTGCCCGAAACGAAAAAGGGAAAAAACAAAGGCCCCATAAGGAACACAAGGGAACATATCTGCGAGTGGATATCCCTCGGGGTCGTTTCGCGAAACCTTAACAAGCTGCACATTCATAATCTACTCGAATTATCTATCACGAAGCGGCCTCGGTGCAGACTCGACTCGGATGCGTTCCTCTCGCACATACCTCACTATTTTATATGGATATATCGCATTGTGGGCTCTTTTATCGTATGTGTATATTCTTTTTTGTATATTCGATGAAATATGATAAGAATTATTTGATTTGGTGATCAATTTCGATGTGAGAAGTTTGAATAGACGCGATGTTTATGCGCGATTCGTGTAGAATAGTTTTGACTAGAATCCTAAATGGTTGATTCGTTTTCAGTGAAACTTTTTAGGATTGTTGTGTACATATCTGATAAAGTGTCTGCATCATTTTATTTTTATAATTTTGATGTTTCAATGTAGGACTCTTAGTCGTAGCAAAAACTTTGCACAATCGACATACGAGTATACAACGAAAATCGAAGTGGGAACTAAAGCGGTAAATACTATACAATAATTTGCAATCAATTCAAAGTCTAAAGAGTTTCGAGCAATGCATAGTCACTAAAGCTAATAACCAATATAATTTGATAATAAAAAAAAGTTGATTGGGTGATCGAGTACGATGATTAAATAGACTCGATGATTCTTCAAGAATTTTTTTTTGATCAGTTTTGGACATCGACACCTTTTTCAATTTCACACCGCGGAGCGTTTAATAAATTCGAAAATATTATTTTGAGCACTCGAATGCATAAAATTTTTATTCGCGCGAAGGATTCAAATATTTCGTTTGTGTTTTGACGTGGCGGCGCGTTTAAAACACATAATATAAAAATGTGATTTTTATGCAAGGATTATTGGCGGTTTTCCAAGAATTAATGCAAATTACGCGCGATCGAGAATATTGTATTTTCGAAAATAATATATGCTCGGGAAGAGTTGCACGTCGTAAAAACGCAGCTTCTCGCTGTCGAAGATCAATCGATCGTAAATTATCGAATAATAAACGAATAAATAAATAAGCGCATTAAACATCGCATGAAACCCACGTACATGTCCAATATGTAGACATTCCGAACCCAAATAGAATATGTTGATTCTTTAATTTATTTTGCATCATTTGACCACTAACAAGTTTTCATGAAACTCTTATTCATTTAATCTATCTAACAATAAGATCATTTTGCTACATATTCTAAATAATGTATCACAAACTTATATACATATTATATTAAATGATATTTCTTTCGAGTCATTTTTATCGAACACATTTTGTTAAGACATTTATAATAATTTTAAAGTAATATATACCTATTTCTAGGATTTTAATTTTGAATCTATATTTTATTATATACTAAGAATTATAAATATAAATATTTTATCGATGATATTGGTCAAATTTTATAAAGAAAAACAAGTTAATATGTTGTTAAAGCAGCTGAACTTACATTTGAAAGATTCGTAATTTGATCACTCAAATAATTAATATCAGAAGCTCAACATAATTATCAGTTATTGAATCGATAGTTTCTCTACATACACTATCAAATTTAATTAATTAATAATTTTCATCTAATACGTTAATAGATCTCGGAGAGACGAACCGATTGCGCACAGAGGCGGCATTCCAGCGATTCCAAAAACCGGTCAACACGAAACATTTTTCTTATTATTATTACATTAACAATACGTGTACGGTTTTTTTTCTCTCTAAATAGTAAAAGAGCAATAAACGGCTTCGGGCCGGGCATAACGTCCCGAAAGTGCCCAATAATAACAATCATTTGGAGGCTCACGCGCTCACGGTGGTATCAAAATTATCGGCCGTTTAATAATTTACATCGAATTGAGCGGCCTCACTTTAATATACGATCGATTTTTTTTATTGTGCCGTATATTAGGCGACCGTCAAACTTTTGAGAGGCGGCGATTTTATCGCGCGATATTTTTACTTTATATGGCATAATTCTTTTAGACACTCATCTTTTGTTGTATATTTTCTAGAAAATAAATATTTATTTAATCTATAATATTAGCATTTTATTTAATTATTCATTTTAATAATCATCAAGGTGTACAGATATTCATCAACGCCTTGGCAAGGTACGGCACATAAGAAGTTTAAAAATTGATCTATTTTATTTAAATCAAATGTTGGTTTTCATATTAAAAGGTTAGATAATTTCATCAGAAGTTAGTTAAATAGTAAATTCAATAATTTTAAATCATATGTAATTTGCTTTGATTTATATTTTTTTACTAAATATGGTGCTTTAAGAAAGTTCACGCTGCGCCATTGGCTATCGTATAATGTGAAATTATAATGTTTCTAAAAAAGATGAATGCTCACGGGTCGATTATTGTTATAAAATTTTTATCATATATAATCATCCTAAAGTAACGTGCTATTATAATCTGATCGATTGAGATTTATGAGATTCTTGACGTGTTCGATCCGATAGATATTATGTAAACACCCCGTTAGCACATGCGATTTTTCTCAAAAGCATATCAAAAATTTCATCTTGTGTGAAAATATTTGAAACTTACATAAAATACTACTAACAATACATACGATTTTAATTAATTTTCAAAACAAATACAGCAAATTGTACCGATGATAAATCAGTCTTGAATATAGACGTCACGAACAAATAGAATGAATCAGGTGCGAATTTCCGGTTTTATTATTCGTAACATTTTCGAAAAAGACCGTATAAATTTTGGACGCTCGGAAATTAATCAACGACCCCCCTATTAACGATTTATTAATAATAATAACCGTTTTCCATAACGAGTTTAACGCTATAATAGAATCGAAAACAATATAAGTAAAACGAAAACTCCCATACGTGAGAGATCACGAAGTTGTGATAACCGGGCCGCAAACGGCTCGATTAGAATCTGATCGAGGTGTGAAAAATTAACCGATTGATGGTGTAAAATTATAAAAAAATACAATTTCGTGTTTTCAAAATAGGAATATAACAGTGTGTGTGCGAAATTAAACGATGGGAAAGTGCGAATTCAATGCAAAAATGCGTGGTCAGAATACGATTCTCACAAGAAATTCGCCAGATTATTTCTATGTAATTTATCAAAAAATGCTATATTATATTGTATTATTGTTCAAATATTTTAATGCGTTGTTTTATTTGGACTTATTTCGACTTTCTTCTCGTTCGTTTCAAGATAACCTCGGGGTGCGATCCGCCCATGCTCTTTTATCTATGGACACATCTTCATCATCGTGTTTTTCCACATGTTCTCCAAGTTTGCTCTAGTTTGTGTTCGGAGGTTGTGTTCATTGCTCGTTTGCATGAATTATGTGAAAAAATTTAGATGATATGCGTCCGTCGAATGCGTCCACTTATAAAATCCTTTTTCCTATCGATTTTTTATTCAACGCGTGCCTCACGAATTATTTATTTATGATTCGGTTTATAAATATTTATCGAAAAATTCCTGGCGGTGAACTTTTAACATTGGTCGATCTAAATGTGAACGAATCGTGCGATACAGAAAACGCACCGTTTTTTCATGCTGTATCTAGAAATCTTGAATTTCATCACAGTGCAATAAATAATAACAAAGATTAAACGTATGTTTCATTGTTGTATATTTTTGGAAAATTTAATAAATTCAGCTTATATTGCACTTTTATTATACGAAAATAATTACACCGACTAAAGGTTATCATAAAATAATAGGATGTCTTGATAAATTCAATTAACACCGTATTAAATTCGACCCCAAAATATTAAAATTAAGCATAGCATATCTCGATCTAAATTATAATAAAAGGTTAACGTGATGCGTAAATCAAACAAAAGCATTATTGTTTATATGTTAATTGACTTAGAAAAAAAATCTATTCGGTACCGATATTTCGCCGTGGGAAAATGCTTTTTTCTTTTGATGAATAAATTCGCCATATGAAAAACAATGTATCCGAAAAGTCGTTAATATATGGCAATTTTCGCCGCGATCTTCATAAATTAGCACACGATTCAAAAAACCCGTTGCAGTTTTCGTTATAAATCAAATATACATAATTTCAATTTTACGCTAATGTTACCGTAAATTTACAGTGTCTTTCATATTCTTCCAAATTTTTATATAAAAAATATAATTTTTGATTAATATTTCTTTTCAATTATTATTTTTTTATTTAAATCATCATATTATTTGCATTCAGTACAAAATTTAAAGACTCAAAATCACAAATCAAGATCAGACTGCATCCAAGATGCACCGAATGAAAACTCGTCTACGCGCATTTTCCGAGAGCGGAAATTCATTCGGACGTGCAAACGCAAGTAAATGGCGAAAATATCGTTTATGGTGTTTTTAATATTCCATAAATATAACGGCAAAGTCGGTTCAATAGCCCCCCACAGCCATAAAGTCGAGAGTTGCGATTGGATCTCGATACGACGAGAGCTCCTTTACACGCCCTTGTTAAATCATAACATTATGTAGAAAAACAGAATAACATTATGGTCGCTTTGGATATATTGGTTTTTATGGCTTGTTCTCGACTAGTTTACCACGCCCGGGGCTTACACTTCCATGCTTGATTTTCATTCTTCACCATGCTATATTTTTTTTCCGCCATTAGATTTTTTTCGAGGCTCATTTGGTTTATCTCGGTCTCGTGCTCGGTCTTATCTTGTCGGAGTTTGGCGCCTCGTAACCTTTGATTTTGTTCAAATAAAAACATGTGAACGAATTTGTAAGATAAATATTGTGTTAGGCTACCGAAGAGTCTGATTGTTGAGTCGTAAGGTCGCTTGATTTGTGTGAAAATGTACATTGTAGTTATGCGACGATTAAAATCCTATAAAATGTTTATCGCCACTTTGTGCGTTTACGTATATCGTTATTGGACAGATAAATATGTTAATTTGTGTCGGAAAATACAAATATGGAACATAGAAAAAGTTACGATCGTTTAGCGTTTTTTTTCTGATGTCGAGAATTACACATGTGTCGATGTTATGTCGTTCCGATAGTGATTTGAGTTTTATTCAAATGTATAACTAAAATTGCTGAAGTAAACGGCTATTTTAGGCAAAATCATTTTAAAATTCATATTTGTATAAAATCCGAAATATAAACCACACTATTAACTTTTCATGTTTATAACTCAAATAATTAATGTTGATGGAAAATATTTGGAATTTCCAAAGATGAAGGAAAACTTTTATGTCCAATTAAAATATTTCATTTTAGTGCGTGCATTAATATTTCGAAAAATATTTTTACAATCAAATATAAAATAAAAATTAATAGCTACGTGAATTTTTTTTTAGTTTTATGTGAGGAATAAAACAACGGATTATCGATTCGAATATATTCCTATGAAAAACGTTCGTCTACAAAAAGAGAGTAAAAATCCATGCAAAATTGTTCGATAAATATTTTATGCATATTATCAAAATGAAATATAAAAAAAAGGAATGAATTTACATTTAAAATAATTCAAATTCCAAATAACACAAGAATATGAATTTAAATTATATTCAAGCTTGATATGAAGTACCATTCATTATTCTTGAATTTGAACAAGATGTGTTCATACAGCAAGATAAAATGAATTTCATATTGTGCATAAATATTGTAAAAAAAATCGAATACTTTAACTAAGCCATAGAACGAGCAATTAGAATAAACCACCAAAGCTATATATTCGCACAATCAAAAAAGAAAACCAAAATCAATTTTCGCATCGATAAAACGCAAAGCTTCTTCGGAGACAAACGCACGAGACGAAACGGACCAATCGCGGCGCATCTAGGCCACGCCCACCGATCTCGCTCGACCAATCAGAGCGCCGCTTCGGTCCTCTCCGGCGCTCGGTTCAAGGCACTCTCTTTGCACCGCAACATGGCGAAACGATCGACTCCGGAGCTGGTCTCCGAGATGCAAACTCGCCATCTTCACATGTGCATCATGAGCAGGGACGTAGTTGCGTTGTGGAAAGGTGATTGAATGTGTGAGGGTCTTGATTTGAATGAAGGGGTTGAGTTATTTATAAATGAATGTATGAGTATGAAGATCTTAAAAGTTGAGAGGTGAAAGTGCTCATGAACGAATTTTGAGAAAGACTTATTCAGAATTGAATGTTTATTGTAATTTGAGATGTATTAGAAAGTTGTGAAATGATCTGAAGATGAATATTTTCGAAAAACAAATGAATTAACATATTCAGAGACTATTTTTATATTTAACTCTAACAATTTAAAATTTTCACTTATTCCTTTGACTTCTAGAATCTTTATATGACATCGAAGGAAAAAATAAAAATAACAAACGAAATTGATTTCAATATTCAAAGTGCTTGAGAAGTTTAATATAAGCTCTATTTGCAAAAAAATATTACGATTTACTTTCAAGAGTTGCCAGATCTATTTTAAATATTTATTCAAAATCAAAATTATCCACTCAGAATAAATTGAAAAACACTGAATTAAAAAATCTTACGATTTAAAAGATTTATTTGAACAAATAAATATCTAAAAATTGTATATGAATTCGAAAAATATTCGATTGAAATTTAATTCTTTCATTAAAAAAAATCAATATGATACCTTTTTCTACACTGTAAAAAGAAAATCTTAATACCAGCTCGAATTCGATTTCTTTTTAAGACAGTTCAGAATTTAAAATACCTGTGGCCATTTTCAGTATTATAAGAATTCAGATCAAATAGAGTGAGAGTGAGGGCGAATTTTATACATATAACTAGCAACAAAATTCAATTTAAGACAAACAAAAATTTCAGTAAAAATACGTTTTAAGATTTATTTTTTACAGTGTACGAATTTTATAAATAAAAATTTTCGAAAATTGAATTTTTTTTTTACACATTTAGAAAGAGAGGGCTTTGCTTAAATTTGGAAAAAAATCCTAAGTACACCACTGTTTATGCAGTGATCTACCGTCGGATTCGCCATACGGTGCATAATGGCGGTCCCGTGTAATTGACGTCGAGATCGCGAGACGTTGCTCCGAGATAAACGGGCGTCGAACAATTAAACTCCGCAAGCCGATACTGTCTTCGGATGCTGTATAAATTCATTACATTGTGTTCGAGATACGTGCGAATTTCAAGGGTGCTCGAGAAGGGTGCATTTTCTTTCGAAGGACGGATGTGATTTTTCATTGATGGTTGAAAAATTGATGGGTTGTTTCTGCTGATTGTGAGACAAAGGTTTTTTTTTTGATGTTTTTGGATACATCGATCATTTTGTAGGAATTGTATAAAAAATATTTTGAAAAATGAATGAATGGTTTTTAGTCAGATATGTGCAGTGATTCGGAATCATATTTAAATATTTTATCATAGATATTGATGAAAATTTCTGTTGAAATAAATAAAAAGTATTTACACTTTGCTTATCAATTAATTATTCTTCTATATTTATGTTTTCACTAACTTCATAAGATAATAAGACACATTCCATCGTCTTTCATATTTTCCTGCATTATCATTATAATTATGTCGAAATCGAAGCCAATTTTAAGACTTGGTAAAACAGCAATTAAGTGAATTTTGGTAAAGTATCAGAATTGTCCAAGAACCTACAATGTATTAACAATTCTTCATTAATCAACTAAGTACGTAGATATATTTAGAAGCACATCATAAAAATCTAACAACATCACGAAAAACTACTTAAAATCTAAACGATTTAAAAACTTCTCATATGATTTGACAACCCCTGCACGAGAGGGACCCGACCCGAGAACAGCTCGAAACCTTTGTCTTTTATAATTGACATTTTTTCTGTTACTACTAATCTCGCTTATATACGAAATATCCACACACACGGGTGCCGTACGAGCGATCGAATACCGCACGAATTTTCTTGCACCAACCTAAAAAAGGGCTCAAGCGCCCATCGAATCTAAGTCGCTTAAGACCTTCATAGCCGAATTACACTTTTAAAAAAATTGTCAACCTGTTGGAACACGGGTCACGGAGGCTTCCCCGAATTCGAGATCATCGAAACAGATACGCCACCCGTAATAGGTTCGTGTATGCATTATGTACGTTCGCGGGCTTATGTCCGATCGTATGCTCTAATCGCAACCGGAGAAAAATTCCCGGTAAAGCCTCCGTATGTGTGTACGATCTCGCATTAAACAAATCCCAGTGTGACATGTTCGTTTTTCTAATTCGAGTTTTATTATTAGAATCGGGTGTAGAGTGACAGCGGGATGCGTAGTCGAAAAGTGGCGATGGACCGAGTTATTGTTCGGTAGTAGACAATTCAATATATGTACATTGATTTTAGTGTTAATGATATTATGTATATAGTTGGAGATGGTATTTTCACTTAACTAGAGTTAGTGTTGTTTTTTTTCTTCTATAGAGTTTGACAGTCGATATGGCGTGGTTGTGAACTTATAGCGTCAAACTCCATAGAAAAAAAAGACGCAATTTAACTAACATAAGGATTACTAATGAGTGAAATGATCAACTTTTACTATAATTATATCAATTTGATTTAGAGTTAATCAAATGTAGGTAATAAGTTCATCGGTAAAATGAAAATTAAAGGTATTTGAGAATCATTTACCGACAATCCATTTATCGATCGATATCTATCAAAAGATTTCTTAATATTAAAAATAACTGAAAATTTTCCAATAAAGATTTGGTTTAAATATCATGAAAAAATAATTTCATGTGAAATCATTTGAGGATTCTTTCAGCATAAATAAATTCTCGGTACAATCGAGGGATACTTGAATAGGCGTATCCTGAGGACATTCCATGAGTATCGCCTGTTGAATATTGATTTGTTCAGCGTGTGAAAAATTAAGGTCTCATTATCGCACATCCGCCGCTCGTTTTCGTCTCATCTGAGTTTCCGAGAATTTTCCATCGTCTTTTCACGTTGAATGAGTGAAAGACTTGTCTGGAATTAATGAAGTGTTATGTTAGTTTATAAGTTTTTTTATCGTTAAGAAAGCTGGTATTCATTTTCGATTTTGTTAGAAAAAAAAATGAAACACTTAATGGATTTGATTATTCAAATTTAATATACTAAATAAAATTAAAAAAGTCAACAAACGCATTAAGACAAGAGCGTGAGAAGATTTTTACGAATGTAATTTTTTAAAAGAATATACCATTAATTTTATGTGAATATTTGAAGTGTCGAATTTCATTTTCGAAATCCATTCACATTCATATATTTCTCAGACTAAAAGAGGACCCAATAAAAAAATATTCCCAGATACCACTATTATGCGAGTGTTCCTTTATTTTAGTATACGACTCAACACAGAATATATTTTATTGTAAATCTAAAACTATATAACGTATACTTATGTGGAGTTCTACATTTGATGTCGTCTCATTGCAAGTTGATCGTTTTTTTTCTTGATTCTTTTTTGACCATGTTACCATTTCCCATGTTAACCTAGGTCTAACCCCTAAATGCCTATGTATTCTATTCTTACAATTTTCAAATTAAAATTTTCAAAATACATTTTTTGATAATAATTATAAAACGTGATCGAATGTTAATTAATTTTATAACTTTTTAATGAAAAATTAAAACGGAATTTTTTTTCAATACAGAAAAATACAGATATGATAAAATATATTTTGAAAAGTTATAAAAGAAAGATGCTATGTATATGAAAATATTTACATTTTTTGTAAAAAAAAAAGATATTTCTCAATTTATTCAACAGAGACATTTAAGGGTTTGACTCGGGGTTGTTCCAAATTGACAGAATTTCGTGGGGTCTTGTGAATTAAATTTTCACTCAATTATCTTTATAAATCACCTGTCCGAGCCTCGGGTCCGATATATGCATTTTTTTAACATTTTCACTCAACCTCTGTTGTGTGAGGCAAAGGTCCTATTTTTTTCCGATGCCCACTTTTTGTGGTCGACTCCCGAGCTCACCGAATCCGGAGTGACACTTTGATTTAATATTGAGCGTATGAGTGAGCCAGCTCCGTTTTGTTTCACTTATTTATTTGTTGGTCCTTTTGGTCCTTCGTTTAATGGTGTTTTTTTCAACCTCTTCGTATGCTCCCGAACTCGCAGCGTTTAACTTTCGTATGGGACTTTTATCTCGGCGTCCGATTTCGTGTTCTTTATCTGGTCGTATTAAAAAGCGACACGTCCTTATCTCCGAACATATTATATGGTACGTGTTAGATTTTTAATTCGGAAGGAGCTTGTGCTCTAATTTGTATTTTTTTTCGAAGTGAATTTCTCGTTAATGTGATGAATTTTTGATGATATCAATACGTGCGATATCTTACGCGTTGTTCACGCTCTTACATATTTATTGTTATCTCTCATCTTTATGCGATTACAATATCAACAATTTGTTAACACGTAAACGGGAAAAAAAGTATTAATTAATATCGTAATAAATCATTTTGAATGTACACGTGTTTTACTGACGTTTTTCTCGGTCGTATTCAGAACCGAGCGCTTTGATTAGGATCAATTTTCATTCCATTTTTTTTTCGAAACGCACGCCTGAAATAAATCAAAATTTCGAACGCGTTATCATTGCAATATTTATATGAAAAAAAATAAATACGTTTCCTAACTACATGCAATATCCAGATATATGACGGTGGTTTATATACTCTGGACAGGTGTTGTGTTTTATATAAAGCCTTATTACCGGTCGTTCGCCATGTTTTTTGCGACCGTTTCGTGTATAAGTTATGGCAAGATTTGGTATCGTCAATATGTTATGCATATTTCGCGATGGTCACGACTTAAGAGCAAAAGCGCCTTCGGGATACCGTGGCCTACCACGAAAATCATATTCGAAGCGATATTGCCACGAGAAAAACGATTTTATAAATACGTACAAAACCGTGTATCGAAGTGCTGTGTGTGCAATATTTTCGAAAGCTTGTAGAGTTTTTTTTCCTCTATATTGAGTGTTAAGTTATTGTGAGAGATTAATTTTCAATACAAAAAATATTACAAAATTTGTCATAAAAGTTTTATTACTTGTATTCGGTAGCGAATGGTGAGAAAGTTAACGAAATATTTAAAACTGAAATGGAAAATTATTATTCGTTCAATATATATTCAAAAAAGAAATAATAATAAAATCAAAGTATTTTATATGTTATTAACATATTTTACAATGAAAAATATGAAAAAAAAAATCAATAATCGTAACTGTTCTTATAGAACAAGAAGGGCTGCAACCTTGCAGCCCCTTAAGACATATCAACACTTCTTATGTTGATTATTTTACTCATTTATAATCTCAATTTAATATTCAATAGAAGTTCGAAATAAAATATAAATTTAGAAGCTATAGGTATTATATTTATAAATGAAATAAATTCAAATCGCACATTACGTATTTGAAAGTGTTAAACTTTCAGAGCATTGTGAAATATTGAATCAGGTCAATATTGATAATAATCGAAAGCTCAAACATTAATTAAACGAAAGCTCTCTCATATCATACATCAATGTGTTTCTAATTTGAAAGGACAAATGTTTTAGAACCGGTCGATTGAAATTCGTAATTCGATCCTTTTTTGAAAGTAGGCTCTTATTTTTCGCTCAACACTGGGAGCGATAGAAATTGTCTATGGAGTTTTATTTATATTTTCGGCTCGTTTTATTTGCAACTAAGCGTATTTTGAAAGGCGTTCGATCGAATCTACATGTCGATAAATCTTCCCTTGATTCGTTCGATAAAACGTTTATTTACGATCGAAAAGTCGTTAATCTTAAAAATGCCGTTCGCTATGCTAATCTCGCATATATCACGACTTCAATGCAGTAGAAATAAATATAAAAAAGCAGCGTGTATGCAAGCTTTTTTCTTTGTTCAGATCAAAATCTAAATCCTTTCCTAAAGTTACTTTTTCCTTTCACCATGAAAAGTTAAGCGAGCTTTCTTATAATATGAAATAATAGAGAATTTGATTGTTATGAAGTTAATTTAAGAATACATATTCTTGCAACAATTTTCTCTCATTAATTGTTAATTTTTTGTTTATGGTGAGATTTTGAATATTATATTTATATCAATCGGTAGCTATTTATTCAAATTATAGTACCTATATTATCTGGAAAATCCTGGAAAACTCTGTGAGAATAATATGAGACATCTACCGATGAAAATTCACCTGAATGAAAATCGGTTTATTTCCTTGCTGAAAGCTTTTCATTGACATGAAAAATCGTAAATGAAATCAAACAGATTAGAAAGAAAAATCGGATTTTAATTGACATCTAATATTAAATCAGGACGATAATATTTTTTTATTAAGTTTAACTGATTATATTTATCTGAACTAATTAAATCAACGATAACTTTATACAAACGGTCTCTTATTACAGAAATTTAATCAATTTTTGTTGAATTTAACGTATTTTTTTTTTCAAACCGCAGAACGAGTTTTCGACATATCGAATCGTGAACGCCCCGTTTTATTTTTTTCGTTTAGATTTTTTCCCCTTAACACCTGTCCGAACGGAAAGAAATGTTTTCGTGATCACAACCATCTGCAAGATTGGCCCTAAATACTTGGAAATTAAATTGAATCGATATGAAAAAAAAAATCGAGCTCGTAACACAGTGGTATGCCACACTTTGTGGTTACAATTTAAACGTTTCACAAGAGGATGTTTAATATGTGGTAACCTTTCGAACGCATAAATTTTAATTAAACAAATAATAGTTCAAATGTGATTCAATTTAAGGCATTTCATTTGTTTTTTTTTTAAGATTGGAGAAATAGTTTTATTAATATATTTTTTAAAAAATATTTGAATCAAATCAAATGAATCATCATTTACATGAGAATTTTCTTTAAATAGAATAAATTTTGTATTAAGTTTTTATATAATAAAAATCAATACTTACATATTATTGATCAATATTTTACCCTGAATAGTCAGTATTTAAAACTAAGAGGTCAGTATTTAAATTCAATTTTTCGTATTCTACATTTCATTTGTCATCAAGACATCAACAGCGTCTATCAATTTAATTTTAACTCTTTTCAAATTCAATCCCAATATAATATAGGCATCTAAATCCTAATCTAATTAAGTAATAGAAGATTAGAAAAATTATAATCTGTCTCAACCTAACATTACATATGACAACTGAATTTCAAAAAGGGCATAATTGACCTTTTTTGTCGATATTGAGTTAAGTAATGAAAATAGTTCTATATATGAAACAGAACTATGTTATGTACATAACTCAATTTCGATTGAGAAAGTCACTTGTGCCCTTTATAAAATTCAGTCGTCATATGATATGTGCACCTACTGAAAAAAAAAATCCGAATATTTTATAATAAACATTGGATCTTGATAATTAGTACATTCAGTAGGTATAATACGTCATTCATTTCGGATAAAAGAATTATATATTACACTAACCGAAAAATTATTTAAACGTTTATAATTAAATTTTTCATTAAAAATCGTCTTCCAAACTTGAGAAACACAATCAAAGGCAATTTGGTTTAAGAAAGAAAACACGTGAATTCGGTTTCCCTTTTAGCCGAAGTCGACTCGGGGACCGCTTTTTCGCCACTTTCGTTCGGATCGCAGTTGACACGCGATCGACATTCGATTTTTTCCACGTCCACGACACGGGTTTTACTTTATTTTTTAATTTGGCCTTATCAAAATAATCGATTGCTTCGGCTTCGATGGATGCGCGTGCGCATCGTCACGCGATCTCGCCGAAGAAAACACGCGCTTCTGATTACTATCGACCGTATGCTCTCATAACAAGATTCTGACTGTTTTTACTGAATGTGGAATAACTTCTGTTTTTTTGGGAAAAGTTAACTCATTTAAACTTAATTTGTGCAGATAAAGTTAGTTTCAAAACATTATTTTGGTCTGAATATTCAAATGGTTGAACTAAAGTTTTAGTGTGAAGGAAAACGCTCATTTGTCAAACTAGAAATTATTACCTTTCTTGGTCTATTTTTTACAATATTTTCTAAATAAAGTCTAATTTAAAAAGAAAAGCGTTCCCTTTTACACTAAAACTTTGATTGGAATCATGAAATTATTTTCTAATTAAAAAATCATTTTCAACATTAAAATAGTCTAATTTCATCAAATATATCTCGTTGTTCAAATATTTTTGTATAATGTATACAAAAAGAACTTCTTCCTCTTTCAAAAATACCAGCTTTTTTTTGCTGACATTTTTATAATATCAAATATAATGAGTCTTTATCGGTTGAAATCCTTATTTTTTCGAGTTGATCGCTCAATTCGTGAGAATTTTTAAAATAGCTTTTGAAACGTTTCCGCTGTTATGCCGAGAGAAAAAATGACACAAGATACGAAGTCGATTCGAAATTAAGCAATTATTTGTAACGTTTAATGCAAATAAATTATAAATTAAACATGAACATTTTAGTAATAATTCAATTGCACAACTTTAATTTAATTCTTAATTATCATGCGATTATTTACTGCGAAGGGGTAAAAACATTTCCGTTTGTGTATGAGCGCGTTTGAGATAGTATATCTTTTATTTTTTGCTAAACGAAATATTTTAATTATTAAATTACGCTATAATTTGATCTTACAGTAAATTGAAATTAATTCAGAAAATCAACATACGTTTTTTTGTCCTTTAAATTCAGCCATGTGCATGAAAATTTATTCAATATGATTTTAATAAGACAACACGGTTATTTAAACAAGTAATATTTAATGAAATTTAATACAGATTTAATAATAAAAAACTAACAATACACACTCGAAAATACGATCAATCCAATTTTAGTTTCAGCCAAATTATTCGCGCTCGTGTAAATTTTAATATGCGTTTAAAACGCGAATCGCTCAAGCGTTCAACGACTATGGGAAGTGTTGGTTAATTTTTTCCCTTCATTTTTTTTTCGAAACTAATTGAAACCATTATTACTGACCAACGAACTTTCAATATGGTCAAACCGGGTAGTGAAATTATCTCTGGCTTAGATCTGAAGCCTGATTAAATACGGACACGTAAATACGAACACCCTGTACCTATAGGCTGTATAAATAAGCTCACTTCCTACGTGTATAATTGCCGTCGCATAATTTTGAGGTCACCGATTCTTAAAAAAGAATAAGGCTTTGAATCTATTTTGTTCTTTTTTAAATACACATTGAATTGTAAATTTTCAATGAAATGCTAATATGTATGAAATTGACTATTTTCAGGATTTTTGAAGGCAATAAATTAATTTTGAACTATATAACATTACATCTTGAATCATATTTCAGTCGAAATTCCTGAAAATTGAATATTCATTTCCCGGTGCATCTTGTTAATATGCGTGTCGTAAATTTTCTCATATAATTCGTACCCGCGAAATATGAACGATGGCTGTAACATTATCCGTATTATTAAATTGTCCGTATTAAAATTTAATATGTGATAAGTGATTTGGAAATGTTATAATGGCGCAATTTATTGTCTCATATCGCGTTTCGCAATTAGTTTCGTATTTACATACTCGAAGTGTAACAGCAAAAATTGCAAACCGTGTACGCACCACAACGTATAATTATCGATCGTTTAATGTTTAACTGGAAATTTATTTATTGCTCGACGAGCTCTAATTAATAATATATCATATGTGCAATACGTAAAAAAATAGTATTTCACCCGGTACGGAATTATTGTATGCAAATTAAATGGCTATTAACGAGTGAATGTTGCGAATCTTTTGCCAAAATATGAGCGTTAATTCATTTATGTATGGATTCTTTAAAAATTGTTAATATTTTTTTTTTCTAAAATAAAATGAAATTTTAATTTATTATAGTATTCACAAGCAATAAATAAGTAGGTTATTCTTCAGATATTTGTAAGATTTTAATCTTAAATTATTATTATACATTAAATGGAGTGTAAATTGAAAACAAAATCAGATTATTATTCAATTGTTTGATACATTAAAAAACACAGTTTTTTTTCCAACTGGAAACAGTTTGAAAAAAAAAGGATAATAATAAGTAGCAAAATGAGGTTATCAGCATAAATTTTCCAACTTCATGTGCAAACGATAAATTTAAAAATCACACTCACTCTTTGTCAGAATAGCTAATTGCAATTACAATCAGACAGACAGACATATAGAAAGACTAACGGGGAGATAAAGTGAGTAATAAGACGATAGTAGTTTGTTTCTTTGTTCTTGTGAATATTGCACATTTGCAAATGACTCACTAATGTGAGTGCACTCGAACGAATCGACGACACTAGAAAATTCTTCAAATCGTACTATATTCAAATCATTTATGTGAATTGTTAGTTAACTATTATTATAATTAGTATAAGTTCAATAATTAGTTATTGTTGTCAATTAGATAGAAAACGAAACGTTTAACAAACTGATACATTGCTGAATTCCAATTGAAATACCTTTATAAAATCTATTAAATTCGCATCGAATATCATATTGCAATGGTGTATTAGAGATATTTGATCAAACATATAATTTAGAGTATAATTTAAGCGCAAACAACTCAAATTCATTACATTCGAAGTAAAAATGAGTGTGTTCATGCTTCACGGTGGGGTGGTCCCATAACAGAATACGCACGTCTTCTTTGCATAATTCGGTCGGGTTTGTGTGCTTTGTCTGCAGGGGTGCAGAACGAGCTGGTCGCGGTCTTGTGACCTCAAATTATTCAAATTTTAATTTCAGAGACCTTCGGCTGACGCTTTAAAATATTCAAAATTCGATTCGGTCAGCGCGTGGTTAACAATCAATGTGAAGAACCTGATTTTTTTTCTAGGAAATGTGCAATTTTTTTATATTTATTTGAGTGTTATCAATATTTTTTAAAAATATAGTAAGTATATATTCATATTTTTCGAGTGAAAAAATTTCTTCGCACTAAGCGATGCATCATAAAAATAATATTACGTATAATCTAGGCTCTCTAAAATAAAGAAATGCTTACTGCAATTAAAATTCTTTACAAATAAAATAATATTTTTAATCATAAAAATAATAGCGACGATAAATCAACGGCGTTAAGCGCCAAAAAAACGAATGATTCCATATTTTTTATACGACCCCATAAATAAGAGTGTATTATGGCGAAATTTTAAAACGAACCTTTAAGCGCGAACGTAAAACGCGAAACACACGACACTGAATCGAAAACGACAAACATTGTACACATTTTCTTGCATAACGAGAAAAGCAAGCGAAATTTGAATTTTCTTCGACTTTTCGATAGAAAATAACATATTTCGAAATAGCGTCGCTGGATCTTTTGTGTGCGAAAATCATTGTTTCGCGTTTGTCCATTCTGAACAATGGGGAGACAAAAAGTTCGCCTAAAAATAGAGGGTACATTGCTGAAATCAGCATTGTACATTCGGCATTCAGCAAATAATAATATCGACGCGGCACAGTTGACAAACTGAAAACAATGAAAGTACGTATCGGGATGAAAAGTCCATGCAAACCGAGCACAGGCAAAAACGGACGAAATCATGCGGGACAGATGGCCGTACTTTAAAAATTTATTAAATATTTTTTAATTAAGAAAAATAATATTTTAATTATGATTAAAATTTTCGTATTAAGCGTGTTTTATATAACATATTCGATATACCTAAAATAAATACTTGAAGATTTATATTCAATAAGACAGTCTAAAGAAGTGATTGTTGAAAGAAAATCACATTATTAAAGCGTATTTGAAATTCCCGACATTTTTTTTATATTTTATATCAAAATAGATTTCAGATTTCTTTGATGAATTATATTTTCAAAATCAAATTCGGTGTTTTTGGTTCGAATACGTCACTGCATTTTCAGCATTTCATCGAGTGCATTGTATTTGCACGCCTTTGTTGCATGCCGTTTTTATCTGAGCTCTTTCATTATAATTAGCAACAGTAGCCCGCTTTCAAATCGACGAATCATATTTCAGTTCACATATTCGGTAATGAATAACTACTCTAATATAAATTCGAAATAGATAAATTCAGATTCAAACGCACTTAAGCGATCGTCATAATTTAACCGCATATGGTAAAGTAGCGGAACAATTTCGATTCAAAACAAATAAATTTGAATTAAATCATAAAAGGATTATTTTTTCTCATGAAAAATCGAAAAATTGTGATAATATCGAATATGTGTATGGTAATGAATGTACGCGTACGCATTTACACGGCTCTTAATTATTTCGCCATAATGAAAATGTCTAAATTTTCACGCATATGGACGCTTTCTTTGCAATTCATTATAATATTATAACAGTATTTTTATCAGTGTATATTTTCACGATAATTAATTCGTAATGATTTCCGTGTGACGTTAATTAATGTTTTTCCAACAATAAAATCGCCTTAATCCGTTCCAAGTCAGCTTTCGCCCATAGCTTATTATATTTACATATTGAAACATCACTAAGAACTATGTTTTATATTTTTCAATAATTAAAAGATATATGAAAATGCATATTTTTCTAAAGAGCGTGTTGAAAACAATCAAAGTTCAATCTGCAATTCGTTCTAGTATTATATTCTTCAAACGAATCATTATCGAATGTTTTCCAGTTCACGGCGATCGAAATTAAATTTTTAACGATTAGTTAAGGTCATGAAAATTATTATGAATCGAAACGAACTGTTCGTATGTAGAGTTATCACGAATGAACAAAATCGTGAAAAAAATAATGTTCGATTTCAGTGCAGTCACGCGAATCAATCATGCGAGACCGGCGTTCAATTTACTCTCTGAATTGACAAAAGGGGCTTTTCCGACTTTTTTTTCAAATTCAAAATCAAAATCGAAACGAGCCGAGTTCGATTGGAATAAATATCGTGAGCATACGCCATTGAATGCATTCGAAAAATTGCAAATCCAATAAAATATCACCCTATGAAAATTTGCATTCAAATTCTATTTACATTCGTATGGGATAAAAATTTGTTTTCTTTATATTTTAATTCTTTATAAATAATATATTAATATGCCTTACGTTAAAGATACTAAGTACACAATTTGGAAAAAAAAATTTTTTCGGTTCAAATTGCTATAAAATTTCGTAATGCATTTCAAATTTTGAATGTTTTATGGAATCGAATAAAATATTTCATTGTGATGTTTATTGATTTCAAATGTGTCTTTTAAAGTTATATGCCAATTATTGAATATCTAGGAACGAAACAATTTTTAATTTCACCATTTTTATAATGTTCGGAAAAGTCATATGACGACCGAAAAGGCCAAGGGGTACGAGTGACTTTGTGGTGATTTCGAGAAAAACGCGTTCAAAGTTGACCATGTTCCTATGTGTATTAGGAGAAGGTCGACTGATTTGAAGATATATCTCGGCACACGTTCCGAATTCGTTTATATCCTTTTGCCACCAAATAAATGAGCGTGCATAGAAGCGATTCTTATGCACAACTCAATTTCGGCAAATATGTCACTTGTACCCCTTGGCCTTTTCGATCGTCAAATATCCTTTACATCGTTCATATATGACGTGCAATTTTCGAGTCATGATTCAATTAAAGACCCAATTATTTCAGAAGATTCAAAGAAATTTTCAATGAAACCTTTAATCGATCCAAACGAAAATAAATCGAAACAAATAAAATCGTAAAAATTAACACAATTTCCCAACAAAACACTACATTATACACGTATAACACAAGACATGTACGATATATTAGTGGGCATTTATGGTCGGTCAGCTAGCGGAGGGTTGGCGTTTTCGTTCGGAATGGTTGTGGTTGTGGTGTTGTTGTTGCGGTGCACGCAATTACCCGATTAACCATTTATAAACTGCGACCTGTCAGGTTTAAAACACTCCCACCCACCCCCCACAACCGACATTTGTTGCCGACAATAAAAATCCGTGAAAGCCTTTATGTATTCGTTCGTGTGCTCGAGGAGAATTTTCCAAGGAAAATTCAAGTTTGAGGACTTTTTGAGGTTTCTAGATCGTTTTATATATCTATATTTTTGAAATTGTTTGATTTTTTGTCTTATATATTAATATTGCTAATTTTTCTGTCTATCGCAATTAATCTAGAGCTACAATGTACTTGACGCTGCCATTATAAATATTGCATAAAATAGGTGCAGATAATATAATGTCTGAATCTCACAATTTTATTCGAATCAGACTTATGTAAATATTTTCAATGGATCGTTTTACACGAATGAAATATTTATTTTTTACCTAGTGTAATTATTTTATTTATTTATCATACACATTAATGTAGGGAAAGTAAAAATATGTACTAATTATTAATTTGACTCATAATTAAATTTAATGTTTTTTTCTTGCAATGATACCTAAATTAAAATAATATGAAAATTTTGTTCTTAAACCGATCAAATTGTCAAATTAAAGTAGTAAAATTACATGTTTTTTTCATTATTTATGGAACTTATTCAAATCCGAATGTTCAACTTATATTTCGTATGTTAATTATTTGCACACACAGCGTCACAATAATAAGACAATCCTAATAAAAAGTACATTTTACGACGTACCATTTTTATTAAATAATTTATTTTATTTATCTTTATGTTATGCTTTTATGACTGTGCGTAAAACCAACCAATTTTCTACATTTATACGCGATCGTAAAACAGACTATATTGAGTATGAAAATTTGATCTCGACGCTACAGATAAGTTTTCTTCGATTTTCTCATGTACAAAACAAAAAAATATTGACGGTATAATAAAATGAGATATAAATTAATGAACATTCGATTTAAAATTTAATAAATATATTATTTTTTTATTATAAAATTGGAAACGTGACCGTGGCGATAGCTCGATTACTAAACATACGTGAGATAAAGCATTTTCACACTAGAAAATTTGAGCCGACAAAAGATTTATCAGATCATACACGAAACGGCTTGTTTTTTTGCGGCTTTACACCACGTGAAATTTTTTAAAAAATACCACAATCATCAAAAAACTGTTCATATGAATCAAACCACCATATTTCAGACATTACATAAATTAATTCATACTGAATCAAAAGTACCAAATCTGTCTCGTTGCAAACGTATAGAATTTTTCAATTGGCACGTTCTTTTAATAGTTAATTACAGCATAATTAGTTAAATTTCATCTATCAAATTTGATAAAATGTAATACATAGTTGTCTTGAGATTTCTTTTTTATTGTATTATTTTAAGTTCACAAATTGAAAATAATGAGTTGGTCGTATTTTTCGGTTCTAAGAATTAAATAGGTATCTCGGTATAAGAATAAGTGGATTTCTACCACTGTTACATTAAGGACAGATTCAACCATAGAATATAGACAACTATGAAAATAATATTTGTTGATTCAATTTTTATTAAAAATCTAAGAAAAAGCAAAGATTGCAGCACTATCCCTCATTAAAAATAGTCTAAGTCAACGCTTATACACGAACACTTCTAACACAACCCCATATTGACCGTTTGGCTTTAATTACCCCATACATCACAGTGGCTGACACACCGAGTGCCCCTTTACATGGACAGAAGACGTATAGCCGACGGACCCTTAAAAAATAGAAACCCCCATAAAACGTGACAATTTCCCTCATTTTTATTTTCCCATATTCCCATAATACTCGATCATACGACAGCGGCTAACGCTAGGTTTCGCGATGTTCACTGAAATAACGTTCATTACTCGGCTTCTAATATATCAAACGCTTAAATTCGGCTAATGTAGATTCAGATAAGATAATGGGTGAGTTTATACACCGGTCTAGTTTAAATTGTTCGCAGAGTCAAAGACTTTCGACGCCGATTTATGTTTGTCATTTTTTCGCCTCGGAGCCTGATTTACGGACGAATTAAAAATGTAGTAGTCGTTTCGGATGTCTGGATAATATTTAGGTGGCTGCTAGGTTTATATATAATTTATTTTTTTCTAACGCGGAAAACTAGTTTTTTTTCGTTATCGCGAAATTAATGTTTCGGTTCTTAGGGAGAGGGTTTTGTTCGTTGCCGGGTCGTGTGAGAATTTTTCAAAAAACTTTTGTGTAAATATTGAGGTTTTATTCAAATTTTGACCTTTCAAATTCTTTATATCAATGAGATTAGTATAATTTTATGTGCTTATTTGTTTTAATCGTCGTGTGTTAATACAACATAATCGTATATTTTTACTGAAAATACTTATATTGATTATATTTTTACTAAGTTAATAGAGATTTTCGACTATTAATTAGAAAATCACATTCATTTAAATATGGTTACTTGAAAAAATCAAATTCTCACTAATCACATCCAACTTAAAAAGTATGTTTTTTTGTGTGATTACGCTAATAACAATAAACTCTACACTGAACTTTTAATAGCATAAAATTACACTCAAATTGAAAACCATTAAGCCGAACAACGCGGCCCGACAATTTCGCACTTTACATGAAAATTTCCCAGCAAAGCAAACAGAAATCGCACTATTAACACGACTTTTCCGAACTCGGAAGGAAAACACACACACGACTCCCATTAAGCATCCACACACCACGAAATATCCATACGATATTTTTCAAAAAGCTCGCTTTTCCGAGAGTTTTCCGAGCGTTAAACGTATCGCTTTACGGTCAATATAAACATAATTTATTTGTTTTATTCGCGAGTGGTCTTTCAGCAGGCTATACCGTAATAACAGTTATTTTCATAAGGGGCCACCCCTCGGGCTTTCGAGTGTACCTGTACGTTTTGGAGAGTGTTTTGAGGGCTTAAGGTACAATGGGGGGGTCGTTTTGTGGGTGGTTGGTCAAACGAGGGGCAATAACCATAACTTTTCGGAACGCAAATCCAAACAGCCCCGGCTGACTCACGCATACGCCCCTCTTGCTCTTTGCAAGAATTAAATGTCAAAACGACGATTTTGACCCCTAGATAAGGGAAAAGGGTGAGTGGGATGATATGAGGACAGATGCGAGGAGTTGGAGGTTCGAGATCCAAGGAAATTCGTGGAAAATTCTTGAGTTTTCATGAAAATTTGCAATTAATGTTTTGAAAATTTTGAATTATGTGATTCATTTTATTAATGTAGTTTTTTAGTTAAATGATTTTTGTAGATAGTATAGATTTATTTTATATAGGGTCAAATCTAATTGCGTGAAAATTACCGAAAATAGGTTGAAATTTTAATGTAAGAAAAAGTTATTTGAAGTTGGTAGGTATATAATTTTTCATTCTTAAGCAAAATTAATCATATTGAATCCAATCAATGATATCAATCATTATTTTGATTTATTTTTCATTTACTAAAAATTAATTAATTTATATCATCACATTCGATCAATTCCGTAGCAAAATATCTAAAATTAATATTTTTCACAATAAGTTGAATGAAAAACATGATATTTATCTATTTTCCATTAAACAAATACTGTTATCCTTTCTTAACTATTACTTCTAACAAGTTCTAAGTTCTCGTAACTATAAGAACAATATTTTCACTAACCTTAACTAAACTATTGGTTGACTTTTTTTCTATTGAGTTTAACAGCTAACAAGGTGCGTTCGCAAACTCAACCACACTCTATACATAGAAAAACAATTCTTAAGTTAAAGTTTAGTTAAGTTGAAAGATCGGCCCTGAATATTTATGCATACAAAAATCTCTATCATAACTTAATCTACGTACTGACAGAGTATGGTTTAACATACATACAAACAAATGATTACCTTAAAAAAATCCAATAATTCTACAAAATTAATGTCAAAATCGAGTAAAACTTTCGAATTAAAAACGTGGGAAAAAAATCGGAAAAAATCAAATATCCCATTTACGACTAGTTAACCCTTTGGGCTTGCGTCACACGCGTCCGAGTAATTAAGCCCTCTCGTTCCATAAATCAACTTTTCGAATTCGGTCTTGAAAGGCGCCGGTTAGCGACCGTATTACGCCGCCTATCTGATTACGGCGACAATTATAAATTATGTCGTTTCGACAAACGCCAAACGAAAAGAAATGGCCAAATTCCCGTTCGTGATTCGGCTTTGTGTTGGTATAAAAGTCGTCGGCAAAGCGAGCTTCGCGGTCGGCTAATTGAAATTAATTCGATTGCGAAATTCGAGTTCGAACTTAATCTGTCATTATTTGCGGATTTTATCGTAATGTATGTAAATGGCGGTCGAATTAGTCGGTTGACGTGTCGTTTGTTATTTTTTTATTGTGTGTACTTTACGTTCGAATGCCTTTTTGAAGTATTGTAGGATGAGTTTGAATAGTCTTGAAGGTGAATTTTGAATTTCTCATAAAAGATGACTGAAAAGGTCAAGGGGCACAAGTGACATTTTATTAAATTTGAGTTATTTACAGGAATCGCTTTAATGTACGCTCAATATGCCAAAAGGATATAAATGGATTTGGAACGTGTACTGAGATATATCATCAAATCACTCAACCTCCTAATACATGTGGGTAAAGTTCAACTTTGAGCGCTATTTTTTCTGAATCACCGCGAAGTCACTTGTACCCCTTGGCCTTTTTAGTCGTCAAATATAAATAGATTAACTAACATCACTTAACCCTTGTATTTGTTTCTATTTCATGTTCATATGTATAATATTGAAAATCATTCTTCTAGAAAAAAATATATAAATCTGCTTTTATAGGAAAAAATCTTGACAATTTTGAAAAAATATCGAATATAGTAATTAAATATGAAATAATTTTATATTTTAATTTACATTCAAATAAAATTTAATTTTTAAATATTCAACTTATTATTTCGAGAAAATTTTATGCTAAGCATAATAATATTTCTAAAAAATTCAAACGTAACAATTTTCTTACATAAACCTAAAAAACAAAACCCAGACTCGAATATAGCGTGAAAATATGATATTTTTCATACCCTTAATAATATACGCACACATAAAATTTACCGAGAAAAAAAAAATAGCACACATAAGCATATGAAGAACTTAAAGGGAAAAAAACGGCGTTCGAGTAAATAATTCACGATTTATGTGTATCGCAGTTTCGGCGGATAAGTTTTCTCTCGGTATGGGGGTACCTAAGGGGTCAATTTTATCGGGGGCTAAAATCTGACCCGAAAATTAAATGTTAAACTTCCCGCGATAGTGCGCCTCAACTATAACACAGTATACGGCATATATTATAATATACTGTGTTGTGGCATTAAATACCTTCGCGGCATGCGACCGTTTTATTGAAAAAGAACCAAAAATGTACACTGATTCCTTGATATAAGTGATACGTACTTACTTTAAGCGACACATCACATTTCGATACATTTTATTAGGATTTTTTTAATTTACTATAAATCATTCTTTAAACGATCTTTTAGATTAATATTCATTTAATTTTATACATTTTATGTTTTATTATTAGTAAAAAAGCAATTAAACGAGGCAGGTCCAGATTCATTCAAGATTTATCGGGACCGACTCACTTCGCGTTCGTAAACATAAGCGCGCAAGAAATAGCTCGATTTTTCGTAAATTTTCTTTATCGCATAAATCTAGAATTAACTTTATATGTCTGAAAAATAACTAGCTCGAGATTTTGACCCGTTGGCCGTTTATTTATTTTTCTGGCATTAAAATGCGCACACGTCGAGCTCTTACGCGCAATAAACGCTATATACGGTGGCTCGTAAAAAACTGCCCCGTTGTTTTGTGTTCTCGTATTTTTTTCCATTGCTATTTTTACGTGCGAATGCGAGCCTGTTTCACTTTGAATTTCAGTTATAAAATCATATTTTTCTTTATTAGCTCTCCGGGGAAAAATTCAAAGAATTAAAATGTATGTTTTGTTGTAATGGCGCTTTACAACACATTTTTTCCGAACGGAACGCCATCCATTTTTTTTTAAATATATTTTTTTAAACTTTATTATGTGTACTATATGACGACTAAAAAGGTCATGGGGTACAAGTGACTTTGCGGTGATTTCGAGAAAAGCGCATTCAAAATTGATCATGTACCTACATGTATTAGAAGAAGGTCGACTGATTTGATGATATATCTCAGCACAAGTTCCGAATTCGTTTATATCCTTTTGCCACCTAATAAATGAGCGTGCATAGAAGCGATTCTTGTGCATAACTCAATTTCAGCAAAAATGTCACTTGTACTATTAGCCTTTTCATCATAAATCATTTTAAATTTCATTGATGTATAGATAACTTGCGTTCGCATCTCAGTGAACTCATCGAGACGCATCCGAAAATTTTCAAAGAATTATATGACCAGTGATACCAACCCAAATAAAACATTCACGAACACAATGAAATAGCGAAACACGCATGTTTTTATATATATATTTTTATGTTATTATTTTCGACCATAACTCACTCGTCGGCGACTTTATCTCGGCGCACGCCAAATCTTTTCAGTGGAAATTCTTGCGCCCCGAGGCAATAAATCGCCCGGCAAACTGGGGGTAGGAAAAATCGCGAAAAGCGATTTTCCAACGCTTTTCCTACCCTCACCTACGTCTCTTCTGTGCTTTTCGAGAAGAATTTGTCGGCAGCTTTATTTTTATTTTCGCCCAATTCCTGCTAATAGTACGTGTACTATCCGAAGTATTTCGTTGACGGACGATCTGAAATTTTCTTTTGCTAGTTTTCCTTTTTTTTATGTGGTAAATTTTTGGTAATATAAGGCGTCTACTTTGGGTAATTAATTTGATTTATGTGTATTAAATTATATTTAATATATATTCAACTATGATGAGTTGTTGCTTAATTATTATAGAAAGTAATATTGCTCATGAAATGTGTCCATAGAATCATAGTATAATTCATAAAAATATGTTTTTCAATGATTTTTTGTTGATTTAATTTATAAAGTTATAATATGAGATACACGAAAACTCTATAATACATAACCTGTATATTAATTATTTTAAAACTTTCTATAACGAATAATTGAAAATATCTCATAATTATTTTTTTAATTAAATCAAATATGATATATTAAAATAGAACAAAGACGAATTGTATTAAATTGCACATGCTCACAAAATTCACAATCGTAGTTGTTTTTTGCCGCCAATTTTTTTGCATAAAGTATTCAAATTAATTCGCGAAGACGTCCGGTGCATAGACGCGTGAGAATTCTCAAGACTTTCGTTTAATTACAAAACAATTCGAACACAAAATTAAAATAAATAACAATAAAAACGAACGGGGTGCACCGCCGAAGGGGTTAACGGAAAAAGTGGCCGTGTGCGTCAACGTGTTAATCTGATCGATACTACACGACTTATTGAATGCGTGAACATAAATCAATTTTATACTAACAATAATTCACACCTAAAATTTTCGATAGCGATCGTATCAATAAAATACGATCGTTTTTAATATATTGCACGCATTTATTACACACGGTCGGAAAAACAAATGATTTTTCTCATATACGAGAGCACATTTTTAAAACGATTCGTGAAAAGCGAATGCATATTTTCACGAATTCATGTTCTGTATAAAAAATAATTCTGTTCTATGACTGAGTTTTCGGCAATACATAAAAGCATCTATGTAATTCATAATTTTCATGAATTAACTGTATGTTTTTTCAGTTAATTGTAATCCAATCTATTATATGCTTTTATAATGCATATATAAATTCGATTCATAAATTGTATAAACAAAAGGAAACGACATTGATGTATCGTTCTTGTATGCAGTTTGCATGTGCACGCGCCCTTTAGGCATTTCTGTTGACACCTATATGCAGCATAGTCAGAATTCTTAAGCATGAGGCACTTTTAAAGGTATTCTAAAATAAACAATAAAAATCAAGATCGAAAACGTAAAAATAGCGTGCGAACGCCCAAAGTACCAATCCCTAACTTCTTATTTCGAACGAATCCACAACAACATTATCGATTTTCCAATAGAATTAAAATGCAATTATATATCAAAATACTTACAATAAACAACTTAAGTGATAAAACAAAGCAATTTCAAACGAATTACTCACACAGCTTTTATCGACACATTCGCACATAACACACGTGCTCTAACGCTTATTACTCTCGCGCTTTAACACAAAATAACCGTTCTCGGTCACAAACAAACAAACAAACGAAAGCTCACGTCCACTAACAAGGCTCGTGCATATATTAAAAGAACTAAAATCGGAACGGGCGAATAAATAAGGCGAGGAGTGTGAAATGTCACGAATTGGCCATTTGCATCGCGCACCGATCGGCCGTTTCGGGGCGAAACGCCATGACTTTAATTTATCAGCGATTAAGATTGAAAGCTTTCTCGGACAGGGGTGGTGAAACTGTGGTTTTACAGTCAGATAACTGAATTTGTTGTAGGTTGTTTGCCGAATTTCGATACGTGAAGGTTTTCCGGTTGAAAACGCCTGCTAAAGTCGGGAAATGGTTATACCGAATTCATACGATTGGTTACATTAACAATTTATTTTTCAATTTAATTCACCATGAAATATTATTTAAAACAAATATTATTATAATTTAAAATTTGAAGTAAAAGAATATTGTTTAATAAATGTGTAATTTGTGGTAATAGTGGTGTAAGTCCACTTATTTTCATTCAACATTCAGATATTCAACGTTCTGCGCTTGATTTTGTCAAGTGCGTTGTAAAAAACAATTGAAAATCTTAAAGTTCCTCAAATTTTTAAAAATTCAAAATATATTACAAAATTTCATAAATGAATTGAATAGAAATAAATTCTGTAAATAGATATATCAAAGGTTTTAAAATCGACTAGATTAGGGAATTTGTACTAATTTGAATTTTCAAGTAACTGACTTTCTAAAAATCGATAAATCTCTTCTTAATTGAATCTGCATTTATTTAACACTCAATTTAAATTTGAAATTACTGTAAATTAACATTATTTGAAACGAAATCAGAATACTTTCGAAATTGGACCAAAGGACAGATGTTTTCACCGAATCAATGAGTATTCAAATTTTACTCTATTTAAATATTCCACGAGTCGTTTCGTTCAACTGTGGGGGGAAAATAAGAACATACTTATCTACTTACTTACTTATACCGTCGGCCGTAAATTAGACGGGCGCGCAATTAATATTCAAATTTAATTTGGAAAACGACGGGGCGCAGTCAAAACACGTGAACCCCTTTTTTTGAAGCGATTCGGTAAAAATAATTTCACAAAGGTGTAGATTCTCTGGTTTCTACATATTTTATAACGCTGGATGAGAATAATGAGAATTATAAATTATTTGCAGATACGAATTACAAATTGGCGCTCGTAATTATCCATCATTATCGTTTTATTGTTCGGATCACGATTTTGCAGCGGGTACGTTCGGAGAAAAGTTTTGTGCTATATTCTAGCAGATACTTTTCCTTGTATTTCCTTTTGCGAATAAGTCTATTCAAATATTTTACGATCAGCGAGACATAAATACATTGGCGTAAGTACACTATAAATTTTAAACGATTCAAAGTGAAATGACAAATGCAGAATTTATCGCTCGCAAAATTTATTATTCTGTCGAATATCGTTCGCTGCAATATGGAAATATCGTTACTTTTACAAGCGAAATGACAGTTTTCTTAAATATAAATGGAAATATTTTACTTTTTTTATTGATGACTTTAGAAAAAAATGCAAAATGTGGTCGTAGGCAATTAAAACAGGGCTGATCCGCACAAAACGGCAGCCGTAAATAAAAACGAAAAAGCGGAAGCAGTGCATAACAACGCGGAAATGAGTCCGGCCAGTCAGAGTGGCCACACTGCGCACAACGGCGGGAAAAACACCGACGCCATTGCCGACAATATACGCTGTAATTTTCCACAAATTCTGAAAAACGATACAAATATTTTTCACAGAAATATTTTGTATATTTAGGCACTTTTGTTGGAATAATATTATATCGAAAACATTAAAAGAGAGTAGATTCGCCAATTCGAACTTATCAAATCTTTCTTTGTAAATGATTAGAAGTTACTCGGAAACTCACAATTGCTTCTCATTATCGATATGACAAATATATTTAAGATATTTTAACATGATTCAATATGTAAAAAAAATCAATAGACCTAGTTTAAACATGATTAAATGATTCGTATTCGTACTCTATCTCACGAAATCAATCACGAAGCCAATAAAGCGAGATATATTGATAATACAGTGCGGAAAAATTACGGATACAAAACACAATCATATGTGAACAATACCATAGTAGAGTTATAGAAACACATTTCAAAATTTTAAACGTTCCTTATATTAAGAATTTTAGGAGATCCTGCAAACTGCAGAGTATCCATCGGCCGATAATTTAGTCGGGTGATATTTCAGTGGTTAATTTCAGTACTTAAATTTGTTGTAATGTACACACTTTTATAGATATCTACATTAATAAAAAAATCTCATTGAAATTATTGGCCGATAAAAAGTTTGCAGCCTACGGTAGATTTTAAATTATTGTTAAATAAAGGCTGATAGATAGTTACACTACTCTAGTTAACTAACCATAAATTTGCAATCAGTCCTTTAACTACAAAATATCAAAATCCATCTCTGTTTCTCAGATTTTTTAACATTATTAATTAAAAAACTGACTATAACTCTATAATTAGTCAACTATAACAATGAATAAACCGACCAAAAACAAAATAAATCCAAAAATCAAAACCATGCCGACATACCCAATCACAAAGCGTTGCTAGAATGGCGTCCGGTTTGCATAGAAGAGTCGGACGGTCAGTAACGAGCCACAAACGTTATCTCGAAATCTTTCTGCATGACTAATGCACACCTTGGACACACACACACACAAACACACACACGCAAATTTGTACATTTATGTTCGAAGGTATAAAATTGGGTAACGAATGCGAAACGGTCGCGGGGCGGTTCGAACGTAATAGGGTCACGTCACTCGGGTAAAGGGCTCGATGAAAATAGGCTTCGCTGTGACACGTTAATTAGGACTTCGGTGGGTATTTTAGAAGAAAACTGTAGATTCTGCTTTAAATCTGAAAATTTTCTAGGATTTATTGTGGAATAATGTGTATTTTTATGTTGGATGTGGATGGGAAGTGATTTTTTTCATGTGTAGGGATTTTCGATAGATACGCTCGGACTTTGATGGTTTATTACGGTAATGTTAGTAAACTAGTGATCGACCCGTTGAATATATCAACGCAGTTTTGGAACGTTACATGGACACACACACATATACACTCACACTCACAGACACACAGAATAGCGCTATTATACAGTTAGAGATCATACTAAGACCATAAAATAAATACAATTGTGGCTAAATCGTTTATTCAATTCGTTTTATTTCATTTCATATAACGTGCATATTCAATGAAAAACTTATAATTTAAATATTTTGTACCTACAGTTATTTTTGAATTAAGCTATAATTCATATTAAATTATATTCACAAAATTAAATTTTATCTATTAGAATAAATTAATTATCTATTATATGAAAATGCGTACATTTAATTATTTTTTAATTTAAAAATAATGTTTTTCATGTAATTTTATTGCAAATTTTTCGCCTCAATAAAAATATTATGAGTGTTTCATGTATAACAATTAATAACGATCAATTTTATATGCAAATCATTTCCGTCAAAATCGCGTAATTATTAAGTAATATATCATGCGTTAATAGCTGTGGCAAATTTTGTTAAATTTTTCAGCAATAAATCAGCAAGGAAATTGTAAAGAGAAATAAAAATTATAGCATATCATGTTTCTCCTATAGAACAAACGTTAAAAAATATTTAATTGATTTAAATAATACACCCGACGCACAATAACAAAGCTTCTTAAATTGTGTCTGTAATGTTATTATGTTGAAAAAAAATCTAATAATTAATAATTCGTATAAACCTTTAATACATTAAAAACGGGAAATAACCCGTCAATCTCATTTATATGTAGCATGAATCGGGGTAGAAAAACGAGAACAAAAATTAAAATAGTTGACGTGTTTCACCTGCCGTTATTTCGGTTGACCAAATAATAAGTTTACTAATAAATGTGGTCAACAAAGCGAGCTTAAATAAAATTTGGTAACGGATTATATCCTAAACTTAATAAGCTTTAGATACACTTATTGAAAAGAAACTGAATATTCAACAATATAATCGAGAATATACTGTATTTTCATATTCGAAGAACTCTCGTGAAAATAAACTTGACGACACTTCTAGCTAATTTACATCCCAACCGAGATTGGTAAAACCAAATGGAAAAAGAAATAAAGTGCATAGCAAAGTCGATAGTAATCTATACAATTTGCATAAATGAAGTAATTTATACGATCGTTGTGTGCACCGATCTGCATATGCAATATTACAAAGTTTGTTCACACGCCCAAAACCAAAATTTTTGTTTTTAGATTTTCGCAACCTGACGTCGATTAATAACTATAGTTATAATACTAAAACGATTTTATCAAACCTGAACGTCGGCTCTAATTGAATAAAGCGATTAATCATCGATTATGAGCAATATGTAATCGAAATGCATATGTAATCGAACATGCGTGAAAGCCTCGTGTGAGGCATTTGCGAAATGTAAATTTCCATTTGTGGTTCGTTGTGAATTTTTATTGTTCATTATAGTTGCTTTGTTTGTGCGCAATATAAAACTATCACATACAAGGTGTCCACATAAAATTTTCGCAACTCATAGGCCCCATAGAAATATTAGATAATGACTTTTTTTAATAATTTTATCAAATAAAGGAGCAGTTAAGAGCTAAAGTAATTAAATATTTCGACACTAATACGTTTGGTGTAGTCATGACTTTTTTATATATGAAATGACGACTGAAAAGGCCAAGGGGTACGAGTGATTTCGAGAAAAGCGCGTTTAAAGTTTTGGATGTACCTTCATGTATTTGGAGGAGGTTGAGTGATTTGATGATATATCTCGGCACACGTTCCAAGTTCATTTATATCCTTTTGTCACCAAATATATAAGGGTACATAGAAGCAATTCTTGTACATAACTCAATTTCGGCAAAAACGTCGCTTGTACTCCTTTCAGTCGTCAAATGTCTTTCCTAAAAATACTGAGAAATGACAAAGTTCGTTCGGCTACTAAATATAATAGTAAACCATTAATTTTATAGGCCATTTCAATAAGTGTGAAGTGACCAAATAAGTAGCTTGTTATAAACGAAATTATTATTATATCGGATATCGGATAAATTAAATAATGAAGTAAATCAAGGTGATTTTGATAAACTCATTTCATTGCAATACGCGACTTTTCATGGAGTTAATCGATTCGTGCACTAAACAGCTCATATACGAACATTCATCAAAACTCACTTGTCCATCGAAATCTATCACATTTTTTCAGATTATCGAATCGAATCGATATTCGAAAATCTTCAAATTTTCCGTAGTAGCGTGAGAATAGGTCAAGCGTCGACAATGTAACACATAATTCGTATAGGTGCGTGTATGGGCATCGGGACGAGGCATCCGCTTGTAAATAATCAAGCCTTGTAATCACACGATGACATAACAGATAGCCCATTGTGAAAAAGATAGCTCGTCTTTGTTTGAATGGTGCCGAGACGTGCAGAGGTGCTCAAATTGTGATGGACTCGAGATGGTGGCTTCTGATCTTCTGCTGGATGATAAACTTTGGTATTTTGATAGTTTGTATTTGTTTGGTTTTGATTTTGTGATTGAATGTGGATTTAAGGGTTTTCGTATGAATTCATTGGTGGTGTTGAAAATTGGTCTGTTTAGACTTTAGGATTCTGACTAATGTGAGTTAATAAAGGTATTTGCTTGTTTAGTGTATGAGTGATTAAATTTTAATTGTTTTGTCTACAAAATCTATTTTTAATAATAGAGTCGTATAGAGCCAAGTATGACTAACTTAAAAAATCAAGTTGTCGAGAAAAATGATCAAGAGTGTTTGGTGCGTTTTTTTTAATTTCTCTTAATTCTCTCCATTATTAAATTTTTCAGAAATTATGAACTTACATATTTTATTTATAATGAACTGTGGATGTGGCCAGTTCACATACGAGTATAAGTACAAAATTAATTAAAATTGCATCTGACATAAATTATTTATTTTCTGGTGGTCAAAGATTTTTTTCATTTACCTAATGGTATTTATCTTCATTAATCAGAAAAGTAATTTCACTCATCGAAAGTTATGATTATTTCAAGTCTTATGGCATTAAAATTTCATTTTGTTTCGAAATCGAGAAATTACGTTTAACTCTGAGCAATTTAAATGATTGTATTTTTTTAATATCACAATACATTTTGAATCAATTGTTTAGTATGATTAAATTTAAATTTAAATTAATTCAATATAATATATGTAACTACCTGTTGAGATTCATATGAGCTTTTCATTTAAAATTCATTTATTTTTCAAATTCAAATTCTATTGAATTATTAAAAATTTTTAGAAGTAATTATATGAATACAAATGATAAACACATAAAATCTGCAATGAAAGCTTCATTATTGAATTCGATATCAGGCGTCGAATATCTCAATTGAATCTAATGTAAGCGCACGCGATTTCGCGAAGGCTTTGGGAAGCCGATTGTTCCTCTAAGCGACACGTACACAAGCGAAACACGCAAAAATAATTATGAACAATTTAAATATTTATCATAAAGTTTACGAACATCGGATTTATACGAGTCTTGAATATTAGACGCGTATAATACGCCACAGCGGGACGCGAGCCGCGAATTGTGCCAGTCATTGTTTTAACCGCCGCACTGACATATCGAAAAATAAAGAATTATATTTATATATTACATTATTATAATCGTAATGAAAAAAATAATCATAATACAAAATATATTTATAATATTACGAGCGGCTGACAAAGGGGCGAACGAGATTCGAATACTCTCTATCGAGCCGCGTTCTAATTAACTCTTGAACAAATTAATAGTTTAATAAATGAGCTCTATCGTGTAACGGAGATACGTCGATCGTGCATAGTGAAAAAGCGTTTCGTATATTGGATTTGGGTTTTTTATAATTTAATATATTACGGTGCGTTAAAAAGTTGGGTGAAAAACTGGCCGTTTGATGCGAACGGTTTTCTCTATGGTAATTGAACGTGTGTTCAATTATCTTATCCTATGTTTTGTGGTTGGTTGCTTTATTTTTTTTTAAATACTTATGAAATGGGATTTTAACTGTTATTGTTCAGCTTATTGATCAGGTATTTATTACTTTATCTTGTAATATAAAATTCTGAAAAAATAAGTACCTTCTCAATTAAACGATTAGCATTCAATATACAAGTATAATAAATTTTATTTTAGTCTATAGATGTTTATTATTCAAGTTTAATTAAACGAAATAAGTTATAAATATAATTGTTTTTTTAATGAAAAAGTAATATTATTCAAACTTTTTTTTATTTAACTGTGTAAGATTCATAAAAAATCATTTCGATTGACGCAATGAGAGCGTTATTCACATCATCTAAAACAAATCAAAACTCTCCAATTTCCACTTAATAAATACGAAAACTACTATCCAATCCGACAAATTTTATGTTTATACAATACACAATCGAATCCAGAGTCAATAAATAGCTTCATAATCATCGCAACTTGAATAGCACACAGCAGTAGGTGGAGTGGCTCGCAATAACAACAACAACCGTATAGCTTTATAAAGCCTACGGACAGCCTATTACAATAACAGCTGTTTGATTTCGAAACTCAATTGTCCAATGCACACACGAATATCGTAATAAAGTCGTCGGAAAACCGACTAAAACATAACATTTTTCAAGATCGAAACTATCAAGTGTGAATTAATAAAAAGGGATATTTGAGCAAATGTCTTCGGCGAATCGACAATAGACACATTTCGAGTTGCTCGATCGATCTGTTGGTGTAGTTCGGCCTTTGGTTAGGAATTGGTGCGTCATCGGAAATCATGCGCTTGATAAACGAGCTGCGGATGACTGTGCACACCTCGGGTCTTTACCGATGGACTTGGCCGCGGTCGTCATGCTGCCAACCAGGCTCCCACGGGGGATGGACGACTGCTAAAAAATCGAATGAAATCATTTTGGAGTGTGTATGTATTGAGAGGTTGAGGAATGAAGCGATGGAAGGCTTTTTAACGCGCCGTTCTGCGGCCAGGTGCTTCCAGAATCGACTGTCGTGATCTATGGGAGCTTTTGGGATATTTCTGCACTAGGAGTAGTTTTCGAATAGATGAACTGCTGATGATCGTATGAAATCGTTTTGGAGTGTGTATGTATAGTGAAATTGAGGAATAAAGCTATGTAAGGCTTTTTGACACACCGTTTTGTGGACAGGTGCTTCCAGAATTGATTATCGTGAACTATGAGAGCTTTGAGGATAAATTACTGGACTAGGAGTAGTTTTCGCGGAATATGAACTTCCGAAGATTGAATGAATTCATTTTGTGGTATATTTGTATAGTGTGGTGAAAGAAAAAAGTGAGTGAAGGCTTTCTAATGTACTGTTCTTCGATTAGGTGCTTTCGGGATCATAGGTTGGATCGTTGTCGTGATCTACGGGAGTTTTTGGGAAAATTTCTGAATTAGTAGTAGTTTCCACGGTAGAAGGATTGCTGAAGATAGAATGAAATCATTTTGTAGTATGTATTTATAATGAGGTGGAAGAAAAGTGAATTGAGGCTTTTTAATGTACTGTTCTTCGATTAGGCGCTTTCAGGATCATCGGATGAATCGTTGTCGTGATCTACGGGAGTTTTTGAAAAGTATCTGATTTGAAATTTTTAAGTATTGATTCATAGAGGTGTTTTTGTAAGAAAATATTTATAAAATTCATGGAAGTTTATATTATGAAATGGAACCTCGTTATGCAAGAAAGCGCAATACGTATTTGTATGTTAAATCGAAATTTATTGTAGTGTTACCTCGTATAAATAGCACAGTTCATTCCCGAATCTTACTCGTAATACAAAACGAGTAACATAATATTGTTATGATACACGCTTATTAGTAATTTTTACTATGCAAATATATTTTTGTTAAAGATATTGAAACGTTAAGTTGAGAACCATAAAATGCAATGATAAACATTACGGTGTATTGTTTCGGCGAAGACCGCCTTAACAGTGGCTAGGCTCGTTACCGAAGTTTCAGTTCTTAGAATTCTTTATCCTATCATATCCGATGATGTATACATTTTTGCTGCAACATTTGCCATTTCAAAGATTCTCAAATCATTATTAGATATAATTACTGATTCATTCATACAAAAAATAAATATTTTCATTATTTAAACATTCAAAAATCATTAGTAAAAAAAAATATTTTTTAATCATCTTTCAATTCAATTCGAATGAAAAGTTTGGGAATCATTGTTCGACAGCATTGTTAGTAGACACAACGATTTAACCGTCCATTAGCCTTTGATTGTAAACGTCTATAGGGGGTCTGATCTAATTACAGTGCCGTCTCGATATATGCTGGGATAAGGATCGTGCCATTTTAATATTAATGCAAATTTCATAACCTGCGCGAAAATATATAACTATTCATAATATATTTTTTTGAAATTATAATATTTTCAAATATTTACGTAAATTAGAAAGGTGTTGAAGAAATTTCTGATAATCGAACGTGAGGATTCCATATCGTTACGATAAAGAAAAAAAACGATGCAATCGTGATGCATTAATAATATTTTCGGTCTGGAAATTTTATTTAGCACTATTTTTATTATATTATAACAAATATAACCGCGATGTATCTGGTCACGGAAACGGAATGAATTACGAACATGGCGGGGCATATCTCGCGCGGCCATCTTGTATTTTTGCGCCATAATTCATCTCGGAGCGAAGAGCCGACGTCTAAACACACTTTCACACCGATTGCGAATCTAATTTATATTATGAAAAAAAAAACGCTTTATAAGTATGACGTGCCCAATCGACCAAAGCCTCCCAAATTGGGTAACGAGAAATACAAAAACCATTATCTTCAGTCAAAAAAATCCCACAATATCGCAATGAAAAATTATAATCGAGCATCTTTATAACATCTTAATCAAATTTGATTTAAATAACAATTTAATTGAAGTTAAAAAAATCATTTGAAAACCATTGAATTCATGTCCAACTAAGCACTTTATAAAGGGTCAATACATAATAAATCGATGTGGAAAAAAAACCGGCCACAATCTGATGATCATCCTACGATACAAAGCTCGTCGGCGGTCGATCATGCATTTTGCGACCAAAGTGGTCCAAAATCGATGATCGGTTTTGTTCCAAGTTCTCAATAAATCAGGTCAGTGAATTCGCGACCGGCTCGTTACAATAATATTATATTATATTTTAAAAAAGATAGGCGGGAACTTGGTCGAACACACGTAGGTACCTATATGCACAAGCGGGTTCGGAGGTCATCCTCGTTTTCGATGTGTGCGAGAACACTATAATTAACCACAATTCATCTTTTAGTATCGAAGCGGGTATGGAGGCTTTCTTTTTTTATGAATGCTAAGTATGTGTGTCGTGTTAATATTTAGTTCAAATGTTTGTCTTTTTGTCCAGAGGTTTTGTTTGATTGAAAATTGACGAGTTGAATGAAAATAATTTATGTGGGAAAACTGTAGTGTTGTAAATATAGGATGGCCTCATTTATCAAGACCTAAAATGGGATGTTTTGCAATTTTTCGACTCGACTGTTTTATTTCTTACATATGTATATCGAAAAAATATTATTCAAATATTATCGAAACTATATCTTGCTCTGCTAAATTTTCAGATTTTGAGTAAATGTGTGAATACATAATGAGCCTCAATCAAAAGTAAAAGATCCAAATTGTTCAAAACAGCTTAAGATTATACAAAATCAGTGAATCCAAAGTTAGTTTTTCAATTGTTATTAATAAACATATTACAATTAGATTCATTAAGAATCTTTTTCGTACACTTTTCCAAGGTTACGATTTTCTTTCAATCAACTGAAGTTATCTGATATCGAAATATTCTGAAGTTTCATCTACACAGTTTTCATCAGGACTATTTTCATCTCCTTCGCATCATTTTCCAAAACATCGAATACCAAAAATGCAATACAGTATAAACAATACCTCACAGATACAAAAACCAAAAAAATCACAAAATCCAATCGACACCTAAAAACGAGACAAAGAACAATACCAACACTAAAAAACCTCCCGAACCGAAAAACAAATCCGTTCAATCTCGAGAAGAGCCGAATGTCGCCCCCCGGGGCGCTCCGCCCCCCCGAGACGGCGAGGTGTGAAAGAGGCGCCCCTCCCCCCGCTTAATTTCCACCTCGTCCCCCCGTCGGTGTGGAGGAGGCTTTCTCGGGGGGAGTGCACCCGCACGCCGGCCATATTTCAGCGTCGGTAACGAGCTCGTGGCACCTCGCGGCCAATCGGCCGAGGAGTGCCACACCTCTGCTCATGCTGGTGGATCTTCTTCGTTTTCGAAGAATTTCCGTTATTCGGTGTTTTAGGGTTCTGGTTGATTTTCGCTGTCATTATATGATCTGTTCGTTCAAGGTTCGAATTTTAGACGTGTGTTATACCAGGTGGCACCTTGCGGCCAATCGGCCGAGGAGTGCCACACCTCTGCTCATGCTGGTGGATCTTCTTCGTTTTCGAAGAATTTCCGTTATTCGGTGTTTTTGGGTTCTGGTTGATTTTCGCTGTCATTATATGATCTGTTCGTTCAAGGTTCGAATTTTAGACGTGTGTTATACCAGGTGGCACCTTGCGGCCAATCGGCCGAGGAGTGCCACACCTCTGCTCATGCTGGTGGATCTTCTTCGTTTTTGAAGAATTTCAGTTGTTCGGTGTTTAAGGGTTCTGGTTGATTTTCGCTGTCGTTATAAGATCTGTTTGTTCAAGGTTTGAATTTTAGGGGGATGTTATACCAGGTGGCACCTCGCAGTCAATCGGCCGAGGAGTGCCATTTCTCTGGTCATGCTGGTGGATCTTCTTCGTTTTCGAAGAATTTCCGTTATTCGGTGGTTAAGGGTTCTAGTTGATGTTTGCTGTCATTATAATATATGTATGTTTGTTCAAGGTTCGAATTTCAGGCACATTTGGCATATCCTGAAATGCTCCCCAATTTTACATAACATGAAATGAGGAACTTAATCTAATATATGACAATTTAAGAGAGATGGCCAATGGCCATCTTTCCTTTATGTCTATTTCACCTAACTTAACCGTTGAATGTTGTTTCAATTAGATAACACATAAGTATCAAATCGACATTTGGATGTATGTATTATATACCTATAGTAAGTTAAGGTTAGCATGACTAGAATTTATATCTCGGAAAACCAAGATATTGAAAAAAATATTACCTAATATTCATATTTTTTCTTCAATCTCTCTTTTTCACAATTTCTATTTAATTTTGTGGTATCAATGCAAGCCACACTTTCCCATGAGTTCCGACAGTCCCAATTGCTTATCTCAACCATATTAGTTTCCATAAAAAAAATGTAATTAATAATTATTTGAAATTTTGCAAAGTTTTGAAATATATTTTAAAGGTCAAAGTCGATTTTATAAATAATTTTAAATAAAGGTGCCAATGTATAATTTCATTTGAGTTCAAGTAGTAAAGGCTCCTATATGAGAAACGAGCAGATCGATAAACCGATTAAGAGCACACATAACTTATGAAAAATGACATGTGAACTCTCACCAGGATCTGACAAGATTCGAACTCAACATTACAACGACACACCGAACCTAGCACAACATGTGCACTGTATACTATCTCAATCTTTCAAAAACTCAATATTGATTTATATTTTAAAACTTTAATAAACACATCGAACGATAAAAACCTAAACTAGACACCTCCATCGGCGACGCATTCTTCGCCTTAAAAAACTCGCACAAACTCAAAACGCAAACGTGAAAAAAAATCTAAAAAAATCCCAAAGCACTGTCGATACAGTACAAAACGATCCTCTTGGACACGGAGCCAATATCACACACACGAGGCCATTTAAAAAGAGCTTAACAAGGCTCGGAGAAGAGGCCGAGTGGGCCGCACTAAAAGATCGATATCGCAGCTTCGCCTCTCCGGTGACGCCCAGCGGTCCGCGGGAAAACAGGCGTGAAGATCGACCGAGATCTAACAGTACAAAACACCTCCATATGTATACATACTGCCTCCCCGTTACGAAAAAGTTTCGAAAAAATCATCCTTGTTAGGCTAGGGGTTCAGGTTCAAATGTCGCTAATTGTAAGTCATTTGTGATCGATCAAATTCTGATTAATTCTGGAGGAATTGTGTAGTATGCGATCGAAGTGTCATTTGATTAGTTTTGTGTAGATTGGATTAGGTTTTAAGTTAGGTTAGGTTAGGTTTTATGATAGGTCAGGTTAGATTTTAAGTTAGGTTAGGTTAGGTTTTATGTTAGGTAAGGTTAGTTTTTTTTTCATTTCTTCTTATCTGATTAATTCAAATGCGAGTAGGTTGGGTTAGGTTTTGAAATTGGTAGAGAATCGCATTTATCTGTTAGTAACAATTTATATTCTGAATTTAATAATATCACTTTATGCTCGAATTTTTAATATTTAATTACTTGATTCCGGTTTTAGTCGATGTTTTTATACATTTCAATAATATTCTTATCGCTAATGATAGTTCTTGTCGCTAATACGTTGAAATTTTATATGAAAAAAAACACCAACTAACAACACTCGACTCTAGTAATAAAAAAGATTGAGTTTGGGCCTAAATACACTTTAGATTAAACATCAAAATTAGTTTTAAAATAAGAAATTATATATCAGTTTTCTTTTTTAATTAAGTTTGATTGATTTCTCTCAAATAATTTAATGTTTGAATTGAATGATAAAACTATAGATACAATACTATTTGAAGACCATTTACGTGAATTTCTTGTTATTTAACACCCAAATTCATGATTATGAAACATTTTATGTAAAAAATACACATTTTTTTGCGAGTTTTGAATCTAAAACACTTTAAATTATATTATATCACATTATATGGGGGGAAGATCCGAGAGATGCGATATGGTGCCCGGGCGAGAGTGAGAGCTCGCAATAAATACAAAGTGTAGTACGTATGGTGTATCGGGGTTATGGTTTTTCGTTTATGTGTCGTTTATTTTTATTTTCTTATATTTTTTTTCCACGATCGGCGGCTCGGCGTTGTTTAATTTTGATTTTACGATGGTTTTCGATCGGCCGTTTTGTCGGGTTCGCGCTTGTTTAGCGCATCGATATTATGTATTATGTTCGACGTGTATCTCAGATCTAATCGAATTTTTTTCCTCTCGTTAGTAATGTTTGAGATGTTGAAAAAAATCGCGTTTGTCGGCTTGTGTGCGGTGTTATTATATTATTTTTTTCTTTAATATTTCGATAAAGTTTTCTATTAACTTTTTCAAATTTTATTTAATTTTCTAATACGAAATTGTTTAATTTTTTTGGTAGGATCAAGACATTTTTTAATCACTATTCAAATTATATCAATATTTACTAATTAAAATTTAACACTACACTACCAATTAGCCATTACATTAGTGATAGAGGGAAACGTGTCATTTTTCTAATTAGAAATTATTGCCATTCTTGCTCTAGTATCTACTCATTTAGAGCAAGAAAAATAACAATTTCTAGCTAGAGCCTGAAAAAAATAACATTCCTCCTTGTACTACATCTATGTATGTATAATACATATGTTGTCGTATATCGTTAAGTTTCTCAAATGAATATCAATTGAAAAATCAACTGAGAGAAAAGTGCTTATTTAAGCATTTAAACATTATCATCCAATAAACACCTGTTAAAAAGAACAATAGAATCAATCACAATTCCCCATTAATCCGAAGCACTCATTCGATATTCCCCATCTGAAAACACCACAAATCAACACAATAGCCACACACAATCATTTACACATCAACCATAAAACAAAAACGAAAAAACCACATAAAACAGAACGATTCTCACGCGAGTAGCACGTGGCGTTTCCACCGTCGCGATTTTCACACCCTCGAGAGCCGATTTCACCTCAAAACGTAAAGCTCGTATCACACACGCTATATTATATTATATTTAACACACTATGCGATCTTCGAGGACGTTTTAAAAAGGACGACCATACATCAGAGACCATTCCCACCGGGCACCAAACCAATAAATCTGGTCGCAGCATCGCAATCTCGCCGCAGCTTCGTTTCGTCGTTGTGTTGTTGTTGCAGTTGTTGTTGTGGTTGTTGTTGTTGTTGCGAAGTGTTATATTGTTATCGGTGTTGGTTTTTAACACTTCGCCTCTCGGTTGTGGCTTTCGCCTCGCGGGTAATGAGCGCGCTCAGATTAATCTGCTGGATGGGGTGGAGCTCGATCGGGAGAGGCGTAATTAAAAATACCGTAACAGTTTGAAACTGGCGGTTGTTGGGTTTTTGTAAGTATAGATTGTATTTGTGATCGTTTGTGATTTAAATTGTTGCGGTTGTGGCCGATTTTGTTGAGGTTTTGGGGGTGCGAAGTTGCGAAGTTGCGATTTTGCGGTTGTGGTCGCGTCGCGTCGGACGCTCGAGTTTCCGTCGTGTGTTTTAGGGAAATCTATATAAAAATGTTATTTGGAATTAAAAATATATAACATAATGCAAAATTGCTTGTTTTTTATATAAATTTTCATTTTTCGGTAAATTATAAAAATACATATGAGACTGAATGTCACAAAAAGCATACAGAAAAAGAATCTACATATGATACAGAACCGTTTTCTGTACTTCACTTAATTTTGATAAAAATGGTCACTTGTGCCTTTTGTGAAATTCAGTCGTCATATGATAGGTTGAAATTCTGTTACTCATAACTTACAATTAGATCTTTTCTTGGCGCAAAGTTTTTCATTAAATTATTGTATTGTTTGAGGATTTTGTTGAATATCGAAAATTATTACTTTTAATGCTTTGATTTAATTTATTTATACTTTACGATAAAATCGATAGTAAAAATAATATTATCAAAGAAATAAAATTCAATTGAATTTAACGACTAGTTCAATACGAATTGATGAAAATAATCAATTATTTCGTTTTTTTTTTTAAATAGTGTATGACTTATTTCTTATTATTTTTTACTAAAATTATCTATCAACAAATAAATATCAAAACATTATATCAAATCAAATCACAAATTTAAATATCATTCAAATCATACATCTACCTAAATAAATCCACAGATAATAATAATTTTATCGCATCTATATAAAAAAAAAAGCGATTCATTCAATCTTCCGAAAGACTACCCACGCGACTGTCACGAAAATAATAATTCGATACACAATTTCGATATCGTTTGAACAAAACAAACTATGTCCGATGGTCGACGTCGATAAGGCGACAACGCTCGTTCAAAATCGTCATTAGCGCGTGCCTTCGACACAAAACTGAAAAACAAAACCACGAAAATATAACGTCCTCGACTCTCGTTTATATTTATTTCGAAGTGTCCCTCGCTTGAGACCCCCTGAAATGTCCCCAATTAATGAAGTGGGCCACGGGACAGTCGGGGACAGTCGGCAATTAAAAGATTCCCAGAACAAAGAACAGGTGTGTGTACGTTTTTTGCCTCGGTGTGTCGTACGTGCATTAAAACAGAATAAAACCTCACATTCTTAACACGTTCGATGCCGTGCTCGAAATCCGCGGATTTTTATTTCGGAACCAATTTTTTTTTTTTTGGATTTTGTTTCGAGTTTAATTCTGTGTATAGGAGAGCTCGTGCGGGTATGCGGAATGCGCTCGTGATTCTATCGAAACGCGAATCCAATTTAAAAAAATGTGTCAATCGGCTTTACCTAAATTAGGCTTTTATGTTGCACGTGGGTTTCGAATTCGTGAGATTTCCTAAGATTATTTTTTCGTTTCTTATATTTTTTTCAGGGTCAGTTTTTTCACTTAAGCAGAATTAGTATTGTTATTTTTTTGTATCGAGTTTGAAAATTTAAATCGCATATTCACGAACTCTCAGTCTCTAATTCTGAAGATACAACATAATAGTTAAATAACACAATTGAAAAGATCAGCCGTAATATCATCGAACTTTCTGTATTTAATCACTCAACTAGAGTGCAAGTTCATTTTTTTCCTATAATTTCATCGCTAATACATGACAACTGAAAAGGCAAAGGGGTACAAGTGACATTTTTTGCCGAAATTGAGTTATGTACAGGAATCGCTTCAATGTACGCTCATATATTTGATGACAAAATGATATAAATGATTTCGGAACGTGTGCCAAAATATATCATCAAATCACTTGACCTCCTCCTAATACATGTAGGTAGATGTTCAACTTTGAGCGCTTTTTTCTCGAAATAACTTGTACCCATTGGCCTTTTCAGTCATCATATACATTCAAACTCTATATAGAAAAAATCAACTAACGCTCAAGAAGAGTAACTTAAAATTGAACGTGTCGGACTTGAGATTTAATACTTATTTCATATTTTTTTTTAATATAATTGTATAAATTATCAATTAATTTCATCTATGCATAGTATAATATAAACAATGCAACGTTAAATATATGTACAATTCGACTCATACAATCATAATCGGGAAAATCTATGATATGAATTCGCAACCACGAACACGGCCCCCATCACAATTTCCACGAAACGATCTCATCTCAGCTCGGAAAATCGAGATTTCAGAGCACTGCGGCCGACTTTACATAGGCGTATTTCCATTTAGAGTACACGCTTGTTTTAACGATCTCTTCGGGTCTAATGGCTTCAGTCCCGAAAGCAAAAAGGGCCATAGGAAGGCACCTCGCATCGAGAACGAGCCACCTGGACTACCACGAGGACACAAAGGACTACGAAGGAGGGACTCAAAATGGACAAAATAAAAGGAGAGTGGAAAAATTAAACGCGAGCTCTCCTCGGGATGTCGTGTTAATTTAAAGGGAGATATTCAAATGCGGCGAATAAATTTCTGAGCCATTTCACGGAATCTCAATACGTATCTGAACGGAAGATCCACGCCTAAGACCCACGAACCAGACCGTATCGTCGTCATATGAGAAAACGCCATACTTTTATGTGAGGTTCGACCCCCGTATTATTCAGGGTTTATCCTAATAAACCTCGCATCTATATGTGCGTACTTAAAATCGTATTAAAATATTACGATTATTATATTGACGACTGAAAAGGCTAAGGGGTACAAGTAATTTCGAGAAAAGTGCGTTCAAAGTTGATCATGTATTAGGAGGAGGTCGAGTGATTTGATGATATATTTCGGTACACGTTCCGAATTCGTTTATATCCTTTTGCCACCAAATAATGAGCGATTCTTGTGCATAATTCAATTTCGGCAAAAATGTCACTTGTACCTCTTGGCCTTTTCGGTCCTCATATAAAAGCCATCAAATTTATAGTAAGAGTGTTTCCTCGCTTAACTAATATATATTTAATGAATAACTATATTGCATAAACAAATTAATACGATTATAAATTTTATTATAAAATATTGAATATTTTTATATGAATAATTTGATAGTAAATAAATTTTTAATTTAATTTTAATTTATATTTTTACTGGTGCATCCTTAGAAATGGTAAATCTGCACGCGTGCTCGCCACATAAAGATGAACGCTTTCGATTATGCTTATTATAAGGAGTTTGCTGACATTGGCGATGAATATGAATAAAAAAAAAATATAAGGAGACACATTATACAATGTAATAATAATTTATTTTCACAATACGCTTTTTTTTTATTACGTTTTTATGGGATATCGAAAATGGCCTCGTGCATGTTGAGAATTTCATCTTGTGTATTCTGTTGGATATGGCGATAATATAAAAATCGCTTAAGAATTTAATAAGGTCTTTACAACCCTCGATGTAAATGTTTGTTTTGATAATGCGGTTTCGATTTTATTATAGTACACTTCGTCTAAGCAATATATGTATGCGCTTTTAAAATTGAACATTTTATGAATTTTAATATTTAATATTTTCATACATTTATTTAAAAAAAACTGTTTTTTTATATCTTTATGCACTTATTTTAAGAAAGTCTGAAATAATTTTTCTTAATTAAAATATTTTCTTGTAAAATAATGCAAATTGCACAAGTTGCATGCATCAAAACTAAACACATACGCGGCTCATAAACTGAGTGAATTATGCTCTCGCCCGAACTTTTCCTCGGAAAAGCAAACAGATTGCATAGCCGAATCGTGCCACTGCTATGTTAAAAATGCAAGGCATGATTTCTACTATTTATGACTTGAAAGACGAGATTGGGCATGAAATAGTCGCATCGTGTTCTCAAAAGCAAACACAATTTCCCCTTAATCGGCGCACCGCCCGATTTACGATCCCTGCCTCGCCGCATAAAACGGCTAATGGAAAAGTCTAAAAAACCTTCCAAAGAAAGAAAAAAATGCCATCCAGAGCACACAAATATATTGTAAGGAGCGTAAGGTGTTGGTTAGAGTCTCGTTTACGACAGAGTTTTCATTATTACGCGAGACGCGTCGCCGCATTTAAGTATAACGATATTTTCTCACTTTCTCTACATTGTAGTTAAATATATTGTTTTATGCATGGACAATTTCTTGATTTTATTACATTTTCGTGTTTGAAATTTATAGCTTGTTTAACCAAAGTAAGCTCATGTATAAATATAATACAGTTCCCTATTCCTATATCCCTATTCCCTATAACGTTTGAGAAAGTTTTTCCCTACAACGTATTACGTTGATCTTTCTAGTTCGCCATTCACAGAAATCTAAAATATCTTGAATATCTAAAAATAAAAACATTTAAATTCACAATTCCCTTCAAATTGAAAAAGAAATTCAAAAACGTTTCTCCACTAGAATGTGAATGCAACTCAATGTAATATAGAGAGAGCTTACTACATTCTCAAAATAAAAATCAAACAAATATTATCTAATTTTAGCCCTCATTGAATATAAATAAGACGGCATGTTATCTAAAAATATATTTAAGTGACGCAATGAATCGCTTATAATTTACATTTGATTTTTTTAAGCGCTCGGTAATCTTTTATTCGAATATAAATTTGATTTACTCTCGATATGCTTACAAATCTGCAACTTAACAGACACAATGGAGCCATTAAATTGTCGTACATACAATTTTATTAATAGAACTTTTTTCAAACATAAGCATACAATGCCATGATCAGAAGTCGAAAAATATTAGTAAACATCAGTTTAAAAGGCGATAAATCAACACAAACACAACGATACACGAAAGATAAAACATTTGTTTCGCGGTCACGAATACAATCAGATATGTATCGACGATTGATAACATTCAATACAAAAAAGCTTATGTGAATTTTAGAAATATTAAAATTTAGTTTTGGTCAATCATAAAAATCGCCATAATGCGGAGGTATGTAAACGAAAAAAAGTACCTGGGAAGCGATCAATCAATCGAAATGAACGAAAGGGGGTATTTGCAGTCGTTAAGAGGTCAAAATACTTGTAAAACGCTTCTGAAATTAATGACGTCGATCGAATTGCGCTCATGCAAATTTTTCAGTGCTATTAAACGAGCATTAAGCGACGACCGTCCGTGTTGCAATTAAAAAGGAGAACGTCGTAAATTGGCGAACCCCTGACTTCTTCCTTCCTTCGACTTCCTTCGACTTCGTTTGGACAGTCGTCGATTTCGTTTAAAAATTTAAAATTATGTGTACCGTGCGTTTTTACGCGTGAGTTTGCGTGTTTTATTGTGCGTCACGAAGGCGTTAAAATGCAACGACGTTTGCATAATTTTAAATTGGATAAATAAATTAAAACGGAAGTGACTGTGTTTTTGCATAGATTTGTGTCATTGTAAAAATTCTACATTTTTTTTTCATATATTATTTTAAAAATTTGAGTCTAATGCATCGTGATTTCTGATCGTGATTTTGTAAGAGAAAATCAGAATGAAGTTAAGCTTCTTTCAAAAATTCTATCGACGTCTTTTACACACATAGGCGCCGCTAAAAATTCAATTTTGACATCATAAAAAAATTAATATTGCGTTTATATTCAGACCGGTGAGTCTCCTTTGCATTTAATAACGCTTCGGAAGCGTGCCAGAGAAAGCAAATCGAGTATTAGAAAACCGTCGATTTTCCATCTACACGTAAGACAAAAGATGAATTTATAATAAATTAAGTGGTGACGTGTGTACGAAATATGCAACGGATCCGTATAAAAAATACATAGATTTGATCGTCCGATTTGAATATTTTGATATCCGAAAAGTACGTGCGATTAAAAATTTGAAAAAAATATTAATTAACATTCAAATTGTATTCGAATAGATTAAAAAACGCGGACTAGCTTGCATACAATTGATATTTATTAAACCGTTAATTAATGCGCCGTAAATTTTGATACATATCATCGCGTACGCTTGACAAGCATTATTCGTATGTGGTTTTCGAAAAACCCATAAAAAACAAGCAATAATAAACAATAGCAGATGAAAAAAAAATACCATACAAGCTCGCTAATACCATCATTATAATATAAGCATAATTTAGAACGCATTTTAATCGCTTGTACGATATTCGTCAATGTCAAAGATGCAACAGATTCCGCATTTCAACGTCAAGCACAATAATACGCTCAGTTTAACTGATATTTTGCACTTTCGAAATATACACAAAATTTTGCAACAGGTTATCGAATCTTTCTTACGTATTCATTATAAAAAATAACGACAACATGCATCATTCTTTATACGGAGACACTGCGTGAAATCGAAATTTCACACCGAATTATACGGTACCATCGAGGGATCTCCTTAAAAAAAACCATAAAAAATAAAAAAGTTCTTATAGAGTCGTCTCCTTAGCTCATTCGAGTTGTCAAATAAAATTTACAAAATTAAATTGATAATAAAACACGAGTGTGGCGCGTGCTGTTCATTCGAGTGCTGTCCAAATACTACAGTGCATCATAAAGTGTACTCGTTTTATTTGTTTCTTTTTTATATAAGGTTGTATCGAATGGGTGGGTTTCTAAAATATTGCACGTCGTTGAGTGTCTCGTACTTAAGTGCGGTTTAACAAACATACAAGATTAAGAAAGGGCTTTAAAGGGGGAGCCGTTTTTAAAGTCTCGCCGTTAACCAAGGCCGGAAGGAGGAATCAGGTGCAACTCAATACAAGGTGTTTACAATGCCTTTTTTCCATATCATATATTATTGTTTTAAAATAAAATTGATAATTTTTATGTATATTACATTTGTATAGTATATTTTCTTATTAAATAATTAATTTTTGATATGAATCGATAATGATTTATACAAATGAGCAAACAAGTACAAGTTTGATCCATGAAAATACTTAAATTTAACCGATTTTTTTCAACTTTTTTTTATTAAAAAGATAGATTAGTCATCTAGCAATAGTAAAATCAAGAGAAATAATCAATTTTGTATACAGGGTGTGCATAGTGTTCGTCTGATCAGCGAGCGGGTGCGGAGCTGCCTTCACCTGTCCGTCATTACGCGTCCGCGGGGCGCAACCAAATATAATGGAAATAATGTGTTATTAGCGCCCAATGTGCACCTTGCCCTCGAACTCTCTGTGCTCTCTCGTTCGTGAAGCGAATTAAGGCAATATGAAAGAAATGATGAAATTGTATTAAAATGATACGTCCCGAGAGTCCCTCTTCGCGTGCATGTCCTTGCGAAACGGCCATTATAAACGAATTTAACGAATGGACGTTAAATAGTGGCTTCCTTCTATAGTCGATTCATAGTGATGCATTTTATTAATGTACGGTTCAATTCGATTCAAATGAGTTTGCATCGTATGTTTTAGGTTAGATCTTTCAATTTAACAATTATGTGGTGATAAGAGTTATCAAATTTTATAGGAAGAAAAGGTTGACACGTTAATGAGTAGCTTAAAATACAATTGAAAGATTGGGAGTGATGAGTTCCAGTTATGTATGTAAGATTTCTTAACTAAAACTAGATATCATTCATTATGAATCTTTCTGAAATTTTACATCAAAATATATTTGATGTTTTAAAATTATTACAATAAATCGATCAAAATGGAAAATATACAAGAAATTAGAACCACACCCGGATATAAAATAGCTAGACTGTCCACAATTGTGTGCTCTGATTCGCATCACCTGTTCGACCGAACAAAACACACATCAACGAAACATCACCCAAATTTTCAAAATCTACATTAAAATCCACAGATTCTCCAAAAACTAAACCCACTCAATCGAATTAACATTTCACCTATGTATCTTCAACCAAACAAAGTAGCTACTTCCTACAACGACTTAAACCAAATTTACCTTCTCCTTTAAAAGAATCTAATCGAATAAGCACTCGTGCGATATTACACACACACATTCAAAATCTAATAAAGTCTCCAAATCTACCAAAAACTAAACTCATAACAAACCACCTTACTTCTTAGATACAAAGTACCTACATCCTGCAACGATTTAGACCGAATTTTCCCGCTCCTTTTCAAAAAGCCGACCGAATCTGCTTCTGGGGCACTCTGGCGATATTACACACATGCCATATCATTATCTTGCGATATTATATAGTGCTTTGATGTCTCGAAAAAGCGAGTTAGGGTCGCATCCTCGGCACGCGCCAGCTACACCTGTACTACACATGCCCGAAGAGCAGGTAGCCGGTGGTCGAGAACACCGGGCTTCCAACTCCACTCGGTCATCAACCCACTTAACTTACAACTTTTTCGACATGTCGATGATTCGATCGATCGATCGATCGATCGATCCATGGATCACTGCAAAAAGCCGGCGAAAGTTTCGAGAGATCGCGCGTACGAGGACCGGCCCTTCCGCATTGCTAAGAGTTCTGACTTCGTTCGAAAATTTTGACTTTTGTTAAGTTCGTATTTTTTTTCTGTGGAATTGTTTCGGCGTGTTTTTGTAATTGAGTAGTTTTGAAGATATGTTAAAAAATTGAAGTCGGAAGAATCGATCGAAGAAGTTGATGCGAAATTCTTGAATGTCGTACGAATATTACAGCTTCTAATTAATAATTATGGAAATATTGCTAACGTTTGTTTTAAAACACCTTGTGCTTAATTCTATTTTATTATAATTAATTAAAAAAGCGAAGTATTTCATGCATACTTTATAATTAATCTGCAACAATTTTGCATATAAATAATGATGATAATAAATAAGCTCACTAAACAGGGGAAACTAGAATAGTTTTGGCAATGTCACGAATTATACTATATTCAAATACATTAAAGTTATTTTTTTATTTTAATTAAAATAGCTACTAATGAGGATTATTTTGGTGAAAAAAGTAATTAAAAAATATTTTCTATTTTGACAATCTAAATTGATTTTTTTTAAGTACTATTGTGAAAAAATGTATAAATCAGAAAAAAATCTGACTTTTTAAAAGCTATTTTATTTTTAAAATAAAAATTAATATATTTAGTCAATTTTATTTTTATTCATTGTTAATAATCTCTCGGTAAATTTACAAGATATGATTTTTTCCCTTTTAAAGACATTCTACAGGTGAGTCAGCTGATTATTCTTCACCTGCCCCATACAAACAGTACACCTGTGAAACAGCAAATTGTGTGTGTGCTTTTGCACAATTGATTGATTATTGTGTTTTTTCCCTTCGCATTAACGGCCTCGAGGCTGTTTTCATTTATTCTACCATCAAATACACTTTCGTAGACCAACAATTGTCGTTCGTCACGCGAATATTATTAAGGAAATAAGAATCAAATTAAAGTTTGCGCTCGCGGCGTCAAATCGAGATTTCGACTCGGATATTTTCAGATTGTACTCTATTATAAATATGTATTTGATTTCTTCAGTAAAATTGGTTCCGTTTAAAAAACTGTAGCGTGTCAACACGCACTAGATTTTTTTTTTATGTTTTCAATTTTAATTATAATCTGTTGAATTGCTACAATTTTGCGTTTCTATTGAATACGTATACAATTTTATGAAAAAAAAATAAAATGAATTCCATTCTCATTATATAGTAGCTTTATAAAGATATTAATTCGATTGTAATCTACTCAATTCCTATCATATTTAAAATTGTGCAAAATAAAAACATCAAGTTGGGAATGCCAACATTCCACCAGTCATTTGCACCCCATTATAATAAATATACGAACAAGTGCAAAAATATGAACAGAAATGCATTTTTTTTTTTAATAACCTACTATAGTTTAATTTCGATAAATATTACTTTCATTAAACTTTACGAACCATTAAAAAGTCAACGCTTTCGACGCAGGCACAACAGTTTACGTATATGAGCAAACACGAAAATACAATGAATACCAATATATACACCTACAAAAAAAAATATATTAAGATCGATACGGTTTTTTAACATTTCCATTCCATAAATCACGCACTTACCACAATCGGCCGTCAAAATCTAATGACTTTTTCGGCGCGGATTGAGTAATTTCCTACCCCAGAAGAGAAAAAAAAATCATTAATATACACACGAACTCATATAAATTTTCGGCTAAAAAAATAATATTTAATTTCTGTAATCCGCAACACGGTGTGTGATTGATAAGCCCTTATCGGCCCTCGTTATAACGGCGCGCGACGATCTACCGGTAAATTGACTTAACTTTTTGCCGCCAAAAAAAAAAAATTCGAAATTATTCCGTACAATACACGTTGTTTATACTGATACAGTAAATAACGTATTTATTATACGCGATCAGTATCGCCTCCGGTTAGATTTAACCCGTTACGGTGCGACTGATTCGAAAATAGCCTAGGAAAAAAAATTATAATGAAATCGGCCGATTTGCATCTGTCAAAGTAAATTAAGTTATTATTACGGATTTTTCGTGACTCTGAGTTTTTAGGCTGTATCTTAATTATATATCGCTGAATTGTTTGTAATTATTCGAATGAAAGAAATGTTTAGTTGTTTTGTGTATATGTCCATTTTTTTTTTGTATGTGTGGGATTAATTTCATTGACGTTGTCCCTTTTCAAATTTGACCAATCGAGCGAAGATATCCTCGGAATGATGACCAGGATTTAGTTAGGATCTGGCAGGATTTCTATAATGCGATGGTAGGGTTGATTTCTTTGAACGTATCGTAGTGTATTTTTGATCATTTTTATAATAATGAACGAAAGATCTACATCTTGGCAGGTATGATCGATTATTGTATTTATCCGTTTTAACGATAATTGTTTTAATTCATCGAAAAATTGCGCAATTAACTATAATCGATTCAAAAATTAAATTCAAACAGACCAACGAGAGCGTATAATCGGATCAAAAATTTTAACGAATCCGCTTAAGAACCTAACCGAAAATACACACACACAGTCTCTGACTTAGACGCGTTCATCACGAATCATTTAATTGCCAACGAAACAATGGCTAAATGCGATTCGACTGTAAATAATAAACAATCTTAGCGGCCAGATAAACAATCTGAATGGAGAAAAAATTAAGTGTAACGAGTCCGAAATTTATTTGGAAGCGTAATTACACCCGCTCACGTGCGTTACAGAGGCGCACTTGCCTCCGTGTACGAATCTAGCAATTTGGAATAATTTTTCAGAAACGAAAATAAATTAAGTAATTAATGAGCCCATGCGACGGAACAAAACGTACAATAATATTACACTAGCATCAGAATTATGGCGGTGTTTATTTTTTTTTATAATATACGGTGTGTACGCGATACGATGATCTAGTTCCGATGTCGATAAGGATTTATCAAATTACACGTTGTTGTCTTGACAGATCGCGTCAACAACCATGACTTGTCCCGGGAATTATAACAGGGGTTTGGTATTTTCGAAAAAAAATTAGTATAACCAAAATAAAAGAATCGAAGGTAACGTAGAGTTTTTAAAATAATAAATACGAATAAAGATAATAAATTTCATAATTAATATTAATCAAATCATTCAATGAATTCCTTATGTATTTTCGGATCTTAGGATTTATTTATGTGTTACTTATATGAAAAAGGTTTAACATTTCTTCAATTCGTATGTAAATAATTCAGCTGCATAATTGTAAATATAATATTATGAACATGTAAAAACTATTATTATAAAGTCATCAATGTGTTAATTATATGTATATGTACAAAAATATGCTTAATTTCTTACATTGAATAATTTCTTTTAAATATATAATTTTATTGCATTATCTTCTTGCCAATTTTCAAAATCATACAAAAAATTACTATTAGAATTTTTATGTCAAATTAATAAACATAAATCTTGATTTTCTTTAATTCACACACACACACATGTATTAAAAAATTATGTGGATAATGAAAATATCAGATCTGAACTTTCAATCGCTAATTACTCAAGTGTTGATGTTTTTTCTTCCGTTTAATTTGATCGTGGACATTATAACGATAAAAATTCTAAAAAGAAAAAACATCAACTAACACTCGAATTGAATAACTAACGATTGAAAAATCGGTGCTAAATATAAATTCCGATTTCGAACACATCCCGTGCAATTTTCAAGTAAATGTTTCAATGACGTTCTCAGCAGGAATGATTTAAGTATGGGCGTCAAAAGAGGATACAGGGGGTGGATGGTTCAACGGCAATATATACGAAACGATAAAGAAAAACGACCTTTCTTCCTCGAATGAGGGTATAAAAGTGACCGGCGGCCGATTTAGCAGTACACTTGTTTTATCACATATTGGAGATTTAGGGGTCGGTTGCACCCCATACTCGAGACAAACACATTGTTTTCGCCACTTGATCTGGCAAAAACAAAGGCCTCTCGTGTATATTAGAAAAATAAATGTTAATTTATTATATAAAAAATGAAATAATTTTGATTTATTTATTTTTTTTAAATATGAAAATGAAAAAGTTGCGAAAATTATGCAAATGGATCATTTATTTGAAATATAGAAGTAAAATAAATTAACGACGTATACGAAACAATGTTGATATTTTATAGCATGTTTATGGTTATGATAATGCTTAAAGTATTTTATATGAAAAAATGGTAGTATAATAATTAGGCAGACGGTCATAGAAAAAATAATGAACGACGTCGTTAATGCAATACGCGGTGTGGAAGCAAGTTTTAAATTTCATTTTATGTACAATAATTATTTCAGGGAGCATAATTTTTGAGTCAATCCTTAATCACTCACCATTTTTTTTAAACTGATCGGTTAAATTGATAATAGTTTCACTTAAATTTCTCAATTTACTGCATTTCCTTGGATGCGATTCATGTGAAAAATTTCTCCATTGTAATAAATAAAGGAAAAATAAAATGATACAAACAGCCACTGTATAGAGCTGCAAGTTTGGCATTAGCGTCTCTTCGGTCCAGCTTTAGCATCCGTCTTTCTTCTCTTATCTGTAACAGTTATTTATCTATTCCTGTACAATTCACCCCCTGTACACTCACCCAACCACCCACCCATCGCTTTAGCCCAAAATAAATATATTGGGGACGGATCTGCTTTATCCGCATCCACCTAGCACCCACCTTCCCCTAACAGCACACCTAAAGTGTGACCTCAATTCATACAACAGACAAATATTTAAGAAAAATCCATTCGTAATTTGAAATATAGGTACTTTATACAATATTATGATGATGAGTAAGAAAAAAATGAATTTATTGATTTTTGACTGACTATGAATCACCCGATGACTTGTCAACTCAACTGCCGACAGCGCCACCACTCGTAGCGTGATATTAAGGAACTAATACCGCGGTCTGTACTGTAGAGCGCGGTAGAATTTAAATTGAAGAAACATAAATGTTTCTTTACATACATATATAAAAAAAATCATCACAGTTTTCAGACATCACATGAATCGAGACTCGAGTGCACCGACCACGTCCTCCAGAACTCCACCTCAAGTAGAAGACCAGGGGTGGATTTTCCACCCCCTACTTACATGTGTCATTGATTCCGAATCGAATCCCGGACTTTGATATCTCGCCCTTATCGCCGAGGCTCACCTTTGGGCTAAGGCCGCAATATGCTCCGTTATGGCCGAGATTTAACACTTCGATGACTCCCGATGCACGGAGCGGTTTAAAAGTTCAAACCGTTACTTAACTAGGTACACCATTGATTCGCTCTGTGCGATTTGCTCTCGAGAATATCAATTTGGACGCTTTGGCTTCCATAAATCACTGTTGCTTTGTAGTTTAACCCTTTTATATACATAGTGTGAAAATAGGTAGAGAGAATATTATGAAAAAATATGTCCTTAACATACGATTGTACAACTCTTCATATTAATAAAAATAATAATACCGTTTAATTTTTTTTCAATCAGTAAAAATCCTTTAGCAAAACTAGATAAAGTTCATCTGATATAAAAAAAAAACATTATTTGTGCTCTTTGTTGTAATAACGGTTTAAATCTACTTGCATTTGTTCTTAATGTATGGTATATAGAATGTAGAATACAATCAACCTCACACTAGAATAAGCTTTAAAATCTGTATTTTTTTTTTAATTTTAAATACTCGTTATGATAATTTGAAATTCAAAAAGTGACTAACTCATTTTTTTTATTTCTAGACCAAGTACTGTTAGTAATATTACAATAAAGGGCACATTTATGTAACACAAGTATTAAAATATTTGTACCTAATGATTTTTTAGCTCAAACCTAAAGTATTTGTTATTAAATAAATATAAAAATATCATATTAAATATTCAGATATTTCTAATTATCATGGTTTTAAATATTAATATACATATACTCATACAGAAATTTGATTTAATCTGAAGTTCGTTAGAATGGATTATTTTCCTGAATAGAAGTTCCACTGTATATTTAAGCTTAAGTGTTAAAACGTTTCTAAGCTTAATTAAAATATCTCCGAAAAAACCTATCAAAAAACCAATTAAAATACTATTTTATAGCGGACATTAATTCAGCATGGGAAATGTGTTTTCATAATACACATTAAGCTCGACAATACAGCACCGAAAAAAATAATAATTACTTTGTTATAAATAAATACGATTGTAATAAATTAACAAAAGGTGTTTGTGCGTCTAAAAAGGCAATTACTTAACGAGTTTCATTTTGCCACCCGTTGATAAGTTTGTGAAACGCTTCACATTACGAATGTCATGTTCGTTGCGATTATGTTGTTGCTATTTGGAAATGTCTGCTTTGTAATAAACACGCACTTCTCAAATGTTTGTGCTAGTCTAATTGTGTCGGCCAATTGTGAAATGATTTAATTCTTTCGAGTGATGATAGATGGTTGAAATGCGTCCGAATGTAATCAAAGCGACTTGTCGTATATTGGGAAATTGTGTGTATGAAAGATTTTGTTTTAATTGAATCATTAATCTTGTCTAGTTATAGGATATTGCGATCGCTCTATTAATGTAATAAAAATAATTTATAGAATTTTTCTATGTAAAATATTCAAAATAGATTCGAATGTGCGATTCGATTTAGTTTCTTATCGAAAAATTCATTGATTCCATACAAAACGAGCGTTCAACGTGAAAGTCTCACATGCGTGTATTTATTTCTATGTTTCATTTTCCATGCGAAAGTTTCTCTTGAAAATATAATTAACACAATATCGCTCTACTTTATTAAGACGTTTTTCGCACATAAGTAAAACGAATATCGCTGAATTACGACTCAATTAAATGAACTAGTGCAGTATGCCGAATGTGCGCAATATTTAGAAACATATGTTAGACTCTTTATGACTGCATTATATGCAAATTGTTATAAAAAAAATTGAAGAGAAATGTGTTAATTAAGGTCTTCACCAAATTTAACGAAAGTTTGTGGAAACTTTATAAGTTTATACCAACTCATATATGAAAAAGTTGAAAAGGACGAAAACTCTCAATAGTTTTACAGTTATCATAAAACTTAAATATATTGAGAATTGATCTTTTTACTTGTGTAAGTTGAAATGCGTTCTTTCCTATAAAGTTTGACAAAGTGAGTTTGCAAATATGCAATATTAACTATCAAACTTAAAAAAAAAAATTACTCTACCGCTTCTTAAATTAAAAGATCAGCCCTGAGAATAACGTTTACCATCTTCGTATCTATTTCATGTCAAGACATACATTACATTTATACGAAATTTTATCAAAATCGATATATTTTTATGAATACACTAATAAATTCGCTTTTTTATAAAAGAAAACTTCAATCAAAATGATTTTTATATAAAATTTCAGATCAAACTCCTTAAAAATTCTGAACATCACACGAAACGAACATCGAAAAATCTCATTAATTTCGACTCGTACACACATACACACACACACACACACACACAGAGTCCATTATTCGATTCGTTATTGTTGTAATTTTTATGGGGTCTCGTTTTTTGGGGGCACCGGTGGGTGGGGCAGAGGGGCCCCCGGGGGGCGAGGCGCCTCCGCCCCCTCGTGCCGCGGCAAGTGTCGTGATATACGACCGATGATAATAACCTCCCCCGTACACAACCGCACAATATATTTCGATGTATCTACATGTGAATGTGTGTGTGAGACTTTAATATATGTATTATACTACTGTGTCATGTACACGTTCGATATTTTCGTGTGTTGGTCTCGGAAAATTCTTCGATGTTTTTCTCATTTTGTGAAAGTATCGAAAGATATGGTTGTGTGTCTCATTTGTTTTTTGAGATTGTTCTATATTTTGTTTTTATTTTTGTCATTTTCAAAATATAACCAAAATCTGTATTTCTATATAATTTTTAATATAATTTTTCTTTCGTAAGTAATTTTCAAGAATTGAAATTTTAAATGTGACTATTCAAAATCTAAAGTTTTTCCTTTTATGCAGAAAAAATAAAACTTTATATATCAAAAAAACTTATATTATTTGCTATCAATTAAAATTATATTTTTTTCTCTATTTCTATAGAAGAGATAAAAATAATTCTTGCACTGGTTTTCCAAATAATTCAAGTTTTTTTATATAAAACATGTGTAGCATTATTATTTTTTTCATATCATAGTATTAACATAAAAATTATGAATAAATTCATAATCACAACCGTTTTTCATGAATATTACATCGAAAAGGAAAATTAAATTTTCGCGAATCGAAGTAAATTTCAAATACATAGATGTCACTCGTCTCTTCCTAAACATAATTTAGTCAATTTCTTTCAGCATTAGAAATGAAAATATCGTAATTTATTCATCGAATCTAAATTTTAAACAATACTCGAACAAATGTATTGAAATATTCGTATCTTAAGTAACATAAGTAAGCTTAGTATTGAACTATCAAATAAACTAGATACGAAGTATTTTTGATACATATTGTTATACATTCGATACTTACAATATAATAAAACGTATATTCCATTATTGAGCAATACTTTTTTTTACGCAGGTTGAGGAAAATGAAAAAAAAAGGGAATGAATTTATCGCGTTGTCGTACCGCCCCTGTGCCGCGCTTAGTCCGGCAGCGAACACGAATCTCGATTAATTTATTCCACAAATAATCGAAATGCAACAAAACGATAATTCACAAATAAAATTACAATGCCTCTCAGCAATTCGCACCCGCATTCTTCTTTGATTCGGCCCGTGAAATACACCGTGATCCCAAAACATATCCGATTGCTCTTCTAAAGAAGCTTCTATCCTTATATTTGTACCTTATTGGAAATCATTGCAAAATATCATTCTTATGTAATATTCATCTAATTAAATCTATTGAAGTGTCGCTTGAATCTCATTTTTTTTTGATTAATCATAAAATGTGTGAAAGAAGTGGAAAAAAATATGATTTAGTAGCTCAGTAGGTGCATCGAAAACTTTTCCCAAATACTTACCCATAGAACACCTTCCAAGAATAGTTCTTATCATTATATAAGGAAATGTAGTGAGATTTGATCTTTTTGAGAAACATAATTTCCCTTTTCTTTCACTTCTAACTAATTTATAAAAAAATGTGTTTGTCAAGTAACGGTGTCTATACCCATGAAACTAAATTATGTTTACTTTGACAGTATTTTTTTGAAAATACTCCCAGTTAAATTAAGTCTCCCAATCTTCCCCTACGTTTTTTTATTAATATTTTTATTAGAATTCGAATTTATTCATATCCCAAATATGAGAATCATACGAACACCTTGTGGCACATGAATAAAGGTGCACTCCAAAGTGAAAACGTAAAAAAATGAAGGCGGGCCACGTATAGAAACACCTCGTGTCAATGCAAGCAATAAACAATCGGCTACGTTATCATTTTCAAACACCGACTACACCAATTTGAATAATTCAAACACGAGAAAGACCCGGGGTCAGTACCATAATTTTTGATACATCACACCGTGGCCAAATGAACCCTTGAGCGAAATTCCTCCTTTATTATTATATAGCGGGTGTTGTTCCGTTGTTTTGTCGTAAGGTGTACACCGTCCATTTTATTTATTTATTTATTTTTCACTTCTCTCGTACGCAACCGTCATATTATTATTGTGCTCTTATAAATATTTATGTCGAACTTGAAGGGATTACGTTGGTGTGAATTTCTGAATTTGGTGTTTGAAAAACTTTCATTATTTGAATCGTGTGTTATATTATAAAAAAATGTATTTTATATGGGTAGTGTTAACATTTTATTAATATATTTGAATGTATTCTATGTATTTCTATTTGTTATTTGTTATTTGTTATTTGAAAGGAATTACAGATATAATTGTGAATCAAGATTTACTAATGAAAGATAAAATTAATTTTAATCATGGATGATCTTCTGGGGAAACTTTCATAATTCGTCTCACTAGAAATTGTTGCCTTATTTGTTCTAGTACTCTCTTTTAAAATGAGAGAGAAATTATTTCTAGGTAGAGTCTAGCAAGAAAATATAAGCGTTCCTTATATTCATCTTTCATCTCTGAAATGTATTGTCATTGAACTAAAACTAACACCTACTTATTTTTTTTTCATTCTTTAATTAATAAAACAAACTAAATTCTCATATTAATTTAATTAAAATTTTAAACTAAATATTCATATATTAATTTCAAATTGAACATCTGCTCAGTTTTCATTTTTTCAGTATGAAAGTTTATCTACTTCTAGATTTCACTTTAAAATCGAACAATCTCCGATCGAATCGAATCGATCGTAAAAAAATCTCAATAAATTTTCCGTATACGATCATTATGGAAATTCTCAGTAACGTACATACACACGTTATTCTCAAATGTTTTTTTCCTCCATACATACGAGGGGGTGTGTTTGGGGATCGCGAGATTTATAACGCCGAGGAGAGAAGCACTTTTGTGTGACTGCTGCTGCTCTTTTGTGTGTCCTCGTTTTTATTTCGTTTAATTTATTATTTTATTATATATTGTGAGACGCTCTTTTCGGACTTTGGCCAAAGGCTATATAACAGGTCGACGTTGAACGGTGATCCTTCCGCCAAAGGATTCCGATGCGTCGCGTGTAATTACGTACTTTGCTCACTGTCAATTGATTAATGTTCTCAATATGCTTATTAAACACGTGTCGAGTTGATTTTTGATTCGAGAATTAGTTTTTGATTCGAATTCGACTCTAGTTTCGTTTTTAGTGATAGAGATTGTGGTTTAATCGCTTTCTAGAGGGTCCGAGCTAAGGGTGGATCTGTCATTGTCCTCTCCCCATACGTATTTATTTCGTAAGTCGATGGAAAAATACAGGGTAGTCAGTCGGTTGTTGTCGGCTTAGGCTAACCTTATCATTCGCATGAGCGATTTTTCAATTTAACCAATAATCTTTCCCTTTTTAGTCGACAGTTATGTACTTCGGACAAGTAATCGTATTTTCGTATGTTTGTGTGATTGAAATTGTATTATTTGTAAAAAAAAGTCTTCTTTGTAAATGTTATAATTTTTTTATTTCTAAATACAAATAAACTCTTAATTGAATTCTGGTGATTCTCTAAAGTTTTTGTATTTGATTTGTATTAATTTTTACTGATATTTGATTCGCAAAGTATTCGGTTACGAAAATTGGATAATCATTTGATTTCTTTCGAATATAACATGATACTTTCACGAAACTTATTTTCAAAACATATAGGTTGATTTCAGTTCGATTTATTATTGAGTTTGTGTTGAAAATGTTCTGGGTATATTTTTTTCGGAATAAAGACAAAGTCCAGTGTTCATATCATGTTTTTATTATCATTATTTGTATGCACTGTTGGTATTTTCATTTCGCATATGGTTTATGTATATATTCGTCCTTTATAATCGTTTATAATAATATATAATATAATACAGGATTTTTGCTGTCTGCGATTCCACAATACATTACATTAACTAACATGAAATCAATACACTAGTTCATTTATTTATAACTTTTTTCATTTATTTATAAATTACAGCTACAATCACACGATGGGCAAATCTTAAACCTATGGTAATTCAACGGGCACAATTGCTGAACAAATCTTATATACAGGCAGTTAATAAGTGGTGTGCGCTACAATTATAGAACACAAAGAAAATTATTATTAAGAAAGCTACATAAAGAGAATTTCTACATAATAATAAAATTGATTTTAAATTAAAGGTTCATCCTATTTTCGAATTGTGCCCTTTGAATTTCTCACATTAAAATTTCGATATAATAGTCTTTTTATTTATAATACTCCTTCGTTCGTCGAATTCAGATTTTTTTTATTCACAAAACTGTTCCATTTGATACATATATAATAAACATACATATTAAAGAAAATGTGCCGATATTATTTATTTAATATTTACGGTGATTAGATTATAAATCAATCCACATGTGATGAAAAAATGTGAATAAATCGAAGTCAATACTAATTTATATATTTTTATTTATGTGCAATAATTTAATACTGCTGTTGATATCAATAATTAAAAAAATATATAAAAATATCACAAAAGTTTGTGTATTTGAGTAAATTTTTGCGCGTTTTTATTTCAAATTAGGAATTTTTCAAAACAATATCCTTTGCTTTATTATATTTAAAACGATTCAGTTAATCAATGAGCTTAGTAAATGAAAATAAATAGTGTTTTGAATGACCCTGTCGCGACAAGTCCTCGTTAAAATGAATTTCTGCAATATTTTTCGTCGAGGAACCGGTTAAATTAAATGAATAATAAAAAAGAGTCTTATATCAAATAATACTGGAGATTTTATTTCAACTGCGAATCTCTTCTTATTCGATCAGCTAAAATTTCATTTGGATTAAGATGTGAAAAAACGAAAAATAATGGAAAAAGTACATCACGTTGTCATAAAAGAAATGCGAAAACAATTTGGTATTCAAATAAAAATCTCATGGATTTTTAAAATTAAAAACACCCTGTATTCAATTTGAGAAACAGGTGGTTGAAAACTTACACATATATTAGATAAATAAAATCCCATTGCACTTGTTCAAATAGTTTTGTCGTAACTTAAAAGATACGACTCATTTTTTTTTTACATTATTATATTATTTTCATGAAAACTCTTATTTTCTATTGGATTCCTAGCTTAAAATATACATATTTATGTACATATACATAATATATGTACACAAATATATTAAACAATAAAAAATAATTAAAAATAATATTAAACAAAAACAAGTTCACGTCGGTGCATAGAAAACCGTGATACAAAGTCAATATACATATGTATAAAATACAAACGGATTTATTTACTTTTAAATTACTTATTTATTTTTTACAAATTGCAAATGACTAATAATAATAATAATAATTAATAATCATAATAATAAAATACACACCAACCTAATAATACATAATATGTATGTATAATTTCATAATTAAATTTCACTTTGTATTTTTTTTTTCAATTTCGATTTCGCAATTTATACATGACACGAAAGATGTCTTTTCAAATCAGAGCAATAAAAGTATCACTTCTTATCAGGAATATGGCCACAATTAAAAAAAATACAATGTACAATTTATAAATTTAAAATCGATTCTCTATTTACATGAAAGCTGGCATACCAGTCTTTGATTTCATTAAAAATCTTTTAATTTAAGTTAAACGAACAAACAATAGAAAAAGTATCTGATGAACACAAAAAAATTAAACATGTTTCCGCAACATGAAAAAATATTGTAAATTAAAAAATCAATCAATTATTTTACCTATCAGTATTTGTACTCTCTTCCCATAAAGAATTCAAAATATTGTTATAGAACAGAAAAATCACAAAACGCAAAAGAAGTAAATCAAAAGCAGAACGATTTTCTTACAGTATGTCTTCATGTTTCAGTGTCGACTGATTCTTCATTGATTTTTTTTTTTTGTTGAAACTAATATTAATTTACACAACTCGCGTATAACAAGTAGAAGGGATCGTACGAGTTTCGGAAACCGTTCGATTCCGCATTATTTACATCGGTATTGTTGTTGTTGTCCTCCGAAACGTTGTTCCCCGCATCGAACTCTTCGTCATCAGCTCATCACGTGTATTCTGATCTCCAACCAGACTGCAACAACATGAAAAATCCACATTTTAACTACAACATCGAATACATTTCATTTTTCTTTTTTTTTTTTTATTAAATCGAAATTAATAAAATTTTAGTATTTTCGAGACAGATATAAAAACCTGATTCGACAAATCAAGCTTGGTTTTGTGTCAAGTGGAGTGTAGTATTTTTTTCCATTTTTCAAGTTACGTAACATTGAGTTAAGTTATGTTTAATTTTAGATTCCCTGCAGACTTTCTATCAACCGATTGTTTAGTTGGACTTTTGAGTCAGTATGAATATGAATTGAACACATTACGACGATTACGACTTCATACTGAAAAAGTACATAACTAAACTATCGGCTGATTGAAAGTTCACAGTCTGCAAAGGCCTTTATATTTAAACCCAATACCGTCACGATAGTCTGCCACAAAATTATAATTTAATTTTAATTTTATTATAAGAATTAGGGTTTTTTTCGTTGTGATTCATAAGGTTAATAGATTTAATGAAAATTTTGAATCTTACCATTGAATTAAGGGAGGTGAGTCCAGTCATGTGATGATGGTAGGCGGCAGGTGGTGCAGGGGGTGGTGCTGCGAAGGGTTGATGCGCAGGACCAGCTCCGTACCAATGCGCAGGCATATGCGCATGCGCAGCATGAACACCCAAATGCGCACCATGTTGACCTTTTCAAAAGAAAAATAAATTTTATTAATTTAAAAAAATCATTATAATTTACTGAGCTACTCAAAAATTTTATATTTTTAGTTATGAATATGTAATGAGAAAAGGTATTTACCGAAATCGCCCATCGCTGCTCCGAAGGGCGAGGCTCCGAAACCGCCCTTCGAATCTTGTAAGGGTTTGATGATGTCGCCCATCACTCCACCGAGAGCCAAACACGCACCACCTTTTTTCTTTTTACTTTTGCTGCTCAGCTTTCGATTCCTAGTTTGAATGCCCTCCTTCTTCATCGTCAAAGGCCTATTTACCTGTAACAATCGAAATAAAACACAATTAAATAAAGTTTCCAATGAATTAAACTAGTTAACTAATGATATTTCTTGTGAAATATTGTACAAATAGTTTGTTCAATAAAAATGAAACATTTGGGAAATACCGCACATGAAGATTCAACACTCGGGCAATTAATTAAAAACAATTGCACATAACTTTTGTAAAATTCTATACAGTGACACAACAATAGCTTCTAAATACGTACAAAGACAGATGTTTTCCAAAAGACTGACCGACACTTAAAAACCAAATTGAAAAAAAAACACACACACACAAGAGGGTTCACTAAGACGTAACGTATTCATAAAATGCTAATCAATTCCATTTAAAAGGTGGGTCACCTAATTTTTTCAAGAAAAACCTGCATTACTATTAGACGTTTTGACATAATAGAATTTATTCGATATATAAATAACAATGTTATAAATATAAATTGCGCAATCATTCGCCGCCAAATTTCGAATAACTGTCGTTCGGCCATATGCGTGCACAATCCAAAGGCCAGTGGCGTCCGCAATATCGCATCAACGATAAAATTAACGACGATATAATAAAACAACTTCTCCGTGCAAACAAAACATTAACAAAAAGCACATTATAAATAACGCAATCAAAAACAATGCATAATTTTCGATATGAAGATATTATAATAAAGAGCGCCGCGGGGTGCCATTAAGCCAGGGGGCGCCTACACGGATTACCATGGATTAAATCGTGCAAAATTTAATTTATTTATCCGCTAATTGTACAACAATGAAAACGGTCTTGGATTTTTTTATCAGGTTTCAGACTGAACTGATTTATGATAGATTTTTTTTTTGAGGCTTCCTTAATCGCCGCTGCGTACAGTGAGCGTAATGATTTAATCGAGTTAATAGTTTTATGCGAAGGTGAATCACTCTAATGAGGTTAATTTGGAATGATTGCTGTTATTAAGTTGACTTATTAATATTATATTTTGTCTAAATTGATTTAATTAGAATGTGATATCATAATTTAACTAATATGAAGAAAATTAGAGATTCATCATTGAGCTTATTTTATCAAGGTGCATGTAAAATATAGACTATTATTTTATTATTCAGTAATGCAATTGTTTGCAAGATATTCAATAAAAACTCAAAATGTTAAGTCAATGTTTAAGTTCTTTTATGCATTCTTCATTTATAGAAACAATTAGAGCTTAGTAAATAGTCATCCACACCAATTTTCCAAATTGCAAATAAATTAATACAATTTTAATTCGCACCACACTACAACCACCATCGATCACCTTCGCGCATTTCTACCAAACTTTCCCCTCACACCATCTCCAATTTCTATCAAAACCATCGAAATAATCACACGTCCATCTCATTAAATTTCAATCGGTAAACATCCATAGGTAAAACTAGCTCCATTTGGGGAATATTTAATGGAATGACTTGTGTGGCACTCCCGGTCGGGTCCCTATGTGCACGCCCTCGTCTCGTCTGGAGTCTAGACGCTACGCACAAAATACATGATTAATTCATGCCGTAAATATCGCAATTAATTGTCATTCAGTGACTGCTTCTGTGTCGGCAAAGAGCCCGACAATTGTCGCCTGCATCCTTAATCTGAGGAATCCATTAGCCGACGATGCACAATGCGTTTCGTCACGTCACAAATTGCCACCGCTGACCACCCGAAGTTCTTCTGCGTAGAACTTCAGTCGGCTTTCACATTTTGACCTGATTATTTGGTCTGAGATGATTATTGATACTTTTTTAGTGCAGAAAAAATTGATAAGTATTGATTGAACTGAGCCAAATATGAAACGTGCGCCAAATATGGAACATTGCGTACTTATAATTTCGACTATCTGCTAATTTTGCATAAAATCAGTCACATATAGTGTTATTGTTAGATTTCAAAATAAAAACAACAATGTCGATATTGAATCTAAAAATATTGAGGATTGAAATTTTCTGAACTTCAGAATTTCATATTTGCCACTCTTTGACTATTTGTATTTTAAAACACCACTGTTCCACATTTGATACTCATAAAATCATTTTTCAATTATCATCGTATTTTTCGAATTTAAGTAATTATTTCTTCCTTTTACTATAATAAACACGTTACCAAATATATTTGGCCTCAATACTTATTAAGCTTAGATGTTTCCATATTTGACGCATTTCGTTTGATTCGAGAATAGAATGATTTTTTTATGAGGATCGTTTTATATAATTAGTGGTAAAGTTAAGAATACACGAATTCAGTTTAATTAAACAAAAAATATTTTAATTTTGCTTAAAAACCGAAATAAATTACTAATATCATGTTTCAAACGATGAAGCTATCTAAATGAGCGCATCAACAGATTTAGATAAACTAAGCGGTTTCTTTCGATTCACATTATGCGAGTCACTATCGTGAATTTCGTAGCGAAAGTTTTTAAGATCGTGTGAATCACATTACATTTTCATGAAAAAATATATGAATATCGCAAATCGATCGTTGACGTCCAACTTTTTCAAAGGAACGTACACGAGGTCACGATTCATCACGAACACGAAATTGTGCGAACAATTTATAAACAGTGCACCGTCTTGCAGATGTTTAATTCGAATACAAAAGACTTTTTTCAGAAGACGACTTCGCACATTAAAAAAATCAGTTAAGACTCTTTTGAGCTTTCAACGATCCGAACCGCATTAATCATATGGGAACACGAGAAAAAATCCTTGTACATTTTTCCAAATTAGGCCATTGTTCCGATCGAGCACGTCTCGTGTGATACGCGATATTCATTCGGGATTATAGAGCCTATTTGTTTCGCAATTCAATAATATATGCATGACGGTCGTTAAAAGTGTCAATTAATTCTTTTGCAGTTGAATTATTCATGCGCGGTTAAAAAACGAGCTTTAAATTTTCAGCTGTTCTCAACGATGTGTTTGGCTTTGGGGTGCATTTGGATGTTTGTAGAACTGGTTTTCGCGAAATCTATGTTTTTAATAATTGGCTTTTTTAGAAAGCTTTAAGATCGTTTTTGTATAATTTACACTTAATCACATCGTAATTTGTCGTAAATAAGCCAAAAAAATAATGACGATTTACATTCGAAATGTTCGTTGTGAGTAAACTCATCGAGTTATGTAGCATTTATCGCGCGTGAAAAGTGCTACAATAACGATTAATTATTTTTTCATCTCATAATTATTTATGAATGTGTGTATATTATATACGAGCGGTTTCCAAGATTAAATGTTCCAAAACGTTTTTTTTTTTCAGTTTTCATATTGCGAATATAAAAATTATTATTTTTTTGTTATAATTTTATAAAAGAAAATTGCATAGAACTGTGCAATTTTCCGCACGTACTTTATGTAGCGAATCACAAGACTATTTATTTTTTTTACAATGGACACATTACTTTAGAAAGCTGTATTTGTTACCATTTTTATGATAGAAAATTGAGAAGAAGACGCAAATTTTATTCGCTAAAATTTGCAAAATCCTAAAAACAAACCACGCAAAGTTGAATCACCCTGTAAAAACGATAAGTATATGGTTAATTTTCAATAAAGAATCATCCCCGAACGAGCGCGAAATGAATACAAAACAATCACACGAACATTTCGCGTTGATTTATCGGCGATTTTCGGAAGCCGACCGAGCCGTTAATATTTATCGGACAATGGAAGCGCTAAAATATGCAAAACCATCAAAGCCCCGATCGAAATATAATTTCAATACATTCTAAACTTTTCAATCGGTTCCTAGAAGCTGCGATATAAATTAAAAGCGATGCCGAAAATTGGCATTCGCTCGGTGGCCGGGCGTATGCAATTACTTCGGCGAACGAGAGGCGCAAAGCACTCAACGAAAATTACTTATGAAGACACGTCTTTGCAGACATTTAACAATATTAATTGCGTTACTTTCGGCATACGTATGTACATTCGAAGGCGAAGCGAAAATGTACAATCGACAATGCGAATCGCATTCGAAGTGCCGGTCGTAAATCATGCACCTCATATAATAGCGCAACGAGACTCACATAGGTCATACCTACTATGATCATATTTTTTTTAAGAAAATAATGGAAAATTTGAAATATTTCATTTTTATATGAATATACAATAAATTTACATCAAATTCATATTTGAATTTTATTGAATTTTCAATTATTTTTTAAATAACTCACAACACATCTGTGTTGAATGATATAACACGTAAGTGAGGTAAGTAAAAATATGAAGATTTAGCATAAATCCAAGAATTAGGGAAATAAATTACTCTGTGTTTGGCAATAATATAAGAAAGGCTGTTAAAAAGGATAAAAAATCAAGAAGTTCAAAAAAAAACCTCAACCAATTCAATTTGAATGGTATGTATTAACTCTCATTTTTGTGTCATGATTCTAGCAAAAAAATGTAGTTCTATAAAATATATAAACTTTTTCCAGACAAACAGTGAAAATAGAGGATTGTCCTTATAAATAAAGGACGTCTGGTCACCGCAATTATACCGAAAGTGCTTTTAACAATATCTTGTGTGTCCTCATTCATGATACAAATTGATTATTTCTCATCGTGCGACTTGAATAAATTCGAAAGTTTATGAGGTTGTGGAATGTAGCTTTAATTCCATTTAATATCATATTGCGCTTTAGCATTTAGTATCATCCCTTTTGAAAATTATGTGTGCCATTTTCACATATTCAATATGTGATGTATTAAGGGTGACCTGAATCGATTGCATACACCCTTATCTTAGATGACCCCGTTCGTTTCAGATTCGCGTGTTCGTTCGAACTTCGCGTTCGGAAAAAATAAAAATGAAATAATACGTATTGACAAGGGCAAATGCACATGCACCCTATGAATGCATTTTTCAGGTATTTTTTTTATTTCTTCGAAATATTTGTGCATGTTTGGAAATTGTTTATCGACGTATCTGCAGTGCAAATAGTGCAACAATGTATTGGGTGTATAATTATTACACAGTGCATTTGTGAATGCATCGATTTTATATGACTTCCGATTAAAGCTGCTAGAGGTTTCAATTTTTACGGAGTGATTGAAATTTGTGAATATATTTTCATACAATACAGTTATAATCTGTTCACAAATATGGATGTATTGAATATATTAACATTTTTTTGCAAACTGCATGCTCATATTTGAACTAGCAACCATGGTGGTCTATAGATGGTTGTACAGGATATCATATAATATTATTTAATATAAACCGTTTAAAATAAATTAAAAAAAGTTATTTTCAATATTTTTTCTAAATATGAAGTGTTAATTGTATAATTGAAAATTACTCACTATTTACACGTATGATGGCAACGTTTGATAGGTTGTTGTAAAAATGTGTTTGAAATAACAAAATCGGAACGAATAGAATATCAATTTATTCTAGAACACAAAACTATGTTCTGTGAAAATATTTGTGTTAAAAAAACTAAAATATTAGGCAATTTGATATGCGAAACGTGATTCGCACACGAATGTGGAAGTTTTTCGCGTTTGCGAAGATGACACATTACGAATTCGGCTTTCATACACTTATGGAGAAGCTAAATCATGGGCTGATTGATTGTTGCAGTACGTGGTTCCTGTGTCAAAAATTTATTAAATATTCAAACGACACGTAAACGCCGTAAAAGAAGACTCACACGAAGACGTTTAGAATTTATTTCGACCTCCGATCGTGAAATTCTCACTTACACCACTGTAATCGGTTTCTGATGAAGTACCGAAGCTTGCATTCTAATGCGTACTTTTCATATGACTAATCCAGGAAAAAATAATTTTCGCAAGCGGAGGATGTTCGTACATGTGTACTATCTTAAATTTAACATACGTATTACACGAGTGATGTATAAGGTGCTACAGTTCTAGATTTCGTTCGATTGCGACATTGAGATAAGAAAATTCATTGCATTCATCTTCAAATGATATTTTTACAAAAGGCGTTAATGTATGAAAAAGTTTTGAAATCCTTTGGCAGTCAAAAATTCTCGCCAGATAAGAAATCAAGTTATCATTCCAGTGAACAAGTGGGTATGAGTCGCCGACAATAGTTTCGACAGTTGTCGATGTTGTTAAATTTAACCATATTGTTTCGACAAGTATGAATTTCATAATAGCAACTCAAAGAAAAGAAAATTCTAAAAGCATTGTTCACACTTTATAGCTTCTTCAAGTTGCACATCGTTAAATTCAACTTTTCCTTTTCATCTGAATATTTTGACTTACTCTAAAATTCCATAAAAAATGAAGTAAGAATTTATTTTGTGTAGAATAACTGAAAATTTTATTCAAAAAATAAAATTTCGAAAAGTGTTACTATGATTTATTTTTATTAAACAGTCATTTTGGTGTTTGCGTTTTGTATAATTGCGAAAATTAAAGTGTGATCAGAAGATAACATAATATTTACACCGAATATATATAGCGAAAAAGAAAAATGTGTGACGTTCAAATACGTACAGTTTGCTTTTAATATTTTTAACACAATAAGAAAATACTTATCAATAATTTGAATTTGTAGGTTGAACTCGCCTCGTAATACATTTTCAAATTTATACACTGACTAAAAAAATACGATTTTCTCAACGTTTGCACAATTTCCCATTGATAAGAATAATATACATATAATATAAAATACGCGGAAAACTAACGAAATACCATTTTTTCCAGAGACCGAAAAATAAATAATAGAAAAATATATTACGAACGTATAACACAATTCGCACATTTTTACCACAACGATAAGGAATCAAAGTAAATTCATCAACGGGAAATTTGACGAAATTCACACACACATAAGAAACGCGCGCATTTTATTAACACACGAAAAATACACACTATTTACCCATAAAAATTTATATAATTTTTCTTCGACATAATGAGATCTCTATCGCACCAAAGTTTTTGTTTTCGTTCAATCTCGAAATAAGAAAAGAAATATATATATATAAAAAAACACAACAACACGATTTTCATTTTCGATATGAACGCGCGGTCAGCACGAAGCCCAAAACCCATCAGAGTGTGCAAATCGAAAATTCCCATCACGCCACTACACGTTACAACGACTTTTTATTTTCATATTTTAATTTTGGAACTATTTGTATTACTAGATTTGGCTATTTTTTTAGATTTTCCCAAGACACTTTCCATATTATCTATAGCTATCTAAAATATATGAAAATACATATGTATGTTAAAGAAAATGCACTCTTATTTTCTCTTCATCAAAATATGTACCAATTACACTTATAATTCAAAACTAAATGCATTCGTAAATATATTTCAAGTTTCGATTTCTTTCAAGCAATAGCAATTATTTACGTCTAAGTATTATGAGCGCAATTGTCTTCTACCGTTTCGGCACATATAATTTATCGCTTTATTATTAAGAATCCACGTAACACGACACAATGTCGACACATAAAAACGTCGAACTCAGACGAAAATTTACACACACACAATAGTGAAAAAATAAAACAGTAATGTCCGCACAGATAGCGATCTCGTGACCACGGTCCGTGAGATCGAAAAACTCGGAAAAATTACGTCGAATCGCATTATTGTTCTTTCCGACCAATTTTTCCGGGCAGAATGAAAAATAGGAAATTTCGCCGACTTCACATAAAGAACACACATACATATAATATATAATTGAAATAGTCATCTTCTGATAGCGATCGCGATACATACGTCTACTCTGCGTATGTGGCAGAGGCAATAACAATTTTCATTGGCGAAACAAAGCGGTTATGCAAAAAGGCGTATAATGCGCGCTAATGGAACGATCGTCAGTTTTACATGTTCGCTGAAAATCCGATTTGTTATCTGCCAACGGTGTATGTAAAATGTATGTATGTAAGTACATTGCGATCGTTTTGTTGCGTCGAAAAGTTTATCTTGATCCCGCGCATTGGCGCAATCTGCGAAATGATTATCTTCCGAATGCTAAATGGTTTTGCATTCCGGATGATTGATAGTGAATAAATCAATCGTACCTACGGTTTATATAAGCGACCTAGTTCATAAAGCGATTAACTCTACTTTTTGAAAAAAAAATCAAATATCAGTCATAACTTTTCATATGTGAAATATCTTCTTTAAATAATAAAGATAGATACAATTAAATGTGTAAATTCGTTTGGCCACTAAATAAAAGACTTTATTTAAGACCGTTTTTATTAATGTGAACCGACCACATCAGTAGCTTACTATAAACGAAATTTCTATGTACATAATTTCAAATAAATTGAATTTCGAAAAATATATCAAACACATTTCTTAATTTTTTTGGACTTTTTTTATAGAGTTAGTTAGTTTGTGTATTGAACGAATCATACATGGTAGGTTTTTCGTATCGATTGTTCGCCGATTCGTTCGTATCTACGTTGTGTCAGTTTTATTTTACAAATGTCACTATAAAAATCGATGCATTCATATATGTAAGTGCAATGCAATTCACTTATATGTTAACTACAAATTACATTTGAATATCAAGCGCACATATATGGTATCGATAATCTATCGATTGTATGAATCGATCATTAATCGAATGAGCGTCTATTAGATTCGCATACATCATAAATACATAATTAAAATATTAACTTTCAAACAGTTCCATATTGAATTTAAACTATTACTCATACAAAAAAATGAAAAAAAAAATCCATCCGATACTAAATGGATAGTGCACTTATAGAGAGGAACCATAAGCGGCGTCCTGTTAAGGAATTTTTATACGAACGTCGGTTTCGTCAGCGCCGATCTCGTGACGATCGATTGTTCCCAAAATATTATTTATTGTCGTTTTGGAAGCTATTAGCATTCAAAGTCGCGTCTGCCGGACAACGAACAATGAGCGAGGAGCGAGAGACGCCCATTCGGGAATGATGCTTTGATGATGGCGCCCGGCTTCCTGGCGTTTCCCGGAACCCGAGTTTAACGACTCTACACGAACATTAATTGAATAATTACTCTCTCAGACAACAGTATCATAAAATAAGAAGAATGCGAGAATTCGCTCCAGATACTTTCGCAATTCAAAAACCCTCCGAATTGCGTCAAATTTGAAAAATCGATGTGAGCGTCCTTCAAACCAAAGTCATAGATGTGTTGGAAGAGGGAACGCTTAAGATTTATCTAGATTGAAATTATTGTCTTTCTCGCTTTAATATTCGAATTTAGAACGATAAATGTATAAATTTCTAAATATAGTCTTGCTAGAAAAGAAAATCATTCACTTTTGCAATGCATCTGTGGATGATGTGCATATGATCAAACGTTGAGAAAATCATATTCGAAGTCGAATATCTATTTTTATTAAAGAAATATTGAAAAATTGTTAAGTATTTTGACTTTATATGTCAATATAGATCCTGAAACCATTTATATTATTTTCTGAAATGAATTGAATTGACATATTCAGGGAAAATATTTGGACTCAACTCTAGTGACTAATCGTCAGTTAACTTTCAGAGTGTTCATATACCTACTAGAGTACATCAGAGATGCTTTCCTAACTCTAATGATCGCTTTATTCGAACTAAAATCAAGATAGAAAAGAAAAACTAGTCCATCTTATCTAGTTAGAAAGAAAATAAATCACAATAGACTCAACAAATTTTCTCAAATATCGAAAAATCTATCAACAGATGTCTCAAATCCGGCACACATCCGACGCAAAAATTTCTCCAATTCGGCTCAACTCTCGCCGAAAAAAGACACACGTGACTCGTATACAAATATGACCATTTTTTTCGAATCGAAAACGTCGGTGAATCACCAAAGTGCACCGTCGAATGCATTCGGATGCACGTAGACTTCTATTGTGCAACCGAATCGTGTGGCCGACCGTTCGTTAAGCGCAGACAATGCGTCTGGGACGTTATTATCATATTGTTGTGTTCTTGTATTTATACATACGATGCCCTCCGATGTATGGTAATGTTTGCTAATATTGAACGCGGTCGTTTAATGCCTGGACGGTTCTTGTGCGATTCGAGTGGAAATTGCTGAAAATGGTAGAGGAAATTGGCGTTTGGATCGTTCAATTTGAGGGTCGTGTCAATTTTTTTAGATTTGGTTTGGAATGATTCTAAAATCAATGTAGAGTTCTAAATATTGTATTTGGAACCAATATTCGAATGATTTTCGTGTAAAAATTCAATTAAACAAAAATATCATTCGGTAGAGGTTAATATGCAAAAGTTGTCGGAGGAAGTAAAAATGATATTTTATTGTAAACTTTATGCCTTGAAGAATCTAGACAATGCATAAAAACGAGAGTTATCCAATGAAATGTCTATTTTATACACTCCGATAATAACTCTTCCGAGCAATGTTATCGTTTCAGCAATATTAAGAATCGTACTTTGATCAAACTTCAAATTATTGTATAAAATAAACTACATTAGCGAAAAATTAGCAAAAATGCGATATTTATCGAAAATATGCAGAATTCCAGACAAAAGTGTATTATTGAACTGTAAAATTGAATTTTCAAAGATATTTTATGCAATCTAACCGTTATGTAAAATGTGCAAAATGACTTGTCTATCTAAACATAATATTATGTTGCGTATTATAGTGAAGACATGCATAATGTCATCGTTGAAATTTCATAAAATTTCCCCGTACCATGAATATGCAAATTTACATTCGAAACTTTGCACAAAGTTGAAAAAGGACGTCTTTTAAATCAGTTTTAAAAGTCGCATTATGCCTTCGAGTCATGAAAAGATCGCTTCATCTTGTCAACTTTTAATTTTAACTAAACTTCACCCCAGGCTACGTGAATAGAAATTATTGCAGATATAAATCGAATGCTACACAAAAAGTGAATTAAACAGAACTTGTTAACTCGTTAAATACGTAAATTATGAAAATTAACTATTGTATGAGTATAAAATGATTTTCACGTTTATAAAACGTATAATTTTATGACATCCTATGAAGAAATATCGTAAAATATTCATTTAACTTATTAAAGATGTGACACTTATTAGCGCCGTTCATTTGTTATTATCTTTTGTCTTACTCGCAATAAAATGTAGTGATTTCGTAAAATTTAATTCCCCCGTATAAAATATGAAGCGGTTTAATTATACGCGTTATATGCGTCAGATTTATTTGTTTTAGAACATTCGTCCGAGAATTTAATTTCTGTTTTATGCTCGTAGTACGGTGTATTTTTATATGCACGAAAAAAGAAGAATAAAAAAAGCATTACTGGGAAATATTTGGTAAGCGATTCATGGGCAATTAAAGAAATACAGTGGTTTGCTTGGCTCACATCCGAATGAATTAGTGTTTCCAGTTAAGTATCCCGAGCGGGAAGCGAACGCAAATCATTGGCACGGGAGCACATAAAAAATATCTCCGATAAATTAATTTGAATAAGAAAACATTTAAATGAAAATTCAGACCGATTTTTCTATTCTATTTTCCATGTAACATCTAGCGATTAATTTTACTCAGTGCATAGTTCCCGCGCAAAATAGGCGTCCTTGCGCTTCTACAACATTTAGCAACATCCTCTATTTTTTTTCTAATTAATTACAAAACGCCTTCGTTTTCAAGTTGTCCTCGTTATCCGCACAGTGGCTATCGACACGCGTCCCCGAACAATAAACGGACGAACGAAATTTTTCACTCGTCAAACGTTTTGTTGCGCGACGCTACTTGCGCAACGCGACAATGAAGAAATAAATTAAAACGGTCGAAAAAACGGCCAGAACTGAATTCGAAACGTTAGAACAGAAGAAGAACCGCAATAAAAAATAGCCGAGGAATAATAAAAAGGCGTGTTCGCGAGGTAAACGACGCGCTTTCGTTGCGTGGCGCGGTTTTGCAAAAATGTTAAAAAAATATATAAAAATGGTAAAGAGGCAAAACGCAAACGAGGCGTCTCTAATGTCAGTGGAAATTATAAATTTTAGAGAACCGGCGACAGGTGGTGATGGATTGTCCATATAGAAATTTTCGCGAGGCTACTAGCATTGCGGAATACTAAAAAGGTTAATTCGGAAAGAGTTTCTTTTGTAATGGGGTCGATGCGAATATGTGTCGAAGAAATCATAAAACTTCTACTTATTCGAAAAATTTATTGATTATTTGCATAGTTTGATCTTTAGATAAATTTCAGAATTCAATACAAAACGTTATTTCATATGTTGATTTTTCATCGCATCGAAAAGCGAATATAAAATTTGTCATCAAATATTAAATGCAATGTTTATAATCAGATATTTCTTAGATGCAACTTTTGATATAATGTCGAAAGCTTTTAATGGAAATGTAACTTGAAGATTTGACTAAGAATCTAGTTACAATTTAAAAATAAACAAAGACTGTCAAAAACAATCCGGAAACTATTAAAAATCAACTGACAACACATAAAAACGCCTCACCGCAAATAGGCTGATCATTTCAGCAGATAAACGAAAACATTAAAATTTCACCCATCGACCCGCGAACGAATAGAACAGCAAAAACACACCTCAACTCAAAAAACAAACGGAAAAAACCCACAAAACAAACCGATCGAGAAAAGGAAAGAACAGAAGGACCTTTGTGTGGCAAAGAGCATCATACATATAATATAATCGCAACATTTGTCCGTCGCCAGATTGACGAGCGGGGCCTCAAATGGTCCGCGAGCCGTCGCTGGGGCGCCCCTGGCTCGCGCCACAGCAATTAACCGCGCGTAAATCAAAACGTAGTAGCCAAGGCGAAACTCGCTAACTCACAAAACGCGTATGTGTGGTCTTCTTCGGTGCTCTTGTGCATTTTTTTTTCAGTCAGTAAGTGTGCAATTTATAATTTTATGCGTGTTGGTTTTGCTGAAAAAAAAACGAGTAAGATGATGCGAAAATGGCGGCATTAGAAAAAAATTCGAATTTATGAAAATTTGTTCTGTTGCTGGCCAATTTTTGAAATTTTTCTGGGATAAATTGTATAATTTATTAGATATGACTACTGAAAGGGCCAAGGGATACAATTGACATTTTCACGGAAACTGAGTTATGTACAGGAATATGTACGCTCATATATTTGGTGGCAATATGATATAAACGAACATGGAACGTGTACCGAGATATATCATCAAATCACTCGATCTCTTCCTAATACATACATCTAGGTACATGCTCAACTTTGAGCGTATTTTTCTCGAAATCACTGCAAAGTCACTTGTATCCTTACTTTTCTGTCATCATATAACCTCGTCAGTTTTTTTTTAATGCAATATTGCAATGTCTTTCAGTTCAAAATTTCAGTATTGAGACGATGAAAGGAATTTAAATTGTTTCAAATCAATTAATATAGGCAAAAGCTGTGGGATTGCTCAATATATTTAATTTTAAGAAAATCTGACGAACTTAGATTCACTGAAGAGTTTATAGTCATTTATTTTATGTGTGCAAATAATCATTTAATGCATGCTGATTTTGCTGAAAAATCGAGCAAGATGATATGTAGATTCAACTGAAAAATCCTAAATTCTAAAAATTTGCTCTATCATTAGCCTATTTGTGATTTTCTCTTCTCAAAATATTGTTCAATATCAAATTATTGTATTTTTATAAAATTAATAAGGCACTATTCTGGCTACTAAAAAATCGTATACGATATGTCATTATGAAAAATGTCACAAATCGTAAAATCGTTTTGGCATTTTAGATTTAATAATATAGATATAATAAAAAAAAAACTACCGTTACGATATAAATGATATAATACACGTACGTAAACGGCGAAAATTTTTCGGTGTACTTTGATGTGCATATGTATCTCTCGCCAACGAAACGCCAAAGACGATTAGTATCAAATTTCTAAGAGCATAAAAAAAAAACCTCCAATAAAAAAGACACAAATACCGACGGCTAGAGTTTAGAAAAAGGCGCTGAATAAAAAGATCGACAGTATTCGAAGTATTCGAGTCGATTAGGCTAATTCCGCGATTTGTATTCGAATTCGAACCGCGTGTAGCTTTTTCTGAAACTGCGTGTTTTGGGCAGTTTCGAACGCGTCGTTTTCATTTTGTTTCGATGCAGTAGTCTAACGATAATCTGAACAAATGAAAAATTGCATAAATATAAAATATTATATCCCTACGATAGTCTTAGAATACAATTTCATACATTTGAGTCAATATACGTACTATCAATATGTTTCAGGAATCAATAAGAATGTCGAGCCACACGTAGATATATTAAAGCATTTTCCCGAATATTATGTGATGTCAATCGAATTGATCCATTCGATACTCAAAGATGATTGCTTATTTAAACCTATATATAAAACAATGACGAAATAGTTAATTTCGCAATTCTATTTTGATTGTGAGTTGCAAAGTTTGTTAAAGCTGTGTACCGAGTTACTTTTTAAATTCAAATTTTCTCATATTAGCCTTGTTAGAATTTTCAATCTTTTTGACATAGGTACTACTGCATTGTTTCCGATAAAATACCAAAATAGCACAAATTTTGTTCGTAAAGCATTTTTCACTTGCTTCGATTGTGCGTATTTCGAGGCTTACGAATGTCGGGGTTCCACTGTATTCGACACTCTAGTGTACTAAATTTAATATATTTTTTGTATTTAATTTAAAAGAGGGTATTTATTGCGTTCCGTGTTCTTTCTTCGGTTAATTGGTTACATGTGGTTACACATGCGGTCGTCTACTACGAGACCACCGCGCTCGATTAACGACGCATTTGTATTTGCTAATGGCGTGATGAACGTTTTCAATGAGCCGAAGAGATTTTTCAGCTGAAACGAGAGCAATGTCTCGACGTGTCGTCGCTTTTCAATTTTTTTTTCATTTTCACATTCATTTAATCTTTCTTTACGTTCGCTTATTTATAAGCCGTGCGATTTATCGAACGATCGGTCTATGCGGTTGCACAATACGTGCGATGCATCTCGCAATATATCAATCAAACGTATCGAGAAGATTTATCGGTTTTTAAATCGTCAGGGTTTCGTATTTATATAGATTCGTAATAAACATTATCGATCGAGGTGTAATTGAATTTTTTAGTTTGAAGTCGATGATTCGTTCTCGCGTACGCATATAATATAATACACGAAGGACGTCCATTATTTGATTGTTTTTTTTTTCCATTTTGAAGATCGAGAACACCTCCCTTAAGGCTCTCCATCATCATCCAAGTGATTTACACGACAGCCAGTAGCAGACCCGAAGAGATTTAAACAGTCGACTTGTTACTGGAACTCGAAGTGTTTATTATTGCCGTTTCAATAAATAACAACAAGCTCAAGAGTGTTTCTCTCACACTGCATACAAAATGCAAAATTTTCGATTGAGCGATTAATATTTTCTTTCAATTACTCTCATAATAAGCGCGCTTTTTTCGAATTTCTATCAGTTAACACAGGGCCAATTTGAATATTAGGAAGTGTGCTCAAAACCAGCTTTGTTCTGTCTTATTATTAGAGGTAATTAATTAGCGGCATTATTGGGAAATCTACGTATTTCTTAATAATAATATGCACGCACATCAATCAGATATGATGTATTAAAATTACAATGTGTAATGAGAATTTTTTCGACTTGCATTAATCGGTGCGTATATTGATAGCGTCCGCATTGTTTCGGCCATAATAATGCGTGCAGTGGCGTAGAGGATTTTTTATCATCGTAAAAATTTGCATATTTCGCGATACCTGCATGATTGTGCTTTTTACATAAAAAAAATTGTGCGAGTTTTTACGTTCACCGTATGCATTATTATATTTCGTTATGAATATTTTAAATGAGTATCAATCGTTTCATCGGAAACATGCGTGCTCGAATATTAATTGGGTTCACTTGAGTTTCTATTTTTTTTAATCGCATTATACAATGTAATTTCTAAATTAAATTAGTGCTTAATTTGATGAGTTTCCTAAAGATTTTCGATAAGCTCTTAAATTAGTTTTGTAAAATTGAAATATTTACATATTGTCTACAAGGTCGAGAATTGGAATGAATCAGTAGATTTTTTTAAAAATTCCCATACTGAGCGGTCACAATATTTTACACGAACCCAGGTGATATATCGTACGATCGACGGATACCAGAAATTTTTCGAGCGTTTCCCTAGAACTCGACCCGCGTAAAGATGCGCCACGGCACCGAAACGACCAGAGAAATAAAAAACATACCACGGGAAAGAGCAAAAGACAAAAAAATATGAAAAAAACAACACATAGCAACGAGAAAAACAATAAATTGGACGGCTCGTTTTCAAATTGAAACCGGCTATCCCCGGTGTCGCGACGTATTTCATCCAGTCGCTCGGCTACCGGCCTGTCCTCTACTGTTACTGTTTTTGTTTTTTTCCTTTTTCGTATTTGTTTCATCGACTCTTTATTCCTTTTGTCCGTTTTATTATTGTTTTTAAAAGGGGCTTGTCAGTAACTGATTTACACTGATTAGATGCGGTGTTGCCCTCGCGCGCGCCTCGCTCCGGCTCCCTTAAGTCTGCGTCTTCCTCGAGAGTGTTGTGTGGAGCAAAAATGAAATAAAAATCGAAACGAAAATTAAGGCGATCGTACTACGTGTGTTTCGACGGGTTCTTTATTGAATCGTAAAAAATAATTGATGTTAATTCGCCGGACGCCACTGGTCACGAGAATCCCGTTTTGCAACGATTGCATAATTTTTAATTGAGTTTATTTATTTGGCTTAGGTTCGATTCGATGTCATAATGTTGTAGCAGGAATATACGTTTATTACTAGCTAAGTGATTATAATACAGAATCGACATTTAAATGCCAGTCATCGAAAGGAAAGATCGTCTAATTATCATAATTTTAAAATAATCACAGTCGTAATTTTATTTAATTTACTTGCTGTATTAAAATACGCTTAATTATTTAATATACGACCTTTTTAAGATAAGTTCAATTGAACAGTCTAACATTTTCATATTCTGATTTAACGCATAAACGATAGTATCACATAAAACACTAATTCAACTAAATTATATAGGAAATCTCACATTTCAATCTAAATTTTCAAATTAACTCAAATATTCCAATTTTTTTTGATTTGCATCGGTTGCGAATTTGAAAAGCGCAATTAGCTCGACTCCGTTGCTTCTAAACGCATGCATAAATGCGTTTAATAGCCGCAGTCGACGCACTTTTACGCTATATTAACCGCAAAAAATTACTAATAAATAAGAAAACCTCACTTCCCATACGATATACGATAGATAAACATGAAAATGAACATGAAAAATAAAAGGCGACGAATGCACCAGTTCGGTGATAAGCGGATTTCGGTCGGACTCTCGAGATTTGCATACAAATTGAAAGAATGCTGGCTCATCGAAAATATTATTATTGTTTAAGAAAATATGTTGAGAATTAGTGAAGTCGGATTCAAAAAGAGGTAGCCACCGCTTAGACGCGCTAATTGACGGTTTTACGGGAAGGGGCGTTCTGACTGTTTCGCCACGTCAAATAGGCTTTATTATACGAAATAAAAAATAATTATTCCTAGTGAAGACATCGCATGAACGTGGTGTGTAATTATATTATAATATATCTCTAAATATTTTGATTCGACCGGTCGCAATACAAGAAAAATTACAATCATCCATCGATGAAATGAATTTCAAAATTTTAACATATCCGTTCATATTCTAAATTTGAATATATCAAAAATAAATCACCATCATCACATGATATAATTACCAATAATAACTTTCACGATAATTAATATGCACAGTAATTAAAAACGCATCGAATCCAATAGTAATCTCGATGATCGGACTTCCGTATTAATTCATCATTATACGCACTTTCGTAACCGGTTCGTTTCGAAATAATTTTGTGAATTTGTTTAATTGCTCTTGATCGTATGGTGTTGAATGTGTCAAAATGTGCGTACAATTATGCATTATTATATTTGAAATGATTGTTTTTCGGTTTCGAGCGAAACCGTGAGTTTACGCTCGGCTGATTTCATTATCTTTCTGATGATGATTTTTCTGTGAATAATTTCCATGTTGCCACATTAGAACCGTGAAAAATTGAGCCGTTTGTGTCAAGTTGTCCGTCAAAAAATACCGGTGTAGAGAGACAAAATAATGATAAAACTTATGTATAAATAGAATTCGAAAATAAATTCTAGCGAAGGTGGAATTAAAGCGTTTTACGTAAAGGAATTAAGGTCGGTAATTATCTCAATTAAATTACCCGTCAAGCAAAGCGGTAAGTAGCTCTCTGACCATTGTTCAAAGAAGTAACACATTTCCAAGGTAAGCGCATGTGATTCATGGCACATTAGAAATAATGGATTGCTCTGAGCTCTTTGAATTTATGCTCGAGTATAAATTTTAAAATTTACTTAAAAGTGTAAGTAATTGAATGAAAAAAACGTTAAATCCTTGGTATAAATACAATATACTATTCTGCATTCCGTTAAATTGTTTTCTTTTTTTTATAATGCATTAATTATTCAAATCGATTAACGTGGTAATGTTCAATTTTTTAATTAAATTTTAAGGTGTTAATTTATTCACTAAGTACAAAATAATCTAACTATGCATATCGTATTCAAATTTTTCATTACTTCTTCAATAGGAAAATGATTCGAAAACTCATTAATCTGAATAAATTAGATTTGTTTTTCATTTTTAGTACATCAATCTAAAAAAAATTCAAACGAATAAATCGCTCATAATTGTTAAGTTATGACTTATCAGATATTTCTTACTTTTTTTTCAGTTTAAAATCGTATTACCATCATTAAAGAAAATATGAATTATTAATATAACACAATGAATTTTATAAATAGTAAACGTATAATTTAATAGGACCTTATTATATTAAAAAGAACAATAGCGAAATCATTATTAAGCCAAAAAAAATCATATGCAATATTTTGGAAAGTTCAACTAACTGGAAAGTAAAATAACCATCGGATGCGTATCTACGCACTAATTTTTTTTCAAAACCAAAGTAAATCCGTTCTCCTCCCCTCGGCTTTAATTATTCAACTATGCAGATCCGCAATCGGATATGAGCCATTTAATTTCTATTATATTCAAATTCGCGACGCGAAAACCATGCGAAGAGAATTATTCAAATTTCGCGCCAAATCGTGGCGCTGCATCGAAAAGTGCACGCGTGAATTTCCAAAATTATTTATTTGCCATACTTCCTGCATATATTAATTAGGCGATTATTTTTTTAATATTCGTTTTCTCTTAAACGCTCTACAAAAAGACACTATCGCGCGATCTCGAGTAAGCCGAGTGGCCATTTATCTGAAACACATATTATATTATATAGAAAAAAGCGCCGGAAAAAAATCACAAGCGGCATATGAGAATAGAAATGATCCAAATAAACGCGATGATCGCAATAAACGGCGTATCTGAAAATTTTTTTCTTCCGCAAACGTATAATATAGTAAGTGGCCACAATGATGTTATTTCGCAAGGTCCCCCCATTGTAGAAGCGCGCCTTTTCGTAGCGAAAACATTATTTTTTTTTTTAGATTTCGAACGTTTTTCGCTGTTACACAAACAACAAAGGCTTAATTGTTTTCGCCGTTTAATTGGAGGTAATGAGAAAATTGTGAATGCGTAATTATCGTACGCCGAAAGGGGGAAGCAACTCGAGACTTGCACATTTCGTTGAGCGTGACGCGAATCGTCTTTGTAGACAACAACAACAACCAGCAACAACAAAAGATGGCTCTTTCTTTCCTTTGTGAGATATTGACGATTTCCAACAATGAGGAGGAATCAATTCGAGCCAGTGTTTAAGTCCGTCTCGCTATATGGCTATGTGTCGACAGGTTAATTTCGGGCATTGTCTAGGTTTTTGACCTAGAACGAATCTATTTCGAAACGGTAACGCCACAAAAAACCGTCTGGGTGATCCTAGACGAGTACTTCCTACAATAGAAAAAGGATCGAAAGAATAACAGTCGTTTTCTACGGGGTCGATTCGGGTCGTGTGTAATTTTTGCCTTTGCGGCGATTCCGCTCTGCTTTCTAGAAAATGCATATTGTGTACGTTGAGGAATTTCAGTTTCAGATTGCTCGTTCGAGCTTTGAATAATAAGTGATATTATCATATTATATTGCTGGATGCACAGTGGAACGAGATGCGTCTTACAAATTGCTCGATCGGTCGAGAACGGGGTCTACTGTGCGGAAACGAATAATTTCATTTAATTACAATAATACTTGAACAAATACTCTGTAGGATAACAAACACGATTCTGATAACGTATCATGTTGTAAAATTGTGTAATTTTTATTTATATTTGCACTAGACTAACAGATCTGAAGATACGAAAAAAAAATTCTATGAACTTAAAGTATTATTTAAACAAAATAATCACAACTCACGTACAATATTATATAATTGTGAAAAAAAATCTCAATAGTAGCATTGAGATGTCTACTTCCTCGCGACGCCAATACTTGACTTTACTACTCAATAAAATTCAAATAAAATTGCGAACGTGAAGTAGCATAGCTTTCCGAACGATCGAACATTTGCACAAGATTCACGCATAAAATCACGAACCATTCGACACGTCTTAAAACATGTCGACGAAAAACCTCTAAACTCCCATAAATCAGCACCAATTTGACTCCATTGTTATCCGAGACGCTACTTCGCTATAAAACGAAAATACAAAGAAGTACCATCATCCAATAAACCTAACATCGATCACTTTAGAAACGCACCGTTTTTCGAACATCAAACGAAAATATTCGAACCCAACACTTTTTTAAGACTTCTTTTCCAAGCTTCTATTTTTTATATCTAGAAAATTGTGCCATTTATACAACACTCTAGTGAGGAAATTAGGATACTTATGTTGTTAAGTTTAGAATATTGCATTTTTTTTTTGCAAAGTTTTTACCAAATGAGTTTGTGGTTTTTTTTTAAATTTTAAACATTGATCACATGCAGTTCTTAATAATACATTTGACACCAACTTTGGATGGATTTCTACTGAATAATTCGATTAAATGTAAACATTACTTGGAAGAGATTATTGTCAAGGATGATAAAATGAATATTTTATTAGAAAACTCTTGTTTTATAGATTATTTGATTCTTCGAAACATAAAGTTTACAATAAAATATTATACTCATACCCTTGACAATTGTTGCGTTATAACCTTTTCCGGGAATCGTTTTCGTTTAATCGATTTTTTCTATGAAAATCACTATAAATATTGGTACTAAATGCAATATTAATAACGATACTCAATCACTCTTCAAATAATAATTGAAAATATAAACCCATTTAAGGCAAATCTTACAAAAAAACGCAACATTTCTCAAATTCATCAAGAAAAGTATCCAGAGATAAAACCAACAGTGCAATATGTAAATATTGAAATGACGAATTATACAATGTCGCTTATTATCACATCAACCAGATTTAACGCGTTTCAATGACACACGACGCCATCGGCCATTATCATAACTAGATTCAACACAACACAACCGACACTAGAAGCGAATCCGAAACGACAAACATCAAACACCCATCGATCGCACGATCGATCGAACAATAAGACTTACGACCGAACTTTAGCGCGCACTTGTTGCCCGGTATCGTTCCCGGTTTACGAAGTCGAAATATAAAAGTACGAATGGCGAATAGATAGAGTCGGTGTTCCGGTATCTGTTCTCTCTCTTCTAAAGATAACCGTCGTCTTCGTTGTGTTATCGGTTGTCGAGATCGGCCGGCCGCTGAATGATGCGCGCCGCCATAACGACCGAAACTCAAAGTCGATAACATCTCCATCGAGGAACGCGGTTCACTACCGCACTTGTCCGACAGGGATTGCTAAACTCCGGTTGTTTGCCGGTTATTCGGTGCATAGGGATCCGATGTGATTTAAGAACGTATAAAACACTCATACTTCCATTTAAGATCTGTCAAATTTCCGAGCTAATGACGAAACACATTTCGGACATTAAAGTATGTTTTGATATAAAAACATTGCAAATACGTCCATTTTTGACTTTCGGCACACGCTTAGATATTTGGCAGTTCGTAAATGAAGGTATGAGTGTACATACACTAGGTTCCCCAACTACGAAGTAACGAAAGACAATGATAATGCACATACACACTTCATATGTACGTCCGTCTGTTTTTGTCACTTAAGTTGATTTTTCAAATATCGTAGTTGAAGAAGTTTGAGTGTGAAGAGTTTGAAATCTCTATTTTGCTGGGATTGATGTTTTCTTTCAAATTGCAAATTTACTTATTGAATGATTTATTAATACATACATAGTTTTTTTAAATTAATGATCAATTACAGAATTTGTTATAATTGAGACTACGCTTTGAAAAAATCACAATTTCTCGACGATGATTAATGAATGAAAAATATTTTAGAATATCTTCCAAATATTTTTCATATAATTCAACTTAATTCAAAAGTATAAATATGAAATGTACAGATTTTAAATATTATTATGAAATCCAAGTATGATTATAAAAATTACAATAATTTGCACAAATCAGATGAATCAAGTTCACGAATCACTACAATTATCCTTAAACACGGTCATTTTTGGACATACGCTGGAGCAAATGCGTACAACCGGTTCGAAACTCATTCATACACTTAACCATATAACGATATAACGAGAATGCAAATTTAGCGACAAATAGATAATAATTTATACCGTAGACCGAACTTATTTATCGTCGCACCGAATTATTCATGCAATGCATCACACTTTTCACACACGCACAGACTAAAAATTCGATAGCCCCCATTATGTGCACCGTGTTTACTAAATCCTATGTTTACACGGATCAACCTAAGAGACGAGATAAAGATTTCAAACAAAGTGGGGAAAAAAATGAGGAAAACATCGTCGTTATCGAAGCATCTTCAACGCCCACGCAGACAAATCGTTTTACCGGATCTTCATACGAAACGGTGGTCAAAAGATGCGTATCTGTCGATCCATTGTCTCGATCATGATCATCATCATCTCGGTTGTTGTATGTGTATCGATCTCTGGCGCCAGATTAACAGATTTGCGAACGAGGATTATTCTCTGAGAGAATGAAAAAAATACGAAATTTTCGAGGGACGAATGGAAAATCTGAAAGGCGTTTGAGGCATTGTTGCGCCTTATCGGACGATTTGTGCGTAAATGCGGTCTAGAATTTCACGAAAAAAATGGGTTTTGTTGAAGATGTAGCTTTCGTTTTCTTTTGTGCAAAAAATTTGGGTTTGCATTTGTATTCGTTTTAATCTTTTCTTTTTGAATAATCATATAAAAATATAACAATCATGGTACTTGTATGTTATCTAGTCAGCGAGACACTTAACCTAACAAATGTAGCTCAAACTAATAAAATCTATAATTTAATCGATCCATATCAACTCGTCTTATAGAGCTGCAGAACTGTCCTATAAATTTTTATGATTATTGATAATTTTTCCATTGTAAATCATATTTATGAAATAACAATGTACTTGATTTTCGTTAATAATTATTTTTTCAAATCATTTCAATGAATAATATGATTCTATTTCAACTCCATAGTTGCAATCCCCTTATGAACATTTTCATCAGCCACTACCGAATTCAAGCTAACTTAACCGAATTCGTTAAGTATCTTATTGACTCCTTAACAAGAAAAGCACCAAAATTTGAACATTTCATAATTTAAATCTATTTAAAAATTTGCAAATCAAACAATAATTTTTCATCGAAATCGATCAAAAATCGATCATGTCACACAACCGCCTTCGAAACACGATCCGCGCGCAAATCCGACAGCAAACCGATCGATCTCCGACTCGTACAGCCACCGACACGATACAAAACAACCCAAAAAAAAATATATATATATATATAAATAAGAACGATTCGAACGACCCTCGTTCGCAGGAATGCTCCGAGGGCAGTTCATCAAACGCACCGGGGTTACCGGTCGTCGTGACGACGAGGAATACCGTCGTCCGAAATCCGTGACAAGACAAACTGCCCCGGCCTGAATGGATCGTCTTCATGCGATGCTTCTGATGCTGGAAGGTAGTCGGCAGGAGTACCGATGCAGCACCAGATCGATATCTCTCCCTCAAGAGAGAGAGACAACGGACGCTCTTTGTGCGCGCAATTAAAAACGAGCGACTAATTTTCTCCAGAGTGGATGTGTGGTCTTTAGTTCTACTGTTCGGTATTTAGTTGATTCAAATATAGATGATATGCAGTGTGATGAAAAATGTTAGTTCTGTTTAGTAACCTTCGAATCTTATTGGTAAAATAGAATATTTTCCTAATAAAATGTAATATTCTAAACACATGTAATTGATCTGTCTGTGATAAGATTGCACTTAATAACAACAATGTATAATATGTATAACGAAATTGTATAATTTGACTTCAATTTATTGAAATTATTGCATACAAATTGAAAATTTAACTTGTTGTAAATGTCACTTGTTATCTGTATTACTATTCACTTACTAAGAAGTGAAAATCTCTTTGAAAATTGATCATAAACTAACTAGATACATCCGATTAAGTATGTAATACTTTGATCAACATACATTTATAAAGATAAGCACTGAAAGATTGAAGATTTTAAAGACGAAATAACTTGTTAATTCATTTTTGATACTCACATCAATGTAACATTCAAATTAACTTATTAACCTAAGTAAAAAATCCTAATCTCAGTTAAAACCCGACCCAATTTAGCAATATATGTACATGCACCTTCTTTTATTTGAGGACTACAGAAAATAAAATTGATCCAAAAGAAATCCCACATATCGACTTCCGAATGAAAATATGAGATATTGCATTCCATTGTAAAGTAAAATCCAAATCAATGAACCTATTGATTTAATAAATACATAGATTTGATTTTTGCCTGAAAACCTTCACATTCTCACGGGTGCGATATCTCACTTTTCCGCTCAATTATCGATATTATTAAAAAGAAAATCTACGATGAAACACATAAAAACCATCCCTAGATAACGTAATAAGTATATTTTATTAATAAAAACGCCAATCTATACAAAATCAACGGACGTACAATGCGTAATTTGGCGCGTCCGAGTATCGATAACGTCATCGGACGTCAGCTCGGCGAAGAGTCGTCGCTCAAGAGTTGCGTCCACGACGACCAGATGAGACGAGGAAGGACGCCTTTACAGAATTAGACGTTGGCAATAAAGTCGGGGAGATGCTGGTCGTCGATAAGGCCGCCGACGGATCCATAGATCATCATCGCTAGATCTGGAAGCTGTCCATCTTATCCGGCCGCGATCTGCGAGCGCGAACAGAAGTCGTGCATGGACAGTACGTGTGTTATGTACGTTCGCCGTTACATAAAATCTGTACGAAAAATTATGTGTGTGAGCTTTCGTTTATTGCGTCTGAGAATTGATGGTTCAGTTGTTCATGATTTCGATAGAAAATTGTGACTAGTTGCAAATTTTTCGTAAGGAAATATGAAGATAAGGGCCCTAAAAGCTGCAAGGTATAATTGACAATTGACAAAGTCAAATTATTTTATTTGAGTACAAATATTTTCTCTGAATATACCAATTCATTTGTTTAATTTCAAAAAAAAAAAAAATTCGAGATGTGCATTTACATCACATATTGACCACTTAACAACTTCCCGATTTTACTTTAATAGATCGATATTTAACTTTTGATATTCAATTCTTAAAATTTTGTCAAGTTCGCTTTTATTTCTTGGCTACTAAACTTCATTTGAAATGATTTTACAATATATTATTCATTTTGTCCTATTAAGCAACTTAACAATGTCGTATAATCAGTGCAAATCCAAGCGAATGATTGAAACTGTCATTGACACGATAGTAAAGCAATAATGACAACATAATCGCTCATCGACAGACAAAATAAACATGCAATAATCAATTTATAAAATTAATCAAAATAGCTATAATATGACAGAAAATATTTTAGGAATGTGCAAATAACGTTGCATTCAAATCGAAACGGCCTAATACAAAACACGAATACGACACGCCCCAACAAAAGCGCACATTTCTGACAGTTCTTACGAATCAAACGAGCAAACCTAACCACCAAAAAAAAGCTTTTAACGATGTCAAAACACGCACGTACATACATATATGAGTAGGAATTACCGCAAAATGAAGAGTGTTTCGAAAAAAGAACAAAGTCCCAACAACCGAAAGACACGCGCCTTCGAACGTGTCGCATTATCCGATCGTATCTCGGACAGATCGCCATCTTATGTGTATTTTTTTCATCTAGGAAAACCGAAGGAAGGATAGAAATGGAAAAAAAATTAGAACACGTAAATATATCACAGATGTATAATAATAGGAGAGATATCGGACGTGTCCTCGTTGTCTTATCTGTTGCAGCATCATCACCTGCCCGAAGGTGCATCTAGTTGCATCGACTTATCGAATATGGCCGATCTTGATATGGCAAGGAGATAAGTTCTGGGATTAAATATTTTTTGACACATTTCGGCACTAAATGCGGGCGTGCGAATTCAATAAAACATCTGTCACTAGACACGTTCGTGATTTCTGCGAAGATCTAGCGATTTCGAAGAATATACGATGATAAGATAAGTTAAAAAAAATGTCATATTTCAATTGAATTAAATTCATTTTTATTAATAGATTTTAATTTAAAATCATTTGTTTATGTCGACATTTTTATACTGGGCCTCAATTTAAATTAAATCTCTGAATCACGTTATAGACACTAAGAGGCTTCATAAAGAATGATATGAATAACTATTCATTTTTGGCATTTCATCGCACAAAAGACGTCGTTATCTCCTTATATCACGCTAGATTTTTTTTTGTATTCGAATGTAAGAGCAGATGGGTTTCGATAGTAATAGAGAGATAGATCTAGATAAATCTGGCTTTGCGGTCGTTCTAGGTGTCATGTTTGAGTTAACCGTACCCAATCGATACACACTTCAAATATTTATAAAATGGGTACTACACACATATAAAGAATTTTACAGAGCACAAAAAAGACATTACATCTTATATAGCCGCTAAGTATATGGTGGCTGTTTTAAATGAGTCATTAAAACTGTGTCTTTTACAATCACAACGGCCACTTTATGCTACGTTTATTTATTATATGTAAAATTATAGTCATTACACGAACAATTGGGTGATCTAATTTTTTCAATACGCTGCTATTTCATACATAAAAAATATATACGTTGTAAAAAAAAATTTTTCGGCAATTCATACCGACCGATCTCTCTTCGAGATAATAATCGATTGACGTTTATACATTTGGGCCATTGTGCAGTCGAATCGTTACGCTCACTAAAAAAAATCGACGTTAAAAATGTCATTGTGAAAAGTGATATATAACGAGAATTAAACGCGAGCTTTGTAAGAGGTTTGTCTAATTATTTTTTTGGCGCTCGTAAATATGACGCGTTAAACTCGACCAGTAAAAACGAGAGCATAATAGGATCGCGCTTAATTTAATTAAAATACGTGTAAATAACGAAGACAAGTTAACGAACGAACGGCCGTTAATTTCGTATAAATGTATGTATTTTTTCCGTGTTTCGGTCGCGAACGCAATTAAAAAAGTTTTAGCCAGAGCGCCTTATACATTGTGAAAATTTATAGGATCCAGTGTCGATTTATTGCGACTTTTTTAATAAGCCGAAGGAAAAAAATGTAATAAATCGAGACTGCGATGTTTGGAATTATAGTTAAATTGTGCAAAAACTTCTCCGGCTACCGATTAAATTCCGTGTAATTTTTGAATTATTACATTGCGATATGTGAAGAGACGTCAAATAAATAATGAGCTCGTTTCGCTTTAATTAACTTGTACGTGTGAACTGCGTCATCTAATTAACTTTAATACTCTGTTACGATAATTTTATTCTGATATATGTATAAATAACACCCCTATATACAGGCACGTATTATACAATAGGAATCTATTATACAAGAATTTAAAGAACAAAAAAATCTCTTAAAAGAAAACTGTAACTTCTTTCATGAAAGAAATACCATCGGATCATAATGACAGCTTCCGCTTTAGAGCACAATGTACCGGCTGCGATTCCAAAACTTCCCAATACAATCGAATATATACACTATCCAATTTTGATAATGGAGAACCGTTTGAGAACGTCCGTCGTATAAGGATATAGGCTTATTCAATTTTTGTACGAAATAATAGAGTCCGTGCCCACTTTCCGCCCCTTGCGAGATTGCGTGCACTTTTCAAACAAGACCGATCACCATAAAAGCTCCAGTCAAGAGTAAAAGTGAAACTCTAGAATTTAAGAAGGGAACTCGCTTTTTTTTTCTTTCTTTAACTACCCCTACTTGAAATTATAACAACTGAAACTGTTTATTGTGTATGAAATTGTTTTGATTGCAACTGCATACAGGATGGTAAAGAATTAAGTTTTTTTATTTTCATATTAATTTATATAACTTAATTAACAACACAACTGTGCAAAATTCTAAAGACTTGACGAATTTAATTAATGTTTCATTTTTTTATTAAATGAGTTTGTAGTTTGTTTTATGACTTGAAGACTGATCAAGTGCACACTTTAATATTACTTTTGACACTGACATTTTGTTTATTTATTACATTATTGATATTATTTTTGTACACTGTTGCACAAAAATCTCTTCCGAGTAATGGTTTTGTTTAATCGAACTTTTCCATAAAAATCCTTACAAATGTTAATTCCAATAGCAATATTAAGACCATACGTGATCACTATTTAAATTTAACAGAACTATAAACCCGTTTAGTAAAAATTTTACGAAAAAAATCAATAGTGTATTTCATAAACATATCAAATCAAAGATTCCTTTATACCTATTATAAATTTGATACTAATACGAATTTACTTTATCAAAGAGATTTTTTTTGTGAAATTATTTTTATTATTTATTAAAAAAATAAATATTACTTATATTCTTCCTGTATAGCGGTTAGGATTCGTATCACAGGTAAATGCGACAAATGTCCGCATAACAATGAGCGCACTCCACACGTCTCTCGAACTACATGACCAAAATAAGCAACTCCAGATTCAGTGAGAGCGGATCGAAAAAAAGCGCATACGCACGTATATAATACAATAAAATAGCATACATTCAACATATAATAAAATAACATTGTGCAAACAAACGGATACTTGAACATATGAAAACATACGAGTCGCAGAAGTGCGCTTATTATCCGCACAAAGGACTGCACCAATAAAAGGGATCGCTTCCTTTGAGTAACTTATACCGGGGATGGTATTAGTTTACCGCATATCGAAATCGCATTCGATACTTTTAGTTGTTTATTTTATATATATCGCTATACAGATGGATCAGAAGATGAGTAAATATCTAAAGATTACCTTGATCCTTCAATACAAAATTATTTTTAAGCGATTCAATCGAAATTGAATAATCGATTGATTGGTTTTCATATGAAAAAAATCCAATTTGTAATTCATATGCCCAAATTTATAAATCCAGTTTAAGTTATAATATATGTACTTGAAATGCAAAGTCGATTTAATTTGTTCTTATTAATAAAAAAAAGTATGATCAAGTGCAAGGACATCGCGATACGTAGCGCCGACCAATATGCAAATAAACCTGCGGCTAGTTTATTAATATTTATCAACAAATAAATTTCGAGTAAACGAACGATTTATTTAATATATTCCACGAATGACATACACCTTTACACGCTAGTTTTATTTATTTGTGGTACGTAATGTCGTTACGAGCGAACAAATCCGATTATCCCTCGCGAGGGGAACAAAGTCACAGGATATTCCCGGTCACCCGCGGTCTTCTTAAGCTTCTAACAATCAAAACTTTGATCCTCGTTAAAAATCACACGTGAAGGTATGTGTGTATATATGTGAGTATTTGAAATTGGAAAAAAATAGCGGTTGCATTTACAATTGTCATCCTAGACCGCGGACGTTTGAAACGATTCGATTTTTTTGCTGAATGGTTTCGGTTTTATAAAGTCTTTTGAATCGGTCCAACTGTATTTTTTTTTGGATTTGAAAGTTTGTTTATTATTTATATGAAAAAATATGTTGTTTTGGAAAATAGAATGAAAATTCATGAAAGGCACTGTGAAAGTAGTTCGAAATTTCCCTTATAGATGTCTCGCATTCACTGCTACGCAAATAAATTTTCATTCTAAACTATCAAAATATTATCTAGAATGATAATGATAGCTTGAAATAAATCACGGTTTATTATTATATCAAAAAACTATTTTAAATTGTCATCAAAATGATCGATTAATATCGCAAAAATATATCAAAATATAGGTTCACAATTATCAAATTCGAAAAATTTCTATAATATAAATTCTAAAATGTGCAATTAAGTTTCACACGCTGTCACAATCCTTCATAAAAAATACTTCCCAATTCAATTCATTGACTAAGAGACTTCAACGCGTCGACGATTTCAAAATCGAAACCCTCCAAGTTCACAATCGAACTCTCGACAAACAAACGAAACAAATGAACAAAACAAAACACTTACATTATGTAGTTTATAATAAAGTCCACAAGCGTTGCACACTGGTTCACCGTTTTGGTTACGCCGCCATAAGGTCGTGGTCGTCGTCTTGCAGTTCGCACACGACGTTCCCGCTCTTCTGGCCGCACTCTGCAGTGACTGTAACAATGAAAAAAAATACAAAAATAAACCTCAATCCCACAAGCAAATTTGTATCGAAGAATCGATAAGATCAATCCGCTAAGAGTCGAGATAAAAATTGTCGAAAATCGAAATCGGCATGCGAGCGCGCACACATGTGCATCAGTATGCAAATCTAAGGCGTTAACAAGTTACGACGTTGTTTTACATACAAAAAGGAAATAATTACATCGGAGCGACCCGCGATTTAATTCGCCCATAAAACTCCATTGTGGATGTGCATTTGTGGCGGGTAGGAATAAAAATCGTTCCTTTTTTTAAATTTTAGTCGATTTTCATTCGGTAAAGTTCACGAGCGTACGATTTTTCAACGCTCGCTCGAACATCCTTTTTTGAATTCATAATTTATTACGTAGTAATCGGATACTCGAGTTGTGTAATCGAAGCGACGCGTTTATCTCTCAATCTATTGTAGTACGGACGAGCATTAATAAAAATTATATATGTGCCCGTTTAGTGGAGTTTCCCAAATGTCAGACGAAGGGATGATCGTATGAAATTCCTTGACTAATTTATCATGAATGTGAGTAAATGACAAGTCGATTTTTATTACAAAATCAAAAATTTTATATGAAAATTCGTTATTATTATATTCATATTCGATGAATTCTCGCGTTGAGAAGCGCTGTATCATTGTACAAAAAAAGGCGTTTTAAAAAATTGAGTGGAGTCCTTTTGTGCTAGAGCATTAATAAACGATAAAGGATTACAAAGACAACATTTCCTATACACGAGGACTTGACACCTGGGCACGGGAATCCGGGCGGGATTTGAACCGAAAAAAAGTATTACAATAAATGTATACACAATGAGAATTAAAAATAATATATTGAAAATAGAAATAAATAAAGTGAACAGGCGAATAAAACCCGCCAACAAATAAGCATTCAATAACAAAACTACTCCAATTCATCTGACAACCGAGAGATACTACCTTTTTGTATCCTCTTAAAAACTCATCAATAATCACATACCTGCCGGCCGCGACTGGACAACAGAGAAACCCATAAATAATTAACTCTATTGACAATTTAATTAATCATTTTGCGACATTGAACAATCAAGCGTATAATCATTAAAACGACGCAAACTATTTCTATGAACAATCACAAAAAATCAACTCCGCACACAACAAACACCTAATGATAGTAATTGACGAAATACTTAATTTATAGTCGATTGTTTCGACAGTGCCTTTTTGAGTGATTTATAGAATTATCGTTATTTTTATATATTTAAGTGAGTGAATGTTTTTTGGTCATCCTGTTCGAAAATAGCTAAAGATGGGCTGTCAAAATCGGTGTGTGCCATCTTCCATTGTGGCCGTAATGCATCATTCGGGCTCGGACGGGTCCAAATAAGCCGATGTCCTGACTACAACAGGACAGGACGAGGGCCACTAAAAGGATAGAGAGCCCTCTAATAAAGATGACGTGTCCCAAAAACCACTAAAAGTATCATACATATATTTATTTGTTTCCTATTGTGCGAGCGCGTATCGATTGTTCCGAAAAATAAAAGAATTGCATGTTTCAATTTTTCATAGTAATTTTATGAATTTGAAAATGTATGTGATATTTCCTTTTTTTTTTCAATACAATAAGGTTTGTGTTTTTTTTTCGAAAGAAAAAGAAAATTTTCCGGGTAAGATTTTGAATTGAACAAAGATTGAGGATATTTTGTGGAAAAATGTGTTCGATAGTATTGTGAAAATATTTAAATTTTGAGTTCCCTAAATGAGAAGCTAGATATAGTGACACTGATATCCAACTAAGTTATTCTAACAAGCTGACTAAATGGAGCTCATATAAAAAGCGGATATTGAGTTTTTCTTCAAAATGTAAATAATATACAACGAATTTTCCCATAACAAATATAATTTGTTCCCGAATTTCACTCGTAATACGAAATATTTTTTGAACAACGAAAAATCGAGATTCTGCATACAACATCACAATATCTCCTCACGCCACTCATTATATGATAACTGAAAAGGCCAAAGGGTACAAGTGACATTTTTGCCGAAATTGAGTTATATACAGAAATCGCTTCTATATACGCTCATATATTTGGTGGCAAAAGGATATAAACGAATTTGGAACGCGTACCGAAAAATATCATCAAATCACTCGACCTCCTCCTAATACATATATAAGTACACGATCAACTTTGAGTGCTCTTTTCTTGAAATCGTAGCAAAGTCACTTGTACCCCTTCATTGTACATATAATTGTACCCCTTCAGTCGTCATATGAAACGTTGCTAGTTAGGTGAGTTATATTTTCACATTTTGCTTCGCTCATTATGCGAATCACTCGTTAATCTGTACATTACATACAAACAAATGAAAAAATCATCAATTCGAACTTATTCAAAATGATTAATCATAACTTAGGAGTCTCTTCTTCACTATATAAAGTGAATGATAATAACTATTCTGTGTCATTTATGACCGATTAAAATACACGGTGAGTGTATAAAAAATTGTGTGGAAATTACCTGTATAAATAAATAAATTAACTAAACATCCAACCAGAAATCCAAAAACCAAAAAAAGGGGGGGGCGCACTCAATAATAAAACAAGTCCAAAACGCGAGAGAACGAGAGAGAGAGTGCGTGAAGATACACGCGAACCTACAAGCAATTACAGATAACGAAATTTCCCTCGACTTTGTCTGTATGTGCGCGCAATTACAACCCTTAGCTCCCCCGCCACAAGCGACCGTTTCGCTTGCGCGCGCGTCCCTCTCCGCGCTAACGAGCGCCGCGCAATTGCGTCCCGCTCGCTCGCGCGCCCCATCCACCGAGCGCGTCCCCGTCTGGCGGAGGCTTTATCGCGGCGCGAGGATCGCCATCCAATTAAGGCTGACAATCCTGTGACAGGAACGAGCGCAGTTATATGCGCGCGACACTACCGCCGCCACGGGGACAATACAGGAATACGACGCGGAACGGGCCGATCTCACTTTTCGCCGGCGTACGCCTACAGTACAGTCTATCTAAGTGTTTTTGTTTTTTTTTTTTGAGGAGGAGGGTGTTTGTTTATGTTTTGAGTTTTGGAATTGATCGATTTGTATAACATTGTAATAGCGCTGTTTTGTGTGTGTGGCTATGTAACGTTTCAAAATAGTGTTGATATGTTCAACGGGTTGTTCGCTAGTATTATGATATTATATTTTTAATAATTTGGAAATTTCGGTGTAATGGAGCATTTATGTTTCAATTCGATTCACTTTTTTAATAATGTTTCAAATTAAAATATAGCTGTACCATATCACATTCTCGTGAAAGTATAAAATAGGAATTATAACCTTTATAATCTAGTAAATTTGGACTTTTCTATGAGCACCTTAGAAACCAAGAAGTCGTTGTAAGTATTCACGGTAAAATTTTGAGAATGCCATATTCTTATTTTAACAATTGTTACAATTTAAGAAATATCTAAAAGTTAATAAATAATTTGATGAAATGTGTTAAAACAAATCCCGAATCTATTTATATTCTATTTAAAACCATATTAATTAACATATTCACAGATAATTTTTGCTCTCAATTCCAATATTTTATATCATCTAATTTACACCTAAGATCCTCATATAAATTATGCCAAAATCTTATGATATTACTTACAAAATTTCCCAACCGCTAACATTTCCCCTTTACGTACTGCGATTCCGAGTATACAAACTACTACGTAACACAGAATAGATTACACACATACTACACGTATCAAATATACGATACATCCTTGCCTCTACCGTAAAAATCGCACACGTGAGCCAAAACTCCCATCCCCATCAAAAACCCCATTACCCTCCCAAATATTATAAAACAACACAACTTTAACAAAAACAACCTGAAAATGCCAAATGTCATCATCAAACTTTCCACGCATGGAACATAGTAAGATCAATTTTTACATGAGTGCGGAAGCTCACGCAACTTAACAACCGACGATTCCTTCGTCGGACAATCGTCGTCGAGGGTGTTGTAAGGCGTTTTGTAAACAAGGTGTAAATTCGCATCGACCCCGAGGCGTAATTAAGCGAAACAACGGCCGAGGATAAATCTTCGCGTTGGGGGAACGCAATATACAAAGTGCGCGATTAATATGCATCGAATGCGCTCGCGCCGTTACGCCGACTTGCATCCGACCACCATTATATTGTAATAACTATTCGATATATTCAAGGTCGATTTTATATACGTATCTGTGTGTCTGTTTGGGTGTATGGTGTGGGAAAATGTTGGAGTTTTTATGGCGGTTTGAGGTTTTTTCGGGGTGATGTTAGGTTTCGTTGTGAAAATGGTGGAAGTCAGAAAGTCATTTGATAAGTTTGATGAGATGGGACTTGGTTTGATTTTATGTTGGATAGTTTAGTTTGGTTAGATTTTAGGTTAAGTTAGGTTTGGTTATATTTTAGGTTATGTTATGCTTTTATTTTGCTTTTCATGTTAGGACTAATTCGGTTTGGATGATCTGAGCCTTGAGGTTGGTTTGTTAAAGTTGATTGGAAAACAGGCACTTACCATTTTCTTAGATTTAATTGATAATTATGAATATTAAAAACTAATATTCAGATCTATGTATGTATTTAATAAAATATTAAGAACGAAAACCTTACGCAATTTTCAGAATTTAAGTGCATAAAATGGTTCATCAAAATATGTTTTATTTTGATAAGAGAAAAAATATCTTGATAAATCAGAAATAAATTCACCTTATATCACAATTTCAAAATACATAAACCTCTACCTTACTCGGATTTAATTACTCAAATGATAAAAAGACAGAGTTACGCTCAAGATATATCAACATACACGAAAACGATCCTAATTAGACTCACAATTCAAACAAAAAAAATCCCATTTCAACAATTCAAACAAACAAATGATTCAAAAACACACACTTACACATCCACCAACCAAAATTTACTCAAACCCGTTACGAAATCAACAATTAATGCACCCCAACCGAAATAAGCAAAGCGGGCAGCAAATCAACCGATAACAACCCCAATTTCGAATCTCGGATCGTCGTTTAGAGATTTAATCCGACAACACGTTTCGGGGTGCATCGCACATGTGTTTGCGCAATTAAATTTTATTGGCGTCGTCGAAAAGTTCCTCGAAGCCCAAAAATGGACGGGTTTTGTGTGTGCAATGTTGTGTTATGTTGCATACATTGTGTGTGCGCATGTGGACCGAATGCGGTTTAATTAAACGATATGCATCCGAGGACGAGGGCTCATTACAACGACAACAACAACGATCCATTGTTGCGAACGAAAACAACAAATAATTTCGTGCGATTTTCCGCTCTCGAGTATGCAAAAATGGCCATTTTCATAAAAAAAATGGTTTGCGTTCGAAAATTTTAAATTGATGTGAATATAAAATACATGTCGATTCAGTTAAGAAATGGTATTTGAATGTCATAAAAATATATTTAATGTGATGTGATAATTAATCTTTACCAAATTATGACCTATAAATATCTTTAAAAGTCTTATGTGAATATAATCGAATATATGTCTACATATCATTTATACTCCTTAACGACTGATCTTTAATCCTTTTAACAGAATTTCTTAATTTTACAGTTCATAGAAGGGTTTTTTTATAGCCCATCCATAGCAAATATTTTGTACGAGCTACACACGCATTGGAATTTACGAAGGGAATAGAAACGGGAATTATACAACAGTTCATAATCAGCTTTGAGTTGAAAGACTTTCGAGAAATTCTTATTCACAGATATAAATATTTTTAAAAAACATTAATTATTTTTTCATATTTTCAGAAACATTTATTCATATGTTATTTTATTGCGTCTTGTTCGCACGCATTTACTTAAAGATTTATTAAGAAAACTGTCAGTTTTAAATCAATCAGTTCAGTGGACATTCTGAAGGCCTAGTTTTAGCATAATAAATTTTCCTCTGAAATTTTCTAGACACTTATTATTGAGAATAGCTACGAATGTGTATATTCCATTTTTTTTTGTGAAAAAAACTCGTACATTTTCTACGTCGAAAAAATCCATCAAAACACAAAGACGCGACGAAGAAGAGGCTTTTTTCGTGCACTCGCATGAGTGAGTACTCACTTCACTTAACACACGCCTACATGCATATAAAATATAATAATATAAAGAGAGTGCTCCACACACAGAAGAAGGATACGTCTTTTCGGCGGCGATAAAAATCGTGTCATTGCTTTTTTAGGTTGAAAAGTGTATCTCGAGAATTTCGGATATTCAAAAGAAAAATAATACGCGAAAGAATATCCCCATAGACTCGACTGAAAAAAAAAACGACATTAAAAACCAACAATGCACATTCTTTGAATACATTTGCCCGAGTGAAAATTCCTTTTATGGCGTTTTGCGCTTCCATTAAGGCGCGCGTCTTCTAGTGTAGTACCGTTACGCAGTCTTATATAGCACTCGAGATTCGTTTGATTGATGCACTTATGCCTTTATTTTATTATTTTATTATTATATATATATAGTCTACGTGTTGAATATGTGTATTCGCGGTGAATGAAGCCATGTACGAAGTGCGGCTCTCTAATGGAAAAGTCATTGTTTCTATTCATGGGCTTTTCAGGGGTCAGCAGCTCCGCCGAAGCAATGCCGAATTGTACAAATACGAGTTACTGTAAATTTCCTTTTTCCATTGTACATAATAAAACGATACGTATCGCAATCATAATCATTGTCGTTTGCAAGCATAAACTACTATTATATCGTATATATTGTTATTACGATTTGGGTAACGCGAACATCTATTTTATACGCGACGTTTCGTATTATGGAACCTAAAGCGATTCATTATTGAATGAATGTACTTTATATATATATTGATATGATACAGCTATTCTCTGATGATAATATTTCTATTGAATCATTTAGTAGCATTCGAAAATGAATGGATTTAATAATGCATGCGAAATATACGTAGAGAATGATTCGCAAATTTCGATACTTAATTTTGTCCAATGTATGAACGATTAAATGCCGAAATACAATAAAAAAACTTCGATTTAAATTCATGTTAAGTGAAAAAAAATGACAAAAAACGAATTTATTTTATTACAGTCCAAGATGGATTGGCAAGAGATAACGGCTGGCGCTTATTTTGAAAAATTTGCAAAATTTGTTTTATTATATTATTCGAGTACGATTTTTATGGATGTGTGGAGGTGTGCAGCCGTAATACGATTTTAGTTGTGTGTTTATATATTCAGAGCGGTTCATACATATTCAACGGGCTGTGTATTCTGACCAATTTGCCCGTTAAAACAGAATCACGGACCGTAAAATGTATGAAAATATACGGTAAAAACAAAAAGGCATTGTTTCTGACTTGTACCCGCTTATTTTTTTGTTCCAAAAAACAGACAAAGAACCAGGGAATAAATTTATAGAGAAAACCGACCGTGTTTGGTGGTACGGTGCAAGAGAGCAAAATCGCCGGTCAGAATAAAAGCGTAACGACACAACACATCCACAGAACGACAACAACGAACTTACAACAACAACAACAACAACAACGGATCGGAGCAACAACAAAACAACGGCAACAACAACGGGTCCACTTTGACGAAACTCATTAAGCATTTGACGTGACGAATCGAATGTTTACACAACTTCATTCGCGATAAATTATAGCTTTTTGTGTTTCTTTATTCGATTCGCGTCGGTTACACATCCGATTTCAAATATAAAGTATTAGCGTTTCGAGAGTGTGTTTTATATTAGTTTTCGTACACAATACGCTATTTGCATATAATGGAGGATTGTTGATTAATCAATTATATGAAAACGTATCTAATTGAAGATTATTTTGAATAAGTAAGAAATAACCTTCTAGTTTAAACGTTTTTTTTTTCGTATTAAAAGATCCATCTGTTGAGTTTTATTCAGCAGATAATCAATCTTGATAATCTGAATGTTAATTCGTTGGGAAAAATAACAACGTGGTTGATCATTTAAAAATACATAAACTTGCACTTCTAATTGTTCGATAATCACAATGAAACATTTTCGTAAATGAATATATCAACGCAGTTTTGAAGCGTTACGTGTACACACAGACATACACAGAATAGCGCTTTTATAAAGTTAGATAAAATAGATGACGGAAAACATGAATAAACTAGATCGAGAAAACATAATATTTTCACAACGTTACATACAATAAATGCATCAAAACTTCACAGAAAAAATTGAAAATTTTTATAATAAAAATTTTAACTCAAATATAAATATATTTCTACACTCAAAATAGAGTAAAGCGAGACTCGCACACTCGAAGTTGACGTGTAACGTAAGCGCGAACGGGGTTCGCCCATTGTCCTGTGTACAAATCGATACTCGACTAGATTCACTGTCACGGAAAAAAAAGCTCAAACAAAAGCGGGGCCAGGGATCGTCAACTCGTTGAGCCAAGTCTCCCCCGAATTCCGAACATAAAGATACATATATCAGCGGTTCACGCGTCCGTGACAACCGGACATTACACAGTCCGTAAAACGCGCGTTTGTTACGTCTGAATTGCGCCACGTCTCTACGTGTGCAAGTATAAATTATTATCATTATATGGCGTATTTTGTGTTTCTACTGTCCAGTTTCAAAATATGTTAATTTTCCCGCGGAAAATGAGCGTGATTTATTTTCAAAGTCGCGCGCCAATTCTAGGAATATAATTAAAGTGTGATTTGTCATTGGAAAGTTGTGTTTATTTTATTGGGAGTTTTTAGAAATAAAAAGTTAATTAGATGTTTCAGACGTGGAGAAGTGTTAAAGTAACGACGGATTTTGCATATTAATCTGACGTTTATTATACGAATTATCATACGCAATGAGGTAAGTATTCTAAATAAACTTTATTGTTTCGAATGATAAGAATCTTCTGCATGAACCAGAAATTTTAAACAATTAAAAAAATCAACGGTTAACCGGGCGATATATCAAATTGAAAATCATTGAAGACAATGTATCAGATAAGTTCGTTTATGTTTTATATTCAAATTAATGTGTTTAATTTTATTCGTGTATACAAAAATTGAGATAAAATTTTAATACACGAGATCAAGAATAATAAAATTGAAATAATACTAGTATAATTTTTTTTAAGCTAACAGATTTTAAATCATCGGTTGAGTTTTTTCATACTAATAGGTTAGAATGTTCATTCGTTAGTTACTCAAATCAAGTTGATGTTTTTTTTACTGTAGAATTCTAATGATTTGGCAATAAAAATTATACAAAAACCATTAAATAAAGCTCAAACTAAGTTACTAACAATTGAAAATTCATTCGAATTTTACACTTATTCATTTACATATATCAGAAGAAATGTATTATATTTCTCTCAAAAATATTTTTTTACAATATAAATATAATCAAAACGACCCATACGAACATAAAGCGCACATAAAAACTTGAAAACCCCTGTCGCCGGCCATTTTTCGTGCCCGGGAGCGAAACAGCCCCCCTTTCGCACGAGCGTTGCGAAGAAGGGTTTTTCCGGTTTCCTGTCATTTCCCGCGAGCGACTGCGCCCCTCCCCCCCCTCGCCCCTCGCCCCCCCTTCTCCGCACGAGGGGGCCCAGGGGGGGCGAAAGGGGCCCCCCTCGCCGGGACTTCGCCCTCTGCCATTGGTGGGGCGCCGCCATGCTGGAAAATCGGACGCGCATGCGGAAAATTCACGAGTCCCGTGTTGTGAAAATTCTCCCCTGTAGATAGTGGATTAAATCGGAGATGATTTTTTTAATCTGATTATTTTTCGGTAATATGTGGTGTTTTTGTGTCATTTATTATGTTTTGATTGGAAAATAAATTCTTTTATTAATTTTGTATTATTTCAGATTATTATGACATTAAAATATTTCTAATTTCAATTGTGAGTTAATGATCTTTTAGAGTTATGTTCAACTGTAGAAAAAATATTATTTTTTTCAGGATATTTCAGATTTTTTTTTTGATAATCATCATAAAAGTAATGGCAGTTTATTAGTTTACAACAATTTTCACCATAACTATTATCAAAGTATATTTTTAAACTCGATCATTTTCATCAGAAATGTTAATGAGGTCCAATTTATAGAGCCAAAAGAATCCCAACACATTTTATGAACTCATTTTTACATCAATATTATAATTCAAAATTTTCCACTATTTGGTTTTCAAAATATTAAATATTTTAAGCTTTTTTTATTAAAATTAAAACATTTAAAAATAAACGAAAGACTTTTCACTTGAGAACCAATGCCATATTTATAAACAACTAACTTTCGGAAACCGGAATTGCTCGAGATTCTGTAGACTTAAAGCCTATCGTGAACTATCATAATAATGTTGCGAGTGTAGACCGTGCACAATATTTGCTACGACCGAGCTTCAGAAAAGCAACTCTTCTTCCCTCTCTACGAAACTTCAATGTAAAAAAACGTGTGTAATTATACAGAAACCTTTCTAGTCGTAAACTCTAGTAAGTTTCATCGCGAAAGGACAAACCGTTGATGAATCTACAAAGCACACATTAACATTATTTTCTATTTACTTGGATTTCCTCTAAATAAAACAATTAAAACCTCATTAAAAAACATATTAATTTGCAATTACCTGATCATATGGACAAACAACAAACCAAAACAACCCCCTTAAAAACACCCCCATCTGACCATAGATCGTACAAACCGACCCCTAGAGTCGTCCGATGGGTCCAATAGAGGAGTCTCCTCCGAAACCGGCTTAACCGGCCCGTCTCGTCGTATAACGGACGTGACGTAATTCGGGGTTGAGACCGTTACGTTACGTTTTCCGGGCGTCGGTGACGTCACGGAAAAGCGGCCGCGTCCGGTCACTGAACGCCGGCCGCGATCAATATGAGCGTCGCGGGGGAGACACGTAGCGTGCGTGGAAAACCCAAGATTTTCACTCGTTTCGTTTTAGTAAGCTCGTTTCTGTGAATGCCGATCGTTAGTCGGGATCCTTGTTTATATTTTTGTATAAAAATAATATTATTTTTTTCAATATTTTACGAGAAATCTGTAAGTTTTAAAGAAGGTATTTCAATTGCTTATAGAGCTACTTAAGCATTCTTAATCGTGTTTATTCAATATAATTTGAAAGCAGATACTGCTAACTAATTACTGACTGCCAATTAAGAGATCAAAGTAATATCGTTCGATCTTCAATTATTTCGAATGGTGAAAAAAATACCTTTTTCGATCGATTTTCAATAAAAGGAAAATTGTCAAAAATATGAAAGAAAATAAAGAAATTCATCTGGGCGACTTAGTTGCCCCTTTTTTTACTTCTAAGTCCCTTTTGGAAAGTTGCATTTAAATAAATAGTATCAATACTTTCTAAATTTAATTGAGTATACATTAACACGATTTTTTTAAAGTGAGTTAATAGCGAAAAAAGAAGGGAGCAAGTCTTTTAATATTCCCTCGGTATTATTTGATTTAAATAAATAGCAATAGATCAAATTTGCTTAAAATAATAATATCAAGATTTTAAAATCGTAATTATGCACAATTAAACACGTCGAGTTTAATAGGATTAAATTCAAATATTATACATATATTTCATACATATTGGAAAAATGCATTATTTTCAGAAACATTATATGCAATAAAAATTACTTATAAAGAAAATTTAATTATCGTCATTAATTAACTGTTTGTATTTGGAAAAAATATAATTACAAATGATCAAAGTGTGAATAAAAACGCACAATCAACAACCATAATAAGATGACCATAAATTCGTAATTTGCGAACTACAAATTAACAAGTATGCAGCCCAATGTGAGCAATTCCTTTTAGATGCTTAATTAATTCGCATCAGCGGCAAAAACTCACAATATCGATCTCCAAAGATAGCGATCGCATTACGAATTCACAATGTATGACTTTCGAAACAATACAGATGCAATTCCAAAAACGAAAGAAAAAAACGAACTAAAAATAACAAACGAAAAAAAGTCAACCGACCGGACGACATTTTAGTAGATCGCCGATAAGATCTGTGTCATCCTCTTAATGGGAAAACTTACGCAACGCGCATAATAAAGCATTTTTGCACGAAGCGATTAAACATAATTTCAATTCAACATTGTTCGCTTATTAATCGAACGAATTCTTTCGGCAATTAACGAAACGAAACGATCGACTCACTTTCGAGATTCGCATTTAACGAACTTTTTCCGGCGAACGAAAATTACAATATGAAAAAATGCCACTTTCATTATCTGGATCTTGTGAGTCGTCCGCGATGTTAATTACTCATTTTGTTTGCACGCAAATGTAGCAAAGGGGAAACATGTTCGCTTTTTATGTACGAAAATATTTAAAAAAATGTGTCATTATACAGAATAGAGTTTTAATATTAAAATCATTATCGGAGAGATCGAAATCAAAAACTTTTTATTTGATTCGCAAAGTTACATTGTACGTCAAATTTATGCTGAGAAACTTTCCTTGGCAACATTTTAACTTTAAAAACTCCACATCGGATTGAAACATTCTCCGATAATTAACATGAAACTTTACACCTTATCCAATCCTGATATTTTAAAATTAAATATAATTTAACACACACGCACACGGTCGGTTTTAATTGATGATCGAGCGAATGAGTCACGTTTAAATCACGTCTTCGGAGCCTCGAGCGCTCCCGTACATAAATATAAATAAAATGCAAATAAATAAGAAATAAATAAAAGGCGGCTAACGAGTCTCGATTTATCATCGATCTCGGCATGGGAAACGTCGATGACAAAAATAATCAATAAGCGAACGAACCGTGCGAATGTGTCGCGAGTCTCAATAACGGCAATCCGTTAAGTGTTAAGACGACGTCGTTAATGGAATGGATTCCAGGCGTTTTCCGCTCAACGGGAATAGACAAGTCGCCTTATTATTTATTGCATATCGATCTGAAATTGTTTCCTCGCTCGTTAATAAGAAAACTAATGAAACTAAGTTCATAAAACAAACTTATGACCACATTGAAAACTTAATGCAACTCTTGAAATATCCACCTGTAATATTTCTTTCCCATGGTTTTTCTCGAGAATTTTAAAATTTCTTGTTTCACAAATAATTTTATGATTATTAATGACGACTGAAAAGGCCTAGAGGTTAAAGTGATTTCGATATAAGTGCGTTCAAAGTCGATCATGTACCTACATGTATTAAGAAGAGGTCGAGTGATTTGATGATATATTGAGGCACACGTTCCGAATTCGTTTATATCTTTTTGCCACCAAATAAATGAGTGTAGAAGTTAGTCATGTACATAACTCAATGTCACTTGTACCCCTTTGCCTTTTCATGTGTCATATGAAACGATAAAACAATAAATTAGGAAAAAAACGGCGACGAAGATGTTAATGGAGATAAAAATGAAAAAACTTTTGGGCGCTCGCGCTTTGCACTTGAATTCGTCGCGATAATCATGCGTGAATCGCACATAGTATAGAGCGAGCTTAACAAAATTTATAGAAAATTCGATAAATCATTTTTGAGAAAATTCATTTCCTGGAAGATTAAAAAAACCGAGAATCTAGAAACACTATCCACCTGCAATTTTCTATCTACGCAACTCGGTACGCATCAGCATCACGATCGCAACTTTACAAAAAGGCAAAAAATGCCCAGATCCCATACTATACGTTGTTGCATCGTTCTTATTAACTTGCTTATTACGAAGGCGGCATAACGAATCAATTTTACCATACCGATGAACGCGAGCTATGCAAGTGCAGGGGTGCGAAGTGCTAGGGCTATTGACGCTTTTGTATAACGCGATAAAAATCTGCACTTTACCGGAAAAACTATGATTGCTTAACGAACCTCACATGCGAGATGTTATATCTATGCGCCATGATCTATTGTTATAGGAAGAGGGTAAACGTTTTCAGCTCGTGTGTGAAATTTAATTATTTCATTAATTATAATAGGTGTTGATGGTGGGTGCATATGTGAGTTTTTATAGATGATCTCGACTGTATGTATTTAGATTTGAATCGTTATCGTTTTTATGATTTATGTTAATAACTCATTTTACAGATGCCTATCGACAATGTGTTGTTGAATTAAATTAATAATTTAAACCGCTAATGAAATATTTTTAATTACAGTTAACCGACATATTAATTGACAAGGCGATTCGTACTATCGAGCGCTTAATTGAAAAGTCACAGAAACTCTATCTCGATAGACGGATACCACATTTTATCGACTGACAAACCGACACAAATATTATACGTACTTACATATGGTACATACGAACCGTACATGACGTCTTTATGAATAATTATGACATCAAACCGATATATTCGTCACGGAGCGCGAATATTACACGCGGTAAGACACTGGCCCTGTTCCATAGGACCTGAATGTCTCACGGCTAAAACGTGAACCTGTTACCGATATTATAACCGAGAATAATGAGAATTTTACGGTTGGAACAATATGAAAATGCACATTTTGAATATTGATCGTTTAGAAACGAAATATATATAAATCGGACTATTCAACTCACTTTTGCCGGAAATTCTAAACACTTATGATGAACTTGATAAATGTTGCATTTTTTCAGAAAATCATTCCAAATATTGTTTTCAAATGTGATATTTTGAACTCTAATTGATCATTCTTTAAATTATAAACCTATTCAGTACAAATTAAACGAAAAAAATGCAACACTTTTCAATTTCATTAAGAATAGCGTCAAAAATTACAATCGACAGTGTGTTCGAACTATCATCGGGCGTCATAGCTCGTGCCGCATTACAATTTTTTAAACGCGTATTCAAATCGAATTTAAACCTTTTTTTCTACATAAAACGAATCCAAAGGATACACACTATCCATATAAATTTTCGACCGATCGCCGTCGATGTGCGGAAGTTATAAATTCGAGGCTATAGGGCAGGTGCTCTCCGCACCGAGAACGTCGCCTATATTAAAAGCAGATATGCGAGGACTCGTATGCACATTTAGTGATGAATGTGAACACGACAAAGGTTTCGTCCTTCCGTTTGTTTGCGGACAGTGTCCTCATTGTTGCGAAACCCGAGTCCCGAAAGTGTCAAAACAGTTGTCGAAAGGCGCCTCAATTTATAAGGAACGCGATCGCATTGTGCGTCAATCGAAACTATACGAGACGTCTTCGAATTTGACCGCATATAAATTATCATATTTGACGATCGAAAAAGCCAAGGGATACAACTGAAATTGAGTTATGCACAAGAATCGCCTCATTTATTTGGTGGCATAAGGATATAAATGAATTCGGAACGTGTGCCGAAATATATCATCAAATTACTCGAACTCCTCCTAATACATGATCAACTTTGAACGCGCTTTTTTCGAAATCACTTGTACTCTTTGGTCTTTTCAGTCGTCATTCATCTTATGTGTGTGTATTTTATATACGAATCGATCGGTGTACGTATTTATTAAGTAAATTTATCGAATTACATGCTGCGTAATTCGATTCGCGAACAATGAGTCGACCGTTATGTGTATGGCCGAATCGAACGGTTTATAATTAAGTTGTTTATCTACTCGACAAAAGGGTTTTAATAAACGATTCGTATTGGACTTTTATTGCTTTTTTATTATTATTTAATTTTTTCATTGTTCGGTTCTACTTTCACTCGACAATCGAAGCTGACGATCTTGAGTGTGTTTTTTTACCATTACGTTTTTTTCAGTCCGGATACATTAGTTCATTTACGAGATGAAGGTAACGATCTTTAATCAAAAGTATTTAGAAATGATCTTGTTACATCAATCAAATTCATTATCGCGATCGATGAATTCGTTGAAAATGCGAATTCGCTCGCACGAATAAGTTCGCCAAATTGATAATTGAAGGAAAGTTCAATTATAATTTCGCTCGATAACAATACATCGTGTAATTTACGTGACACTTCAATTAAACCCGTTTGACGTACAATAAATTGACGAAATAAATACAACGTAAAAATTCGTCGTCACTCATTATTGCGCTATACAAAAAGCAGGTGCTCTCGAGCTCTCGTGCTCGCACGAACAATTTTTTTACATCAAAATATTTTTTATACAATATCGGACAAATTCACGTCGATTTCCGATATCGAATGACACACGAAACGACTTTTTACAAGATCTAGTTTTTTCCAAGACATATTTATTGTATTATCATATTATAATTTATTATTAACAGAGTTATCGTAGATAAGCGCGCGCGAGTAGGTATCTTGTGTCGCAGTACGTACTGTTGTGGACTTGCGTAATTTCAATTACCGTCACCGGGTTTTGTCATCACTGTCATGTTCGAATTGACTTATCTACTTCTTTCACTATTTTTTTCTGTCTTTACAAACTCTACGACACATTTCATACGAATACACGAACGCGCAGGGGAATATCCCGTCCGAGAAGTGTGTCAAGAACTTTTGTCGTTTTCGCCGCCATTAAATAATTACATGTCCGCGTTGACATTATCTCTCGACCTAACATGAGCTTGCGCGATTATCCGACATTGCAAAATCGATTCAAATCATAAAAGCTCTGAGGAAAAAAAAATGATGTAAACGGACGCTCTGAGCGTGTTATCGATATTCGCTCGAGAAAACAAGCCTATCGAGTGTGAACCGAATGGTTGTTCTATCGAATGTTCGATTGTAACGTGTGTTTTTTAATCATTTTGACTTGTCTTTTGATTCGGAGAAAAGTATTTCCCTTTTCGAAGGAGTCGGTTCGACGTTTCGAGCGGCCACGCCTACCAGATTTAAAATTTGATTTACGGCGCGAACGTGTGATGATTCCCGCGCAAACGGTCAACCTTTCTCACCGATGAGCTTCGCTATATATATATATATATTTTTATATTACATATATTAAAAGTTACACGTACGAGTCGTGTCGATGACTCCCCATACCCAAAAAACAAAAGGTACACGGATTAACACCAAATGTTAAACACGATACGTACGAAAAGCGAAGAAAAAAAAAATTACCAATTAAAGAAGCCTCCGTTGAATATTTTTCCTCTTTGTGAGATTCTGATGAGATCCGTACCGTAATCGAATTGTTATTTTTTTCGTTTTTAGATCTTGAAAATTTTTGAAAATGAATGAAATCGCAATTAACTAAATGTATCATTTGTAAAAAAAGGCAATAAAACGATACGGTTCCGGTACTCTCACTGAAATTTCGTACGCGTAAGATAATTTTTCAATTATAAAACACTTATGATAAATAATTGATGTGATTTTTATGCACGATGCACTCACTTAAAGCGGATAATATCCATTTTCGGCGAATTCGCGAAACGAACGAAGAAAAAAAGCGCGATCGGCCGATCGCATTTTTTACATAACGCAATTTCTAAATTTCCTCCTCCGAACCCAAAAGGAACGGAGTCGATTCGGTCGTTACGAAAGCAATTAAGGCTTTCGTTTCGTACGAATCGCCACAATTCGAGACAATCAATATTCATGTACGTCTGTTCGGATTGCGCAACTCGATTAGAAAACGCAAAATCGAACGGTCTTTACGAATTCGATCGTGATCCATCACCATCGGAGCGAAATGCTCGGATCGATTATAATATAATACACATTAATATACCGAAACCGTAATATTACAAGGCGACCGAACAGGCCAAGGGGTATAAAAATTTTGAAAAATGCGAACTCAAAGTTGAGCGTCTATTAGGAAGAGGTCGAATGATTTCATGATGTATCTCGATACACGTTTCGAAATCGTTTATATCTTTTTTTCTACCAAATAGATCGAAAAGTCCAAGAGGCACAAGTGTCATTTTTGCCGAAATTGTGTTATGCACAGGAATCGCTTCTATGCACGCTCATTTATTTGGTACCAAAAGGATATAAATTAATTCAAAACATGTGACGAGATATATCATCAAATTATTCGACCTCCTCCTAATACATGTAGGTCAACTTTGAACGCACTTTTCTCGAAATCGCTTGTACCCCTTGGCCTTTTCAGTCGTCATATACGATTCTCGTACTTAACTCAGTTTCACTTGTTCCCCTTGGCTCTTATAGTCTGAATAAGCGTTTTGAATGTGTGCAATTCATCATATCGCCATTGACATGGATTTCCTGCATGACTTTCATAATAATAACGCAAAGTCCGAAAGTCTACTAACTGCCTCTCTCGTTGGCCGGAAGATAATGGCTGAATACGAATCCACCCACTGTTTTACTCGTTTCTAGTGTAAGTTGAATTTATTTAGGAAGAAGAATAATAACCGACCGAAACGTGTCTTGTCTTAAAAATTTACCAAGCAGTGTTCGAGGAGTCGGAAAAAAATAAATTAGATATGAAAATTAAGTTGGCGCGATGAGTTGCACCTGCCCGCAGGTGATGCGAGTATAACGTTACAGAATTTCTATGATATTTTTTTATAACACATATTTATACCATTATTTGATATTTAAACAAAACAAAATTTAATGGAAATAAATATAATATAACCGTACTTAAACCAAACCTAAAAGTTCATGGTATTATACATATTATGTTCGCAGTACGTTAACTAAATAATTGTATTCTACAGCTTTTGGATAATTAACTTGTTCGCATATTACACATATAAAAGCGACGAAATAGTTTGTATTTAATATTCAAGACGTCGTGTGACGAGTCATTCGCTCTCTATAAATCACATAATAAATCATAGCACAAGTCAACAACAACAGCAACACAAAATCAACAGACTGTAACAGTAAAAACCTTATTTGCATACATCGCATCGGACATGCGCGCGATAATATCCCACCAATTTTCCACATTTCTATAAACGATATTTCACTGTCGGACGAGAAAATCCGAAAACGTAATGGACGTATGGAAAAAATGGCGATTAAAAAAATTGAAAAATTATAGAAAGCGTACGTTTGTTGCAGAAAAACTGTTATACGTACGGATCGAGCAAAAGTCCACTTTCGCTGAAATGCCGTGTAATTATTTAGATTTAATTTTTCGACGAGTGCTAGATCTTTATCGACGCGATTCTTTTGTGAGTCGAATTTTGACGGTGGAAAATTTGAGAACATCAAATTATTGTTTTGGAAATTCAATTTTTAACACTTTGACTCTCGGTGCATGATGAAAAGAAAGATCTACATCGCGGAAAATTGCAGCTCATAAATTTTCATAGAGACAATTTGATTTGATTTAGCATCCAACTAAAGATTAAAGGTTAATAAAATAATAACAATTCTGTGAAATTTTCGCGATTATATGTAAGAAAGAAATAATTGTACGGTGCTCAAAAGATCGTTTATTTAAAAAAATATCTTTCAAACTAATTTGAAAAATTATAATTATCAATTTTAACGCTGAAATACTAAACATGGAATAATTCTATCGATCGTGTTTATAATTTTAGTGAGTTTTACGTTTCTCATGCCTCGTATATTTACTGATTCACTGCATGGTGTGGCGTGTGAGTGAGGTTTGAAAAAAAATCCATTTAACTCCGAATTAGCATAAATAATGAGGATAGGTGAGAAAACCGTATTTTCGAAACAACCGTCTACCATAGCTCGTAAAACGGACTTAAAAACCATCGGACCGCCACGAAAATCACTAAAAGCCCTTACAGATAAGAAAGACCAAAGAAATTTGTCGAAAATCAAATAAACGAAGCAATCGGGAAACGAAAAGATAAGATACCGCATCGAACGAACGTTCGAACAAAGACAACAGCTTCTTTATATCTAACTGTACTCGTATAATAGTTTTTTTTACAATTTTTAAATCAAATCGTGTAATTGACTAATTATTGATTATTACGGTTCCCGTAGATTGCAAAAATTCTATCGACCGAAAGTTTAGTTGAACAATTTTTCAGTATGAAGTTGAAATCGTATTGTGCGCACTTCCATACCGATCAAAGATCCAGACTAAACTATCGGCCGACACAAATTCTGGAGTCTGCAGTGTCACTAATCGTAAGTTCAAATCGACAAATCATTAAATCGAATTGAATAGAAGCAATATGGAAAATTAGAAAAACGAATCCATACAGCTTATATTCTTAATATCGATCTGCCTTCGCAGCACAATCTACAATTCCGCGCCGGGCAAGTGTGTCCGACTATAAATCTCGATGGTTGGAAATTAGGTTGTCCGAAACTGGTTCAACAACTGGCTTTTATAAGTTAGTAGCCGAGTTTTGATAATGCTATCTGTTTTGTTTCGGCTACCGCGATTCTCCGCCGCCATAACGAACGCCAAAAGAATGCCCGCGAGACACGTTGACTAATTGACGAGAAATGTTGCCATATCCATCATCTGGATTTTAGAATCTCGTATTCAAGCACGTGTGTTCGATTGCTTCGCTTGTTTCTGTCTAATGCCAAAAGTCGCATTGTCACCGAATTTTCAAAATAATTACATTGAAATAAAATCATTTTGATTAATCAACGTTTGATATTTCAATCGTCAATTGCTTAACACTAGTGTTACGAAATATGAATTCTGTTTTTTTATAGAATTTGACAGTTATTACTGCATGTTCACGAAATCATAGATTAAAATTGTATAAAAAAAAAACCATCACTATGGGCCGATTTATTGATCTTTAGCTAAACTAATGTTAATTAAGTAACGTTTTTTTCTATAGATTTTGATCCTGTGAGATCGCAAACATGTAATAACAACTGTTACATGCTTTAGAATACATAGAGAACTCGTGTATCGAAACACTAGTACTTAACAACTGATGATTAAGATCGAACCACAGCTGACAATAATTTATCCCATGATCGAATAACCGAATATTTTTCTATTAAATTCAATAATTTTAATATACGATAATTTGAATCATTCATTTAAAATATACATACACAAATATTTTTCTTAAAAATTTGCAGTCAACTAGCATCTAGAAAATCTAGATAAAGTACCTAGTTGCAACGACGCTCGATTTATTAGCGACCCCGCCTACATTTTGCAATTATTACACAGTATGTAAAATGCATATACGTAGACACACACACACACTTATATTTATATACATATACGTATGTAAAATATAAAATAAATCGTCGAAGTGACATTCTTGTTCTGTGTCGCGGTTTAATAAGGCGTTTTACGTACACGTAACAGCGCGACAGCCTCCGGTCTATTCGGACCAGATGAGAAACTATTTTTTTTCCGAGTCTCGAAACATTTTATATTCATTGTTTTGTTTCATTCTCATTTTATACATGGACAACCGGTTGTGGGCCGCTACGTGAACTTTTAAAATATTGTATTATTCGATCGAATTGTTCATTTTTCGACATTGTGTATTACGAAGCGCATTTTCACCGTTGGGTCTCGCGAAGCTTTCTTTTGCATAAAGGTGATCGATTCGGATTTAAGACCGAAGAATATGTGCCTGGATTGATTTCGAATTATTTCAATACACAGAAGTGCACTTATGCGATCGAGTCGAATACGGGATAAATTAAATAAGCCGTTTTATGACAAGCGTGACAAATGCGACACTCAGTTATATAAAGCTCTAGTATTAAAACATTCGAGATTATCAAACTAGTCATACAGTTGATCGTACAACGATAGAGCAATTGTGAAAATATTTAAATATAATACACATGCACGTCTATTAGAGATAAGAGATCAATAAATATATTAATTTGTCAATCAGTAGATTATAGAACAGTAGCATAATATGTACATATTTAGTATAATTCAATTGATTTATAAATAACTACACTTCGATAGATGTTTTCTGATATCGAACTATATAATCTTCAAATTTTATATGACACATTACGAGGGAAGCCTTTTAACTACACCCCAACTCTATGTCAGCTTGTTAGGCCAGCCTAGTTGGGTATCAGCAAAACTAGGCGAAACTATGGGCGCCACATTTGCGTTTACAGGGAACTCTACATTAAATTTAGGAAGGATTTATATAACACAAAAAATATACAAACTTAAATACACATATCATACAAAAGCGAACATACATACGTACACATTCATTAGTCACCGCGCATAATTGGACAATTCCTAATGATAATATACATATCGCATTTTTTCCGATGCTGATTTTTTTCTAACAACAACAACATGCCAATTATCAATTAAGTGCGAATTAGGCCAGTATGTAAATGATAAGGATATCGGCGTTGCGATCTGATGACATAGCCGCGTGTTTTTCGCGCACCGTTATATTATACACACTCCTAGAACAATACGTGTACTGCTACATCAACGTCGGCCAGAATTAACATACCTGTCGCTAATGAAGCATTTCATGCGCGTTTAATTACCGGTAATTTCATTAATTATTTTGTATGCTTGTTTGTATCGACAAAACAATTTCGTAACGGCCCGGTTCTACGACGGACAAGCGTGGGCGTCTTCGAGCCAGTCGAGTGTCAAAAGTTCTCATTGACGGACATGATTTTTTTTCACTATTATATGCTAAGTAGATGAAAAAATAGTCTCGGATTATGTTCAGAAAAAATATGGGTCTTTTTAAATTAAATTGATTTTTTTATAAGTGGAAAATCGGTGTAATTATCGATTAAAAGTCTCCAGTTTGATTATGAACTTTGTGGAATGTGAAAGGATCGATGTTTCTAAGAAATGTTCCATTTTTTTTGTATAAATTTTCCTTGTATTTTAAGTCGTTTCAGACTTGAATTTAGGTTGCAAAAAATATCAATAAAATGTCTCGTGTATTTTTAGTAGAGTTATAGTGCGATGTGAATTAAAACTAATGACTGTTACATGTAATGCTAAAGAATTTACTTGTGATTTATTCGATGAATCTAATTAGATCATACCGAGTGTCTTATTAATGAAAGTGTTTACAAATACTAAAAATATAAAAATAATCATTTTATTTATGAAAAATTTCAAAGTGTTAATATCAATTACCTTGATTATTCACTGAAAAATTCAACATCCAATTCCCGAAAGTGCAAAAACAAGCTATAAAGTCCATTCATGCACAACTAAAAGCCACCATACATCTTTGCTATATATCGAAAAATAAAACAGGACACGTTTTATAAGTCGGTGTTTGTTATAAACGGGAGCGATGCGAGAACGCGTCGCGAATCAATAAATCAGGTCCCGCTACTAAAACGCGAGATGCGTACAGCCTCTTACCAGAGAACGAGCTATATACAATGCATAGAACGAGACAATGTACCCCATAAGAGCGTAATGTAGGTATAAATTGCGGTTTTTCTCTTCGCTCTCGTTTTCGCCGGAGAGGGTTTTTAACAAGGCGATAAATCAAAAACGTAATTGTCGCCGGCGAATGGGTTAACGTTGCGCGGGAAGTTCGATCCGTTAACTGTCGAAAAATATATGTATGAGTTCGAAATGGTGAGAAAATTTTTCGAATTTGGAATATTTAATTGTTTCGAATTAACTTGATTTAAAAAAAAAATGATTCAAATTAATTTATTTCCTATGATGAATTTATTATCGAATAATATTTCGTATTTGAATACGTATAAATTCGACATCGAATAAAAATCTGGACAATAGTACAAATTAGAACGTCATGTACATTGTGGAAAAAAACGCAAGGACAAAACACGAACGGATTACAATCTCCGTGTCAAATTTAGAAATATTGATTTATTCTCCCATAAAGGTTACAACTCATTTGTAAAAACAATGTTGTATGTTGTTTAATAACACAATAAATAAAATGAAAAAAGAATCACGTGTCTATCGATAGTATAATTCAAATTTATTTAAACAGTTTTTTTTTTCATATATTCCGCGATTGTTTCGTATCTTCGAAAATGCAATGCACTGTTAAAAATAGCACAGCAGCACCGTACCATTTTGCAAATTTTATTACGCATAATTGTCTAGTAAAAATATCGCATAAGTTATCTTTTTAAACGCATGGACTATTTTTATCGCTCGAAAATTAATTATTACTCGGCGGAAAAAAATCGAACCGGAGATGCTAACGGGTTAGCCATATTAATGCGGCAAATACGAATGAGTATTTATTCTGTTTGGAAAATTCGATCGATACCAAAGATAAATGATAAATTTTGGTAGTGATGAGCATTTGATTGACTCGTATGAATATTCATACGCCCACGATTACTTTCGTGTATACACACTCGCGGATAATGAATATTATCTATGAATAATGAATAAATAATCACCGCGATACATGTATATTTTCATACGATTTTTTATATATATATGATATATCGTATATTATAATATTCGTGGCTTGCACAAAAAGTGTGTGTATATTATATTTGACACTGATTATCCCACTGCACTAAGTAGCATACGAATGCAAAGTGTCTTATAAATACACGGTTATCGGACAAAGCAGCATTGTTTTCATCGAACTATAAATCCTGTCGACCGCAGCGTTTCCCAAAATGTGATTTTTTTATGGAAAATTTTATCGAGACACAAAAATATATCATATTCGATTGATTCATTAGCATAATCTGATTTCTTGATCGAACTAATTTCATAATATAAGCATCTCATACTAAACGATTTCATATTCGATTTCTAACCATATTGCTTTCGCGTGATTGTACGATAGATTTAGAAGTGTTTTTTAGTATTTTTTAGCGACCCACACTTTGAAAATCTTTGTGGTTTGTTCAGCGAGGACCGGTGGTCCTCGTCGAAGAGGCTTCGACGGATTGGCCCTGTCTTCGTTGGAACCTGCTCCTCCGAAGCCAAGACCACCTTCGATGGCCATTGCTGGACCCGATCCGAATTCAACAACCGAGAAAATGTCCAATCGCAATACTAATTAAACGAACGCGGAACTAAAGTCGCGTTAATAAAATTTAATTAAAACCAATGACATCGAAAAAAAAAACATCGATTAGAAAATCGAATTCATATTCGTTTAAGAATTCTCCGATCACAAATAAAAGTCTCAAGTTATAAGAAAACTCTTTCAAATCGAGTTTGACACATCTTAGCCGTTCTCAACCCATTATACGTGCGAGTTGACGCGAACCTCGAACAAAAGTCGAATCCTTAAAATAAATAAATATTTTATGCGGAAAAAGCTCGCTCGCGTTATTTATTTATTTATTTATTTATAACGCGGGTCCATTGTGAACAAGGACCGGCACTGTGTCGTACAATCAAAAGCATTTCGGACGTTCTGAATTTATTCATAAGCGCGGACAAAACTTTCGTCCACGTTTCCACGAACGAAACGAACACACTGAAGGGGGAGAAACTTTGGAGACGCACTGTAGCAGTATTTCGTATTATACGACAGCGTTATACGCGAATATAATAATATAAATGCGACGTGTTGTGGAAGTGCATGTTTGACGCTCGAGGATCCGAGAATGCTTTAAGAGGACACCTCGGATGTCCTTAGACAAAACCCGGTAGCCGACGTGTTTTCGACCAGATAAATAATACGGGAACATATTATTTGAGTTCCAGCATAAATTTATATTATTCGTACATGGGAATATTGTTCGGCGTTGTGTTTATGCGATCGAATTTTATCGATCGATTCGGCGATATCGCTAAAATACATATTTATATGTATTTTCATCAAACACATCCGATTCTCCGTAAAACGAGCTCAACTGTCCATATATAACGTAATTAAAAAAAATGCTTAAAACATGTGAAAATATCGAGTCTTGTGAATATTGATGACTATCTCAAGCGTATCTGTGAGGTCTGATTAATTATTCATTTCAAATAATTAATAATATTTTTTCATTTTTAGAACAACTGATTTATATTTTATTTTATTTATAAATCATACTCATTTTTTTCGCATCGTCCAATAAATATTTATAAGACTGTTTTATGGGGCGTCGTTTTATTTTGATTTTTTTGTTAAAAAATTTGGGTTAAATGTCGCGAGAAGAACTGTCCCTTGATCAGAGGGCACATAAATAATGTATCGTCCTAAGGACACTAAATAACGCAAGGGATCCCCAAAAAAGGTACCCCTATCCAGAACAAAAACCCAACTGTTTATGTCGCTTGCCTTGTAAATTTGCCCCGTTTCGAGAAACCTACACAAATGTAAACAAGAAAAGTGCTAAATTTTTGCCGCTCTTCGACCACAAAAAACACGCGAATAATGCAATATTAAATTGGACTGAAAATAAAATTACACGGAATTTTGTTTCGATGTGGGAAACTATTAAAAACTCATTGACATTTGTGATAAGGATCTTTTTATTTTTAGCTCGTGCATAATGCATCGCCTGACATTACCATGACTAAAATAGTTTTTTTTTTTTATAATAAACCACATTATTCTGTAATTACTTAATTTAAGTCATTATGTTTTATTGGACGGAAAGCTTTATCAAATGAAATTGAAAGTTAAAGAAAAATTGTACAATTTAAGAAAAGAACGATAGCACAATTTTATTCAATGTAAAGAAACACTTCGTCACAAGCGCTCTTTTAAGGCTCGAACTTTCATTTTTTAGTTACTCAACTTGAATATTGGTCAATATTTTTTTCTCAATATAATTTGAACACATTATCAATTAGAACTGTCACTAACAATAAGAATTCTATGGGAAAAAAATAACAAACGATTGAAAGTTTAGGACTAAATAAATCAAATAAGGGCTGCCATTCATTCATATTAACTAACTTTCAAAAGTTTGAAACTTTGAATTTGCTAACAAGCTATATGAACTGTCGAACTCTATGGTAAAAAAAATGAACTAAGGTTATATATGCAAAGAAGTTAATCATATTTTTCATGAGAATGCAATTGATTTTTTAGAGTTTTGGACCAAATTTTCATCCAGACCCATTTTTTCCGAAAATCCTCAATCAAAGTAAGATGCATTCCATTCCTCTGGATACAGTTGCAAAGTCGATATCGATGTGCAAGCCCTGTTCTGGCTAAACTAACCGATCCGGTCCCCGGAGGGCACAATGGGCCTTTTAGTGTCAACTTGACGGGCCTCAATCACTATACACGGCTTTACTATGCTCCGTTCGGTCGCCGGCCGCAATTAGGACGTTTCGCGAATTTTCCCAAGTACGATACGATCAGAGATCGCCAAATACGGGAGACGAGGCTTCGAGTGTATATACGAAAAAGCATCCGTCTATTTGCCAAGGCAATAATTCGTCTCGACGGTATATGGGATTAGACACAATTTGTGTACGGAACGTATAAGTGCGTCTGCTTCGTTAAATTATGTCGATTCGGATTTATTCGCCAATTTATTTCATTAATAATACAAGGTCGGCTCATACATACTTTTGAGACTCATTTGATTTCATCTACGTTGTAGATTTGCCAAATTTGAGTACTGAAACTTATTATGCAATCACAAAGTGGGACAAAACTAAAGTGAGCATACGTCCCGTTTTCTCAGGGACTGTCCCGTTTTTGTCGTGTTATTCATTTGTTCCGTTTTCATTCATGTTCATTCCATTTCTCAATTATTCAAAATCGATTATATAAATAAATATTTGGATATAATTCATCGGTTACGATCGCTGTGGTCCAACGTGTCGGGACCGTTGTCCCATTGTCCTTACGCCTGTCCGCTTGTATGGCAACTCTTGTTGGCCGTCCGTACGTCCGTCTCGTCGGCGTTTTGATTTATTGATGATCGATCAAGCCGCCAAAGGTCAATCGAAAAAAGGGCATCGACAACAGCGTCCCGAGCATAAGACGGGTATTGAAAAAATAACGAATTTCCCATGGCAAACCCACCGTGTAATTCGTTTAGTCTTCGCGGAGGATCCGACGATGTTGCCTACCATACGTATACGACGGATTTCATTATAAAAAAAATATTTAATAAGCGCATACTATCGTGCTAACATTGTAATATAATATGTGAGCTTAATTAATGAAATAATATTGAGACACTTAGTTTTCACTAGAAAATACCAACTGGTCATTAGTGCGTCACTCGGAAAATTTTCATTCAATGCGATCAATCGCATCTGTTAATCTCATCAATGAAATTAAAAAAAATATATTTATCAATCATATGACGATCGAAAAATCCAAGGGGTACAATTGATATTTCTGCCGAAATTCAGTTATGCACAAGAATCGCTTCTTTTTGGTGGCAAAAGGATATAAACAAATTCGGAACGTATGCCGAGATATATCGTCAAATCAGTCGACCTCTTCCTAATACATGGTCAACTTTGAATGGACTTTTCTCGAAGTCACTTGTACCCCTTGGACTTTTCAGTCGTCATATATCACACTATAATAAAAATCGTACAACTATACGATAATTGAATAAAAAATTATATAAATCCATCTGACCGTCACGAATCGGACAAACTCGTTGTTAATTCCGTGTCACGGCTCAGTTCTCCGGATCTTAAATTTGACATATTCTCGGGCCATGGATCAGCCTCGACGATGGCATTCCTCGGCCTCAGATCGGGAGCCTGTAGAGTACTGCCTTTATAGAGTGCTGCTCCCATTATCCGTCGTCGTCGAGAGCGAACCAGCATCGGCCTCATTATAATGACAATGGAGCGCGCCGCGACGGGTGTCGGTTAGCTACCGGTCACATTTTACACATGTTAACCCATTAGTGTATTGAAATCGGAAAGAAATTGAATATTGTAATGCGCTCTTTGTCCGCGGAGATCTCATAAATGCTGCTCGAGGAAAAGTCGTAAGGTTAAGTGAGCGTCGAGCGAGCGATGCGTTCGAGTTAACAATTGTAATTTGCTCTTATATAAGACTAACGATAAGACAACTCATCGAATATTTAAAACAACGAATTGATGAAAAATTTAATTAGTCATTGAAAATTGTATGTGAAATTCGTTTATGGAAACAAGATTTGTATTAGATTTTAATACCTGGTTTCAACTTTAAAATTTTCTCAACGTATTTGATAGACACATAAAAATTGAAAAACTCTTTATTGCTTTAAACTCGCGTATGAAAGTATAATTATGAAAAAAATATATAAATTAATATAATAACACGAAATGGTGTTTGTGAGAAAAATCATCATCGATTAATATGCAATATAAGAGTTTTATTGTATTACTCGTCTCATAAATTTCCCATTTAAATAATTAATAAATAGTATGAGCACTCTCCTAAGCCGTTCAATACGTACATGTATATTTTATACATCATAATTTACAATAATTAATTAGCATATTCGATTTAATATCATGCAAACGGGCGCTGCTTTATAATCAAAAACACATACTCACTCCATACAAAGACTATACACGAAAATCTAATGAAGATCCACCGTTATGGCACCATTCAATTTTATATTAAGACGATACAATAAAAGGCATTAATTTTAATGTAAACAATGCCAAATTTCGGACCACCTTGTACATAAAGAACGGTGGCTTTATATGTTTGAAAAAAAATTAACGTGTGACTGTTCGCAGCGGGCGTCCGACAAGTGACCAGACCGAACCAAATTATAACACAATACGATCAAAATTTTTAACAATAATGTTATGTATATGTTAATAAAAAAATATATACAAAATACGACAGTATATACTGTGTAATAAATAGTAGACATCTTTTACGTGCGAATGAATTCGGTGCGCGCTTACGCTCGTGTAATATATTTGATAGACTGTAGTAAATCGGAACACTTTACTTGACGTACAATACAAGTTTTTTTTTCTAATATTACATTTTTTTTTATAAACTTAGAGACGTTATTGTTATTAAAAATGCGGTTATAATAAACTAGTTTAAGTACGGTGTGAAATTCGACCGGGCGTATCCCCGAACGAATATGCATAGCGATAATTCTTTACAATCTCATAAGCATATTTAATACGCGTTAAATTCTCGAAAGACTTTTGAATATTTACATTTGTTTTGACACAATTATGACTCATTTTCACAAGTTCATTTGGAGCTTTTTCACGAACGTTCGAGGAGCTTTCTGGGCGGCGATGGGCGGACAGTTTAACTTATTCTGACTGACTGACGACCGAATTGAATATTTCATAATGTTTTGAAGTGGGCGAGAATCCCTTCGAGTTGATTGACAATGCAACGTCGTTTCACCACTACCGTTTGTATGAAAATCGTGGGTGTACACCCGAAGCACATTCTTCAAAAAATTTGACGAATCCTTTGATAGAAAACTTAACAGCGCACGCTTCAATCGAACATCGAATCTATTAAAAAAAAAAACACCATTCACTTCTAGCAAAATTGAAGTGAATCGAAACGAAAAATTGACGACGTTCTTCAAAGTTAATCTGGCTGTGTTCAAACGTCGACTCACTCGAAAAAATTATTCTCTTAGCGGCCGAGATTAGTACCGAGTTTTCGAATCCATACGAAATTGGGGTTTAATATGAATTTATTCGTCACTTTCCGATGCGACACTCTCGAGTGGTGCTCGTGTGTAACTTGTGATTACACTAAACGTGAAAAAAAAATTACATACACACGAGCGGTGATTTGAGTCGAGTCGATGGTGCTCGTGGTCGCCACCTGTCACCCGATAATTGCTGGTTTTCAAAAAACGAACAGAAAAAATAACTAACCCCAACAATGAATGTGTAAACGTCGAGCGAAATGACGCGTCGTTACATATTGGGCATAATCTAAAACGTTCGTACGAAAACGCTTTGTCGATGAGCTTTTAACTTGTTGTAAAAGTTGAGTAACAGCAATGACGATAATCGAATCATCTGAATATAAAATTTTGGAAATATTTAATTCGATATTCGTTCTTGTCGTTCTCACATTATTCACTCAATCGATTACTGTATCATCATCGTAGTGTTATTTCGATTGAACTAAATCATCCGAGCAATTTCGAGATTGCTTCCGAATTCCCGAATCCTATCATTAGAGCTACTGGCGCGATACTCACCGGCGATTCCCAAAACGGTTCTCGTTTTTATTTTTATTGTTATTTTAATATTTATTCTTATCGTTTCGGGCTGTTAAGGCTCGCTAACCACACGATTCGGCGGCCGACTATGTAATTTACTTTCACACACCGTAATTTCGTTCCCTTGATACATAATATAACGACTCTGCGACACACGCTCGCCCAACTAAAAGCAATATTATATTTATTCAGATACGTAAGAATCACACATTCGATAAACGGCTCGATAAATCACATTTCATTAAACGGCTCCGTTACGTTCTTTTTTTCCCCCGATTATTGATATATTTACGAACATCGAATAGCGCGGCCACCGCGATCGAATTGGCTCATTTCTGGCTTTCTAGTGCGATTGAATTATTATATTTTTTCATGCTTAGAAACAGATAAATCGTGATTCCATTTGGACAAAATTCGAAGTCCGATTCGACCATATGTGTGAGCTAAAACGATCGGCATCGAAGAGTTGTCTCGTTATATGGTGGAGTCGCTTAACGACGTGCACGCAAACGAAGATTAACATCTGGATTATGCGAATCGGTGAAAGTTCAATTTATTCGAAATGTCCTGCAGACAGTCGACTTTTGCGCACTTTCGTATTATTATCCAACGATCCAGAGCTAGATCATAAAAAGTAATTAAGCACCGCATCCGGGTCTGTCTATGTGTGTTTTTTCTTCTATTACAAACGAGAGATGAATGGTCCGTTGTCAAACCCTGTATACTTTTCGACTTCTAAACAATTCGAAACTCGGCTACTGCATAATTTTAGGTTTGAGAAACGCCGATTTTCATATAAATCATTGAGCCTGGGAGCGCGACACGCGCCTCGGGCGCACAAACACACAAGGGACGAATCTACTCGTTTTTCAAAACGATTCAAAATTTATGTAAACTAATAATAAACACAAATTAAATGCGGGTTATTTTTTAAAAATTAAAACATTTCTAATATGATTTTCAAATTCAACTAAACTAATTTGATCCGAACCGATATGCTACATACACTACTGTGAAATATTCTGGATACTTTTGATAAATATTACATTTTTTCACTAAGCAGATTTGTATTTTTTTTTACATAATTTGAACACTGATCAAATGTGATTCTTAATATTACATTTGATAGTAAAATTTGAAATGATTTCCACAGAAAAATTCGATTAAACTAAAACATTCGTAAGAGATTATAAAATATTGTCGAGGATTATAAAATTGATATTTTATTCAATAACTCTTATTTTTAAGAATTAACTTGATTCTATGAGACATATTTCACATTAAAAAATACACTCCGTCAACTTTTGCATAATAATCTATTCCGAGCAATATTTTCATTTAATCGAACTTTTCCTCGAAAACCATTACAAATGTTGGTATCAAATACAATATTAAGAGTAGTATATGATCTTTCTATGAGTTACAAAAAAACTAAGAACCCATTTAGTACAAAATTCACAAAAAAAGTAACAATTCTCAAATTACATTAAAAGACATCCAGAATCAAAATCAATAGAGTATAACATTCACAAATGAGTCAGACTCACTGCAAGGCAAATGTTTAAGCAATTTTCACTCGATATGAAAAATGCTGAGCCATCGAGTCCATCCTCGATGCTAAAAGCACCCCACTGTATAAAGTCGAGCGCATAAATTCGTGTTGTGGGTGCGTAAATTGTAGGCACACACATCCCTGGCGGGCGTCGAACGTTTCGACTACTGTTAAATAACTTATTCAAAGCAATTACGCTTTCCCACAGCGGTATTGATTTATCGGCAACAAATTGTATGTACGCAGTGTGAACGCCTTCGTTCGTTTTCGTGACTGATTAATGGCAACCCCGACACGCTGGCAACTCGCCTCTCTGTCCCGAAGACAAGGAGGCTAATCGACCTTTTTTTCTTTAATTTTACAAGCTGAAAATTTTAAAATTAAATTTTATGTATCTATGTTTAAATCAATTCATTTGACTGTATTTAAAACAGTCGATTCGTTAAGCTATTGTTTTTTTCATTGTGCAAAATTATATGTGAATTTTTTATAAGCGCGATGATACTCAAACGATTTCACATCGTTCAAACGAGAGTCATTCGAAATGAACAATTCTAAAAAAATACACTGCAATCTAAACCGCAATTCAATGAAGCTTTATTAATTATAATAATATTTACGACGACTATAGAAAAATGATACGTACGCTAAATGCAAACGATTTCCATAAACACAATGCGATTTTTTCACACGCATCTTTGAAACCAGAGCCGTATTGAGGCATTGACAACTAGGCGATTTCAAAAAGCAACAGACACAGATATTTTTGTTTTTTGGTTGAAATTTTTGAAATATAAGCATGACTTAATTTTCTTTAAAAAAATCAAATTTAATACTCTTTATCGGAGATCTAGAACGAAAGCCTTCTCGAGCTACTTTGCTACAGATTTGAACAAAACTTCAAGTAGATTTAATAAGAATCATTAATGATTATTATTGAATCTTATTGCATATTTGAAGCCAATTACTTCGAAAAGACAATAACTCCAGATTTCCATTCTAAATTCATAACCATCAATACAACTCAAACCGAAGTTAAAACAATCAACATCACTCCTCACAAGAACCTCACCGTTCCTCACCCCAATCATCATAAACAGATTCACCTCGACTTTAGGCTACATTTACACACGAATCCATCACAGAACAGACTAAAAGCTCAATCATCGCTTAATGAAAAATTGCAAAAATCGAATCGACAATAAAAGTGGGCGTGTTTTCGGGGCGTGGCCGCGTTTGGCACTCGACAACAATGGCACAATGACAGCGGCGCGAGCGAGGGCTCCTTCAAAGGCTTCCAACTTCAATTCGACGATGGTCGGTGGTTGTGGTTGTTGTGGTCGTTGTCGACAATGAATTATGGATGAAGTGGATAATGACCGGGCGACGCCGACGCGAAACGCCCGCGTCACGAGGTGACAACGAGCACTGAACGGTGATTGAAAAATAAATGGAAAAAATACGATCGAAATGAAGAAAAAAGAAGAAGGATCTATAGTCGATCGAACGATCGATCGATCGATCGATCGATGGACTTTTAATGGATTTGTTAGAGCTGAATTGTTCCGTTGAGGCGGAATGTAAATACGATCGATGTGTTATATTTGTATTCGTATTGATATTAGATTTTTTTTTGTAATTTTTTTGACGTAATGACTTCATATTTTAATAATCTGTAATAACACTAATTTATTTTGGGCCCTGTCTTTTTACTGCTTTAATTGATTTACCAGAGAGTTACAGTCAGTCTTTTCATTATAAACTGTCAAAAATTCATCTCTGTTCATATCATTGACCCGTCCAAAATTCTATAGGAAAATAAAAAAACTAATAAACTATCAACAAACACTCGTATTGAATAATTAACGATTAAAAACTCAATCCTAAATTATTTCAGAAAGATCATCAAATTATATAAACATGTATTCATCGATATCTAATAATGATATCTAAGATCGAATGAATAATACATATTTAAATAAATTATATAGAAAATATACAAACATACAATATTAAAAAAATATACATGAATCATATTTTAAATCTGAATAATTTTAAGGAAAGTGAATTCGCTATCACGATCGCTACATTTATCTCCGATAAATCGTTCACACTCCCTGATCTATGAACCGGTCGCACATTCTTGCTGAATATAAATATAATAAAACTCGTGCATCTGCATCGCTTAATTTCAAATTCGAACATAATTTAAATAATGAATATGATATATTCGCGATTATAACATGGAGCGTAATGCGGTTAGGTCGAAGCGCACCTTGAGCGGTTCAAGTTTCTTGCAAACGAGATTACGATCGTCGGAAGCTTCAGACCGAATTTGCACAACGGTCGAAATACGCACAAAAACAATTATACACATACGCCGAAATAAGAAAAAATCGTGTGTGTAGACTTTGCAGGTCATTCGCACGAAAATCCTATAAAAAAATTCTCGACGAAAGAAAAAAACGGCAAGACACTTAATTATTTAATCTTGGACAGATATGCAAATGCTATTTACATACTTCTGATCGGAAAAAAAGCATATTTACATAGCGGAAAGATCGATAATGCGATATCGGAAGATTCGAGAACAAATCGTTCGATTTTATGATGCTGTCAAATGTGAGGGTGAATTCAGATGAGTATTTTTCAAATCAACACTGTGAAGCATAAGACATTCAAATTAATTAAAAATATTAATGAAGATTAAAAAATTAACCATCAAGTAAGAAGAGCATTTTGCATTCAATAGTATTTGACATGATGGAAATTCTAGTGTAAACGTAGCCTGAGATATTCGATACTTTTCACGCATCGACTATTTCATCATAAACGGTGGCGTTTCGTGAGTCATTTCAGGTTAAAATATTTTCGCATGTAACATTCGGTGACATTTCGTAATTGCTAACGTTTGTCGAACTGTCAATTCGTCCCCGGAAAAAAATCGAATTATACGTAGACAAAGTCAATAAATTATTACGTAATTGGACTGAAATCTGTTGTGCCGTTTTAAAACGTTCAATAAAATTATTGCGCTCGAATTACCATAATGTCTTGACAAGAAAATTGAGCTTGATTTAACGTTCCAGCAGCATTACAATTTTATAAATATGAACATACCTTTGTGTCTACGAAATGCGATTTTTAAATGACGATTGTTACGTTGACTCCTTGTTAAAATTTTCAACTCGTGTTAACAAAATTTTCGCAAGATCGATAAATAAATTAGCGTTTTCCATCGCTTCTAAGCGTCAAGCTCTTAACAATGGTAATAAAAATAAGCGATAAAAAAATCGACACGATATCTGCGTAAAAAAAGTAACCTATCGTGCTCCAGATCGAAACTGTCATAAAATAATAAAACGCGAAAAAAAATCGAAACAAAACGAAGTCTATGAAAAATAACGGAACCCAGCGAAGAACAACCTTTCGACCGATGGGCATTTAGAAGCCTTCGATTGTTCTTCAATCGAAAACAAATGAGACTTTCGAATGTAAATCCATCGATTTAAGCGAAAACAAAACGAAAATGGAAAACAAATATGTGTTTTAACAGATCCGATTTACGAAATCGTTTCGCTGTTTAATGTTTTTAATTGCGTGAAAAGCTAATTGCCGAGTTTGTTAATGCGCAATCGAATTAATATATAAACATTAATCTTCCAGCCGAATAACGAAACCGAAAAAAACAAACACATTCATTAATCAATGTAATGATTTGATTTCATATTTACGGATTCGGTTATTGTATTTTTTACAGCCGGATGATTACCGAACGTGCTCGCCCTTAATTTCAATCGGAAAAACGCTATTTTCAAAATTTCCTCAAGGTTAAATATTCATAACGAACAAATCACGTTCGATATGATCGAATTTCAACAAACAGATCAAACCTTCCAATATCTCTAAATAAACTTTCGACGAAAACGTAACAAACAGCACCTTCGGCGAAAACTTCCGCACACCTTGTGCAAAGTGCTGAACTACAAAACTTTTTACGTTATATAGCAAACTCCCGTTTCCAGCGCAAAAAGCTCACTTATATTGTCCACTAATCCGTCGTCGGTTGATTTACGGAGCAAACTAGCCGGATAATAATATGCACTCGGTTTATGCATTATGCGCCGGTTCGCGCGCGAAATTGAAAAGCGGTTGGCGAGCCCTGGCCGCCGAACAAGAACCGGGTGTTTATGGCGCAATTTACTGCCATATATCATTTCTCGTAAAATAAACGAAACGAAAAGCGGCAGTTGTTGGCAGCGCGGTACGTACGTAGTACACAAGCCGCGAAACACACGTGTTTCATAAACGCGCCAGCTACGAACCACCACTGCTGGAGAGCTGTCAATTCCACTGCATTACTCTCATGTGTGAACTGTCTAATTATGATTATCGAAATTGGAATCGATTTAATTTTAATTGAAATTTTCTCGATGCGTAAAAGAATGTCTTTCACACCTATTAAATTCTATTATATGCACTCAAATCTTCATTCACGAGTCAACAAAAATCTGCCGGCGTGATGAAAAATAGAGACAGTTGTATGTACTTTACATATGACCATTTCTGTTTTTCGTCACTTTGTGGATTTTTGACAGTTCATAAATGAAGAAATGAGTATTGCATTCTAATATGAGTATACCTAGTAAACGATATATTCTGCGAAATTTAATGTTCTTATATTTTTTCAATTGATTAATTAGATACCATTTCATTAGCAAATAATTTGAAAATTATTGCATGCAAATAACAAAAACTTTCATAACAATTCAATGAAAAAATTATAAAGATTACTTGAACAATTTGTCATGGTACCAATAGTCCTTTGGACAAATCATCGCAGGACGAATATCCACATGGACAAAATTGCATATGGACCACTGAATCAATCATCACTGTACCAAAATTCTTCGATTCAAATGAGAAAAACGATTTTTTTTCAAATTTCACTTAAATTAACAATAAATCTCTCCATTTCGATTTCAAATATACAGAATATACATTCGGGACGATCTATAGATCGATGAGATTCGCGTATCTCGCGCGAAGCATCGACCTCGTTTCCTATATTGAAATATGACGCTCGTACGAAGGGTCAACGGCGGCTCGCTGCGTACACAGGGTCACTCGAAAGTTTATTGTCATCGCAATATAAAAAAAGGGTTAAATAAACGGATAAAAGAATAAAACAGTTTCGCTCCTCGGCGAGACGCGTCGGTCATCGATCACGCCGTAGGAAAGGCACGACGTTCGCACAAAACAGAAACGAAACACTTTATGCGCACAATAAATCGTTTTTCGCGCGCTTTTTTCGTTTTATTTTTATATTTTATTATATTATATTATATGTATGAGCGTGCCTTTTTTATTGTGCATTTTTTTTTATTATTGTATCGGCTGCGACACCGTCCTTTTATTGGCGCTTTATTTACGACGGGCATCTCGCCGTAATAATATAATAGCGATAATTCAATCGTCGCATCAACAACTATAATGCGACTTGTTAAATCGAAATAAATGTGTTTACGCCGCCGATCGGGTAGATATGGACTGAATTTGAATTATTATGCGATACGATTGATTTTAGATAGTGTTTTTATTGCTTAATTTACGATTTGGGTCACCGTATCGTCGGATCTGATACAATTTTTCATCACACAACTAACGCGATAATTTCGATAAATATTTTTTTCTCGAGATCAATCTTCGATACTTAAATATCGGTTTATTAACATATATTATCATACTGACTTAATATTGTATAAATAACGATCACATTACAATGCCAATAAGATTTATATTCATTCGAAAACTCGGAAGCATTTTCTTGCCGAATAAATCACCGTACGTTGCACATTACGAACATTTTAAACTTACTGTGTTTATAATGTGTGTAAATACGTATTTAATATTCTACATGTTCGAGCATTCCTTGTTTTACACAACATTACGTTACGCGAGAGCTTTTGCTCAAATCAAAATTGTTTCCATTGTATTTGCAAAAACATAAATCTAACATTTCTTAGCTTTCAATATTTATTGTGTAATATTTAAATAATAAATTAAAAATATTCATACTTGATATGAGACATTTAAATCAAAAATTTTAATGACTTTTATTTGATGCAACTAGGTAGAGTATTTTAGTAAAATGGCGATTTTATGTAAATACAAAACTAATAAACTCTAATTGATTCAATTTACTTCGAACATGATTGAATGCATATAAGAATCATAGCATTCATTTACATTTAAGCAGAATTGACATTTTACATCAAATGACATTCAAACGTCTAAAACTCAAAAATTGTCTATCTGCAATTCAGATTGAAATCTATCACTAGAAAAGTGACCCGAAAACAAATCGCACCAATTCCACGAATCGAATCAATTTCCCCCATAAAACATCCGCTTAATTTCAACATTTTTTTTTCGACTCTCTCGACAATTATACACACCTACACGTTTATGAATATATCAAAACCAAACAGTTAAGAAAGGCGAGTATTTATTTATTTATATTACATGTCCGGAGGCAAGATGTGTACGCGCGCGTGTCCCTCCAAGGACCGTGGCCGAAACAATGGATCGTGTTAAGAGTTACGCGTTTATACGACTGTTATAAACCACGAACGAAAAACAGCGGTCGTCGACTGTGTTAAATTGTGGAATTCGAAATTTATTCGGGGGTGGTTCTTCGGGTGGCCGACGAGCCGGAACTGTTCGAGTCGTTGAACCCTTCGAGAATGACAGTCGCCCCTAAATTTATATGTGCCTGTGGTTAAAACGGGTTTTTCCAACATTTTAAGGGTACCAAAAAATTATTTAAAATTTCTCAATTTAATTATTCAATTTTTAAAGTGAAGAAGTGGCCGCTGTGCTAGAGTAATATAGGTCTATTCGCGGTCTAGTGTTGTGTTGTTGAAATGAAAAAAGACGGTTTAATTTCGACGTCCATGACATTCGTGTTAATCTCGCGGAAGAGCGAAACGGTTAATAACGTCTCCTTCTTAAGATCTATCGATCAGATGTCGGATAACGTCAAACGATTCGGATCTATATGGATCTATCGTGATGTAAAGAAGCGTCGCGGTTTTCGGTAATAATTCCAACACGTATAGGCTATACTATTTATATATTTTTAAAATGGAAATACTTCAAACGAACCTATAATTTACCATTTAAGATAGAATAACGATTAAAAAAAATCATATACGTAATTTTTGATTTTGTTAGTACTTATGATATAGTGAAACGCTTTCAAAATCACACAATCGATCGATACAAATTGTTGCTAGAAAAAAAAATTAAATCAGTTATAAAATCACATAGATATTAGTAGATATTTTTGCATGTTTATCTTCTCATTGACACTATAGTTTGGATCGGCTGTCACTTAACTATAGGTTCTTTCAATTAGGGATGGTTAACCTCTAAAATTTAACATTTTTATAAAATGAAAAATTAATTTCTCTTAACAAATCGACTTCGCTCGATCGATCGGGCGACTCCGAAAGCGCATCCACTAGGAAGGCATGCATTGTTAATGATAATGAAGGTATAAAAAATGGATCTTACACTCACCAGTCGTCGCTTGGGCTTGATGAGCGGCCTATTTTGACCGTTCATCTTGTAGTAAAGTCCGCACGCGTTGCACAAATAGTGTCCGGTGCCATCTCGGCGCCAAAGGGGCGTAGACGTCGCCCCACAGTTGACGCACTCCCGACCCTCTGAAATATGTAAAAATTGAGTCAAATCGATCTAAGTCTATTGCTGAAATCGAAAATCAAAAAAATTTCAGATATTACTGCTTCGAACATGCTCTCAACCAGCAAGCCATCGCGCACGATCGAACGCGTCCGAATAGTTCGCGTCGCTGAACCGTTAATCGCCATTATGCGAATTGATCGTAATTATAATTATTTCATTATTAAATCAATAATAATTTTATTTTCGGCCTCTCTTGTAGTAACTCGACTGTTTTTGGAATTGAATGACGCTGAAAAGTGTGACAGATGAAGAATGCTCTTCGAACAATACGCGCTCGAGCGAAATCGAATTAGGCGGTTCGAAAAAAATAAGAATCAAAAGTAAACTAGAACCGGAGTGAGTGCGAAAAACGTGAGAAGAATTCGATGATAAAAATTAAAATAGTCGACTTTATCGAAACGCCTCGATCTGATTGTGAGGCGCGCTCCGTAATGAAATTCATACGAGATCTGATCTTCAAAGTTTTTATTATAGATATAAATTGTATATAAACACACGTTTAGAAAAAAATTAACAAGCAGAGCCCGCAAAAAACATTGTATCTTGATAAATCAAAACGTAATTAAGTAGCGATTACAACGAATTATAATAAATATTACGGCTGGTGGAATTCGGCGCTTTATTTGGACACGTTCGATGTACGTTTATCGATCGTTTAAAAGTATGCATTTTCTATAAGCTCGTGGTATTTTTTTTTTAATAGATTCGCGATCAAATTTCGATTTTTCAATCAAAAACTGCCCAAAAATATACATAATAATACTCCTGATATCGGATGCTACTAACTTTTAAATCGTCATATTATAATATTTTTTTAGGCATTTGTTGAAGAAATATTTTCAAAAATATGAAATTTCGTGTCATGCTGTCTTGTGTAAAAAAATGATTGTGAATATTAAAAATTTTAGTGGGTTAATTAATTTCATGCAAATTTAGTTGAATTTATTAGTTTTGAAAGTAAATATAATTTAATTTCAACTGAGCCTTAATATTCGAAAAATATGATTTAGTTCATATCTTTTCATTGATAAGCAGGAATATTAAATAAAAATTGAAAAAATGTTAAATGTGAAAAAGTTACCTGGATCCTCGCAGGCTGAGAAAGGAGAAAAAAGCAGGCTCAAATACTGAACTTTTTTAAATATTTTAAATAATTTTTATAACTATTAATTCTATTTATATTTCGATAGTTTTATATCATATGAACAGACAATAATATAGCCAATAGTTTTACGACCAACATCGATTATCATGTGTACGTGCAAAATTATCTAAACCATAACTACACATTTCTAAAATCACATTTTTATAGGACAGAACTATTCCAGCTTATCATAATATTAATAAAGAATAAAAAAACAATTCAAAATTGATGTTTTCACGAATCATAATACGATAATAATTCAACTGGAACAAACAACACACAACATTGCTCGACATGCAGCATGCTATTAATGACTAAACACCAACATCCAAACCAAAAACACGACAATTAAAAAATCGCACGAATTTCACATCGATGAACAACTCATCAAATTTTTTTTACTGAAATAGTATTATGTGAAAGAATGAGTGTAAATCGAATGGAAATTCGTTCGATTTTTCATTTGAAAAATCATTTCAATCGAATGACAGAGTTATGACCGTGCTGTACGGCCGCGCCGACACCTCTATAGACAAAAAAGCAATTTTTTTTCATTAATTTTCATATCAATTATGTTAAAGAAATATGTATAAATATCAATATATCAAACGGTGCACTCAAAACACACTAAACGCGTGACAATTATGAAATGATGATATCGATGGCGATGGAAAACATATTATGTCAACATTGTTCAAGGGCAGAAAGGTCTTTGAATCTATGATATAAATATATTTTATCAGATTCTAATCGAATCAGAAAAATATATTAACTGTTAATCAAATCAATTCGACATATAAAACTGTTTTGGAGTCAACGGTATTTTCCTAGTATCGATTAAACGAAGCATAGGCGGCACAGCAAATTAATTACGATACAATGTTGTTTTATAATAAAAAAAACTCACGATACCATACATACTATAATACTTTTTTAATTTCAATTGTTTTATGAATTCATAGAAAATACCAAGAATGCATCATAATAAATTGCAGCTATTTAATGTGTTCATCAACAATAAACACACGTAATACCTTAATATGTTCTGTTTTATATGCGATTCGTATCCGACTTGTGCAAATCGAGTTCATAAATCAAACAATATTATGATATAATAATCGATCATATTCAAACTGCAATATAATACTAGAAATTTATTATTCGATATCACTAACGATAAAAATCCAAACTTTTTAGGTATAAAGATTATCTCAAAATTTTCGACACACATCTCAATTTAACCCCAAAAACGAACTAAAAAAAGTACACTTTTTAATATTAAAAAAGGAAGATAGAACTTATAAAGTCGATTACCAGAAAAACTGAAAAGTAAACACACATTACACCGATCTAGTTATTCCCGGTTCGATATTCGATTAACGGGCGCACACCCATCGCGTTAGAGGCCAATCAAAGCCGAATGTCTTACATGGGAAATTTTCAATTTCCTCCACATTACACGGTAAGGTCGTACATGAGGCTTGCACTCCGCCCATGCCGTTGTAACGGTTTAACTCCTAGTTAAAATTTAGTGCAGTTGGGCGGCGATGCGGCCTCACAAATTACGACAGCTTGTTCTTTAGCGCCCGAGAGATTCACTGTACATACTCATCGCAACACCGGGCCCACCGCAGCTCGTTGTTGTTAACAAACAACTAAAACGAAAAGTTTTAGATTTTTTTATAAATTTTATATTAAACGATATGAGTCAGAGACGATTTATGAGCTTTCGTCATATAAACTTGATGTGAACCGTTCAGTGCATGAGCTGACTTCATAAAACTAAAAGTCGACAAGAACGATGTAATAATGCGTTTGATACAATTTTCTCAATTTCTTTCATTATTTCAGATTTCAGGAATTGTTCACAATATGCTACGGATGTGATTAGTTTACATTATCACAGAATTAATTAATATGATCTTTGAAATAAATGATATCTTATTCGGTAGTCAAATATATTTTGTCATTTGATGGTATTTATCAAGAAAATATATTTTGCATATAAAAATATGATAATAAAAAGTGCTTTGACATTTAAATCTATATTTTTCGAAAAGTGGAGTTAATCACTTTATGCATTTGTTTCGATTGATTTTATAAATCTGAATCAACTTTTTTTTAATATTGAGATAAATATGCCAATTATATAGATATAGAGATCAATTGTGCATTCTAGCATTGTTCAAATGAAACTTAATGAATTTTTGATTCGAAACTAACTCAGCACAAATAGAAATTCATTGTAAATTGTATGTTTATCAGAACGTTGCGCGATTAAAAACCAATAACAAACAAATCGAGAAAGGCGCATTTTTCACATGGCGTTACTTTCGAACATCATACTACGAACCATCATCGCATCCGAGTTAATGGATCGATCGTATAATTATAAAACATATCGGTAATGCTAGTTCGATTACAAGGAGAAAGGGAGTAAGTTGAAAAAAGGATCCATTTAAGCGACACGCCCCCGTTTATCGGACGCACAAAAAAACCGCTCTCTGTAAAAACAAAATTAATACGAAAACGACCCGGCTCCGGATAGTGGGAGCTTTATTATATTATTATATGATGTTGTATGGGAATAAAATAAAACGAGCTTTCCGAGAGTAAAAAAGGGTTAAAATTCGATTTCTTCCAACGGGGGGGGACGCAAAAAAATGTGAATCGACCACACCCACCCTTCAATATAAATTGGTATATTTATTTATGATCGAACTATGCTCGTACTTCGGTACACACCCCCGTATAATACGATTTTTTTTTTAATGTTATTTGCTATTATTTAATTTGTCCGCCGAAAACGTGAGAAGGTCGATGGTCAAGATATCGTTTATCGACGACGACAAGATCTTAGATTCGGATGAATGAACGAAAGATCAGCTGTTTGTGTATATAATTTTTTTTTATTCGATGCGTGATGAAAGTTCATAAGTCAATTTGTTATTTATTATCGTGCTATTTTGAAAAAATAAATTTCTCGACTTATCGATTTTATCGTCGCATTATTAATTTATGTCTTCAATGTCGCTTTTGTGACGTTTCATGTCTTCAACCGTATATAAATGTCATGTCGTGCAAATCCACCTGCACATTTCTTAATAATATCAGTTACATGAATGAATACGTCATTTATATTTTCATCATAATCAATTAAAATTCACCACATTGTCGAGATAATCACGCGTAGATAACAAATTGAAAAATCATTACGAACACCCAATAAACGCCTCTAAAAATATATACAATCAGGATAAACATCCCATTTAGAATATTTAACCTTTTAAAGCAACCCTAAATTTCCGACATTCGAATCCGACCGATAAACATTGTTATTAGGCGGGACACTTTCGATCCGCGCGCGCGCGCATAATGAACCCCGAACGATCCGAAACATCCAAAAATCGACCCGTGGACCAAAACCGAAATGAAAAAATATCCAAAAATCGACCCACGGACGAAGACCGAAATGAAAAAATATCCAAAACGAGACCGAAAAGGAACGGCTTCAAAAACAATAGGTCGCCTATTAGCTGGAGGACTCCGCTCGCCCCGGGCGAGGCCTTTTATTGCCGTCACGTAACCACAATATTGTCACGACGCTGGCCTTTTCACACAAAAAAAATACATGTATCCACACTGCACATATTGTGGACGCATATTAAAAAGCGGAGCACCCTTTAAGGTACGGCTAGGGTTAAAAAGAAATTTCGTTTGTTCGGAAAAAATGTGTATTGTATGAGGTTCTTCGACCGGTCCGAGACGGTCGGGATGGGATTTAATTATTTCCGCGACCGATCGATTATTATTTTTTTAGTGGTTTTTTTTTTGCTCATTTTTTCTTTTGTTTTTCATCGTCTGTTGCATGTTATTTTTCTGGCGTAAAGAGCGTGTAATTATAATGTTTTAATCGGTGAAAATTCGGTAACGATGATTGCGAAAATCGTGAGCGATTTTTTTGCAACGAAAGTTCAATAGTATCTAAAATGCATAATTTTTGATATGATTTAATAATATTATAGATTATTTTATTATATAATGTCAATTGCTCAATTTTACATCGAAAATGTATTCTAAATTTATTCATCGTATAAAAAAATTACTCAATTGAAGAATTTTATTAATGATCTTAAACGGTTCAATTATTTATTTATTATTTATATTCTTTAATAAGTATCGAGTCATGCTGTACTGTAGATTCTTCAAAATCCCCTACATTGTTTACAGCGTCCTCACACAGTGAAAAAAAGATTAAAAGAACCTCAACAAAAACAATAGACTTTAAAACCCTCGTTCACTTTCGCCGCGCGCACTCTCGTTAAGAGCGCACACTACAAAACACCAAACAGCCAACAAACACACGAGATCAGCACAACGAATCAAAAGCTCATATTGAAAAATTCACAATACACAAATGACGACTGAAAAGGCCAAGAGGTACAAGTGATTTCGAGAAAAGCGCGTTCAAAGTTGGCCAAGTATTAGGAAGATATCGAGTGATTTGATTATATAATATATCTCGGCACACGTTCCGAATTCGTTTATATCATTTTGCCACCAAAAAAATGAACGTACGTAGAAGCAATTTACAATATCACTTGTACTCCTTTGCTTTTTTGATCGTCAAATGTAATCGAATAAAAAAATATATATCACAGACGAAATTTCGCACAAGGCCGCGCGGTAGAGTCAAGCGCCATTAACTCCGTTTTCGCCCATTTTTCAAAATTTTTTTTTTGAATTTTCGATTTAAAATTTTTGAATGTGGATGTGTGTATTTTTCATTTTCACCTTCGGTCTGCCGGATTGCGTCAGGAGTGCATCATCAGAAGTCGATCCGTGTCCGGCGGTACTAAGCGGACGATCGCTCTTTTGTAACGGCGACGGTTAATTGAGCGTTAACATCGTTGTACGGTAACGAGCCGATGTCAATTATGCGCTCGTAAGACTGCTCCGATTCCGATTTAGAACATAAAAAGACTATTCAGTTAAAATAAATCGAAAACATTCGATCGATTTATCGAAAACGCCGAACAAACAGCGAATTCGGTTTCGAAAATGAACCGCGCGATTTCCCCTCTACTCGTCGAATTCGATTTTTTCATGTTCGCACAATTTGAATTTGTTTGTGAAGAAAATTTACGATTTTTCATTGTTGTGTATTGGGGGAAATTGTATGGGGTATTTATGCGCGTGCGCAAGTTTCGCATATGTGTGTACACGCGTAATTTCCATGGGATCGCATTGCAATCGTGTTTCGTATAATTTGGTATGAGGTTATTGTTGGTTTGTGGAACGATTCGGATATCATAATGATGGAAAAATGTCGGGGAAAAAAATCAAATTATTTATAACCGCGCGGATATTTTTTTTTCAGTTCGGTTGATTTTATTATGATTGCTGTATCTTTTTCAAAAGCGTATTTTCCGACAGATATACAATATTGATACACTCGTATGACCCCTCGATTTATGAAGTTGTCATCCAATTTACGATCGAAATATAGACTGTCGAAAGTACGTATCGAATGATTGCGTTTAATATTTCAATTAACGCATCGTCTGTCAGTCGACGAAACGCGAATTACGCTTATCAGTTCAATTAAAAAATTGATCAATAAATAAAATGAATGCTCCGTACATGTCTAATTTGAGGTTAGGTATGCGTATATCGCTATATTTAATCGATAATCATATATGTTTAAAAAATAACCATGATTATAGGTTGACCCGTTAACTTCAACTATGCCCCGAGCGAGAAACACCCTCTTATTTTATTACATTTAAATTGCACTATAAAAAAATCGCCCACAACACATAAAATAAAGCTCATCAATTATTCAAAAATATTATATTTTTTCAGTTATTCATAACCAGGGTTGCCAACTTAGGTAAACATAAAACAGAACTTTTTTGAAATTGGAAAGAATTGAGATTAAAACCATTCCATCAGATGAATTCAAGTAAATTTATTAAAAATTGAGAATTTATTGTACTTTTATTAATTTTAATATTGAAAACGAAATTATTTTTTCTCTAAAACAAAAACTATTTGCAACCCTATTCACAACAATATAAGTTAGATCCAGACATTTTAACGATCATTGCGCAACCCGTACACGTTCCAACTTATCAAAATCGAAGAATCGCATTATAAGCAACGATCGAAGCGCGATAATTGCCGAGTCTCTCATTACAATGAATAATCACATTACGACGATTAGTTAGACTAGTTTTCGTCTCGCGAAAAATTCATCATCGACGAATTCCGCATATTTCGCAAAAGCGATAATTTTTAACGACTTCGAATGCACAAAAGTGCATCGTGCGTGCGATTTTCCCCTCGAAGATTAATATCGTTATTATAAAGGCGCACTCGTACGTTCAGCACAGCAATCGTAAAACGGAGAAAAAAGACGATAAAACAACGATTTTATGACATCTTCGGCGATGTTTCGTTGCGCGCTGAATAAACTATTATGCATAATTCAGAGGCTTCCTTCATTCATGATGCGCTCGTTTCGTTTCGTTTTTTATTCATTTTCCATTTTGAGTTTCGTACTATGAGCGCACAATCATCTTCTTCATACTCGAATGCACTCTCGAACCATTGTATGTATTATATTATTTTTACTGCATTTTTCTATTAACCGCTCTCGCAATTAAGCAATTTTGCAATACGGCGTCAGTTTCGCCGTCCTCGGTGCACGTATTGTAATTTGCGTCAATACTTTATTTTAGAAAACTTGTTCGATAATTACACGTGTTTCCATAGTTTGCGAAAATCGATACACGAAAATAATTTTTAATATTATGACAAACAATACGAATAGTGCACGCAATTTTTTTATCTAATTTTCCACGCACTTAGAGTGGGGGAAAATTTAAATTTTCATTCATTGAAAAAAGCGTATATTTTCATCGCGTAAAGTGCGTGCTTGCATACATTTGAAAGAAAATAAGGTGGAAAAAAAATATTGAATGAACAGTGTGCGACACGCACGCAAGTAAATAAATACGTACGCAGAGACAGAGCGGCTACAGTGCGCGCGAAAACAATGAAATTTTTCATTGTTTTCGTCAGTTCTGTTTTAATTGAGGAAACGGAAAAATAGCTAAAACCGGTTGGGCAAGCCGTAGGAAAACCGACGCGATTCAATTGACCGTGCAAATCGCCATTATACGTACGTGTGCTATTATTGCGATATATTTAACAATCGCCATAAGAGTGGTGACGCGCCGGGGTGAGCGATTAAAACGTTTTGAAAGTGTATGCGATTCGATCGCTCTGTTGCTTCCGACTTTGATTTCGAAATTGAGCGAAAATAGTCTATTCGATAGTTTCGATGCAAATTAACGGTCGTCCTATTGAGCTATGTCTACATGACAGGCGTTTTACGCGCGTTTTCATTGGTAACTCTATTCACGTTGTGGGCGATCTGTAGTTATCAAACTGTCGAAGACCAAATAACGTGTTCACATAAGCGCTTAAAACACTTGTCATGTGAACAAGACTTTAATTTATTGCACTGTTTATGAAAAGACCCTCCACCGTCGTTTAACAATGTGACATCAATAACGGTCATTCTAGTTAATTCGATTCAAAATTAATCAGTTGAATTCGAAATGTCTTACGTGTACGATCTGCATCTTTCATTCGTATATTTTTCGTAGAATGACCGTTAGTTTGGTTTATATTTTCACCACAAACATTTCGTTGTTAGTCGATTTTATTATGTTAGTGTTGAATGTTAATGGATGAAGTACATATTGTCTTATATCACATAAGCTACCACTCGAAAGTTAGTAACATCCCAATTTTGTTGTTTTTACGTTTGTAGGACCTCTGTCAAAGATATTGAAAAATATTACTGATTTGGAAAAAAATCATATTGCCGTTGATTAAATTTGCACACTATTATGAATTTTTAATCATAATATTCAAAATGAATAACAAAAAGCTTGAAATATTTATGATTTATTATCCGTTAAATTCAAAATGTAATTAAAATACCCGAAATATTTTTCGAAATACTAATTTTAATGTATTCGTCGCTTTTGCATAAACTATTCATTGCAGATTCAAAATATAATTATTGAAATTATTACTGCAATCTAAATTCAACCTTGTATCAAACATTATGCGTTATAATTAATTAATAAGAAATGCTTTTAATAATAAAAACATTTTTTTTCGGACATAGAATCACTCCGCAAAAAACGCAATGAATTCAGTGAATACATCAAGATAAATCAAAAGCAATTCGCTTAAATTTCCATCAATTTCAAACAGATATTTTTTGAAGAATCAAAACGTACAAGACAGAGGTCACAGACGGAGAGATTGTATTTATAATGCATTAAAGCAATTGCACAATGACGTAATGTAGAAGAAGAACTAAATGTTCAACGTAGCTTCCATCACGACATTAAAGTGCAAATTCTTTAACACATACTAACGTAGAAGCGTAACTTGACTTTTCGACCTTCGTATCAAATTAGAAAAAATATCAATGGAACCAATTAAAAAAAATAATTTAAATTTAATCCCAAATAAAATTGTAACAAATGATTTATTTTATCAATTTTTTTCATTCATCAAATTGATCTATTGGAGAAATTCATAGCCTAGTTACGCGACTGGTCAGATATATTATACAATCGATCAAAGTAAACATCACCTTTGTTTTTGTGTTTGTGTGTATGTGCGGTGCTCAATGTGCCCGTTCAACATTTAATGAAATAAAAAAAAACAAATCTCTTAAAAACCATGAAAGTTAATCATATCGTGGGTGTCAACGAAGAAGTGGTGAAGCGCAACGGCGCCGATGTCTTGATTGATTCATAAACAGTGTTTATTGAACATTAACATCGTACTGGCCTAGTCGTTGCAGACGGTCGTCGCTCACTGGTCATCGGGTCAATTTACCATTGTAACTTAAACCCGTTGAATTTTATATTTTAGTTTATCTATCCAATGAAGCATTTCGTTTAAATATGATTCATTTCAATAATCAAAAATTTTGTTTGAATTTAACCCAAATTTATGTGCCCTATTGTATTTTCCTCATTTAGTTCAAAGAAAAATTGTGTTGCACGAACACCGTGTAAGTGAAGCTTTTCAGTAGATATGCAGAATTGGCTCTACTTCTTGTCAGTAAAATTTTTCCGTGTGCCGAATAGCGAAAGTACTGTAGGTACCACGTGAATGTAACTAAACAATATGCACTCAGTTTTGGACTCGATCGGTGTTTTCCAGATGAAAGCTGTTGGAGCGAGACAAACCAAGTTCGAATCCTGAGAGACAAACTAAGTGTATCTCGCTTTAACAGCTTTCGTTTAAGAAACAGAGATTGCGTCTGTTCAAAACGCTAAATTAAATCTGAGATTCGACGAAAAATCACCCACAATCTACAAGAACAAAACTACCCATTCGACCTCTTCGACCATAGAGCGACTCCGTAGCCACCACCGCACAGTTGACAACCGCGACGTTCCTGCGCCGAATCGTCTTGATCGAGACGAAAATCGGACACTTCGCACAGTGATGAACGAAACAAAGACAGATGGATAGACAATAGAGACAATAGAGAGATAGATAGATAGAGAGACTAGAATAGGGTGTCGGTGTGGCTCACCGGCGCTGGTCCGCGACTTGGCCCTCGGCTTGTGCGGCGAGGGCGGTCTAGCGGCCGCGTACAGCCCGGTCGGCGCCCCGTAGCCCCCGTAGCCCTCGTAGCCGGCGCCGGCGCCCCCGTACGCCGCCTCCGCCCCGGGGCCCCCGTGCTGCGCACCTTCGCGCTGCTTCGCCGCCTGCGCCGCGCACGACAGCATCGGCTTCACGTCCGACTGCGGCTGCTGCGACTCGCCCCCGGAGCCTCCGCCCCCGCCCGACTGCTGCTGCTGCTGCTGCTGCTGGTGCTGGTGCTGCTGCATGAACGCCACCGACATCGCCGCCGCGTGGGCCACCGCTGCCTGATAGTCCGTCGCCGATGGTACGGAGTCCGGCGTCGCATCCTTGGGTGGCGTCGGAGGAAACGAAAATAGGGGATGCGGCGCCGGGGGAGCTGGGGATGGTTTGTCCTCCTGGTAGCCCCAAGGCTTGCCCTCGAGCCACGGTAGGGGGGCGTGGAAGTGCGGTCGACACACTTGGCCGCCTCCCGATCTCGGACCTGGAAACAAATCGAATTTTTAATCTATCGAATTGTGCAATAATTCTGTCGGAAATGAAAAACGCGTAGTAGTAGTAGTTGTTGTTGCGATCAAACGAGTTTTTTTATTAAGGTCGGTTTTTATTTCAGTACTGCGCGAGTAATCAACGACGGCTCATTTGTGATTTCGGCGATTAACTAAACGCGATTAGCGTTCCAGTACAAATTAACCTACGCCGTTAGTTAAGCGGCAATAAATCCGTTTTACCGCTATACGAAAACATCAATTGAACAAACAAACGCACTCGAATTTGAACATATTTCTAAACGACATCCTTTCAATTGTGCCGCAAGATAACAATGTAATATTCTAATACAATTTATCAAACTTCATCAAAAATTATATTTAAATTGTTCTAAATTCTTCAAATTGATACATAAAATGAATTTCGATACGAAAAAGTGAACAAAATTCGCAGTCAATAAGCGGATTACTGCAATTGAATATCACGCGTTTCTCATTTTGGGCACCCTCCAAATTCAAAAGCGCTTCGACACATTCACTCAAAATGAAAAGACAACCCCTGTTGTTAATACAATTTAAAGATAACACAAACAGCCGATTCGTCGTTCGCCGAAACAGGAATCGCCAATGAGAGTGTTCCGAGGGGAGGTTTCGTCGACCCCTCGCGGTTTTCAATTCGACCACCCTTCGAACATATGTCTGAATAAAATTCGATTTTCATGCGTTGATTTGCAGCAGATTCTATGCGTTATTTTTTTCGGCTTAGGGGTTGTAATTAAATATTATAATTTATAAGCCCAGTAATCGCAGTTTTACCCCCGACCGAGCGAACTCTATGGGGATTTCATGAGAATGAAGCTACCCGCACACCACCGACGGTGAAATTGTTCGATTTTTATCTAGATTTTCCGATTTGTTCGTGATTCATTGTTACACACAGCACAACCGTCAATGTGACATTCAATAAAATACTGTTCAATTAATATTACAATCTAGTATATAACAATGTAATATAAAAAATATAAATAAACTACTGTTGCATTATTATAAATGTATAATGGTTTGAAAAAAACTAAAATTTAAAATTACATTAAGTGCTTTCATTTAAAAATATTTCCATAAAAAAACACACAAATAGATGTTTTTCCTTATAGAATTTGTATGTGTTAACGATAAGAACTATCATAAGTGATAAGAATTCCATAGGAAAAATAAATATCAACTTATACTACGTAACATTCGAATTGAGTAACTAAAGATTGAAAGTTCAAACTATAAATAAACAATCACAATATGGCAAAAATATCAGATATCAATATACAACCATTTTCCGACCTGAACTTCACCATGCAAACGTTTCAGCGAACAATTCGTTCGACAACTCCAATTTCCACCAATTTTTCCTCCAGAAAATCAATCCATTTCATAAAAAAAATGATCAAATTCACACATTTCAACATCAATCGCACTAAAAACAAACATTCGACATGAAAAAAAAGACATAACGACGCCGCCGTTAAAAACGCGCCCGCCACATACGCGCACGTACATAAGCGCACAGAGACAGCGAGCGCGCGCATTTTTTCCAACTTCGTTATTATTTAACGCGTATATTTATTTATAAATGTATTTTTTTATTTAGTGAGCAGAGCTCATTTTCATAAAGAGTCCACGGCCCGCACGTAGTCGGCAACCCGCTGTCTCCGACAAATTCCCCATTCAACGTGGGGCTACCTAAAACCCCCTTATCTCGCTTTGGCATCGCGCTGTCGCAGATAACGATCTCCCGGCGACTACACCCCGAAAAATCGTTATAAAGCAGATGTTTGGTGCTTTTTTTTATTATACGTACACTACGACTCGTTCCGTTCGGTTCTCTGTAGTTTTCTGTTCGTATTGTTGTTGTTGTTCCGCGTTCCGTACTCGATGGTGTTGGTGGTGGTCGTTGTTGTAAGGGTGGTTCTTCGGGAAAAACAACAGGAAGGATGTGAGGATGGTCTTTTTTTACGGGTTCGTTATTTTCAGCGGTCGTAAATCTCTCGGCCTATTAATCATCCGATGCGTAAATATATGCCGTGTCATAAATTGATTTTTGATTCGGGAACGGTAAATAAGAGTGAATCTTGTTTCGGTTTCGGAAAATTTATGGCTGTATTCATTATATGCAGGATTTTTTTTTATTGATTGGATCGATCGTTTCCTTGTTAATTTGATTAGGGGCACATTTAACACTCGAAAGCAATGAAATTTGATATCATACTCATATTTTATTCATACATATTAAAATTTTTAAATATTTCCTTGTTACGAATTAAATATTTTCACAATAATGATACAAAATTTAATTTTTAATGACAAAATTATATATTTTCACTAAAAAATCAGTGTAAATTTACATACGCTGTGCCAAAGAATCGGCCATTTTGTACGTGCATCCTGCATAAAAACAACGCTCACACTCGATTGGCACGTAGAAAAAGCGAATATAATTTTAATTATTGTGGTTTTTTTACACGAATACCTACTGCAGTGTGTTCGTGGAAGTGTCGCGGTCCGTCGACCGTTGTCTCTCTAATATAATTACCGAAATTACACATAATTGTCAAGCAGACGGACACACGAGGGGGAACGAGGCGCAATGCGAAACGATAATTACAAACCAACCACCGGTCGCACATACAATAAATATCGTATTTGTGTATAATACTGCTCATAATTACGGTTGTTCAATCGGAAAAAATCGCGAAAATTGCCGTGAAACGTCTAGATGAATTAAGATCGCGCCGAACATGTAATGTTTCCAATCGCGTCGTGACGTCGAATTAATCAAGATCATCGTATAATGAGATTTGCACAATATTACTACTAGAGAAAATTTATTATAATAATCAGATTTTATTATAATTTTAATCTGATACATAGCTTAATTCCAAAACTTTGACGATGGGTGATTTTTCAAGAAAAATTTTCAGTCATAATATTCAAATGTTGTAAGAATCGACTCCTAAGAAATGACATAGTTCAACAGGAGAAAAAATGCGAGAAAACGCGGAACCCGTCCAAAAACAGCTAAAAACCCCACACAGAAATAAATTTAAAATTAAAACATGTCTTCAATTGTCAAAGTGTGTTAACCCACATAAATAAATATGCAACTCGGCACGTGCGCATTTGCGAAACGCTGAAAATCCTTCGAAGTGCTCTTCCACGTCGCTAACACGTGTTGTGCTCGCGGATCGTAATTTACCGGCACAATTAACCGTACACAGTGCTACATATTACAACACCGCCACACTAATTTGTCATAAATATTCCTAGTCGTTCATTATGCAAATTCGTCGGACGGCAACCGAACGACAACAGCAACAAACACCACAACAACAACAACACAACGAAGTGCATCGAACGAACGGTTGTTGTCGGCTGCAAGTTTGTGCGGATTTAACGGTTAACCGCTTTCGCGTAAACTGTAACAGCTCTTGTGTATGCCCATTAATACATTTTAATACATATAATTAATAAATTGTTCGCGTGCTGCGTTTAGCCTTTCGCATCGGATCATAAATTAAGCTCGTACGCAAGGTGAAAGGGTTTTGTTCCTATCGGCGTCATTGTTGAATTATTCGATATTTTGCGATACAAGTTTTAGATTGCATCGTAATCGTTGCACGATTCATATCTAGTATCAATCTTGAAACTTTAATTTATTTGATGATTCAATCAATTTGTATGTCGAACATATACGGGTTCAATGAATACTGTATAATTTTACTATGGGAAAACATATGATTAATTAATTCATAAATAATATACAATATTGAAAAAAAAAGTACGTGTCTGGATGATAATTTCATTAAAATTATCACAAATCACAACAAAACATGTTTTCAATGTAACGATACATTAATTTTTAATATTTCTGGAATACCGTTCAAGTAAATTAACCAATAAAAATGTTTATTGCTGCAATTATATGAAATAAATCATTGGCACGTTTGATAGGCATCGATTCTCATAATCAACCAACATAATTATAACGCAGAAAAAATTACAAACATAAGCGTAAGAATTATAATGAGTAGATTTTACCCGTAAACGTATACAAACACAACCATAATAGCTCAATAAAACTGAAATGTCATTCGTAAAAAAATCATAACATTTTCATACAATGTAACAAAAGCATCCACATAACATACTGATTATATTTATCGCGTGCATGCAAATGCTTAAAATCGTACTCGCAAGTGAGCATGTTTCACTTATCAATAGATCAATTTCATTAGTGAAATAATATTATGATGCATTCAATTTAAATAAATTTTCAAAATTATCAGTTTGAAATCTAAATTAATTTCATTTCAATTAAAATATCTATTCGAATAATGATAATCTTGAAGTCAATTGAAGTAAATGAGGCAAATATTAATAGCATCAATGTTTCACAAATTGATAAAAAGAAAAAAGAATCATTTAGTATGTTTGTTATTATTGAAGCCTTTTTTTGATGATTTTCGAAAACTTATGCTTCGAAAATCGATGCAAACTGCACTCACCTTAACTAACGCTATACCGAATCACTCAAAACTTCCAAAATAAAACCATCCATCGATAAAAACTCACTCAATCCAAATCCAACGCATTTCTCTCCAACGACACAATTCCTAACCCAACAAACCCTAACCCGAGCAAAGACCGAAAACCCTTTCCCTACTCCTCTCCAAGTTATTATCTGATGCTGAAGCGTCTCGCCGAAGAATCCTTCAGGCGACACAAAAGCGAAGCGCACGCACAATGGACACTCGTCGCGAACCGAGCCCGCCACACACACCGTGGACGACGCACACGAAGGGCTCTCCTCCGAACCACCCCTTCGGAGGTTTTAATAAAATGTATGAGTGTATGTATGGATGTAAGGGAGGACCGGAAGGCTTGCGGCAGCAGATCGGCCATCTTGATACGACACGTTTTATGACGAACACATTTCGCTTACCGAATGTGAGCTGTGTATGTGTGTATAATATGTATGTATCGGTGGTGGTTTATAAGAGGCTGCAGGGTTGCAGTATTTCTTTATGATGAAAAAAGTTATGATTATTAATATTTTTCAGCAATTTTAATATATTTATGAAATTTTAAAATGTTTTGTTTTCATTTTTTCATTTCAACTTCGAAACCACAGCTCTTTTGTGAACATTTGCACTGACCATTATTGGAATGTATAGTGGGAACTCACATAACGAGCATAATTCGTTCTCTTTACTCATAATATGAAACAATATTTAATAAAATATGAAAATCTGAAAACAAAATCTTCTTTCTCGTTAATCGTTAAATGAAACATCGCTCTTAAAACAAATCATTTTTTACAATACATTTTTATGTAAATTATTCTTTATAGCTATGTGCTCATTAAGCGAGGTTCCACTTTATGTTATTTCAGATAAATCTTCGATCTCAGATTATGATTAAATGAATTTAGTATTTTTCAATTGATTGATTTTGAATTTATGTCTAGTCCGAAATTCACGCAATCGGTATTTCTAGATGAGTGGACAAATCTTTTTTTGAAACGTCAGATACCAAATAAATTGTCTCACTCTAACATCATTTGTCTAGAAAACTCCGATTGTGTGAATCTAGGACTGAGTACAATTGCAGAAAATGTGTTTTTAATTCGGTATGAAAATGCATCCGTTTTTATATGAATTTGTTCTAATCAAAGCATAAAAGCACGCATAATATACAAATACATTTTCCACATGCACAAATTAAACCTTAAAATCTAGGCACGTACCTTAAAATTGTTAAATTATGTATAACAATCAGATTTTCGAACGAAGAAGATAAAATTTGACGTATCGACTCGACGAACGCGAAAAAAATTTTCATAAAACAATAGAATGACACAACTGAAAATTCGAATATGAAAATTCAAAATAATTAACAAATAACTTTTATTATCATCGGAAAGATCATTTGAATCGAATATGAATTTGTTTCATGCCACTCTCACTATACAAAATTATTTAGAAAATAAATTACATGCAAGAGTCGCTAGCGCAATTTCGCTCCCGCCATCCATTCCAAATTATTCATTCAATTTGCCGATGGAGCTGATAAAAAAAATGTGCAGCTCTTGTACATATGTGTGTATAAAGTGAGGCTAATGTGATGCACTTTTTGCATGTTTTTGCCGGCGCTTCTTTTGCGTTGCCGCAGGCCGCATAATGTTTTTTTAATTACTGACACTGTCATTCATTTCGCCGTAATGCCTGCACTGTAAAATGCATATATACAGATACGACATGTACGACAAATAGACATCCATAGCGCATACACGATATATTATATAGCCCTGAGTGCGGCTAAATTACGAAAATAAGCGAGTACACGTAGAAAGATTTAACTATGATAGCGATAAAATGGTAATAAAAATTGTGCACTTTTAAGAGACTCTTAGAAGAATTCAGCAGTATAATTGACGATCGAAAAGTACAAGTGACATTTTTGCCGAAATTGAATTATGCACAGGAATCGCTTCTATTTTATTTGGTGGTAAAAGGATTTAAACGAATTCGGAACGTGTTCCGAGATATATCATCAAATCAGTCGACCTCCTCCTAATACATGTAGGTACATGATCAAATTTGAATGCACTTTCCCGTCACTTGTACCCGTTGGCCATTTTAATCGTCAATCAAAATTGCTTTAAGTTTTTTAATATACATGAAAAATAATCATACCCAATATATGAGTTCTATATCTGACAATGAGTGCACATAATCCGAACGTATTCTGAGCTACAAAACTATAACGAGCGATAATACAAGGCTCAAATGATAATATTTGAACTGTTTGCATTTGATTTTATTTTTAAATGAATGTTTTCTGCTTGCGGAATAATGTTAGTTTGAACCTGCATCAAATTTTGTAGGCTGGCGCGAAACGAAGGGTTCTTTTGTCGCGTCGCAATTTAGCCCCGCGATCGAAGCCTTGATAGCGCAGCGAGTGTCAGCTTATCAGCATCATGTATCAGCAGCCCTATGAAAATCCCGTGAATCTCCCCCTGTGTTCCCGAGCACACATTGTGGTACGGTATCCGAAAAGAGTAAAGTACCATTGTTGCGAAAACGACAGCTTCGAGAGCGTCGGATGCATTTTTTAGACATACACAGTCAGTAGATGGGGTTGTACAAAACGAAAAACGCTTCGGCCACCGTTTGAAATGCTGATTTCTGATGTTCTGTTCGAGTCGGTGGAAAAAAATGTATAAATGGTGGCGGAATAAAAACGTAATGTATAAAAGAAGGGGGGCCATATGTTGGACACGCATAATTGGCCCGTTCCATTAATATCGGTCCGTTTTGTTCTACCGTTTCTACAAAAAGGCTGTGATTATGCTCTAACGACTGGTAGATTTTCTCGAATACAAAAAATGCGTGTTTTTCGGCACGAAATGTTCGCATTCTGTTTTGCTTGTGCAAAATTTCTTATTATAAGATTTTCGATAAGGAATTTTAATTAAAATCACTACGTAGAGAGTATAATGGCATAATAAGAGCCGCATTAAAAAAATATTTGTTTTTAATAAACGAAATAAATTATTTTCATTCTTACATGAAACGTTTACTTAGCAAGTTCGTTCATCATATCAATCATTGGTCCATTAGGACATCTTAATGAAAGGTTAACACTCACGTCAGCCAAAGGGTTAATTTGACGGATGCTCAGTAAAAGATGTAATAAATTGCTTAACACCTCGGGGCTAAAAGTGAAAAACACAAATAGCAAAAAAATCTTACGCTTCATCTCGCCTTTGAATAATTGAGACGTTCTCGGAACGATCGAATACTTAAAATGTTTATCTTCCTACGTGTATTGTTTTCCTTCGGTGCGTTGTTAACTCAATCACGTACCATTATTAAATAACCATAGGCATAAACAAATTTTATAGGAATTATAATGTGTAAAAAAATTCTCTTGTACTCACCCGGTGTTCCGAGCAGTATAATGTTTTAGTCGTGCTCCATACAAAAATCTTTCCCAACAATAGACTTCACACGGGTCTTTTTAAAAGGTGAAATTTCTAGGAAACGCGCGCTTGTTATTATGATAATATAATTTTCATTTGCATGTCTGACGAATTTCCTATTATTTTTTTTATATTCCATTTTGAGTGTGTTTTCTTTCGGTAAAAATTGAACGTAATTGTATGTGACACGCGTTTCACAATAAAGATGATTGTGTGTTTTACACGTTACGTACAATACGAGCGCATTCAATTTCATTTTTCATGAGCCGAATGAATTAAGCCCACAATCAAAATGCACATAATAATTATCGAAAATAGAAAAATCATGGTTCTGTAATCAAATTTGAATCGCTCGAAAGTCGTGTACACAAACGTGCGAAAAACAATTTCAGTACATAATGCTATATTTGATTTTCGAATTTGCATAGTCATACTACGCAAAACGACAGACAATAACATCAATTGCAAAATCAATACATTATTCACACGCTATTTCATTCATAAAAAAACGCACTTATAAATATGCATCATTCGTAATCAGCATCGAGTCCATTCATATTAATTTGACGCTGGTTCGACATTATTTCATAAACCATCATACAACGCGGTCGTATACAGAAAATAAATCGACTTTTCGATCCTACACCGATATTATTCAGCGTTTTATGAATTCAGAGAAGGCTTTACATGCGAACGGAATTTCAGCCCGATTCCAGGAACTATCCAACTATTCCTAGCTATATTTTATTACCTAGTCTTCCGCTGCGAATATCAATTAGGCCACAACGGTCGAAGCTTTTGGGCCTTCACCTCAGTTCAAAATTTCTGATGTTTCAAAATCGAATAATAAACATCTTTTTTTCAAGCATAATCGAAAATTCACATAATTTCCATTATTTTTTATGAACATTCAAGCTAACGATTTCTTTAATAGTGATAAAAAATGAACGATCTATTTACTAGCTTTAATTGCGACAGGTGTTTAATAAAATTTCCGATATCAATCGGCAGCAAATAGAATTAAGAACTATGTATATTGAATGCCTTCTACTTTAATATCAATTTAATAGCGACAAACGTGAACAATTAACCCTCTAACTTTGCATCGTTAAGATTAATTGATTGACCGACGCAATTACGTAAAAGATATAGCACTATCATAATCGAATACATATCGAATAAATTAAAATGTACGATAGCATCAGATCAGCATTACATCGATTATTCATAAAAAGATAATAAACTATACATTACTATAACAATCTATCAATGACATTCACACACACCATACATTATTGTCGATTGATTTTTATCAATGACAATTTTGCAATTGAATTCAAATGAAGAATTTTGATCGATTTCTTTTTCATGTATAAAATTTATATATTTCTTAGAAATGTACATGGATTTTTATCATTAAATTCGAAAAAGCTCAATACTAATCGACTTCTTCGAACGCTTATCGAACGAGCGTCTGCGCGACACACTCCACCATCAAATAACACTATTGATTTTTCCTAGTAATTATAGGAAATACGATTTACATATTAATAGTGTTTGTGTCAACATGTGAGGGCTTACGTCCAACAGGTAATATTTTCTCACAGCATTTGTGCGTTGTTCGCTTTTCCAGGAATACCTTCGAGAGCTCCCGGACTTCTATGCGAGAAAACTGCCTCCATCGACACCTACATAAACAGTGTGCCTTGTTCGGAATGTAGTCGAGGTGGTAAAGGTTAAGAAAAAACCAACGAAAAAGGAGAAGTGGTGAATATGTTAAAAATGTCAATCGCTTATATGGCGAAGGCGAGCGCTGGAACGCTTCTGGTACTACGACAATGCTATGGTTGCTTATTTTCCATAAATATGTATACAGATGCTTGTATTTTGTTTTACACGCCGATGTATTACATATTAATGATTTATTGCTTTAAAATGTTAAAAAAATGTTTATTCAAAATCTGCAATTCAATATTGTGGAGTTTTTGATATGTGCGCTTGTTTATGCAACGCGTGGAAAGTCGATATGATTTTAAGGTTGATTTTTTGAAAGTATACGCATAAATTCATCACATCTAATTATTTGTTTACTCATCATTACGTGCCCAGCTAGCGATTATTTTTAATGAATTTCAGCATTATTTTATGAAAAAGCTTTTAATCAAACGAATGATAAAATCTGTCGATTTATTCAGAACTTCATCAGAGCAGAAACGGCTAAAAATACACACAATAACAACGATATTTTTGTATTTTTTCACGCATATCAATCGAACAGGAAACCCATGATGGTATGAAACAATACATCGATCCATCAAGAACATTGACAAGCGACATTCCTAATAGGAATATTACTGACGGTTCGCGAGTTTACAAGACGTTTTACGTTTGTAAGAAGGCAGTCACGGTCCGTTTGTGGAAATAAATTTAAGTACTTTTGATGATATTTTATGCACAGACGTTAGGGTTATAAATTAAAGGAAATGTGTCCACGTGTCCCTCGGTGAAGAACTGTCCCGCCGGTGAAGGTGGAAAACACGTTGAGAATATAAAATGTGAAACCACCTAGAGCGGTGAAGGAACGTTAAGAATTCTTAAAAAAAGCTTCTTTCACGCGTGGCTTTTATATAAATGTTTAAATTCCTTATAAAAACGTTTTTTTTCATCGGATATTTGTTCCGGTGGCGCTTGAACAATGATAGAGATTTTCATTACGTGTCATTCTATTATGTATGAAATAATTTATATAAAGTATCAAAGATAAATATGCAGAATAAATCGATTGCATACATTTTAATTAGACATCGATATTAATTATTTGAATAGCCAATTTCACACCCTTTCATAAAATCAAATTAAAATCGATATGATCGCTGAATAAATTCATAATCAAATTAATTACGGGTTACAAACAATGTCGGAAAACCTTTGATCGCTCACCAGCCGCCATGTCGTTAAATGCAAAGCAATCGATATCATATAAAATGACTCCGATCCACATAGCCGATAGATAATCACTATATTTTTTCCGAAAGAATATAGCGCAGCATAAAAGAGAAATTCAATAGGATTTTTTTTAGTGTCGTACGAAGCCAAAAGATATAGAAATCCGAAACCGAAAAGGTTCAAAAGAATAAATTACACTATCGGTTTCCGCGCGCGCGTCAAAACAATCGTCGCATTGAAAATTTACGATTTTCGAGAATTCTCCCATATAAAAAAACAATTGTGTGTGCACACACCTTTACCATATAGTGGCACACGCTCACCATGAAAATTGTCTCTTATTAAAACGCGAAAAAAAAAATGACAAAATTGACCCGGCTCATTCCCACGGGCGACGACGAGCTTCATTATTCCATAATAACGACGACACGAAAGTGTACACACACACAAGGTCTTTCGGTACATATTATACGAAGTATATACCGAATGTCTCAGAAATTGCGTATACCTGTACCGAGTGTCCCACGAAGCATTTTCCGTAATGAAGAGACACAGCATTGTGTTTTAAAAACGGTCCGAGAAAGAGGCGCATGCGTGCCGAGGGGTACACTTATTGTTGTCGATCTTAATTAGATTTCGAGATAGAGATCGTGAAAAATAAAAATGATATGAAAAAAAAAAACCGCCATCTTGAGCAATATAATATATGGAGCTTTTTTAAGAAAAGCGGCGACAATGGCGGAAGATCGGGCCACGTTGATTTGATAAATTACTCGCTCGTTTTTTTCATTATTGTTATGAATTCGTTCGGCGTATTGTTTGCTCTCGGAATAGTCGTAGAAATGTGTATTCTTCTTTATGACATTGTTTATAATGTGTGGCTTTTTAGTCGGTGCGGTATTTATTGCGGTTTCGCCGTTAATTTCTGGGCGGAACTTGAAAATATTGAGAGCGCAGTTAAAATGCAGATTGTGCGAAAAAATCATGCACTGTTCTTCGTAAAAGTGCGTATTATTTATTAATATACGTACGTTCGACCTTCTTGCATTGTGAGTTTTATCGAATGCAAAAATCTTCGAACGATAATGTTGTGAACACATTAGCGTTTAAATCATGCAGAAAATGAAAGAATCTTGCCAATGCGCAATTAAACTAACGCATTCTCTATATTCTTACTTAAAAACACGAACATCACTATGACTGAATTCATTTCTTATTCGTATTTTGAATGATCACTCAATCGTTTAAAAATCGTTAGAATGAAACAATGGCTTGTAAAAAGCGGCTATCAAATAAGAGTGCGGTCGCATAACGATACGTTAAACTTATAATTTAACGTTAATGTCGTATTATATATTTTGTGACTAAATATAAATAATATATCATAGTTAAATGTGTATTATTCGAATGCGGTGTTCGTGTTGCGGAACGCGCGACAGTAATTATACGTCTGCTCCTTTCGCACAATGAATGGCTAGGTCAGGGGTTACAAACTCTCTTATACTGCAGTATTTGAGGTAATATATTTTAATAAGACATAGTTATTTAGAACATCACATATATTAATAAAATACACAGTAATTTTGACTCATTAATTTACAAAAAATTCCAGACATTTCAAAAATGTATTCGACTTTATGAATAAATAAGAAGTTTTTTTCAGGGTCATTTATCAATAGATAAATGTTTAAAAATTTTAAATTACCTACTTTACAAAACCATACAATGGTTTATATAAGAAAAGCTAATTCATCTAACAAAGGAATGTTTTAAAAATTTTACGATACACACAATTTGCAACATCACACATCGACACCGAAAAAAATTAGCATGCAAACATGCTAAGCGATGACGCCCGAAACAAATGTCGACGAATGCAAATAGATGTAAGCCACCGACAACCATATTATCCGTATACAAATCTAAATCACTAATATATAAAAATAACACTTTGATTGTATTCCATTAATTTTTCGTTATTAATGCAATATCAATACTATGTATTTGAGAGGCATTTCCTTAAAAATTAAAAAGAAAAAAAACTAGAATTATTACGTATCAAACAGTATAATCTTTATCACTCTTGTTGACTGAATGTTTAAATCAACAGTATTCGCATATTTCGGAAAAATGAATCTTATCAAACACAAAAGGTATAGATATAGTATATAAAATTGCAGAAGTTGATTACTTTTCAATATTTTGGATCATTTTTTTTAATATCTAAATGCATTTAACTCATTTCAGTATTCATACAGTGCATGCAAAGAAATATTTCTAGTTAGAACTTTGGCAAATTCTAACAAGAATATTCGATTTTCCTTTCCAATATGTAGCATAAGAAGGAACACTTTTCTTTTCTAACTAGAATTGTAGCCTTTCTCAATTAGAGCAAGAAAAGCGATAATTTCTTGTTAGACAAATTATCAGCAATCCTTCTTGCTCTTCACCTCCGTGATTTAAAAAAAATCGATACAAATCACTGCGATTAGATTCAATAAGAATCACATAGGATTCTCATTAAATATACTAGAAGCACTATGCAGATTTGAATAGAACTCAAAAAGACTTTCTCAATATCGCTGAAATACACAAAATTACAATCTACTTCTAAAAAAAATCTCAAAACTACAAAACAATCTAGATCTAAAAAAGGTTGCCGACACCTCTCATAGAGCGTAGTAGCGACACGCGCATTCACAAGCGTGTACGTGCACACACAAAAGCGCAACACAAAGGAGCCGGGCGGCCAATCAGCGGTGCGCGAGCCGAGTGGGTGTTGCCCGCGGACCCACCCTCCCCACTCCCCCCGCGAGTAATTGCACGTAATTGTCCGACAGAGGGACGAGGATGCGCTCGCAGATAGCGCCGTCCCTTTCGCAACCCCTTCGATATTATATTATATGGAGGAGGCTGTTGTGTGTCTTGAGATTCATGTTAGGATTTTGTATTTTTGAATTTGTAAAATTTTTGGGATTTTTGTTTTGTGCATTTTGGGGATTATTTTGTACGTTTTGGCAATTTTTTGATGCATTTTGGGGATTTTTCGGTGCATTTTTACAGTTGGGATCTGATGAAAGTCTTTATGGTTTGGTTTGCTTCGAATCTGCATCATGCTCTATGTAGGTTCGACTGGAATTGTGTATGATTTTCATTGAATCTACTTAGAATGTGGTGCAGATCTGAGGAAAATGAATTGGAAAAGTGTTCGAATAATCCGCATTAAATCTATTTGAATAATGATACAGATATGCAAAGAAGCTTAAATAGCTTTTGCTAAAGATACCTAGTTTGTAATTAGGAATCTTTTATCAAAATAAACGTTTGTTACTATTGATGAATATTGTGATAAATTCAATATTTTGATTATTAAAATAGATAAAAGTTAAGTTAAACTGAATGAAATTGTATATCGATTAAGTTGAGTTACGTTTTAAGTTCGATTTAATTCAAGTGTCATGAACAAAGCACGTGAATACCTTAAGAATATTACAATTTTATCAATTTATGTTATCAGAAAAATTGATGAAATTAAGTATTTATTAATTATCTATATACTTCACTTTTCGAAAAAATATCTTCTGGCATTTCTAAGAAATAAAAACTGTTACTTAATAAGATTATTTTTAGGACGACTGAAATACGAAAACTATTCGAGTGAAACAATCCACGGGGTCATTTTCAAAATTCAGAAATAGCGCCGAATAACAATACCTTATCCGTTGCATTCAAAGTTTTCATTGAACAATGCGATAGTCAGATGACACGATAAAGAGTGCGCAGATAAAATCTAAACGTGTTGCATCTATTGACGCAATTTCCTCTCGCGCATCCTTCGAGTCGACAATGGAAAACACACAGAGTAAAACGTACCGAACATTAAATATGAATTATTGCCAAGACCATCTCTGGCCGTCTTCTCTCGAATTAGCATAATCGATTCGAATAGAGCCTCCGTCTAAATATAATAATGGCGAGAATATACCGAACGTTCCGAAAATGTCATAAGTGTGGACTGCTGTGCGAAACTCTAGACACTTTTGATAAATTTCGCATTTTTTTTACTAAATGGGTTTTAAGGTTCTTTTGTAATAGAAAACTGATCAAGTATGATTTTTAATCTTGTATTTGATACTGAAATTCGGAATGATTTCCATGAAAAATTCGATTAAATGAAAATATTACTCGATAGAGATTATTTTTGGGGCGTATAAAATTAATTTCTTATACAATGACTTAAAGTTTTTATGCACTGTCTCAATTCTTAGAGATATATAATTTGCAATAAAATATTATTTTGATTCACTACGTCAATTGTAGCATAATAATTCGCGATAGCTTTTCTAATGATTTAACGTAGAGTTCCCTGTAAACGTAAATGTGGCGCCCGTAGTTTCGCCTAGTTTTGATGGTATCCAACTAGGCCGGCCTAACAAGCAGACATAGAGTTGGGATTTTGTTAAAAGGCGGGATGGTAGCTTCCCTCGTAATGTAGCATAATAATGTCTTCCGAAATATATTTTCGTTTAATCATATTTATCCATGAAAATCATTACAAATGTTAATACAAAATGCAATACAATCCGTACTTGATCACTCATCAAATTATAAGCCCATTTGGTACAAACTAAAAAAAATGTATATTTCTAAAATGTGTCCGGATTTATAATCAATAGTGTATATTTTTTTAATCAAATGCATTATTTTCGTTCGAATTTATACGAGGGAATCGAACACGGAAGCGACTGGCGCAATGGCGACACTATAAAGCGCGGACAGGGGGTCCACAAAATCGCATTTTAATTGCGAACATTAGCGTTGATTGTCGCATTCGCTAATTATTACCTGCGGGCAGTTCTTCAATTATTACTTAACTGGTTTGTCGCACTAATAAAACTCGAATATTATTGTATCGTCGCATCGGTTCGATCGCCCACTAAAAAGATTCCAAGATTCGCTCGTCGTTTCGATGGGAATTTATCGGAATTCGGATTTTTCAAAAAATTGCGTAAAACTTTCTCTCGTGCTATTTATATACATTAAAATAATCATACGATCGTTCTCATTGATGCAGTAATTTAAAATTTTACAAATGAGCAATTAACTATGTACATATTTCGAAAATACAAATATTTTGAGATCATCGCGCACTGATAATCGTTGCAGTTCTCACGATAGACATCGTGCGTTTAATAAAGCGCTCTTAATCAATTGTTATAAAAATCGTATCTAATAAATTAAAATCAGATCAGTTCGATAATATATGCTCGTATAAATTACATAAAGTGCATTTTTTAATATAAATATCGAGTTAAGTCTTTATGAGTTCTCACGTTCGCAGCGCCGATTTAACAAATTGCATGTGCATAAAAACGAGTGCAAGCACATCGCCCCAAGCGCATCCGCGGAATATGCAATAGACCTAATGAGCCGATACATTTTACAACATTTCATAACGATGAATTATTTATAAACTGGCTAAATCTTCAGCTGACAACCTCGAGTTACAAGCTCGAAGTAAATAAGCGAGATAAACTCAGAGGAATTCATAGGAAGGCTTATTGTGAGTTCGTATAGCGAAAAGCTGTAAATTCGAGCGCGTGCCGTTTTGTTGTCTGAGTTAGTTAACTGTCACCGTGATCCTCGACAATTTTCAACGTAATCGACACAAGTGAATAAATGACGTCTCATCATACGACGGAACAATCTGTCGTCTGTTTTGCGCAAAACGCGACGGAATGTTATCTGCTTAGATCGGACAGTCTGGGTCACTAACTCTAAGCGGGATTAATAACGAATTTCATCAATTAAATAAACTAGTTTATAAATGCTGAATTTATTCACAATTACAGTTCAAAGTGACCGATCCAATTACTAAACGTGCCTGATCTGGCTTAACATTGAATGTAAAACAATTGATTTTCTTTATTATCGAAATGTACAGAAGACGGCTATGTCATATTAGATATTCTATTCGTCGATAAAAATTAATGAATATATGCATGTTAATTATGAACTCCTGAACAGCTGATCCTATTGCCGTGAAAATTTCAGGGTTATTTTGTGCATTGTAGCATTTTATTATTATTCTTTTATATATTTTTTTTAATTTTGACATTTTAATGAGGGACCTTTAGAAGAAGCTAATATTATGCACAGCTTACATATGCAAAGGGATTTACTAGGAGAATGCGAACGAAAAATACTCTACAACATAACAGTTCATAATTGATTTAAAATTTAAAGAGTCTCGAGCAACGACGGGTCACAGATACTAGTATTCTAATGCGATGTTTTTTATTTCAAAAATATATACAGACAACTCTCTTATAGTCAGATATTGACTCCATGTTGTAAGTAGATTGAAACCTGTACAAATTATGGAGCTAGGTTTTTTTTAATAATTTCCACAAATCAGGCAAAAATATTCTAAATAATTGAATATATTAAAGACATTCTTCCTTTAATACATACAACGGTAAAAAAATCACAGCAAAACATTTCTCAACTTCCGTCAAACTCTAATTGACACATTGCAGCATCGCAACGATTAGAGCTCATTATTGCGAAACATCCGAAACATTAACGTCGACATGCGACACGTATTCGCGACCAACAATACCCACAAACATATTAAACATACATAGAAACTCGAATACGCAAACAAAACCAACAGATAGATTTTAGGCAGTGGCGTCGCGCCTGTTCGGAGATATTTAACCAATTTCACAGCGATTGAGCAATTTAGATATCCATCCGCATTAAAATAACGCACAAAACGGCCCCACGAAACCTCCATATAGACCCGTACCTACGATCTAGCATCGTGTATGTTCTATTATACGGTGTGTATGTATATTGGGTTCGATTTGTGCCGAAAAGCGTGATTCGTGTGTATTATATCTAGAGTTGCGTACGTACTTCGGATCAATAGTGCGTAATCGATAACGAGGCGTGACGAATTGGTCGTAAAGTTTAATGTGTTGGTGTTTTTATTTTTTTGTTGGAATCGTAAAACTTTTAGTTTGAGTCGAAAAGTAGAATATTGAAGTGTCTTTATCCTGAATTGGTTTTTATTATTTAAAATTAAGTTTCAAATCTATTAAAACTGATAGATGTTCATGATAATTATAATTTCAATGCGTTCTGAAAATAATATTTACTTATACTACAGTAAATTTAAAACGATTGTGTTTCAAAAACAGATTAATTAGTGGCCCCGTAAATCGCAGACTTTCTATCGGCCGATAGTTTAGTTGGGCACTTTAGTTGAAATCATTATAATTTACGCCTTTCTATGTATCTTTATACTAATCAAAGAGCCCAATGTATATCCATACTAATCGAAGAGCCCAACTAAACTATCGGCCGATAAAAAGCCAGCATATCTCTTATCTCAGTCTTAAATATCACCAAATCTCTCTACTTCTGTCTAATTTTCGACATCGAATCTTCACAACAAAAAATAATTTAATTATTGAAACGATCACGTTTTTAAGTACACAAGAACAAGTTTAGTTCCGCCACGTGAAGGCCTCTTATGTTCCGATCGCCCGGTTTGTTAAAATTATTCAATTGATAAACCCGAACGTTCCGAAACTTACGTTCGACTCATACATACGAGATACAAGTTTTCAGCACGATCCGAATTCAAAAGTTCGACTTTCAGACCCTCCATAGGTTCTAGAGACGCGCCAACTCGATCGGAAATTATGCGCTGTTTACGCGAATATCACTCGCGTTAATATATGTATAATATCGAGAAAATTTAACTCGATATATTATTCGAATGTAAGATGTTGCTTCTATGCGCAATATTACTTACGTACGAGCGAACTCGGGGTAGACTCTTTAATTAACCAGCGAACGGTTAAAACTTATTGTCTTTTGTTGCGGCGCATTAAACACGGCAGTTCGTTTAAAGTTTGCCAATTTAACTTGCTGTGTTTAAATATTGAGACGCACGACACTGGCACGAACTTTTCATATTCGAAGTATTCGAACTCGTCTCTTGAATCGTTCCTATTTCAACCCCGTGATAAAATTGATTCGACGCCATCGTTCCGATACATGACATGTCGATGAAGCTTGTTAATTCTAATATAAAAGATTTAACTAGATACGAATTCGTTCTCTCGTATTCACAAACTGTGAAATTTGTCGAAGAAAAAAAATCGATTGAAAAACACAAGTCTACATGCTTTACAGTCGTAAATCAGTCCCAATTTTATTTCACCGATAATGTAGCGTTTATTCGTTGGCTATAAAACAATAAAAATCCAGTAAACGGCTTCTGCGTATGTTACTTCGAAATCGAAAACTTAGAGCAATATAAACTCAATAATAAAATACCCGATGGGAACATTAATATACGATTATGCGTATTCATTTGAAGAAAAAAATCAAACGTATTTCATCGATTATCAACTGATGTTTATATTCTGAAATTTACATAACACAACATCAAATTAAATCATGTAATATAATTTTAGATTTTATGCAGTACTAACATTGCTACTTGACTTTACTTTTACCAACTGTATACGATTGAAATCAAACTTGAATTTTCCCATCAAATCAAATCGTTTAACGGAAAGATCGCAGACAAATCTTCAAAGACATAAACTATACACAGGATTCGCGTTTTTTTTCCAATTTTTTCAATTCAAAATCTCAACACGAACATCCAGATATGCCACAATGCGATATTTTCACGCACACAAAACAACCCGATTCCGGTAGATTAAGCACAATCAAAGTAAATGAAACCCACACCGTTGTTGGCGCGTTAACCGCTCGAATACACGTCTCGCGTACGAGCATCATACCAGCGGCAACATTTGAACAGTATCGTTTTACTGACCAAGATACACTCGCATACCGATCCGAGGATCGTTTGTGAAAATTTTGAGAGAAAATCTGGTATTTTCGCGTATTTAAAGCGTTTTCGGCGAGTCGAGTTTCGCGCGGAAAATCGATAATGGCGCGTTTAACGCGCGAACGGTTACGTTCGTTCGGTTAATCGATGAAAGGTTATTACACTTTCGTTTGTGGATTTGGATGGTTTTATTGTATCATTTTCGTTTTGGTTTTTGTGTTTTCGTTAATGAATGTTGAATCGAAACGAGTATTAAAGTCTGCGCTGAATAGTAAAAATTAAACGTAACAAAACACGCATATTATACGGTACTCGTTCAACCCAAATTAATCCGTAAAAATATATGAATCGTTACAAAACGTACTGCTTTTCTCACATAATTTTTTATTTGAGTATTGTTTGAGTTTTATAATTATATTATAATATACAACGGAGGTTTTACTAACTTTTTCGCTGGAGAATATTCCATTTTTTTTTTTTTTTGGTAGAGAAATAACCTATTTTTTTAACGATGGAAATGAAGACGTTGATTTTTTTTCAATCTGCATAACGTCATAATTAGACTGCTTCAGAAACGATTCGTACGATACTCGATACGTATATTTATTTTCATAATTTTAATTTCAAATGCGAAACGTTAATTGGGCATCATAAAGATTCATAATATTTTACGTCCGTGTGTATACATGAAATCAGTGAAGTTCTCATATAAATCAGTGACAATGTGTCGTAATTACACTGCGATTTCGAGAATATTGTGTCAAAACAGTAAGAATATAGCGTAATCATTTTGTGTTTTCGTAAAAAAGAAAAACATAATTACTTTCAATTAAATGTATACAGCAATCTCACAGTCGTAAAAATTATTATATCAAATATCATTTACATTTTTTTGTTCAATGACTTATTGAGGCAATTGATATAATTTTGTATCAAACTGTCAATTTTGAAATCCTATACAATGATTGCACAAAGATATATTACTTGGAAAAAAATGTACGATTGTTACAGATATTTTTTTCGAATAATTAATATTATTGAAAATTGATTTCCCAACGTTTTTCACTTGTATCGCATTCACGTATTCTTTTATATTTCTTTGAATCGCTTGAATTAAACACGGCTTGGAATACAGACACGCGTGATGGATCGATCCATTAAACGTGTACCAATATGAATATTTTATTCGCGCACAAACTCGGCCTCAATACGATTTTATGCATTTCTCCATAATGAAAATCGTACATTAATCCACATAAATAATACGAAAGCATTCCCGCATCGAATTATCGCCGATCGCATCCAGAAAATACCATCGAATTGATATTTATTAGCAAAGCAAAATTTCTGAATAGATTTCTTTAACCTTTCGCAAAAATAAAATATCATGCAAAACCGAAAAGATGCATATCTAATATCAGAGTGATGAGTTAAAATTTCATCGACGACTCAACGCGATCATATCTCGAGCGCTGAAAGACTCATTATTACTCATCGCATGCGAAAATATCAAAAACGAAAAATCGGTCGAAAATATAAGCATGAACACTTCTTAAGTGAAAATTTGTGACTTTTTCACACAGACTGAACTTCTTCAAATCCAACCATGGAATTCCACACAACCACACGGTCACGATCGTTCATTTTTCTCTCGCATGCATTGTGTCTCTAGTACGACCGAAATATTCGAAAGTACGCATCTCGTCAAAGAGATATCATCTCGTGAAACGTGATATTTATCAAAACATCTCTTGGCGAGGCCCAGAGGTCCTCCGAGGAGCCGCAACTACCGAAAAGTCAAGTGTTTATTTATATTTCGAGCGTAGTTTTATATGCGTTTCGGAGCGAGGGAAAATGGGGTGGTTGGTGGGCGATTTACGGCATTCGGTAAGCCGATATCGAAACCCGTAAACAGCTTATAAAACGTAGGGCGACCATGAGATTTGTGCCTTGTCCCATTCGAGCGATTCTCGGAAGGACGAAGAAGAACGAAATTATATTAAAAAGCGAGCCGCGGGCGTTTTTCAACAAATTTTATTGCGCTCCGGCGCTTGACAAATGACTTTATTACGGCGGGACGCTTTTTCTTTGTGTTTGAATTTTCAGGAAATTTTCTTGGAAAATTTATTTTTTTAAATGTATAATAATCCGTCGTTCAAACGACGCTATCGGATATTATAAAAAAAAGACTATGAGAATTACCAGGTGTCCTTATACAGTGTTAAATGAATTATAGATAGTAATATACAATTTGAATAAATGAGAACTACAATTAATAATTTTATACGACGTTGCTAGAAATTCTTATATTTTGCACCGATTACGAATATTGTATAGTAGTTTCCATTCTCGTTCTCGAAATAAACCCCGTTGCGTGTGTAGCTCGTGCATAATATTTGCTACGCAATGCTACGTCTGTACTACAGACTCCATAAAACACCAAATTAGAGACTCGATAAAGTATTAAATGTTAAATTCGAATTATAAAATGTAATGATGCAGTCATCTTATCAGACATGTATACAAAAATCTGGAAAAAGGATCAGCTATTGAGGAGTCTTTCGATCACGAACATGTATACATTCATTATTAATTATTTAAATAAGAAAAATCTGTAAAATATATTGAAAATTGCATATAAATTCAATTTAATTTTAATTGAAAATTTGATTTAACAAATCATCCCTTTAAAGTCGCGGCTCCTCAAAGAGAGCACACGCTCGTCGTTTTCGACACGGGCGTCCGCGAAACGCTAGCACGTCCGTGAAAAACACACAACGGTAATCACGTCTGTATATATATACATATATATAAATACAAAATATAATCCACATTATATAAAGAGCGACACACGATCAAAAATCGAGATAAAACGAACGCGCCGTCCCTGAAAACGGTCGCTCTCTCAATTCCGAAACGTCAACCGGTGTAACAAATTAATAGTCGTACTCAGTAACATTAATAAGAGAGAACCCGCGTCTTCTGTTTCATTTCTTATACACACATATATATATATATATACACAAAACACTTATTTATTTTTCGGATTTTTTATTGTGCGTCTCTTTTTATTTGATTTTTTTTTTAAATTTGTGTATATATATTTTTTTGAATGGTCGTCGTCCCGTCTTTTTGTCGAGCGTTTCTACTGGTAGTACTCCGGTTCGTGATCGTGAGATTCCTTATGGTCACATAGTGTCCGTGAGCCAAAACCAGATTCCGAAGTGAGCCTTCTCGTCTTCTCGTGTCGGTTCGCATTTGAAAATTATTAATGCTCGCCGACAATAAAACATATAATTAACTAGAATCCTTTTTTGCGCGGCCGCCTCTTACATACTTAATACGGCATTCGTGCGCTTTTTAATTCGCCTTTTTTATCCGTTTCGTTTTAGATTTTGGTCGATTCTGAGTAATTTGGTAGCGTTCGACGTCAATGCGCCTTCGATCCGACGGCAATATCTTATGTTTATCTAATTAACGTCGATAGATACGATACAAATTCTGGCCAATTAACAAGCGACGTAAATCTCGCCCGTACACGGTTTTATATGCGACCTTTTCTGACTAAGCAACTTTTTGCTTCGTGAATGAAAAAAAAAAGGCGCCTCTAACACTATTCGATTTTCCTAGTGCACACGTGTGAATTTTTCTAAAATTTCAATATAAACAGCTGTTCAATCGATTGACATAAATTTTACATTCAAGAGTAATTCTAATTCATTAATTCATAAAGTTTATTTATTATTATATCCGATTCAATAATAATTAATTGTAAATTCATTAATATACAAATCGCATCTCAACCGTTCATTATGTCAAATTGAACATTCATATTGAATAATTTAATTAATTCCAGTCATTATGATTCAAACTAAATCAGCATACGGAAAAATTTCAATAAACGTAATAATTTCTTCAATTTTGACTTTACATGACTTCAGCAGTTCTAAGGAACGAAGTTGGTTCGCCATAACCTTGCTCAGTTGTGTGATTAAGTGTTTTAGACACGGAACGAGAGGAGGAAAAATCGGTTCGCGTGAGTGTGTTCACACACGTGAAAATTAAACGACCGAAATCATATAATAATGGAAAATAAAAAGAATGAAAACGAGTGCCTTAGCTGCGAAAATTGCATATAAAAGCGTGTACGCATGCGCGGCTCGGAAAAGCGTTTTTGGTCTCGAAGGAAAATTGCTAAATTATTACTGTGTATTGAAAAAATTTGAATTCGCTGTTGCTATAAAAAAACAAATGAAATTGAGGATATTTTAAAATAAACAAGTATTTATTTTGAATTTAATATGAAAATAAATAAATAATAATTTTGAACAAAGTTGAGATTCAAATTTTATAAAAAATTGAAATAAATATTCATTGTTGTTTTAATTTTCTCCTAATAAATAATTAATTACAAGAATTCAAACTGCAACCCTATTTTGAATATCTCACCAGTATGAAATAGAATACCGATGATTCTTCGTTCATATTTCAAGATACAATGTCTCAATTTAGTAAATCTCATGTTACTCGCTCGATGCATGATCACCATATCCGAATTCAAATAAAATAATAATTCCATTCCGTCGTTTATAACAGTAAACGCATATTATAGTTAACTAAAATGTGGTTAAACAGTCGATGAGGCGAGAAAAATTGTTAAATGTGAAAAAACTCCAATCTACTGAACCATATCGTTACTATTGATCAAACTAATTATAATCTTAATATTACATAGTTATAGCTCAACAAATGAAAAACAATACCTTAAGTATTAGGTTATACCTTAGGTTAGCCTAACTTAAACGAAACATATCCTAAGTCAGATTATACCAATTTAATCCAATACTGAGATTGCACAAATCCGCATCAAAAAACTGGCAACGGGATTTTTTTTAAAAACAACCCCCGAAAAAACAATTCGACTACAACCCCAATTATTTTCGATATAAGCTCGAATAATTTGCGAGAATATTTATTAATCTGATTATAAATATTGATTAACGGAGAGAAAGGATAAGGCTGCAACCGGAGGGCAAATTTTCTAAATTTTACAAATTTTATCCCGAGAACATATAACGACTGAAAAGTCCAAAAAGTACAAGTGACATTTTTGCCGAAATTGAGTTAAGTACATGAATCACTTTTATGTACGCTCATATATTTGGTGACAAAAGGATATAAGCGAATTTGAATCGTGTGCCTCAATACATCATCAAATCACTCAACCTCCTCCTATTACATGTTTACCTTTGAGCGCGCTTTTCTCGAAATTACCTCGGAGTCACTTGTACCCTTGGCCTTTTCAGTCATCATATTAATAAATAAATATCAATACAATATGGGTACCAGTGGTGTAGTGGTAAATTTTGAGGTGGGGGAGCGCTTAATTTTCACCACCCGATTGGGTATCGAATTGGGCTCGATTTTTGCGTAAACGCACATGGTTCTCCGAAAAACAACATGCAATAAATTTTGTCAACCGGAAATGAGAGAATGAAGAGATGGCTATTCAAAAGACGTTGTTACAAAATTCGTTATGTGTAGCAAATGTTAAGGATTTTATGTGCTTTCATTGCCTTTATCTAGATTTTTAGAATTCAATATGTTTGAAACAATGATGTTATTTTGATATTTGAAATTTTCAAGGTGGAGCGCGCTCCCCCGCCAGAATAAGGTAAGGGAGCGCGCTCCCGTGCGCTCCCCCTCGACTACAACACTGATGGGTACCGTAGTAAAAATTGAAAAAAAATCGTCAGACTCACCATGAGCAGGAACGGACGGGTAGGCCGCGTGCACATTGTGGTAATATCTGGTGGCCCTCGAGTGGTGTCCTCCGCCCTCGAGGGCAGGGTGGAAGAACTCGCCGGGGGCGGAGCCCAACTCGGCGGCGTCTGCGCCCCCCAAACGGGGGTTCTCGTACCACCGGGGCTGCTGCACCGACTCCGCCGACATCTCCATCATCGTGATCACCAATGTGTGATTTTTACACTAAATTATATTATTTTAGATCGTCTTTTCAAATTATATCGATATAAAATATTTTTCAGGATCACGAACACATTTGTGATTTTAGTTGTTGTTTATATGTGAGATCACTCTTTATAAAAATATATATTTATAGAAATTTGCACTAGTAAAATATATTTTTTTTTTATTTATTATTTCGGACTAGATTTTTTTTATCGCGTACACTTTAGTCGATCAGTCTTTATTTTAATTTAATACACTGATTATTTATTAAGATTTAATTTATTATTTGTTGGAGTCTTCGTTATTGCAAGCATTTTCGGTGGTTCGGCGGTCGGTTGGGGTTGTCGCATGTTTCGTATTATCTAAAAAAATAAATATGAATAATATTTAAATTAAATACGAATTAATAATATATTATACGTATGTAAAAGGCTGTGTCGGTCTAAAAAAATAATAATCGATTTTTTTATCTCAATAACAACCCATAGTTGAGTCGTGAACAACCAGCTATTACAATTAACGCCAAGATTATTACGTGCGTGCTTTTTTCGGCCTCGTTTAAGAGATCGCGAATTTATTTTAATTAATTGTTGAATTTATTTTGACGAATTCTCAATTAGATTCGATAAATCTATTTAATTTTTTTCCGAGAAGTAAAAAATGTTTTATTATTTCATTACAAAATTATATGGACGTTCATTTGAAACGTGAATCGTAATGGATATAAAAAAATCGATTTGAATTAAATAATCATCGCGATTGTCATCTACCAGATGTATTTATAATTACGAATCGGATTCGGGCTATTACAGTTATCAATGTACAATTCATACAATGTCCTATTTGTTAGATACGAAATAAAGAATTTATTTATGCCCGTGGAAGAAACGCTACGATTTTTTACATCACCCCTCAAAAAAAAACTTTTGCTCAAATATTTGATCTCGTAACACGATATTCGGTAAGCATTTATTTGCACGAAATATATTATAGGAGTGAAGTTTGTTACCTTATCACGGTCGTTACAAATAAAATCACAACCAATTTCGACGGTATCTCGTCAAGAAATGATTCGATAAACAGAAATCGAACAGAAAATCGACTATTTCCTTATCACAAATCAATTATCGTCGTTTTCGCTTCTCGCACTGAAAATCCGGTGATTTTTTTACATTATCATTTTACATGTATAGGCGCCCTGAATTATCCGACACCGATATTGTTCGCTTTGTACATACAATACGTACGCGTTTTAATTGGCTTTTATTACGACATTCACGATATAGAGACGAATGGAGAAAAAAAAAACGTTAAACCCGTAAACTCCTAGTCGTGATTGATAGAGCAATTAATTTAATTTCTTCCATATTTTATGTACAATTAAATATGGCATACAAGTGAAGCTCGTTATGAGCGAGGGAATCCGTGTGATTCGTTAATTTTACAATTCAAGACAGGCTAATGAAAACCGCACAATAAAAACCAAACTATCACAACACGTGTATGAATCGTAATTGCGCTTTGATTGCCTAAATCCGGAAAAATGAATTCATAGATACATTTCATAGATTCTAATGACAATACATTGTCCGTACTTAGGCGAGTTCTACGAATCTCGGATACTAATTTGGAGCACAGGTACAATCTTCTTGATCAATCGACGATCACAAACAAGTCGACCTTATCGGAATCTTATCGATCAGCATTATTTGGCATAGGCAAACAAGAGTCGAAGAACGGGCCATATGAATGCGTTATCGCGAGCCTCATACAAAAATCACATATAGGAGTCGTCACGTAATCCACGATCGTAGCACATGTAATTTTAATCGGAACAAATCACTTACGTCCGAAGAAACGCTGCAAAAGCTGGTGATCGATAAAAGTTAGCGCTAACAGTTAATATGTAATTTATATACGGGCGTCAAACTCGCTTTCGTGTATGAAAAAATCGCAAGATTAATTACGAGCGGTTTGATTGAAAAGAGTAATTACGCACCGACGTCGTAGATCATCGAAAATCAACGCTTTACCGCGACCGGTTAGAAAATCGACTAATCGGATAACGATTTGCATTTATTTTTATAGTTTTTTGCTGAGAAATATGTTTTCATATCGTAATTATATTGATCGTTGATTGATGAAAATTTCATACAAATTTTTACCATGTGCAGTTTCATAAAACATGATAATTATTCTTGTATAAAAATCAATCATTTTTATTCTAGGTCTAAAAACTCAAATCAAAATACATAAAGCAAGACCCACTCGAGATAACTGAATTGGGCTTTATCTATGTTTTGAGAATATCAAATCTTAATTGATTTATAGTTATCGAAATCCATTACAAGACAATCAGAGTTACACGTAAATGTTTTGATTTGATTGAACAACTATATTGCCATTACCAGTGCATTTATTCAATATTAAAAACAATTAAATTAATCGACGAATATTTGCAACCGTAGGTATTCAAAAAAAAAGTCACCTAAAGGATGTAATTTAATGATTTTTATTTTATCTTAAGCATAAATCACTGACCTTGTCTTTCTAAAACAGACCGGTGTGAAATTAATTGAATAACACAAATCATACATCTGTTTAATATGATCGGTATCGATTATTACCCAATAGAGTATGCGTTAATTATTTTTATGAAAATGTAACATATGCATGTTCACCGAATTGTTTCCAGTAAAAAATACTTAAGAAAATTCACAGTTAAAATATTATTGATCGATCTATTATTCCAGAGACGATTTGAAAATCTCAGCAACGGAAAACAATCGCTCAAAATTGTCATCTATGACGATAATCAATATTCGAATCTTATCGATAACAATATACGGACTTTCGCTATACGAACACGTACCAGAACCGTGATGTGAAGATATAATCTATCATTATCTTTCCGAATATAAAGTCAAATCAACAAAAATATAGAATTTTCGTTAAAATATTCATAAACTAAGCCAATACATGAAATATTTTTTCAACATATTTTAAATCAACGGAATATGTTACAATTTATTCTGTGATTAATGTAGTGCTTCATATGTACATATTCATAAATATTTATATTATAAAAATGCTCTAATTTAATTTATATTTAATGAAAAAAATAAAATCATATTTCGTACTAAAAAAAACATGCTGTTATAAACCGGAACAGCGCTTTAAAGCCATTATACAGTGAAACAGACGATTGTAATTTATCAAAGAATTATCTCAAAAGATTTTCGTATGATTTTTCTTAATTTTCCAGATTCATCTTAAAATATCAACGCGTAAACGTCTATTAAGATTAGAGATCAACGGAGAAATAGATTTGGAAACGATTCAAAGATCTCCACAAGATATACGATTATACGACTTGTAAACGTCCGAATTAATTATTCGAAACAAACAAAGCACATTTGTAATTTTTTCATACGAATCGCAAGGATTCCCATTATTTTTTTCAATCTTATCTGTTCAACAATTAACATTGAGAAACCGAATTGGTCATTAGGGACGACGGTAGTTAACACAATTTTCATCGATCCCTGGTTATCAATTCGAGTGTGTCCTATCGCATTTGGGTGTCAATCATACACATACGTTTTTTTCTGAAAACACTTGTGTATGAAACAATCGTAATTTTTTTTTGTTTGCATTGTCTATCGCAACGGCAACGGTGAGATTTTTCGACAGATAATCCGACTTTTCGACAAGTATTTTTTAATGAGTTGATTTTCGACGTTCCTTATCTGTAACGAGCATATCGCCTCAGAATATACGTATTACGACACCTTTATAAATAATATCATCGAGTGTCTTGATTTTTTCGAAATCAGTCTAATTGTATATTTCGTGGACAGTGAAGAAGCTCATCAAGATGATTTTGTGTTTTCATATTAACCACATCATGATTTTTATGCACACGCTCGAATATCACAATTTAATTAGTTAAAATTTTCCGCACATATGAATGTTTTCATTTTTGGGAATATTATATTGAAGTCTCTCAACTTTAAATTAATTTTAATAGCGAAAGTTATTTAATCGATCATTAGTAAAAAATCGTTAAAAGATATTCATGGGCATGAAAGTAAAAAATACTTGTAAATATCAACTACTGGAAGTATTCGATTAATGCGCGAAGAAATTATGTTAAACTAAATTATTTCAAATAAATAAGTATCTTATATTATAGATACTGAAGAAATTACACACTGGGTACGAAAAAATTAAAAAAAGGAAATTGAAAAAAAAACGTTTTTTTTATATTTATGACAAAAAATTTAAGTAGGCATCATAAATTATTTCATGTGATATTTTTTAAATTTTATTCAAAAGAAAAAAATAATTTTACACATTTTGATATTTCATTTGAATCAATTGAACAATATGAAAAAATCAAAATTTAAACATTTAAGCCTCTAAACCTAAGTTTCATAAATGATTTTACATAATACTCGTATTTTATAATACAATAGTTTGAATAAAAACGTTCGCTACATTCATTTAACAATAAATTTTCATAAATAAGTCCTCAATGCTAAATTATCATTCTCGACAAAATCGTCTGACTAATAAAGAAATTAATCGAACATAAATCAAATTGATACATCGAGAAGCGCACGCTCTCACACATTTCAAACGACAAATAGCCTGAAATCTCATACACAAACACACATCTTATTTTTTATGTCACAAAACACAGGCATAAATATAAAAACTCCACAGAATAAATCACGAGACTCGAACGAACAACGTGAGACCAAAACCCACCACCGGATTGAGCCAAACTAGTTTCGACGGGCCGACGGCTGTCGAGAAACGAGGAAAATTTTCACAGGTAACCAACATACAGACTGATTGATAATGAAAAAGTCAAATTTTTGAAAAAAAATTCGAAAAATCGGCGTCGAAAATGGGTCTAGTTTTCGTCCGGGAGTCGAGTATCGATCCGATGGAAGGCGACATTGCGTGTCTTCGAGCCTAAAACTTATCGATTTCGTATCGAAATGTTAATATATTTCTATAAATGAAACTATGTTCGAATATGCATATTGTACGTGTAAAATATTCAACACGTGATGCGTCAATTTTTCATTAAATAATTGCGCAAATTTTCAATACGAGTAGCTCTCGTATTAATGTATTTTTATTTGTGCACGTTACTTTTATGTAAAGTTTCAATGTAATAAATGTCTTTTTCCAGAATGATGCCTATTTGCGGACACGATTTATTTGTCGTTATCTAAGCGTGTAATGGTGGAAATAAATTTGATTAAAGACAATAAAATGTATCGGAACAGACTTAAATGGGTAAAATTTATTCGATAACTCATTCGAGTTTCTTTCATGCTATTTTATCATTAATCAATACAAATTAATTTATATATTTGTATAAAAAAATAATATCTATATCTAACGTGTCATCATGATATTCATAATAATAATTACAAATTATATCTACAAATTATGCTTTAATCTGTAAATGCATTTAAAATTAAATTTACATCGTTTAAAATTTATATAAAAGATACTTTTCTTATGACACTTTATTAAAATTAGATACAAATCACATATTCCAATCGATTCAAATTGTGCAAATGTCTTATTTTAAACTAAAATACAAAATAAATACACAATTCGTTCAAAACGAACGTATCGCGTATTTCTTTTGTTATCGACCATGAATCATTTTCAAGCTACCTACTAAAAAACACATGAATAACGCGACCGACCGAAAATACTCTTCCATTAACAATAAAAAAAACATCACCACTTTTATAGACTCACCTCGAATAACGCAGTCACAACAACAACGGTCAACTTCGAAACAAAAAGAACAAACAAGAAAACTACCCCCGTTCGCACCTAACGGCCATGGCTGCGATTCGCGAGCGACACCGAAACTCGCACCGAACGCATAATTGCGACAGCACATATAAATATCCTTCGATTCGTATTCGCGAAATCGAATAGAACGCACTGAATCGTGATATACGTATATATTTATATTCAAAAAGCGTAAATTGTTCGTTTGTGAGAAACGGTTTGAGAACGATGCGACGCGGCCGGTGAAGGGGACGCGTCGCGCGCGAACGGCGACCGAACACTGAACGCTAAGCGCGGAGTGCAGCGGCGCGGGCGACTCGAAGCCCCGCCCACTAGAGCTCCGATTGGTCGGAGTTTGCTAGGCCACGCCCACTTCAAGCCAATCGAGTTGCGAGGTTCGTCCGCGGGGCGGCGCGGGACGGACGTCTCGCTCTCGGCGATATGGAGACGGACCGCGGGATGCCGATGGAAAAAGGGCGCGAATGCGATTCGAATTTGAATTTTTAAGAATGGGTTGTTTTTGTTTGTATAGTTTTGGAGGAGATTTGTTTCGGATTTGCTCAATTGTAGGAATCGTGTTGTAGAGCGATGTGTAGATTCGAAGCGAAACTTCTCTAAATGATATTTCATTAAGGGTACAAGTGATCTTTTTTTATCGATATTATGTTAAGTATAGAAAATGTTACAGAACCATTTTCTGTACTTAACTCAATATCTATAAAAAAGGTCATTTGTGCCCTTTGTGAAATTCAGTCGTCATATATGTTCAAAAATATTCCCAGATTCCTATTTGTTTATTTTGTTAAGAGTTGTTTTTTTACATAATGTGTAATTTGTAGGTATTGGTATTCGATTATTTCTAGGAACTAGTCGATTGTTTATTTAATTTGTGCAATTTATATTGTAGTTTGTGTCATTTTGATTTTGTAATTTATATTGGTTTTTCATATTTGTTTCTATGCGAATGTGAATAAATCGATTTTTTATAAATGTTGTTTTATTAAAATAGTATTGTCACAATAATTTGTGATTTTAAGAATTCGATTAAATATTAAAAAAAAACTTAATATTTAAAAACATTCTTTTATAAAACATTTATCAGTTATTAGTCTCCATTACTTCAACAAAAATCGATCAACGATAACAATGATTATTTAGGTATTTGTGAGTTTGTATGTATTGCAAATATATGTAGATATATTTCATGAGTCTACTTAATTAATTCACATATTTTATGATAACAATAACGATAATTTATTTATAGAAAAAATATTGACATAAAATACGATAATTATGAAAGACATTTTTTTTTAATTGATGCACCTGGTCGTTTCCGTAGGCAGCTCTATAAACAACAGGATTGAAATATACGCATATTTTAATGAACAACTAGTTTATTGAATAGATTAAAAAATAAATAATTTGCAAACTATTTTAAAACATTCTTATTTTCATAAATAATTATGTACTAGGCATCATAAATTTCATCAAAAGGAAAATTTAATCTTGAACGCATTCAAAAAACTCCATAATATTCATACATGCTTCATTACTTCGACGAATATGAAACCCAAATTTTCAATGACTAATTCAAATTTCCAAACATTAATCGAATCAAACCCTTCGTACAATTCAACTGCGTCATTTCAAATCTCTATCAGAGTTCGTTGACCAAAAGCTCATCTATCTATGGGGCGCCAGATTGATTATCAACACCATTATCCACAGCACCCTTCCCATTATGTTATATTGCGTTTTGTGCGTACGCCGTTCATTGTTCGAAGGCTCTTTTAAGGAACCGCAAAGCGATTCGCAAAATCGGTGTTAGGTGCGATGGACAAGAGACACGTGTCACACATAGACGACAGCTCCATTGTCATCAAGTTTCGACATTCTCAAAGTGTGATGTCGTATGTCAAAGTTTGATCGTACGTCATTAAATTGTCGTCTTGAGTTTGACGAATCTGTCTTTGGATGCTCTGGATTGTTCTATTTTTTCAGCTGTGTTAATTTTTTCAAAGATTTATTAGAGTTATGTCATTAAATTGTTGCCCTGAATTCAAAAAATCTACCTTAGTATGTTATATTAAACTGAGTCAATATATTGATAACATAATTTCATGCCACTGAATTATCGTTTCAAGTTGATGAATCTAAGTTAAGGTAATGTATTGTTCTTTATTTTCAACAATTATATATTTATTATGTCGTATGTTTTAAGTTATGAAAGAGTATGCAAAATTTTAGAAAGGTTAAAGTTGGTTAAAACAATAATAAATAACGACTCGTTAAAATTATCTCGACAGATGATTTATCAATGAAAATCTCACTTTCAAATCAATTTAGAACACAATATTTCAATCCAACTTTCGTGTTATGTAAAATATCATTAAAAACTAATAATAGTTTGTATATTTTTCTTATGTGAACTGTTTGAGGATCGCTTTCGAAAATGCGTTAAATCGTTTCAGACAAACGTTTAACGTATTGTCTAAGAATACTTAAAAAACCATTAGCATATTTCTACCGAAATCTACTCGTTTGCAGGATGTTCTCGAGAAAAAATGTTAGCGCGTTACATGAAAATATGAAGAAGAGGAAAAAAACATACACCAACAGCATTTTCTTTCACGAAAAAATACTTTGAGAACCATTAAGTGTCTCCTTGTAAAACGTATGCGAACGTCCTTGTATACGAAAACGCTTATCATCTTTCCTTTTTTTGGTGGGCGTATTGAAATTCCAAAAAAAAAAAACACCTCCAACGTCGGTATGCGATATCGAAAGATCGGAAAATGAACATCGTAAAATACACAAAGTGGTCAAATCGCGTCGTTTTAATATCCAACAATTATTTCGCCATAAAAATATAATGCTTGATTTATTGAATCATCAGTTCGATTGGCGACAATGATTTTCCGATAACTGCTTCGATTGGGAATACGTTTTCAGTCCTTTGGAGAATTTCAAAGGTATGCCGTTTTAATAAGCTGTCGTCGAACATCAGATAGGTAGAACCTTTTATGACTGTTTGATAATTTTGAATTGTCTATTAAAAAAGGAAACTTTATTCTGGGAACCTTAATTTCGAAAGCAATATGTACTCACGACTCAATAGTTTTCAAATGTTTAATATGAAATTCGAAAAATATTAATCGATAACGTCTATTTATCATTTAAAGATATTTTATAACAATTTTTATATAAAACATCTGCACAATATACATTTATTTTTCTCATTAGTACTTACAGATGAAAACATCTATCGAAATCATTTTCAATGAGAAATTTCGCAGACTACAAACTAAGAACCTCTGATTCTCACTTCTAATGAAAATACTCGGCGCTTAGCCTGTTAAAGAGAAATTTATATTACATCGACGTAATCTTGGTATTTTGTATACAAAATATTTATACAAAATCAACCATCGACATTCCGATATTTTCGTGGGCGTCCCCCCTTTGAGATCTAACGCGGCATGCGAGAATTTCCCTTATGGCGAAGTATTTATTTTTTATATTTATTATTATTTTTATATATTTCGGCATAAATTACCCGGGAAAATCGCGTCATAACAGTATCGCAGTGCTCCTTGCACTGACAACGGGGCGTCGCAAAAATCGTTAAAGGGGCGTCGCCCGGCGCCATCATGGAAAAAATGTGCACACGAGGAAGTGCATTTGCACGTGCATCGAGTGTCAAATCCCATTATGTCGCTCTGTTGTGTGCATATGTTACAAATTCGTCGGATGGAGACAATTTCCAAGGATTTTCATTGCTAGACTTTCGCAGTCTAGGAAAATATTCGTCTGAGTTTGTGAAAAGTGCATTTTCAGTACTAGACTTTCGCAGTCTAGGAAAATGTTCGTCTGAGTTTGTGAAGAGTACATTTTCAGACTAATTCGAACGGATGTTATTTGGCGACTGAAAAGGCTAAGGAGTACAAGTGATTTAGATAAAAGCGCGTTCGAAGTTAAGAATGTACCTACATATGTTAGGAGGAAGTCGAGTGATTTGATGATATATTGAGGCATACGGTCTGAATTCGTTTATATCCTTTTGCCACCAAATAAGAAGCGATACCTGTGCATAACTCGATTTCGGCGAAAATGTCACTTGTACCCCTTGGCCTTTTCGGTCGTCATTTGTGAAGTTGCTATGATTGCTTGCAATTGTAATTTGTTTGAAAGCTTCGAGTTTGCCAATCACGCAAATCATGATATGTTTTCCGACTAAATAGGTGGAAATGATTAGTTTTTCCGGAATTTTTGTATCGTTTTTTTGATCTAGATAAAGTATTCAATCAAACTGTTTTGATTTAATTGATTTTTTTTATCAATTTTTATCATATCATTAGTCTCGTGAAAGTATTTTTTATATCACAAATCATATGACAATCGAAAAGGCCAAGGGGTTTGAGTGACATTTTTGCCGGAATCGAGTAATGCACGTGAATCGCTTCTATGCACGCTTTTATATTTGGTGGCAAAAAGATATAAACGAATTTGGAACGTGTGCCTCAATATATCATCAAATCACTCAACGTCCTCCTAATACATGTAAGTACGCGGTCAACTTTGAACGCGCTTTTCTATAAATCACAGCAAAGTCACTTGTACCCCTTGGCCTTTTCAGTCGTCATACTAATTTGAAATAAATTTACATAATTTGACAAAATATAAGGATATCAATTTTTCAAAAATAATTAAATTTTATGTCCAATAGCTCAATAGTGCGAAACGACAATTGCGCAAACATCAAATTCAACTCGTCGAACTACAACCGTACACACGTCTCGCGATACCATCGATAATTACAAAACCATCTAATGCACCGAGCATAGTATCGCTTCCAAACGATCTAACCCAACCACCCACTCAACCACCCACCCTTAAAATCCACCCCCGTCCATCGGCACTTGATCCCATACGCCACGTAGCACGACAAAATCCAAAAAAGCACCCGATAAACAAGCGCAGACGAAACAATGAGCGAATTTCGTCGCTCTCGCCGAAATAAAAACGATAATTTAATATGATTGCGCGCACATAAATATGATCGGGGCGCGCACACAAATGGCCACTCGCGATAGCTGCGTCTCGCTCGCACTTATGGAAATAGCAGCGTGCGTCTCGCTCTCGCCGCGGAGGGGGGGGCGTTATCTGATTGGCGCGCGCTCGGCCGCCTCCGGAGGGCTTCGGGCGTTTCCGGAAGCGGGGGGTGGGAGAGGGAGGTGGGGGGGTGTCCTCCTCTCTCTCTCGCTCTCTCTCTCCCTCCGTTTCCTCCTCCCCGCGCCGGTGCATCTCGACGCTAATGAAAAATCTATATATCGTGCACATATGAGAGAGTGGAAAATCTTCGTTTTATATATGACGATTGAAATGGCTAAGGGGTACAAGTGACTTATTTGTCGAAATTGAGTTATGCACAGGAATCGATTCTATACACTCTCATTAATTTGGCGGCAAAAGGATATAAACGAATTCAGAACGTGTGCCGAGATATATCATCAAATCTCTCGACCTCCTTCTAACACATATGACAATCGATTAACCCAAAAGGTACAATTGACATTTTTGTCAAAATTGAGTTATGCACAGGAATCGCTTCTATTTTATTTGGTGGCGAAAGGATATAAACTGATTCAGAATGTGTGCCTTAATACATATATCATCAAATCAGTCGACCTCCTTCAAATACATGTAGGTACATGGTCAACTTTGAACGCGCTTTTCTCGAAATCACTGCAAAGTCATTTGTACCCTTTGGTCTTTTCAGTCGTCATGAGATAGTTTGAGTTTTTAGGTTGGGAAATGCGTCGATATAAAAATTTGGGAATTTGGATCGGTTCAGTTAATATTAGTGATTCTGGTTTCTCAAGAGCTTTCAGGAAGTTACAGTAGGTATACGAGTTCATGTAACATGTATAGGAAAATTTACGTTTTTATGTTGGTGGATATTTGAAATGTTTAAAAATCTCGTTCAACATACCTGAACGTATGAATATGTCTTCATAAAAGTTCTTTACAAATCGTATACATTTTCATGGAAACTTTCATGAAATGAAAATTACTAATGTTGATAAAAGTTTAGGTATAATTGAAAATTTCTGTATATGATGAAAAGTTATTGACTTTACGGATGTATAAAATTCTAAGCTTTCTATCTTTTTAAGCTATCAATAAGTAAGAGACTCGAGAAATCGAATAAAAAGCGAGTTTGAAAACAAAGTAAAATTTTTATTTTTTTCGAAATTCTAGTGATTTCAAGGCAGAAACTTCAAAGATTTGACATTAAATTTAAGTTTTTTTTTTAATATACATGAATATAAAGAGATTTTCGCTCAATTCCCCATCAAACTCTCTTACCAACCACCACCCACTTAAACCCAAATAAAACCAATCTCCTCACACAAACCAGCAAACAAAACCGGCCATTTTCCCAACAAAATCAAACTATTACAAAATCGCATCTCGAACACAAACTCGCACTTAACAACCCCCCATCCTCAGTATAGCTCCAAAAAGACGAGGGTGGACCAGAGCTCGCCTAGAAATAAGTCGGAGATTCCCGCGCAACAATCCTAGGCGAGAAGGCCGCCCACTTCTACATATTTGGCTTACGGACCGTTATTTATGTGACGTCGCATAAATCTCTCTCTGTGCCCGTGGGGGCGTCGGACTGGGGGCTCCGGGGGTCCTGGGGGCTCCTGGGGGCTCCTGGGGGTTCCGTGGGGGGCTGGGGGGCTTCCCCCGACGGCCTGACACTATCTGCAAGGCCGAATCTAGGCAGCGGGATATTTTCTTTATGCTCCAGACAGCGCAGCCAGCATGAATACGAGTTTTCGATTAAAATGCGATCAAAGTGGAATTCTGCGAGGGGGGTGTGTGGGTGAAAGAATAAGGACCCTCGAGATATGCCGGTGACAATTATATATTCTTCTGAGCTTGTCTTCGATATAGATTTGTGATATGTTTGAATTTTCAGTTTTGTATGATTCAAATGTATCTAAAGGGTGTGTTATAAAGGACCATTTCACTCAACAGATTTAATATATGTCTCAGTCGATAGATTTTTTAACCGTAGATTTAGAATTTTCATGGAAATCCATTCCATTTTCATACCGATATTCGTTCGCGGTGAACGAAACCTATGGATGCGAAATAATCTATATTATAAATACGCTAACGATGCTCGAAATTTTCAAGCATAGCCGTGAATCGAACCCACGCGTGCGGTTTATTAAGCGGCGTCGTTCGCTCCGTGCCACCGTCGTACTGGAGCAATGCGTAACTTTTTACATATGCATATATGGGATATTTCACACATAGATAACAATACGAAATTTGATTAATTCCGAACTATTTTGATACACATGCGCCTACTGCTAGTCTATATTATAAATACGCTAACGATGCTCGGAATTTTCAACCACAGCCGTGCCTCGAGAACCCGGGCATTCAATTTATTAGCCCAACGCTTTACCTCCGAGCTGACATCGTAATTACGAAACTGCATCGTTTAACATATTTAAGGCGTAAAATTTTTTTTTTATTTCACACGTAGATGGCAATACGAAATTCGATTAATTCCGAACTATTTTGATACACCTGCGTCTACTGCTAGTTTTCACTAAATGCATTGATTTCAATAATGAATGCAATCATAGAATCTAACTATATAATAGTGCTATTTAGTGTATTTTTGTGTGTGTCCATGTAATGCTTCAAAACTGTGTTGATATATTTAACGGGTCGATCGTTAGTCATTTTAAAACCATAACGAGTTAATTAATATCGGATTCAAATGTGTTTAAAAAAGATTCTATTCGTCATAGAAAGTTGGCATTTTTCATTGAATAATATTCAATTTATATAAACGTATATGATAGTTTCGTTATCATAATCGCATTGTGTTTAGTGAATGTTATTTTTATTATTTTATACCAAAAGAAGTTTGCTGAGATTGTATGTTTAGTATGTGTATGTGTGTTTGGCCGAAACGGAGATAGAAATGCGAATCTTACTGAAGCTTGAATTAACTAAATTTATTGCCGCCAAGGAACAAGTGGAAAAGTGACGTCGCTCGAGATTTATTTAGGAGAGAATTCGCAAAGAAAGCGTATAGTAAGACTCGCGAAAAATTTATCTGCAAACACGTGCGTAAGGAAAATTCTAGACAGAAATTCACAAAGATTTTCTTTCTCTCACAGCATAAATTCATTACTGCTTATTTTAACAAAAATCAATTCATACACATTCTAATTCACGATAAATTCATACGAGTGTATATTTTCATTATTGCACAACCTTAATGACCGCACAGCGTAACGAAATGAGTTAAAAAAAAAACGACGAAACCTTCGATGATTTATGCGACATAAATATAAAATAAAGCGTACGATTTTCCACATTCGTGCGAAAATTAAACGAGGGTAAAACATCCATTCTCAAATTTTCGCCGTTATTTTATTTTCATTAATGTTCACCTTCTGTGCGGAAGCGAAAAATTTTCGCGTAAAAATAAATAACCGAACTTTCTGCGGCGCGAGGGCGAGAAGCTTTTCTCCCATTGAATTCGCCCACTTTTTCATTATATGTATTTAATACAACATTATATAAACGCTTTGTCCTCGTATATATGTATAATATAATATATATTTTTTTCAGATTGAGCTCATTTTGGTCGTTGTGTCCCGTCCCCCTCGCGTTTCGCAAAGTTTCCTTTACTTTTTGATATATGGCCTCCGGGCCAACGTAACGTATTGCTCCCGAGGGAAGAGATACTCGCAGAAAAATTCCACGAAAAACCTCCTCTGAAAGAAATTTCAGGGCTTATTTTTGTTTCTGTTTTGGGGGTTTTGTTTCTCGAACGGACCGTTTTGTGTGTAAGTTTCGATTTATGATTGCGCGTGTATCTTTGTCGTGAGCGCAATGTCTTATCTGAGTAATGGCCACTGGACTAATTCGGAGATATGCATCGAGATAATTCCGTCATAGTGAAACTGCATCGAGATTTGGGACAATGCAGACATGTCGTACGATAGATAGTTGCATTATGCTTCAGTTCTAAAGCACTATATATTAATTATATTCCACGAATTGTGATATTCGATCCTTGGCATTCCGATTGCCTCCTGGAAAGCCGTCCTTCGCCATAGCTTTTATAATAATTATTTAATGTAAACGTAAATGTAGTTTCGCCTAGTTTTGCTAGTACCCAACTAGGCCAACCTAACAAGCTGACATAAATTTGGGATGCAGTTAAAAGGCGGGATGGTAATGTCATATTCGATGAAATGTAAATTCATAAACAATTTCACAATTGAATCGTCCTAACTAGAACTTAATGCAATTGATAAAAGTAAACATTCGAGAAAATACTGCAAATGTGAAATCAATTGAACTGAATCGTTCGCATGGAGCAAGCTCACATAATAGGTACATTATTGGCTTTTACAATGTTTGAGAAGCGCTGATAATCGATTCAATTCTGCGGTCGAGTAGACTGCACATACACACAAATGGCGAATATTATAGTTGCGTTTCGACGAGATCGGATCGACGTTATCTTAATTGGCTCAATTTGTATGCAGATGCAACGTGTTAATTAATACTCTTCGAACGAGTCCAAGTGCCGGTAAAGTTTCCGTTTTCCGACTGTTGTTTTTTTTCCCTTTGAAAATTATGAAAGTTCTATGTGAAAACGCGCGTGTTGTGCGCTAGTTTGTTTTATAACGTACATACAAAAGCTTTGAAAGCAAATATTCATTGGCTCTTTGTGCGAGAGCTTTTCGCCTCAAAGGCAACCAGCCCCACTAACTAGTCCTTTGTGATTCTGCAAAGTCTCCACAAAGCAAACAACGACTGTGTGTACACAGGCCAGAAGCTCTCAATAACGAAAAAGAGGTAAAAATATAATCGAACTCAGTCATAGATATATGATGTAATTAATCTTTGACCATGTATCAAAAATGAAATGTATTCTCATTAAATCGAAAATTTATAAAAATGTTTAATTTTAATTATTTAATAGGGCACAATTTTCTCGGATTACATTCTAGTCTTGTTATTTATTTTCCACCCTCTATGCTTATATATATTAAACGAGAGGTCCGCTCGGAGGCTAAGCGGTAGTTTTCCGCCGTATATGTCAGGGGTAGTAAAATTTTTACGTCCCTTATATTTTAAAGGCGCATAAAACCGCCGCTTTTTGTTTTTACTGCCGCATCGGGAGAAACGTAGGACCATAACGTTTTCGCCGAACAATCTCGATGGCTCACATCCCCTATTTTTCCCTTTTCACCCCCGTTACTGTTTTACAGAAGTCCTTCGTCCTCCTCAGCCCCGTGCCCCGAAATAAATAACTCTACAGACGGATAAAATGGACGATTTACTTTTCCTCCTCCTCATGCTCTTCCTCCTTTCCAATTTGGGTGTTATCCTTTTTTTTCTGTATTCGCTTTATTTCGATTCATTTTTCGCCTGGATGGTGGATTTCTGTCGTGCCCCTATCTGCGTCTCGTTTGTTATGCGCGATTTATTGCCTTCAGATGAAATTTCGTGCATTTTGATTGTGCGCTGAAAAAATAATACTTCTGTTTCGACAAAGACATATGTGACGTGTTTTATTACTATCGCTAGAAATATGTGCCGTATTGACTATCGATTTCATTGTGGAGCCAATATGTTTTCCTATTTATATCAAAAAATATATCTAAGTATAAATACAAATATAATATATTTCGTTTGAGTTAATTATATATGATGACTGAAAAGGCCAAGGGGTACAAGTGACCTTGCGGAGATTTCGAAAAAAGCGCGTTCAAAGTTGAAATTGTACCTACGATTTGATAATATGTATATCTCGGCACACGCTCCAAATACATTTATATCCTTTTGCCACCAAATAAATGAGCGTGTATAGAAGCAATTCCTGTGCATAGATCTATTTTGGCAAAAATGTCACTTGTGCCCCTTGGCCTTTTCGATCGTCATATAGATATTATATCTGATTACATATTTTCATTCAAAATCGTTTAAATTTTTTGAGATTTGAAAAAATAAAAACAAGTGACTGCAGGGAAAAAATATCTTTCGAAACACATTTTTCATTGGTGATATTCATTTATTTAATTTTTTCAAACTTTCACTTAATTTGATTCTATTTAATTACTTAATAATTTTTCTGCTTTTTAAATACAGATTTATTTAAAGTATCTATTTCTAATGATATCAAGTTCATTTTTTTTTCATACAAGCTTCAAGTGAAAACTCTATACAATGATATATTTAAATGCACTATCAAATCGTTTTCTAATCACAATTTGATCATATATAATATAACCTTAAAAAGATTTATAATAAAAAAAAATTAAGACTTTCGAAAACCATTTTTAAAATCACTACAGCGAATTTTCTAATAGAGAGCTCCAACAATCACCCAATTTTCCTTGCATAAACTGCAAATTTTCAACAATCACATATTTTTTTCGATTGCACACAAACTATTATTCAATCCTAACTATAAAAATCTTAAATTAAACACAAAAATTACTTTTAAAAAAATACAAAGAAAGCAAGCATCCCACGTAGTGTGCGTCTGCGTCCACGTCGACCGTTTGATCCCATTTATACGTTGCTCAAAAGAGCCCGACCCCTTAACCTTCCTCGTGCGCCGAACATTTGCATGACATTTCAATTTGAAAATAGGTGACATCTCGAAACCAAAACGGCGCGTTCTCAAAAGGATTTGATTTTTCGGCGAGATAGGGCCCCAGCGCCCGTATGCTGGCGGGCGCTACGCCCTCGCATAATATAAACGCTTTCCTATATACATATATGAAAATATAAGAGAAGAATGTGTGTGTGTGTTCTCTTGTACTTCTTTCATCCTTTTCAACCCCTTCTCGCGCCCCCATTATGTATTTTCGAATGTGTGTTTACAAAAGAGCGTCACTCGTTCGTAGTGCGGCGCAGTGTAGTGCGATAACGTGTCTATCAGGGCTGCGTAGCTCGGGGATGATTTACAAGATTTTTAAAAGATCTAGTTTTGAATATGTGGAAAATGTGCATTCGGATTTGTTTTCAGTTGATATGCGCTTTTTTAAATTTTTAAAATCGTATTTGTATGTTTTAGGATGTGAGAAATATTGTTTGTTTAATTCCATATTGTAGTTTTTGCGGTATTGATAGTCTTTTTAATCATTTTGTCAAGTGATCTGAATTTGTAATTTCAAATTTGGCACTCATAGTTTTGTCTAGAACTAATGGTACCTAACTAGGCTAGCCTGATTAGTTAATTTAGAGTGCAATGTATCTATCTATAATATGTATATGTACGAGATATCGGAATTCTTTATGAAATGTATATTTCATAGATCTAATTTGAGAATTTCATGAGCTGGATTAAAAAAAAAGCATTGTTAATCGTATGAATTTGTAAATCGTTTGTAAGGATTAAAAATCAGATCAAAATTTGATAGAGATTATCAAATGTTTGATGCCCAATTTTCAATTGTTAGTTAATCAACACGAATTTCAACCGAACACGAGTTTGCACTTTTTCCTATAGAATTTGATTAAATTAGAACTATCAAATTCTACAAGAGATAAAAATACGAGACACTATTATCGAGCAATTAACAATAGAACTTTTGGACCTTAAATATTTAAAAATACACACTTGAACTTTGAAAGTGATGAATGAATAAAAGAGTACAATTTGCATTGCCTCTTTAATGAAGATTCTAATGAATTCCACTAAATTCGAGCCTCATCCATCAACGATAAGCCTCTAAAAAAAAACGCGAAAATTTCTTAGAATCCGTACATTTTTTTTTTTTAGTGAAATTCTCACGAAAACAAAATCGTTCGCGCGTGTTCGGATCACTCAAAAAGCGCGCAAAAGAAACGCAAACGGTAAAAAGCTACGAACCCGAATCGCCTTAAATTAAAGCCGAAATTTATGACCACCCTTCACGCCGCCGAGGGGATGATATATTTTTTGAAAATTTCATAAAGCTCGCGATCGCAATCGCTATTATTTTTAAAAACTTTAACGACTCATTGGTGTGATTTACGGCCAGCGGTCGCGAGAACAACCCGTTTCGTGTTAAAGCGTAATGAGATCCATCGATTTTTCGCCGAAACCTCGCATTACGAACTCTTACATATTCGATAATAAGTATAATATGTGTGTTCACGTATGAAAACTTTTTTCTCAGATGCATTCGCTTGTGAGAATTTTCTTTTGTGCTTTCCCGTCGAGAGCTTAGAGCAGTGAATGCATACAGGAAAACCTTTTTGCATTTTCTTCTCTTCGATAGAACAACGGTCGAACACTCGAGCCCGTTATATTATGTTTATGAGAGAAAAAAACGAATGTAGGTGAACCATATTTCCGAAAGGGTGCATCGATAAAGATCTGTCCTCGTAGCTGCCAATGGTGGTTCTCAACTCGTTAATTTTTCCGCGTAGATGCTATCTAACCTCTACACTTTTCATTTTCCTTAATTATATCAGATCTGAATCGAGTATTAATTCACAAGAAACTTATTTATAAAGCAGATATTCTAGCTTGGCGAATGTGAAATGTCGTCTTTATGGTTGGGATCGAATTTTATCTTTGAGCGATTAGTTCATTAGTTTGGTAGTTTGGGAAGCTCTGGTCGAACCTCGGCACGCGATATTGTTCAAAAATTGAATATCGTCGCTAACGATAAGCATCGTCGACCAAAACGGACCATTGTGCACAGGGCAAAAGAGAAAGAGCGCATTAATAATTTAATACCACTTCACTTGAAGACCTCTAGTGCACGTCCACGTCTTCAATGGATTTTTAGGGTACATAAGCATTTTTTGTAGTTTTTCATTTTATTTCTCAACTATACTTGAATATTAATCAATCAATTTATTAACCATCAATCTTGATCCATTTACTTAGTCAACGAATGAATTAATCATATTTCGATTGTAATTACAATTTGGTTACATAATATTAGATTTTTTTTATCATGCTACGATTAATTCCCTTGGTATCTAAGGACATTAATATTCTTCATTTCTGCGCATTGTTTAAAAAACAAAACATAAAAAAAAAAACAAATAAAACAAAATAAAAACGAATGAATGTCGCACCCGAATCCGAACAAAAACGAAAAATGCGATCGCGAACGGTTCGCTCTCTAGCACGTAACGACCGCGCCGTTCGCATAAATAAAAATACAAAAAAAAGAGCGGGAAAAAAAACGAAAATAAAATATAAAAACACACAAAAGTCGAAAAAGCCGAATATATACGTATAATAATAAAAGGGCATATGCATATGTTTGTGTGCGCGAAAAAAGGCACAAAACAAAAATGGCGTCGCGACGGCTTACCGATCCGTACTACATGTGTACGGGAAAAACGTTGGGGTAACAACTGCGGAACGGTTAACCCCGAAACGACTGAAAATTTGTCATGTCCTTATTTTTTTCATATAAAATATTACTTATAATATTTCATTTAAACATTTTGTGAAGATCATTGCTTAATACTTAATCAAAATATGCGACTTTATGAATATAGCAGTGTTTAATTTATTTGATTTTATATAGACCTGGTGATGTTACGTACAGTGACAAGGCTAATAACGAGGGAAGCCCACCATCCCGCCTTTTAACTGCACCCCAACTCTATGTCAGCTCGTTAGGCCGGCCTAGTTGGGTACCAGCAAAACTAGGCGAAACTACGGGCGCCACATTTACGTTACTAGGGAACTCTGACAAGGGACAAGGCTGTAAATATTTAATTTACTATCATTTTTCTTATATTTATTCTATTTCACGTCAGAATTTCAAGTTATTCTAGTCAAGTACCAACAATACTAGGCGAAACTGTAATCCCTTTATACATTCCAATGGAAATCTTTACATTTTAAGTCGATAAATTTAGTTTTTATAAAAAAAATGAAAATCAAATTCTACTTAATTGCTCAATAAAGATTCTCAAAAACCAAAATATTTCATTTAATTGCAAAAAATTCCTAAAAATATAATCATAAACTACTCATGCAGTGCACATTACTTCACAAATCTAAAATAATTTACTTGTCAACTACAAAATATTACACATTATGATAATTTCTATGAATTACAAATGATTTTCACACATTTTGCCTAAATTTAAAACACATAATGATTTCAATAGAATTCGATTAACCACGACACAAATCTAAATCAATCTTAAACCTATCAAAGCACTTAAAACCAATCGAATAATTCACATTTAAAACACTCACATAATCATTCTAAAACAAATGAAAAAAACCACACCACGTCTCTAATTAGTTTTCAGATAGTTTTATCTGACCTCGACTCGAAGCCTCGCGGATGCAAAAAAAAATCGAATTTCACCCCGTGGCCGTATTATTTTCGCAGCAGCCGCGAAAACCTTAATTCTCATCCTCTCGGCGAGGGTTTTTCCAGCTTTTCCGAGAGGACGGAGTGAATGGGTGGGGACATGGGGACATGGGGGCTTGGGGGACATACAGGGTGGCGCAAAAGAGAAAAGCTCGCGCGTTTTTATCTTGGACCATAAATTTTATTCGTAGCTTGATTTACTGCGGAGATATTGCGGTGCGGTCGTGTCCCACCCCCAATCTCTCACCCCTTGCGAGTCCCTCTCGGCAAGGAGGTTGCTGGTTCACATCCTGAACGGAATTTTATAATAATATTATTTTTGTTAATAATGTCTTGTAGGTCGATATCTCTGTATAGTTCAGCTTTTTGATTTTTGGAAATTTCGATTTTTTTTTTCAATGAAAATTTTATTTTTTCGTTTGGTTAATGTTGTACAGTTCAGTATCGAAATCTCTTTTGTCAATGTTTAAAACTAGCGATCAACTCTTTGAATATATCAACGCAGTTTTGGAGCGTTACACATACACACAGATTATTACGATTACATAGTTAGAAGATTTTCCGAAATCGTGATATTTTCGTAATGAAAATTTTATTTTATTCATTTAGTTAATGATTTACAGTTCAGTATCGAAATCTTTTTTGTCAGTGTTTAAAACTAGCGATCAACCATTTGGATAAATTAACGCAGTTTTAAAGCGTTATGCGAACACACTTATTAGCGCTATTATATAGTTAGATCTTTTAGTCTAAAAATACATGCAACGAGATTCTAAATTTGTTCAACTCTTGTATTAACATGATTTAAATTCTAATTTTACATATAAGTGGTACTTGTCTGTTATTCTATGGGCATGATCGGATCAATCAATTGTTGTGCCGATAGGATAATAGATAAATACTTACCAAATATACTTTTTTAATTTCTTAACTTAACTCATCATAATTAATTTATCGGCCTTAGAATTCATTAACGATGTTTGAATTACCTTGAATCTTAAAAAATAGTCCGTTTAGGGCTAGTCTTTTTACTGCTCTAGTTTACTAATCAAAAAGTTTATTTACAGTTTATTGTGGAATGACTGACTATCAGAAAGTCAGTCAGTTATTCCACTATAAACTATCAAAAATGCATCTCTATTATGTGGATTACTGACTGTAACTCTCTGTTTAGTTAACTATTACGAAGAAAAGACTAGCCCTTATCATTTTTTAAGCTAACCGTTTATTTTGTTACCAAAATTATAATCAAGTTACCTTTTTTTTGTAATTATTTGTTCACCTGTTTAATTTCTTATTAGAAAGGTCATCGAGGGCAGACAGTCACGTCTTAAATTCCAAATACCAAACCGAAAAAAAAATTAACAAGACTCGAAAAGCTTTTACAATACGGTCACCTCACGATAACGAATTTTGTTCGTTCGTGTAAAGCTGCTCGCCAAACGTTATCTAAACTAAAACAGGGTTAAAACATATTTATCTCAAACGGTTAATTGATTCATGCGATAAAACGTTTAATTATATTAACGGATACACATGCGAGTTTATATAGGATAATAAAATCGCTTTCATTGTTCAATTAAATACGTCGAACTATTAAGGTGGTACGTTTTCGGTGAAACGATTTTCCTTTATTCTTTAGTACTATCGAATCCCAATTGAAATGCTACAAATTTCAGAAGCATACATCTGACGTGTCTTTTCAACATGTCGACAGTTCAAAATGCGAATAAAAAGCCACACAATGGAAACAGTGGGGTTTAGTAAGTCGAAACTTTTCCGACTGTTAACTGAAACACGTACGTACAATATAATAAATACGACTCGGGGTAAGAACGGACTTACCTGAATTTCAGCGCAACGTATACTCGTTCTATGTATTATATATAAAATACAGCAATTACACCCATTGTGATGGTTGTCAAAACTTTGGGATTCCTCTATTGTCGTAGAATAATTCTACACTTGAAACCCGGTCCTCCCGTTTTGGTTTTACATTGTTGATCCTTTCTCTGGGACACAATGAAACGCATAATAAACGCATTATGGCTCTTTTTCCGAAAGATGCGCTTTTTTTGGATAGACGGTTTTTTTCTGGTCGTCTGTCGAATTGTTGACATTTTTTTCGAATCGTTATATCTGTACGGTTACGTGAAAATATAATGCATCATGATTGTGATATATTACGGCTCGATATTTCATCGAAAATCATTATGATCGTAGTCAAACCGAAATTATAGAAAATTATTGATTTTAGTCGTTTTTTTTTTCATTATTAAATTCCAAATATGTTATACCAATGTCATATTGACGTGCTTACGTTCGTCTATAATTCTTTTGTGATTCAGGTCCAAAAATGTCGTGTTCACTTTCTATATCCTGGTGATCCTGGCGCCACGTCTGTCCTCAGGATACAAAAGGTGAAATATTTTTGTTACGCCGCAAACTTGACCACTTATTTATCGACAGTGCCGAGAAAATATTGACGAGGATTATTGAACGAAAAAAAAATCAAATAAAAACCGACAGACGTTTTCTGGTCGAGTACTACTTTTCGTTTATTATGAAACATTCTGACGCATACTTGAAATTTTTTTGAAGAACTGAATACAACTAATTAATCATAGCGAAATATTTTTGTAATTGTATATATTTTTTAGACTCAATTTATTTTGAAATTTGAATCAATCATAAAATGGATATGTAGCTGAAGCATTGTTGATACATAATATTAATACAAATGAAAGCCTCCAAATACGAAATGCATCAAATCGACACAATGGTATCACCGAATGTTTGCACACATGTTTTTTCGACAACAAAACGTGACAATGCGTATTCATTTCACACTCGATCCATTTACTCAATAATAAACGCATTTCAATCTTTTTTTTTCCATACAAACAACGATAGAAAGAATACATTTTATAACTATGCTTATATTTCATGTTTAAGACATTCCCGAAGAGAGAGAGAAATCTGCCACCGATTGGGAATTTGCGGCCATTTGTCAACGTCCACTTTTGTAAGTGAAACGCTTTGTTCGCCTTATATACGGAAGCAGCGCTTGTCAAACCGTGTTGCGCAAATAATATCAAATTCACCACACTAGAGCGATAACATTGAACCGAATTTATATTCCAGTGAAATAAAATTGATTTCAGCTTCATAAGAGCGATTCGAATCGTCCCATATTAAAATTATTCACGCATAGAAGTTTTTAATTTTCGTTGTTTATTTTGAATGAATTCAATGAATCGTTGTTATATTTTATTGTGAGCTTATTTAGGGGTGTTTTTTCGTAGATTTCTGGACAATTCAGTGCGGTTTGGGGCTGTTCATTGTGGTGGTTCCCGTGTGCGTGCCGTTTGAGCTTTTTGTGCTATAATGATGTATTGATTCGCTCATTTGTTAACGTTTTCGTAAATAAATAAATTTTATCGGTTAAGGATCTGAACACTATTTTCATTTGAATGTCAACCGTGACATATTTATTTATACGTTTTTCTGCGATAGCGAACCGCGAGCTTTCATTTTCATAACTAATATATTTTCGGCCGTATCGAGTTAAGGAAAAAAGTGCGACGCGTAAGAAAATAAGTCGAGCGAAAAAAATCGCTTGCCTTTAAAATCAACGGAAGAAATTCGTAGAAGAATTTTTATTTTATTTTCGCCCTTTTTTAAAAAGATCCCCGATAAATATGTCGTCTAACGATAAATAATTAAATCGCTTTTTAACGTATACGTTCCTCGAAGGTCGCCCTTAAAAGTAATCGATTGTAAAATGAAAGTAAAGCTCGCTCTATTAACTCTTTTAATGTGTAGACGACTTAATTCGTATCGTAAAATGAAATATGAAGGCTTATGTTCGAATGAAATTTAATATTTATTCACGTTTTGATTTAAAGTTCTGAAAGCTAAGCCGAATAAACGACCTTTTTGAAAAAATAATCATATTAGTGTAACTTATATGAAAATCTTTTATGGTATTTATATTTTTGGAAGTTTTTATAAGAACGTATTTTAAAATAGTAAATAATCAATTACTGACAATAACTGATGTGAGATTAAAATATTTCATTTTGGTTAATATTCATTGAATTATATGATGCTATTAAATTAAAAATTTCTTGAACCATCAGATTAAGTTTACTATTTGAAAATACTTGAGATAAATTATAAACAATAATTGAACCATTTGGAAATATAATTGTATCCAACACACTATTTGTTATGTAATGAAATTTATCATAAATCAATCTTTACTCAAAATGATTAATTTTAATTTCGTGAAAATGTTTGTTTGATAACAATCATTCTATTTAATCAATGATTATCTGTCAAGATCAAAAATCGCATTCAATTCTTCGAATATTTATTTATAATCAGATATTTAATCAAGATGCATATTTTTCAAATCAGTCATTTCCATTTAAAATGAACACTAAAAAAAAAAATATCGCAATTTGAACACATCAACATGATATAACTCAAAGATACAATTGACTACTTGAGGAACGACGTGTGTAAAACAAAACAATTGATAAAGATTAATTATTCGATAATTTGATATATACAAAAAAAATCACAAAAATCAAACTACAATCAAAATACCATTTATATTCAATCAGACCAAATCAATATCGCTCTTATCGTGATCAAAATTCGCATTCTATAAGAAAATCAGAAACAAATCTAAAAATTTCAAACCAAAATAGTTACGATATAAAAATTTAGAAAATGTCCGCAAAAATATGTAAATCACCTTGAGGCAGGAGCGGATCCAGAAAATGGTCAAGAAAGGAAATATAATTTTATCATACGTATTGAAAATAAGAAAAATATATTCACACTAGTGATCAACCCAGTTATTGCAGTTTCATTGACGTATAACAATTCAGCCAATATAAAAATTCAATATTCATATTCAATTTTCAAACATAATGCATGTTACGACTTCAAAGGCCAAGGGGTACAAGTGACTTCGCGGTGATTTCGGGGAGGTTGAGTGATTTGATGATATATCTCAGCACTCGATTCAAATTCATTTACATATATCCTTTGGTCACCAATTATATGAACGTACATATGTAGAAGTGATTCCTGTACATAACTCAATTTCGGCAAAAATGACACTTGTATCCGTAGGCCTTTCCGATCATCACATGTTACCTTGACTGGATTAACAAATTTCTGCATATTGCTTATGCATTGACAAATGTCTACATATGCAACTGCAATATTCATACACTATGTAATATCCGCATGAAATAAAATCTTTCAAACATCACAAATAGATCTATAGCCATTTTTTTAATCATTCGTTCTAAAAATTTTCAAAATATAATATTAGTAAGTATAATTGACGGTTACTAACTCATGACAGTTTCTAATTCCTGTCAACTTTAACTCACAAAACGTCAACTCAAGGCGCGGCGGTTCTAACCCACTGATAATGTTCAAAGGCGAGTTAGAGCGCTTGCGAGTAGATGCCATATGAGTTGAAATCGACATGAGTTAGAAATCGTCATGAGTTAGAAATCGTCGTGAGTTAGAAACCGTCATGAGTCAGAAACCTTCATGAGTCATTAACCTTCAATTATACCTACTAACATTCCAAAAACGCAATTTCCACTAAAATCAACAAATCAAAAATCCACCCAACCCCAGATTCCGCTAAACCGGCGACTCTAACCCTCCATCCAGAGGATATTCAGCGACCTCGCCATACAAGAGGCGGCACACAATGCGCCACCCTGCACTCGGGAGTGCATGCGATTTTTTTTCGGCCCCCTCGGGTCCTTTGAGGCCGTTGTGCATCGCAGATAAGCGGTTCAATTCTGGCGGCGCGTGGCGTCGCTATCGCCCGACGCCCGAAGCAGATTAGCCCCGGCGCCCCCGACGCCTGCGCCCCCCGGCCCCCATTAGGGTGTCTTTGATTCGGTGTCTGTGTTGTATAGTGTTGTGTCGTGTCGTGTTGTATCGTGTTGGAATGATTGAGTTTCGGGCTGATGGTGTGTCGATTCAATTTCGTAATAGTTTCGGTTTGGAGAGGAGGTTGATTTTTTCTGGGTGGAAGGGTTTTTTTCGGGGGTTTATGTTAGGTCTTTTTATTTGTGTTTGATAATTGACTCTTTGAGATGTGTATTTAGATGAGATGAATCGAGTTTGTCTTGTTATAATCGCAGGGAGTTTGTAGTTAACTAACATGGAGGTTGAAAAAAGTGAAAAGATCTACTCAAAATGATAGATGTTTAAGATAGCAAGGATTCGTGGAAAGATTTTCAAATTGTACAATGAATTGTTTATCAAGTAAAGGGTAACTCTTCAGAAGCATTAGATTTGACTTCAAAATGTGAATGCGAGATGATTCAAATCCTAAAAAATAAATTTTGGTATCATGTATGAACTTTCTATTCCATCAGCATGACAATCAACTTAACCTAAACAAATCAAACACGTTACCTAACCTAATATAACTTGACTCTCGAATGTCATAATGAGATAGAACTTAAACAAAAACATTTTTTCTTATCTTTCATCTTTTAAATTCATATTTAAATTCATTTTTAAATCCATTTTTAAATTCATATTTCCATGCCAAAATACATATTATTTCAAACACTAACATAAACATACCTACGACAATCTAAAACGAATTCGATTCAAACTAAGACTCCAGATGATAAAATTCATACTTACATTAAAATCTGATAAATTTAAACCCATCATGCTCAATAGGCCACCCTGTACAACACACATGCGCAATTTCTTGACCGCATCCATAAACATGATCGATACGAAATCAGGCCATCCCTAAGCACAAGCCGAACCAAACTCCTCAACCTGAACATCTTAACGAAAAACCCACGACCAGGAATCGAAGATGACGAACCTGGAATAGAATCGAATGGAATCATATTATATATAACAGCAGCCCTTCGGTCATCCGCCCTTCGGTGCGAAGGGCGGTTTGTGATATTATCCGCCCCCGATAAGCAGCCACGCGCCTCAGATATCATATCGCGTTTGGTAATTTATTATCTGGGGTGTAAAAGGGGAGATGGGAATTTAGGGGATGGGTCATGGGGGTCGAAATAACCCACCGCCCTGTCATTAGAGGCTTAAATCATAAAATTTAACAGCTCTCCAGCTTTCAGTCAGCTCTGAGCGATCGGCCCTGTGGGGAAGGTCTGGGGACTGCGCCCTTCGGGGGCTCATCCTCGGGGGGACTTTACGAGACACTTGGCCTCGTTTACGACGCTCATACACCTTTGTGTATCGCGATGATGATCTCGGTTTTTCTATCTATAAATTCGTATATTGTATAATACGAGGATCCTAGAAGCCAAAGAGTATGAGTGCATGTTATGAGAAAGATATATTCAAAGTTGAGTACCTATCTATTGTAATTGAAGAGTCGTTAAGTGGTCTGATGATGTTGATACAGTTTGTGAAATAATTCTCATCTTTTTCAGAACCTAACTCTCTCGGACTTATGCATACTCCGAGACAATTTTCGCACTCAATTTTGATTATTTGAGATTTTCACTTGTGCACTATTGCTTCTAGGATTCTCATATGTATGTATATATGAATTAATAGTGGGATACCTTATAAAAAAAAAGCATAAAAAGTTGCGTCGTAATTTTGCTATCTATCTACATATTTTTGCTACCTTACATCACTTTTTTTTGAAAAAAAAATTTTTTTGCTATTACTCTATTTCATAAGTTAAAATAAATAATTTTATTTTATATCGCTTAATCAATGCTATTTTCCGCAATATAAAATCCATCTGAAAAACACGAGACAAAATGGAAAAAAAATACAAAACGCATTCACTCACTTTTTGTTCGAATCTACACCCTTTTCCCATCGTAAACATCGAGTGTGCCATTGTGTCTCGACACTTCCATTATACGATTTTTTAAAAAATGAAACAAAATTTGAATCGCACTCTATAGCATAAAGAGTACGTGCACATTATAAAACCGATCGTAAAAAAAGAGGTGCTCTGTGAGCGTATAAATCATCAATAGCTACAGTATAGTGTTACGCACTTTTATTCGACCATTTATGAAATGCGTTATATAAACTTTGTAACCATTGATGCTGTATAAAGAGAGTTTCACAATAATTAGAATAAGATTCATTTGATAAGTTACATAATAATTTTATGATAATTATTTATTTTATTTAATCATCAATAAGACTTCAATGATAATATGATACGTGGATGAATATCGATTCACAATGACTGTATAGAAATTGATTTCATCGTATATCTATAAAATCTAAGATTTATATAAGCTGTTCGGTGCATAAAATGATTAACTCCACTCTTTGATTAAACATTTGAACCTCTTAGTAAAGTCATATATTTTATGTGTAAAACATCTTTCTCGAATAATAAATGAACCTGGATAAAATTTGTTTGGCCACCGCATATTTAGTCATTTATTTCAGAAGCTATTTTAATCAATTTAGTATGTACCTACTCTAATATGAATCGACCATATTTGTAGCATATTACGTGTATAAACGAAATTTGTTCGTTTTTGAATAAATGGAACGATGAAGGGGATTGTGCAAAGCGAATTTCGAAAAACGCATCCATGTTTCATCATTCTTCTCGTCGTTTTGTTTTATGGAGTTAATCACGTTATTCACTGAATATCTCGCATAATAATAATGCTTATTGTGCTGCAGTGTCGTAGATAAATTTTGAAGCTTTTTCGAGACTATGTTTGAGAAACGACGTCGTCCAGCCGTGAAGGATGTTTCTATTAGGTTTGGCATAAAGCCTGCTCGCCTCCCATTGTCGAATTCAATTTTTCCCCAGTTGAATGTGTCCCCTTGGTAATGTGTCATTGTTGTTGTTCGAACTCTTTCTCAACCTCTTCACCCCCGCCCCACGAAATAAAGGAGTTTCGCTTGAATTAAAAGATACTCGTTTATCAAAATGGACCATTCACGCCGTTCGACCGATTCCAGTGGCACGGAATAATCGTATCCCACTATACCGAAACCAACCGAAATGAAATCGGAAAAATTCCATTGAATCTACACACTATTTGCAATAGTAACGCAATCGAATTAAAATGTCAATTCTCATTTCACGTGTAATAAGTGTATCGGTCTACAAACGAATTTAACAAATTCTAGCAGAATATGATCGAAAGAGAGCAATCGCGCCAAATTACTCGAAACTGTTGGTCTCTGCTTACAATAATCACTTAGAAAAATCACTACTTTACACACTTTTAAACTGCAAAACTCAATTTTATTGATCATGTTATTAGTACGACCCTTGTAAAAATTCAAAATGCAATTTCACGCACTTAGCCATCGATTTTGTTTATGCTTCATGTGCAATGTTTATTTACCCAATTATACCTATCATATGAGATTGATTTCATTTGGCTTGAGTTTCAATAGAATTGTCTTTTCAAATGAATTCTCATTTAAGAAAGTGAGTCTCAATGAACCCTAAGGTTAATTTTATTTATATCCGAGTCTATTTCCGTGTATAATCATTAAATTATAATTACAACGAACCACCTCTGGAGGAGATCGCTACGGGAACCCGAGAACTTCATTTATAAAGTGTTGGACCGGGACCCCGCAGGCTGCAAGGATCAACATGCCGTTTTTTCAGTAAGAAAAAGACTCTCGGACGATTCTCTTTTTTTACGTGTTTTATTCGGTTTTATTGTGTGCATTTTTTCAGTTTATTTTGTACATAATATATACGAGTCGTTCTCTCGTAAGAGCAAATAAAAAATAGACGAGAGCGCAAGGGGGACCTCCGGCCCGGGCGCGTTAATTAAATTCGATCACGTTCCTCTCACGTATAAGCATCCATCCATTATGTACGTTCACATAATATATAAATATAATATATATTATTATTTATTCATTTATTCCGAGAAAGGGGACCCCCGCGTTAAAATTTTTGTTTGCTCGTATGGTTCGGGAGTTCGAATGCGTGCGTCGAGGCTACCGTTCGCACTAGCATATTGAATTCTTAATAAGTCTGGCTTTCCGATTATTTACGTTTAATTGTGATTTATTATATATGACGAAACTATTTATCTACCCTTTTACCGAGAAATAAATCGGTTTTATACGTTTCTTATATCCTATTGATTGATTCATATGAAAAACGCTTCGGTGTCCATTGGTCAGTTCGAAACATTTTCTTATTTGATCACCAAAACTTTTGTATTATTTTATACATTTTTGAACTATTTAACTAAATTCTAATCATATTTTAAAAATTTTAATTGTATTTGAAATATTTTTTAATTAAAAATTAAATCATTTTAATTCTGAACAAACAAATGAAAGCATATTCATTATTAGCATTAAAAGTAATAAGTAATCAAGCGAGCTTATTATTGTTTTTATATCAAATTGTTCAGTATTAAGATACATTTTGAATTATTGAAAGTCTGAAATTTTCACTTATTGGCCATGACTCATATACGAAACTTACATAAACAAGATAATCTGAAGATTGTTTCAACGATATCGTTAAACGTGTCGACAATATCGACATAATGCCAAACCGATACAGATAGATAATCATCTTTTTTATGCGTATTATTAACGTATCAATTTTTCTATTGAATATCTGATAAATCGACACCAAAAAAGATTTTTCGTAATCGGCATCAGGAAAAGTTCATCGATTGAATCAATCAATCAAAACGCGTTATTTGTTTTATTTATCGCCACGATAAGATCTAACGGGTTAACGTGTTAAAAAATAAATGCTAGTGAATCAACTCAAGTAAATATAATATAAACTGTGTATAATTTTTAATTTATGGTTGTTTAAATGTATGGTGTCCGGAAAAAGGTAAGGCGCCATCGCGACACGAATAATTTATACATTTTGGAGTAAAAATAAATTTTGAACATAATAAAACCCGGACAGTGAGTCCTTTGTTAGGAATTTGGAACTTTTGGACATAAAATTAAGATTTTTATGTGCACCCTTAGTCTGTGACAAATCTAATAATAGTACCCCCAATAGATGAGGTGTCGACTCGTGTTAGGGTGACATTGATTTTATTTCATTAACATATAATGAGCATTCCGATCTCTACAATAATAATCTACTTAGCAATGAGTGTGTGTTTGTATTTTCTTTAATTGTATGCTGTATATAAATTAATAATTACACTAAAATTAGATACATTTACTAGAATTCAGATAACATGCACGTGATAAAATGTATAATATAATGCTAACACAATCTAAAGATTGTCGCAATCATTTAATTATCGCAATACACTATCGGGGATAAATCTCGCGAAACAATCATCTCGCAATTAAAATCGCCACATACATATATAACTGCTTTGACGTCAAAACGAAAATAATAACCAGATCTCAATCTCGTACAATATTTACTTTTCATTCAGCGATATTCAAATAAACAGATAAAAAATATATCTACAGATCCAAATCGTCTAGACTCTGAAACAAGCGAACACTGTCACCCCACTGCAACTGTAATTTATAGGATTTACGAGTGTCCTTTTTCTTCGAGTTTTTATTGCGCGGTCACCCCCGTCCTATCCATAATAAGAGACGAATCTTCGAATGCGTGCGAAAAAGTATTTTCGTTTTTTTCGAAATTTTTTTCGTACCTGTCCCATCCGAAACGTGATACACGACCCCAGAATTCACCTGAAGCACCTCTATAAAACATCAGACGAATGTCGAATTTTTTACAAGTATAAAATTCACATTATTCTTCATAGAAAACAAACACTACCTGAACCAAGTGACACTCGTTTGCTATTTGAGACGTTCAGTATACGATTTGATTAACTCTATAAAACAAAAAAAAATCATAAAAGACTATGAAACATGTATGATGTACTTTAATTTATTTTAATACACTTTATTATACCAATTATCCGAAAGTATAAAAAAATGTCGTTTATAATAAGCAACGGATGTTTCTTATCAATTAATGCACGAAATTAATCAAATCGACGTTTGAAACAAATTTTGTATTTTAATGTTTGTAAATGACATATTTTTTTATTATTTAGTACAGATATTTCACATATAGAAATTTATAACTATACTAAGTAGGGATTGCAATTTGATGGTAAATACAGATAATTATCAATAAATTATCGACTAATTGTATCATTTACCAGTTGACAGTTAAATCGATATTGCAATTCTTAACACCAATTTGAATCTAATTTCATTTCAAAAAGTAAATTCAATCACATTACGCACCGAACGACACATTTATTGAAATGAATTGTTTATTTTGAAACTCTTTGTTCCTTCAGATAACGATATCATCACGCTTTCATGTGATCGACAACAATATCTCATTAGCGATACATAAAAACAATGAATGAATGAAATAAAAAAATTACAGATTTGATTAACGACAAAGATCACTCTTGAGGACGGGTCGAGTTAGCGCCTGTTGTCTGCAATCCGATCGATCATCATCCGATGCAATTTGACAAAACAATCGGCCGACAATTTAGTAGTTTTATGCTTTTATTGATGTGGCCCCCGCGAGGGCGGACCTCCCGCGAACGGAGACCCCCCGGGGGCCCCGGGGGGCGCTTTACCTGTCCGAAGAGACTCCGGGGGCCCCCGAGACGCCACCGATTCACCAGAAATCGCTTTAGAAATGCAAAAAATATTCTTAAAAAAAAACGTATATAATTGTATGAAATTTATTTATTCGATACCTTGTTTGGACTCTTTCGAAGGATCGCTCGTTGAGTGGGATTATTTATGCTTTGAGCGAGATGTTAATTCAATAGTGTGAATTTCGATGATTTTTTTTTTAGTGAATTATGTGTTTGTATAATTGATTAAATTGATATAATTGAGACTATATAGATAATTTGTGTGCTTTAAATATGATTTTTTTGTATAGATTTATGAAATTCATATTAGTAGATACCTGAATCAAATTAGATACTGTTGAAATTGCACAATCGAGGGTTCGATTTAAATTGAAATGATGACTGAAAAGTTCAAGGGGTACAAGTGACTTAGCGGTGATTTCGAAAAAAGCGCGTTTTAAGTTAAACATTTATTAGGAGGAAGTCGAGTGATTTGATGAAATATCTCGCCAAACGTTCTAAATTCGTTTGCATCCTTTTGCCACCAAATATATGAGTACATATACATAGAAACAATTCCTGTGCATAACTCAATTTCGGCAAAAATGTTACTTGTACCCCTTGGCCTTTTCAGTCGTCAAATGTAAAATCTTTGTTTTTTGAAATTACATTTTCTATCAAAATATACATTCATAATCATTATAACATACAAATGTTGTGATTCCAAATAAGATTCATAACTCATTCATTTGTAAATATTAATGCTTAATTATGCAACATTTTAAACTTAAATTTTCAATAAATTCAAAACAATCTTAATCACTTATTTAATATAACCGAATATCATATTTCGAACACACATCATAACACATACAATTCAAACAGTAATAATATTTCGACTCTCATCATTAAGAAGATACGAAAAGATTTTTTCCCGTCATCTTTCTCATACAAAATTGCAATCGAATTCGATTCTTATTGTATTACATAATGGACGTCTATTCATTGAAAACGATCACGGAAACGATTTAACTCCCGTTTTCTTTATATATTTTTTTCAATATACATATAATTTTATTTCATATTCGAAAAGGTGGTCAGGTAGTGACTCCCCGCTGCCACATATGAATCACACGGGTTTAAAAGGAATTATGACAGCGTATCGACTTGTGGCCTTACATGAGAAAAAACACGACACGAGCTAATTTAGAAATATGATAGATAATGCGTATTTATATGCCGTTTCGTAATTAAATTACCGGACGTGTGTAGCCGGCTTTATCTCGCGTAATGTTATATATGGACGATTCGCACTGTTAGATAAATAGTCTTATGCAAATCGATGTAAATATTGATTATTTTGTATTTTGCAAGATTGATTTATAAAATGTGTTGTATGCAAACGACGACGTATGATAATGCGATCGGTGATCGATCGGATGGATAATCTGAGCGTTGTTTGCATATGAGGATAAATCTCGCGAAGCGCGTTATCTATTTTCAATTTTCATTGTATTATTAAATCTAAATAAGCACATAACCGAATTGAAAAATTCTAAATCGATATTTTGCAATTAACGCTAATCGCAAATCTGTGTTTCAATCGAATACGTGATACACCTCCGTTAATAACGCAATCGACAAAATAATTGTACAACATAACTTTGTGAATCGATATGAATTTCACAATGAAATTAAATCTCATCTAAACATCAAAATCTGATCGAAAATCTCAGAAAAGAAGCCTATCAGACGCAAACAGCACATAATCAACCTTTGCATCTCTATTGTGAAAACTTCACAGATTAAATTTTATTTAAATTATCCATGCCTCGAGTCAGGCACACGTACTACCAAATTTTGACAGATTTTATTGGTTTACGGTTTGATGCGATGTGTGCAAACATTTCTCTTACCCCACATTAGTGAAAGTTTCACATAGTGCAACAATAAAATTTGGAACGAATCTGATTCGTTTCTGAACATCCCCAACGTTTAGGTCCCCACTTTAATGTTGCATGTAAAATTTTTAAACATCTAGCACGTCAAAAAAAGAAAAATCTAAATTTTATTCTACACTTATTTTGAATCAGATAATAATTAATATATGATTTCTATTAGTATTATCTGAAATTATTAATTCAGTACTATACAGATAATTGAATATTGAACGATTTGAAAATGTCGTAACATTTCAATTTTCTATGTTTATTTGTAACTATAGATCGTTAATTTGTATAATCGGAATATTCAGTTGAAATTACAATTAATTTACGCTTTTAGTGACCACTTTATACAACAGTTTATATCCATTTAAAACTAGCATTTAACACTTCAATACATAAATGAATATAATTTATCAGATAAATTAGGAATATTAACAAATTGTCATGTTTAAAACATTTGATTTCTGTATGCATATTAATCAATAATTAAATTAGTTACATTAATAAGAATTTATATATGATATGAAAATATTTCGTCCATAATATTACAATAACTATAAAAATCAAATAAAATCTATACTCATTGTCAGTGATAAATTAATAAAGATGTATGCGAAAGTTTATAATATAGGAAATCGATACATGTGAGATATAAAAAAATCGCATTATATGAAGCAGTTCTATAAGAATATCATCTATGCATATCAATATTAAAATATATAAAAATATATGTGACTCCTGAAAAAACCAAGGGGTACAAGTAAGATTTTTGTCGAAATTGAGTTAAGTGCAGGAATCGCTTCCATATTTGGTGGCAAAAGGATATAAACGAACATGAAACGTGTACCGAGATATATCATCAAATCACTCGACCTCCTCTAATATAGGTTCACGCTCAACTTTGAGCGCACTTTTCTCAAAATCACCGCGATGTCACTTATTCCCCTTGTCCTTTTCAGTCGTCATATATGAAAAAAAGGAATCACGACTCGTTTTAGAGCCCATCGGCCACCGTTGGCGTCGGCCACGGTGCACCGTACAGTTTTCCCATCGTAAAAATGAGTAATGTAGGACGGGTCCCACCACGGAGACATTGTCGATGGACAATTATGTAAATGTTAATTGCACGTAACTGATTTTTATCACCGGCACATTCTGGCGTGAAATCGACGTTTTGACTGCCGAACGAAGCTTCCCTTTCGTCAGGAGCGACCGTTCACAATCGCGATTAGTCAGGGTTCGAAGGTACGTGGGGATTGGGCTTGGTTAATTATGATGAGATTTATGAACGTTTTGGGTTTTCGAAAATAAAATAAAAAATGAGATGTGAGTAGTGGTATTATTGTCTATTTGGCGAGATAGTGAGTAAAGTGTTAAAACGAGGTTGCATTTGTGTTATCATGTAATGAATGTGATTTTGTGAAATTGAGTTTTAAAATTTTATCGTATAATTTTAGACTTTCAAAATTGATATTTTATAATCATCGATTAATATTCTTTACCATAGTTAGATTTATTTTATCCTATTGGAAAAAAATCTATTGAATTTGACAGCTAACTCATAAGCAAAGATTTGGTCGTGTTACATATTATAATATAATTCAATCTTCATAAAATTTCAATTATTTAATGTTTGAATATTATATTGAATAGGAAAAATAACAGATTTTCCACCATTCTAATTAGCATTTTTCTTCAGATTTTCATCATAATAGATTCTAGTTGGAATATTTTCATTAGAATTTTCTCTAATTTTAAATAATACTTGAAATAAGACCCCTCCATAACATTATATTTCACCCATTTTAAAATAAAATTTCACCCAAAAATCATCATAAAAACATCATTAAAATTTAAATACATTTTATCGAAAATCTAAACTAATTTTAATCACAAAGCAAAATTTCATTAGCAATATCTCCGAACGTATTCAACACGGATTTCCATCAACCGAAAAAAAAACCGACATACAATTCAAATCATACAAAAAACCAATACGTAACCACTAAAAGCCTTCATCCACTTCAGTACCAGTAGCCAAAGCAAACAGATAACCGAACGGACGTCAATTAGTCGATCGATCGAACGATCTAGTATTATTCGATTCGGAATGCAGAATCCTTACATCGCGTTACGCGGAGCCTTAAATTTCGTCTTATTTTATCATATTGTATTATATCACGAGTTTCTTTCTTTATTTTTTTTTGTTTAATTCTTTTTAACGAGTTCATTTCGGTGGCAAAGTGAGGTGGCTGGCAGCCCCATTAGTTGTCACACTTAACGGACAGCCGCTCGCCTCTCACCAAATGGACTTGTCAGATTTTTGTCATCGTTTCTGACAGCAAGACCCGCCGTGATCTGAATTATTATTGTATGGAAAAAAAGCGTAGTCAAATTAATTCTTTTTTCGTCAAACTCAAAAAAGAATACGCCTCTCTTGCGCCCAGAGTCTCAATCTCGTCTAATCGATTCGTTCTCGACTACTGTTCGGAGCTGACATCAATAATGCTCGGATACTTTCATTGGATGAGAATACGATTCGTATAAAATTATGTACGTTTTCATATTCAAAAATAAATAAAAAAACATTTAACTAAGGAGTTGGATAACTTGAAAATAAAATTCATAGCAGATAAGAGTAATTTTTCTTATTGAACATACTTAAAAAAATATTTTGGTTTGTTTTAAAAACAATAGAATTCTTTTGAAATCAGATATTTATTTCAATATGAAACGTTCATTTGTGTAACTAGAAATTATTGCTTTTTTGCTCTATTGCTCCACCTAGAGTGGAAAAGGCAACATTTTCTAGTTAGATTCTAGTTCGAAAAGAAAAGCTAAATTCTATATCAAAAAAAAAATATTTTTATTTATTTTCTTAATAAAATCTTTTTTCAAATCTAATATCAATACTCACATGAAAATAAGATCTCATATATTAAAAAAAATATATTATCACACAATTAAGTTCTTTAAATTGTAGGTACGTTAGCAAATAAGTTAACGATAACAGTTGTCAAATTTTATTAAGAAGATAAATCTTATCCCGTTTCTAAGCAGTTAAACGTAAAATTGAAAGATTTAGGCTTATACATGACGACTGTAAAAGCTAAAGGGTACAAGTGATTTCGAGAAAAGCTCGCTCAATGTTTTTTTGGGTGATTTTTTTATATATCTCGGTACACGTTCCAAGCTAATTTATATCCTTTTGCCTCCGAATATATGAGCATACACAGAAGCGATTCATGTACATAACTCAATTTCGGCAAATATGTCACTTGTACCCCTTGGCTTCCGCATGCCCCCTGGAAAGCTGTCCTTCGCGATAGTTTTTAATAATGATTAAATGTAGAGTTCCCCTGTTAACGTAAATGTGTCGCCCGTAGTTTCGCCTAGTTTTGCTGGTACCCAACTAGGCCGGCCTAACAAGCTGACATAGAGTTAAGGTGCAGTTAAAAGGCGGGATGGTGGGCTTCCCTCGTTATGTACCCCTTGGCCTTTTCGGTCGTTACATATGAATGATATTTTCAATAAATCAACTTTTCAACCGTCAATATGAACAAAAATAAAGCAAGATTGCAACACATCTCGAGCGCGCAGGTGTTGCCACACCGAAACAATAAACCTTTTCGATCCTTTTGTGTTATATGAAAATTTTCGAAAAAACACACCAGAGGACCACATGAAAACTTAGGTGGTCCACCATTGAATCGAGTGTGTCATTAATACGTAGCGCGTGCGCTTCAATTGCCACTTCGCATTCGCCGAACAAAAGACCGCTAAAACAATCGCGGTTTTTATTTATTGTGTGTGGCAACACTTGCCGATGTTGCCACACGCGTCGTCGTCGTGGCACATGCCAATACTGCTTGCTGTGCGTGTTGTTTTGGTTTTGTTTTTTTTTTTAAATGGTTTCAAATTGTTCCACTTTGATTGCCATATTGAAAGATATATTATATAAGTACTTAACTGTTAATGTGTGGTTAAGTTGACTATTCGCTAATACATAGTTATGGTTTCTGAAAAATTGGATTTATTCTATTTCAATTCACATCAATCTCCTCTAATTTACGTTTTTTTATTAATAGCTATGCTGAAAATGAAAATTGTTTGTTTGGTTTGAAACAAACTATTAGCATGAAATTCAATAAATTGTTGATTTGTTTATTTTTTCAGATTAAGCTACATTTTAAGGTAGATTAACTTAATGTTAGGTTGATTGTGAGTTTCAAATCGATTGTCTATTCATTTGTTTTTTTTTATAAGGAAACGATTCGTGACATTAAAATTAAATTTATTGCTAAATAAATTATTATTTTTCCGTTTAAAAGTTTGAATAAACATCACATGAAAAAATAATCATCTTATGAGTTGTTTTCACAATTTCATTTAAAAAATGTAAATTTATTACTTTTTATGAAACGGACACCTTAAAAAAGGTCAATGACATCGAAAAAACAATCCATAATTTAAAAAAAGCAACACTTGTGAGTTAGATTTTTCGCTTATAATAAAAACGAGATAAGGAACGTACGCGCCCCATACAACGCAACTCATACACGTACAGTCGGCCCTCCGACTACGAACTGTCAAAACGTGCATGGGACCATATCTGTTCCACTGATTTTCAACAGAAGATCGACTATAGGGGAGACCGAGATAAGTTGAAACAGAGGTAAGTTGAATCAATTTCTGTAATGTATTATCTTATATCTTTGATAACATTTTCCAATTAATTATTTACAGAAAAGAGAAGAGGGTTGGTTGGTTGTGATTGGCGATCCGAGGTAAGTTGAAACTGAGGTAAATTGAAACAGAGGTAAGTTGAAACAGAGGTAAGTTGAAACAGAGGTAAGTTGAATCAATTTCTGTAATGTATTATCTTATATCTTTGATAACATTTTCCAATTAATTATTTACAGAAAAGAGAAGAGGGTTGGTGGGTTGTGATTGGCGATCCGAGTTATGTTGAAACAGAGGTAAGTTGAAACAGAGGTAAGTTGAAACAGAGGCAAGTTGAAACAGAGGTAAGTTGAAACAAGCCCGATATCTCAGAAACTATAACTGCTAGCGAGTTGGCGTCTTAATTTTTCATTTTCTATTTTTGATAAGCTATCTTATCTAGTATGCGTCGCTGGTCTGTAAGAAACAGTCTCTGAGATGTCGGAATTGTTTCAACTTACCTCGATCTTCCTTACCTGCTTACGATTGGCGATCATTTAAGGACGTCGACTCGAATCGAAATTAATTAGACGAACAAATATCGGAGGCTCCTCCTGCGGGATTTATGTTCGGTTTTTATGCGAAAATGGCGATTTTTCTCGGCATCGAATTCGGCTCACGTGCTCCGTTTTTCGCTGATGTGGGTCTCCTTTGTGGCATCGGCAGACAATGGCCGGCAGATTGCTCTTGTATCAAAACGTCCCATTGTCTCAGGACTCTTTCTTTCACAATGGGGTTTACATCTGTCCCGGGCGCGATGTTAACGCTGTTTGATTTTGTAAAATCGGCTTTGCTGACCACTTAAGTTAATGGCGCAGGACTCGGCTGGAATAAATCTAGCGTTTTTGGTTCGATTTTGTTGATCGATTGTATTATTGTATAAATCGAATTGATAGGTTTTTGATTAATTGAGCTTATTTTGAATTGTATTTTTTTGAAAAATCATATCATTAAAGAAGTCATTTAATTTTACAGCGATGGGTTTTCGTCAATGTCGTATGATGTGAAAAACAATTTTAATCGAATGATTTTTGAGACAAATCATTTTCTTGATAATAAATACGTATTTTTTGCAAAATATTTGAATACCATTGATACCAAGGAGTACGAATAACAAATAACAATCATTTAAATGTAAAAAATTGTCTTTGAATATGACCATTCGTTTAATTTTAAAAAGATATGATCGGTTTTGGGATCTGTATCATCAGATTACTAAACAACTTTCCAAAATTTCTTTGATCGCACCTTACATAGATAAATTCAATAATAAATATGACTTTTTTCTAAATTTAGTCGATAATATATATGACGACTGAAAAGGCCAAGGGGTACAAGTGACATTTTTTCCGAAACTGAGTTATGTTCAGGAATCACTTCCTACCGAGATATATCATCAAATCACTCGACTTTCTCATAATACATGTAGGTACATGTTCAACTTTGAGCGTTATTTTCTCGAAATCACCTCGAGTCACTTGTACCCCTTGACCTTTTCAGTCGTCATATATAAACTGAGTATTAAATAACAAAATTATAACACAGATGTAAAACAAACTAATTTACAACATCATCGAGACATTTAGTCTTTCACTAACCACCCAGTACATGCAATACACATGCTTTAAATATACAAAACGGGACATCAAAAAAAAAAACATTAAAAAAACCACCCCATTCTAACTAATACAATAAATAATAAATACAAAAAAAAAACTAAATAACAGGCTCGCCGGTAGTTATAATTTAATGAACCTCAAATATGTGGGAGGGTTGTTGGCGAGATTGCGCATAGTGTGCGCATTAGACACAGCATTTGTTGGCGACACCAATTACACATGCTCTGCCAGGATTTCTCCAACTTTTCCCCGACGATTCCCCTCTGCCACCCCTACGATTCGGTCTCGTAAAAGTTCTAGGGGGTCGGATCGTCGAGGGGTGTTTTCGACCCCCCGTCGTGCGAATGCTACCCCTCGTTCGATGTTAAATCGTCCAAGTATCGTCGCAATAAATTAAAACAATCGAATCGAGGGTGTGGAGATTGCGCCACTAAAAATCTGAATTTATGTTCGAAACGTACGAAGACAGATGGATGGTGGTTTGTGTGGATTTTTGTGATATGGCAGAATCGTTGTTGATGCTGCGTTTCGTTTGTTTGGTGATTGAATTTATGGTTGGAGTTGAATTAAGTATTGTCCAATAACTTTTTGTTTGATATAATTCATGAAATTACTTGTTTTGTTGGTCTATGTCAGTAAAACTTTTTAGAATACATATTGAATGCACGTCTAGGAAGGTATCTGTATTGCTACATTTAGTAATTCACCTAATAACATTTCGCAATATTCGAATTTTATACTTTGACGTTTCAAGGAGAAGGTTTAGCTATAACAAAACCATCGTAAATATTATGCACAGGCTACACACGCAACGGGATTTACTATGAAAACGGGAGTCGAAAACACCATATAACAGTTCACAATAGGCTTATAATCCATAAGGTCTCAAGCAAAGTCGGGTTACAGAAAAATTGTTGGATATAACATAAACTTGTAATTAATCAAATATATAATATCAACAAACACTCCGAGTTCATAGATTTTAATTAAAATATTTTCAAATAGTGATAGTACAAAAATATGTAAAATAAGATGCATATAACAGAAAATATGTTAATTTCCTATAATATGTACATATGTATATAAAACTCACCATGCAATTGGATACATACCTACTCATATTCAAGAGCAAGAGGAACTATTAACTACGAGAAGTGTTTGTTTCCGATGAAAAGCAGATTTCAATAAATTGATTAAACATTGCACAATAGAACAGGCACAATGCGAAAAACATTATCGCACACAAATAACACACATTCTCTCGGTCTAACGAATCCGTGGTTACCCTCGAATCGAAGGGGATGCACGGCGAGGAGTAATTGCGTGTATTTTGACTCAATTTATTTATGGGGGCGCAGATAGCACCAGGAATGCGCCCTCGGGATCCCTAAATCCTCATGGGGACTCCGCCGCATCTCGATCTGGTTGGTCTCTTTAACATTTTTTGACTGGCGGTCAAATGTCGCATCTGCCGATTTAGCAATGAATACACACGAGGAGGGAAAACTCGTTTGACTTTTCGTTGTATTAGTCAAATACGCAGAATCGAAATCGATAAATCTCTCGATTAAATCTCGAATATGTACAGGAAAGACGAATGAATCAAAGGATAGATCATCGCCGCTCATATAAAGTAGCGATGAGCTCATTGTCAAGGGGTTGTCGTGGTGGATCAGAGAGCAACGAAACAAACGCCATTATATCCGGGGCGGTCATTAAAAAACAAGATGGTGTTCGCCGCCGGAAGTCGGCCGGAGATGAAGCGCGCGATACAATATCCGGTCTAGGAGGACCCTACGACGAGGGACGAGGAGCCAGGAACGAAGGACTGAGGGACGAGGAGCCAGGAACGGAGGACGATGGGACGAGGAGCCTGGCAACCGAGGGACGAGGAACCTGGGAACGAAGGGCGAAGGGATGGCTCTTGAGGAGAGACGATCTTTCGCGGAGACTTGTTTTTTTTTTGGCGGATGGTTGTGTTTTTTGTAAATATTGATTGTGCTTTAGTAATCGTATTTGTATAAGTATACAGGAGGTTCTCTTTTATTAGAGGTTTTTGAAGTATTTGAGAATATCGAAATAGTGCAGTAGCAGCATGTAAACAAGTCTTCAGGCCAGTTTATATCATATTGTATGCAAAGATAAACGCTTATCATTGGTCTGACTAGAAATTATTGTCTTCCTTCCTCTACTGCTTGAAAAGCAACAAATCTTATATGACGACTGTAAAGACCAAGGGATACAGGTGACATATTTAGCGAAATTGAGTTATGTACAGATATCGCTTCTATGTACTATCATATACATATTTGGTTGCAAAAGGATATAATCGAATTTGGAACGTGTGCCGAGATAAATTATTAAATCACTCGACTTCCTAATACATGTGGGTACATGTTCAACTTTGAGTGCAATTTTCTCGAATTACTGCAAAGTCACTTATACCCCTTGGCCTTTTCAGTCGTCATATTGAATCTAGCTAGAAAAGAAAAGCATTCCCTCTTACAATACATCTCCGTATGTAATGCATATTTTCAGCATACGAACAAATGAAGTCATTTATTTTCATCATCGAAAAAAATATTCAAAAATTTGAATTCACAGAAGTTTATAAAATTCTAAAACGTACTAAAAGTACAATAGAAGACTTCCTACATCTCATTCACGAATTTCATTTAAATTTTCCAGCATACGAACAAATGAAGTCATTTATTTTAATCATCGAAAAAAATATTCAAAAATTTGAATTTCCAGAAGTGTATGAAATTCTAAAACGTACTAAAAGTACAATAGAAGACTTCCTACATCTCATTCACGAATTTCACTCAAATTTCTTAACATCCAACATTCACACACCAGACATCTGTTCAAACGACACTGAGCAGATCCAACACACTCCGCTCTCAGAGAACACAATCGAGAGAAGAAAAAACGATCGCTATCTCAAAGGAAGATGCGCTCGCAGACGCCCAGGAACGACGCCACCGAAAGCGCACACCGCCCCCGAAGGAGGCCACCCTGGCCACCACCTGACTCCTCAATCGAGGGTGTGAGGAGGAAGGTGTCGGAGACGCATAAAGTCGTATCTGTCGTCCCCTAGCCGATAGGAGATTGACATAACGGCGACGACGTCAAAATGGCGGCCGCGGGCGACGAGCTATGCAGCCCGACCGGAAAATCGAACCGATTTTCACCGCTCTCTGGGCAAATTTTCCTATGGAGTTTTCCTCGAATCGAGTCTTCGAATGGTCTGGGTTGTGTCGGTAGTAAAATCGATTACAGGGCGCTTTTGAATCGAATGATATTTACTGGGGTACGATGAGATTTTAGTTTAAGAAGCGTTGAATCTGTATGTTTTTCAATTAAAATTTCACTTTTTCATTAAAGAAAATACATATTTATATTACGTATTTGCTAATTAGTAGGAATATAGTGTAAATACATATATTTTTTAAATAATAGTAAACAACGAAAATACAATTCTCAATAGTTTTCCATTAATAATTCAAAAGTTTAGCATATGTATTACAAAAATTCCATTTATTTATGAAACGTTTCGACTAATCACCATAACTGAAAGGGCCAAGGCGTACAAGTGATATTTTTGCCAAAATTGAGTTATGCACAGGAATCACTTCTATGTACGCTCATTTATTTAGTGGCAAAAGGATATAAACGAATTCGGAACGTGTGCCGAGATATATCATCAAATTAATCGACCTCCTCCTAATACATATAAGTACGCACTTTTCTCGAATTCACCACAAAGTCACTTGTACCCTTTGGCCTTTTCAGTCGTCAATTGTATGCTGAACAAAATACGCCTATAAGTCACTATTTTACAACATTATTTTGTAAGATTAACTAAACATTGGCTTACAATAACTAGATATCTTTTGAAAGTCGAATTTTTGTTATATTTACGCTAAACTATAAAATTTCGTTAAAATCGATGCACTCTCATTTAAAGTCATCTAGATATTATTATACACACTTACTTTACAATTTAAAGCGTCTATCGAACTGACCTAATAAATAATCGATCCGAAGTCGTTCCGAAGTCCTCAACTTTTCGCATCGCCATCGGGAAACAATCGCGAACGATAACGACCCAACTGTTACGCCTATTTATAAACAACCGAACCCCGAACTGAGAGAAAGGCGAATAACACTCGATACGTGCTAACACAATAAACTCTATCCATAATATAATATAACGAACACATACGAAGTGCGCGATTTGAATAATCAGCATGTGCGGTCGAGAGATTGGAAGATCACGAGTTCTCCGCTTAACCCTTAGATATTGTGCGACGTTATGTGTACGGATATGGCTTCGGAGGATGGGAAACGTGGGATGGGGGGTGAAGAAAATGAAGGGGAGGCAAGGGGGGTCTCCTGGGGGGCCTGCGCCCCCCGAGGGTGGCCTGCGCCCCGTGGATGGGGTATCTGTAAGGGGCGGCTCCCGTATCTCTGATCCTCATCGTCTCAGAGGGAAAATGTCCGTGAAACGAGCCCGCGCTGAAAATTCGTCTCTCGGAAAATTCCGCATATCAAGTGAGTTTTCGCGATTTTCTCCGAGAGAATGTATCTTGAGAATCTTGGTTTTTTCGTAGAGATTCGTGCGATTTTTTTTTTATCTGGTCATCGTCGCGTTTTAAAATAGTCTCACGTCGTTTGAATTTTTATATATTTTATTTTGAGTGGGGTATTAGTTCGAATTTTCTTTCAATCCTCTCATTGGAAATATGAACGATTTTATGAGAAATACGAAATTTTATTTTCAGCCAATGTTATGTGTCCACTATTATGATATTTTGTTCTTTCGATCATACGATTCGTCTTAATGAAATTCATGAGATGAAATTCAATTTAAGATTTTATATATCTATACTGACACCAATGATACAATAACAATACTAAAATATTTCAAAACTAGTTTATCAATAAAATATCGAAAAGAAAAGAATACATCAATAATATTTCTAATAACTTTTTATAACATCAACGCCAAAACTTTCAATCATATCTTAAGCTATTTAACAAAACATTTATTTTCAATACATAAATTAACATCTCTCATCGCTAACTTATAACTAACACACGACAAAACCCAAACAATCCATACATTCCAAACGACAACACACATCTAATCAATTCAACCCTAAACAACGATCTACAATCGAACCCGCCCGCACCGACCAAAATCGAATCTCGAACCCGCCCAAACGGTCCAAAATCGAAACTCCACACAGCCCAAACGGTCCAAAATCGAAACTCCACACAACAGCCCAAACACGGGACAAATTCGAACACGTATATAAATAAATATCCGACCAATAAACGACATCTGGAGGATCCGCGTCGACGGATCCCCGCCCGGATCTCGTCGGCTTATCTGCCGGAGTCAGCCCAGAGATTGTGATACGTATCTCCCGCGAGCTGTTTGTTGGGTTTGGGATCTCCAGCCACCCTCGAATGGAGACGAGAGCCTCCCTGGACGAGGAGATGGAGGTGGAAAGCCTCTGAACTCGAGGGGGAGGAAGAGCAACCCGGTGGGCGGCGAACCTGGTCGGGATGAAAGCGAGGCGACGCCCCATCGCTATCTGGCTCCGTATAATATAATATATAATATATAATGTATAGGGAGCGATATAACTTCAATACGGGCTCGGTTCGCTGTGGGTGGGTTTCGGCTTTGTGATGGGAATTTCTGAAAAATATAAACATCCACCCCCTCTGATGCGATCCGTGGGTGGGTGGAAATGTGGGTGGGAATGTGCTAGGTCGAGGTGGGTTTTTGTATTTGGATAGGTGCGAATTTGCGATGCCGTTTGTTATGGCGGTTTGTGGGTTGTATCGATTTAATGGTGTTTTGTTGTTGCGTCAGGTGTACGTGAGACAGATTGGTGCTTTACGGTATGTGGAATTAGATTTTGCTTGTGAAATGTATTTGATTGTTGTTTCTGCTGATATACGTTTGTGTATATTTAGTGATTTTATTTTTATACGTCTCGGATTGAAGTTGAACTCTGGATTTTTATATGCAAAAAGTTATCGTATGCTTGAGTAGGACGATAGCCGAATGATTAGTGCGTCTGCATCGATCTGCACACTTGAATTTTTTAAGCGTTAGCGCATTTATAATATAGATATCAATCGTATTTGTCAAAATTGTTTAGAATCAATCAATAATTTGACATATCAGTTCTGCAAAATTATAAATTTCATTGGAAAATTATCTTAAAATTCAAATAAATATCATACATATTGTTCATATGAAATCGACAACCCATTCTCGTTCTTTCAATTAGACGTCACGTCATCAAATTATTTGTTCACATTGATTGTATTATAATCAATACTTGAATTTGTAATTCATCAATATGACAGCGTCATAATGTTATGTATGTATATGAATATTAATTTAAAAAACTCAAGTTGAATGATAAGTACAATATCCATTCGATGAGTTCATCTTTTAACAACAGAAACGAAAATTACAAATTCGCATTTCGTACAACGAATCATATGTATGTATACCTATCGAATATTAAAATTTTGAATGATTAACTGAAATATGACCGAATCAAATATCTCAAATCTCATACTAAAATCGCAACAACAGAGCGTCAAACTCAAATCGCGAGCGCTAATAAGAGATTCGCGCTCTATACAGAAACGCTTAATCGCGCTTAGCATAATTACGGAGTAATGTTACGTACTCGTAACGTTGCACACAGCAATATAAATGTACAGATTTATGATACATGGGCATTATAACGCCAGTCTTGCCGCACTTGGACGTTAAAACTCTCCGGGGACCATATATCAAGACGATACTATCGTTGCCCCGAAAACAGGGGGAGGACGAGAGACGACTCGAACATAATGCTTTCATCTTTATTCTTTGTGCAAAGGTGCCTCTTTATACCGAAATGGGTTGGGAAAAATTCGCGGGAAAATGGCGGGAGAGTCCACAATGGCGCCCCGGTTTGAATAAATCTCGGACATATTTTATTAACGCGGTTATTAAAATCTCCAGCGAATTTAAAAACTAGCCCTTCCTGCGACTCTTGATGGGCTCTTTTTTAATTTTTCCATTTTTTTTCGTTTAGGAGGGTCGTAGGGAAAGTTCTTCGTGATGTTCGCCTCGGGCTCGACGAGAAATAATTTGCTCGTTTTTGCGCGGGAAATTTATTCGCTTTTTATGCTTATGTAAAAATTTCCGCAGCGCGTTTGTTCAGTTTTATTGTTTTCTCGCGTAAAAAAGAATTGTGAGGTCGCTAATTAAAATATTTTATTAATGTCGGTCGGTTGTTAAGCGCGAACTTTTAAGAAATCGGTGTAAGTTAAATATTTTTTATGCACCTGTTATTTTACAATGTGAAATTTGCATCCGTGCTTTGATTTCTCGTATTGATTCTTCGAAGCAACAATGGGATTTCACTTTTTGACCATTAAACTTCATTGCAGATTTGATTTCGTAATATTTATCGATTTGTCTTTTTCTTTAAAATAACTAAAGTGAAAATAATATTTTCATTATAATATAGTCTTTTAATACACATCACAATTTTCAATCTCAATCTTGTAAATAAGTTAAAAATATAGAAACATGATTCAAACCTTAATCAATCAAATTTCATAGAACTGATAATGATTCTGAATAAAATTCCAGCGAAATCAATACAATTATAATATTCTCTATCGAAATACTGATCATATCTTATTAAAAAAAATGATGATTGATCTTGTATTCTTAATTTTTTTTCAGTTTACCCCTGAAACTTCTCAAATATCCTACAACTGTCTATACAAAAAAATCTTGTTTCATAACACTAATATTAAACAACTAACCATTGAAAGACCAAACCTGAATAAAACTAATCAACCACATCACAAAACTAACAATCTGATAAAAAATGAAACCCCAAAGATTTCCTAGTTGAACCGCCCCGACGGCGACGAGCGACCGGAAGGAAGAGGCGCTGTTTTGGCGCCAAACGCTTATTTTAAAAAAGCAGGGCGACCAACCGTGCGTCGACACGCGCCTCTAGAGCGACGTTTGATTGACGCGTCTGACTTCGTTACCGCTTCTATGAATAGTGTCATCTAATCTGATGGACGCACTACGCTTTTTATTCAACCCCTCTCGATGTGTATCGTATTTGTGTTGCACGCTATAAATTTTAATTTAAAATTGTTTATCTCGGATGGATTACTGTGTGTTGAATTTGTTTGTTTGAACTATCGAGGTTTTCATCGCATTGATGAGTCAATTTTCTTTCACTTCTGTATTTTATTGTACTTTTAGATAATATGTCAAATTCGTTGTTACCCACGACAGTGATTTGTTTGATAACGTCAATGATTCCACGACATTTTAATCAACGAATAGTGATTAAATGACTATTGGGTCAGAACTTTTGAAGTTCATATTATGAACCAGACATGTCATCATTATTTTGCTTAATTTACATCCGAACTTAATATAAATCCGAACCCAATAAAAATTCGTTCCTTGTGCAGTAAATCTTTGGTGAGACAAGGTTGAATTACGTTTTAGGTTAAAACGATTTTGTGCCGATTTTCTATTCCGAAAATATTTGAAGATTCTTAATATAACCCATCCTAACTAATTTTCCAGTTTATGCATTGATAAAAAAATATGTATGATTACAAAAATACCTTGAACTCTTATACATATAAAGGTGGATACACATCGGCTGAGACGTCATAAAAGAAAGAGATGAACAACCATTCGATTTTTTGTGAGTGAATGTGACTTTCTTTGTATGATTTTCTCACTCGCACACAAAAATTGAATGGATTTCTTCTCTTTCTTTCTTTTATGATGTCTCAGTCGGTGTGTTTCCAACTTAATATTATACAATTATATGTTGATACAATATAAAAAAATATATTTTTAAACAATCATACCTACTATTCCAAACAATAGTCATCTCTTCAGCAATCAACCACCCTTCGCATGAGTTATTCCTCATACGCATACAATATACAAACTAATAGCACAATGTGACACTTTTCCGTTCAGGAAGTCGACGAGATCGAGTTACACCATTTTATTCTTAGGGCTCGTTCACATCACACGAGGAATCGTTTTCATATCAGATTACGCGATACCATTTTTTCAACCGCACAGACACGTGGTGAAACCGTGATTTATCGCTTCAATTTGATACGAGCAATTAAAAACGAACACTCGAACATCGTTAAGAGGTTAAAAATTAACAAAGATCCATCACCATTTAAGAACAATCGAATGCACAGAAGATTCAAAGTCATCAGAATCGACTTTTGAATGTGCCCATTCAGAAGCAGGTCATTAAGTTAATCCGCGAACGCCGCTGTTTACCCCCGGAGGGATTCGGGGCCCCCGTGGGGGCGGATTCCCACGGGGCTCCCGGTTAACATATGTAAAGCGCCTGATGGATCGCTCACACTTTATGGTCGCAAAATATGCGATTAGCTCAATGCGCTAAATAAACCGATACTGAGCTCTTTGAGCTGGGGTGATCATTCGTTGCATTTTTTTTTATTATTCAACTCTTTATATTGGTTTGAATTCTTCTATTGATTGAATTATTCTATAATGAGGAAAAAATATTTCGATCTTCTATTGATAGTTAGTTATAAATCGAAAATTATCTCTTCAGCATACATTTAATAAGTTATTTTGTTTCGTACAATATTCGTGTTACAATCAGTGCCAAAACGACAACGATTTGAAAATTAGTCAGATAGTCTGATTCCATATCAGTATTGGCTAACCTTATTTAATTTTAAACCGAATCCTAATGAAGACAGGAAAAAACCCTAATCTAACCTAACCTAATAGAAATATTGAAATAAAATGAACTACAAACACCTACAATATCCAGTCTATATCATAATTTCCAAAGTACTTGCACCAATATATTTTTTTTATCAAAACCATTTTATTCGATTCAATCAAACATTAACATACAACACTGTAAAAAGTAAATCTTAAATCCAGACACGATCTTAAATTTGAATGGTCTTAAAAATCGATTTACGTCGAAATTAAATTGCTTAAAAATTATGTAAACTGTATTAAAATTAAAATCATATTTTATTCCATATATTCAATATATTAAATACAGTTTAAACAAGTTTACGTAATGTTTGAGCAATTAAATTTCGACGTAAATCGATTTTTAAGGCCGTTCAAATTTAAGATTGTGTCGGGATTTAAGATTTACTTTTTACAGTGAAATTGCAATAAAATCAGATTATTCCATTTCCAATTTTTTTTCATCCATTTATAAAATCAATCTCCTAATATTTTTCATAAAAATTAAATCAAAATTCCAACTAAGACCGAAAATTGATGATCACCCTTCTGATTAGGTTTTGATTTTTGAGCTTGAACGACTCTGTCGCTCTCTCCCCTGTTTATTTGCGCATTTATCATCGTCGACCCACCCCCGGGCGGATGGTCACCCTCGTCCAAAGAGTCACCCCCTCGAACGGTTATGACGAACCGACTACGACAAAAAAGCACAATATTATAACACTCATTCAAATAATCCCGATACAAAAGTGTCGGATCATGCGAAAGTGCGAAAATTTGACTTCCACCCCACTGTGTGTTTCGATGGTCGGTTGTCGCACTAATTTTTTTCAACAATGGGATCAAACGTTGCGTTCGTAAATCAAAAATTAAGCTACGACCGTGTGAACGTGTTGATTCTTTGTTTAGTTTGAATTTTAATGAATACGCTCTTACTTTTATTGACGAACTGTTGAAAATCCGTGCGAGAGTCGAAAGATAGACGGACGTATATACGAACTTACGTGTATCTTTGTGCGGATTTTTAATTGTACGTTAATGTAAATAATTGTGAAGGTATGTAATTATTTTCTTTTTTCATTTACATTTAAAATACTAAATTCGTATCACTAATAAAGTTACATATTGTCTAACTAATTGTAAGATAGTAAATTCAAATGTAGCTATTGAGTAAGAATTTTGCATTGCATAATCTTCATTTCAACTTGACACAAGTTCGAGAAACAATCAAAATAATACATAGTTGAAAAAACAAATGTGTGACTTACTCATTGGAAATAAAACTTAATATGTTCTAAGAATAAAATTAGAACTCTTAATTAAAATAAATATACCTTCCCCTATTTCCTCCATATCATATAAGATGCGTTACTTTTTTTCTATGCATTACAAACAGTTAAATTCACTTTTCAACATCAGTTAATATCTAATTCACAAAAGAATAAACGTTTCACAATCGAATTTTCATTCATCGACAAAAACACAATCAAAAATCAAAATATGACTCATAAATTCATAATTAGATAACATCCCCAAACACACTGAACTTCTTTAATTACCTTAAAGATCGATATTACAATCGATAACTACAAATCCAAGCATTCATTACAACCATATACATATAACGGCCAGTTAAACCAACGATTAGTCTTTCCGACTCGTGCTATAGAGGCTCGAAACATTCTCAGGTCGAATTCAACTCGCATTAGTCTTGTTTAAAATCACATTTTCCTTTCGGCCGATGTTAAATGGGGTTCGAAAAAAGCAATGAACGGCAACGCGTGTGCTTGTGCGTGCACGCGTTCATAAATCGGCTTCAAGTCGACCAGTTTACGTTTCGATTAGCACCCTCCGGCTGTCGGACTGTGTTAGGGGTTGCTACATTTTTAATTTAAGTTTGGGGATGAAACGTCGGTGAAGACTCACCTCTGGTTTTCTTTTCTAGTTCGTGATTAGTCGGTTTTTCTGCTTATTGTTGTGTATGTGCATGTAAAGAGGGAAATATTTTGATAGTTCAATAGTCAGTCACGGCTTTGGGGAACATAAGTGCATGCTTTAATAAGAGGATGGTACTTTTTTTTAATACTCTGTGATCCAATTTTACTTATAGATTCATTTTAGAGAAAGTAATGTTTTGTTTTTAAAGTCTTTCATGAAATCAATTGTTGTTCTGAAATGAAAATATTGTTTTTTTTTTTGTTATTATTATCACCACCAGAACTCTCCTTTTGCTCACTAACAAAATTATTTCATTTGTTTATTTTTTGATAATTTATTAATATTTATCTATTAAATTAGAAATCTTTGGTCTTATACATACATTACAAAGGAAGTCCACCATACCTCCTTCTAACCCTCGATCTTATAAAATACATTTACGTATTGAACATATATTTTTTTTTAAAATAATTCTCTCAATATCGTGAATCCTTTATTCAAAATAATCAAAATTAATAAGGTGAAATGAAACAATAAATAAATATAAAACAAACTGTATTTTTTTGTTTCAAAATCTTAATTATTAATGTATTTACATCTAAAACTTTTCAATTTGACACTTATTATTTAATATTAATTAATTTTAATTTATAAACAAAAATAATAAGAGATTATTTTGTCCAAGAAACTTTTGGAATGTCGAAATGTTCAGTGAGGCTATCCAAATGTTGATTAAACTTTTCGACCCGCTGCTTGTGAGTCATGGAGGCTTTTTGAGCTATGCGTTCCTTTTGCTGAAAGATAAAAAAAAAACATACAATCAATAAAACTGTATATGCACATATTTAAAACTAATCCACGAATAATACAACAAAATGAACGAATCACCAATTTAATGCTATGTTACAATCAAAAAAAGAAAACTTTGATATTTTTTTAACATTTTTGGCTCTTTGTACACTAACGCGCGGACTTGGATACGATTCCCGACTCATTATTGTATTGTAAAATCGCTGAATTGATAAAATGAATAATAGACGCAACTTATAATTGTCTGTTCTACGAGTTAACGGAGTCGATTCGGCAAAACAGAACTGAATATAAATAAGTATGTAATATTATTGTACGAATGAAAGTTACCATTTTCTCTTGCATTTTCTGGAAAGCCAACTCTGCGGGAGTGCGACGAGAAGCATGCGTAGACGGAGCGTTTTGGGAAGCGGGAGGAGCGGCGGGGGGCGGAGGCGCCGCCTGCTTCTGCTTCTGCTGCTTCTTCTTCTTCTTCTTCGTGACTCCGGAGTCGGACTTGAGCGAGAGACGCCCCCGGGCCACGCACGCGTACTCGTCTTCGTCCCCCGCACCCTCCGTGGCTCCCATGACTCTGTTTTAGAACGAGCGTCGAGCTGCGACTTTTGACAGCTGTCACTTTTCGGCGCTGCCAACTCACAGATTATTGTTGTTGGCGTCGAATCGGGGATGCAACATGACTATGAAATGAAAGAATTGAGGGAAGACGGGACCATTCGACGCTCCACAATTTTAAAAGTATTAAAAGCATAACATTATTTTTAATTGGTAGCATTAAAGGCCAGTCTTTTCACCTCTGGTTTGAGAATAAAAAGATTTTAAATCATACGCGGTCTCTACTGTCATTGACCTTTTTTTAAATGCTATTTTTCAAAAGGGAGTGAGAGGCAAAAAAAACAAAGAAATCAAGTGTCCTTACCCTTCCCTAAGGAGCATTTCCCGAAAATAAGATCTGATCTCACATTGATTTCATTTTATGTTCTATGTCGACTTTGGGAAAATTAAATTTTATTCATAGTCAAGGGAAGATTTTGCCAATGTGGTTTACAATAATAAAAATATAGTTCAAAATAAAAAGCGAAATGATTCCTGAAAATTTGTTTATTATCAAAATTAAACGAAATAAAACTTAATTCAAGTAAAATCAACATTGCTTTTATTTATGAGATTCACAATACAATTTCAATTAAATTTAAATAAAATGGACGGATTAATAAATGGTTCAAATAAAATTTGATTTAAAAAAATCAAATGTAACAAAAAAAACGTCTAATTAAATCTAATATGTACCTTACCTATTTACATGAATCCATCATTGTATTAAACATACAATTATCAGTCAGATATATTAAATGATAATAATTATTCAGAACAGAAAATAGTCAAAAAAAGAAAATACATTTGTACTACATACATAATTATAAAACAACTATTCCATAAACACAATTGACTTGAAATACAAAAATTATAAATGGCAGTTAACTTCCTTTTTCTCGTGTTGAGTATTTCTTTATATATTTTCAGTTCCAAGATTATTAATCGTCTACACTGATATATTTGGAATTTGAACAATTATCAATATGCTAATATATATACCGATAAAAAATAAAGTCACAAATTTTGTAACTTTAAACAAAATGGACGGAAAAAATTACAATTTGTGAAAAGGCACTTAAAAATTATTTACAAAATGTAAAAAAACATTCGGATGTAAGTATATAAAATAAAACATTCAATCTGATATAGGCACTTTTTGTAAAATCGACTAAAAAAAGTTTTTGTATGTGAAATATATAAAATATAGTAAAATAATATAATTAAGATTTTGATAAGGCACTGAACTTCCTGATGATCCCCAATAACTATAAGTGAAAATTTTAATGTAATTTTCACTTTGCATCCACGGATTGGTTCCATCGTCGAAATGCATTGGACATTGATCTCGTTCTCTTTCATATTCTTCCATTTCTAGAGCAACTGCAGCACCCTCGGTATAATTCCACGAAGTCACATCTTGCCTAAGATCGCAATAAGGACCGAGAGCCTGAGACATAAGCACTCTGAAACCGACAAAATTAAATTTAGGAACACGAAAATGAATTTTCCTCAAAATTTTTCTAACACAAGTTTCACCTATTCAAATCTGAACGCTGATATACCCAACATCTGTATTTTGAAAACGCATCCAATTCGTCATATGTTATCAAATATGATTTTAGATTTTCTTTCCAATAGCCAATACATTTCATTTTATAGTCGGGGTCACTGTAAATATCTATAGGACGACCTAAATGATCCACAGATAAACAATATGTTTCGTCGACAGCTATTTCTTTCTGATCTGTATCGCACACAGAAAAATCAGATATGTTTTCTTTGCAGTAGATGTTTGGACGTGGACTGAGCGTTACTCCTCCAAGAATCCTAGTTTCGAAGGGATTATCTCCCTTTTGTGTGAAATTGAATTTTCCTGCTACAGGACAACGAACGGCAACTGGATTTTTCGCCAAGAACAAATCATACTTCCACATTTCTTTATTTGGAAATTGTACCCAAGAACAGACAGTGTGAAAATCATCTTTGATTACAGCTAAGCCTTTGCGATACCTGTGAAAAGAATGTAAATTAAAAAATATTCCAAAACCATTATATTTATTTTTAAATTAAAATACCGTATAATATTATGATGTTGTGGGACGAAATCAAAACAGATGTAATCCTTTTGACAACCGTCGACTGTGAGGCGTGCCATCATTATACGAGAATCTCTTTGTTCTCTACAAATATCATAGATAGATTATTTATCAAAAATAACCCAATTTTATACATTTCAAAACATAAAATTACCTGCAAACGTAAATAGTTTGCCTGTATCTTCCTTCGTCTGGATACCATTTTTCAATAATATGAGTTTCATTTATGAACACATCAGCATCCAAATTAGCCGTATTGATCCATTCTCCTGAAAAATTTTGTGGCAATCGACATCCTGGTTCGACTACTTCAGCCTGAAAAACAAAAAACATTTAAATCAATTGAAATCAACTTAATATGTTTATAAAAAATATATATATATATGTATATATTTACTTTAACTGGAGTGATTCGCAATCTTTCTGGAGACTTCTCGGGAGTTTTCAGCGTATTACATTCAGCAGTAATTGACACACCAATGTACAAATCGTCATCTCTATTCTTCAAAAAGCACCTGTATTTTTCATCCTTTCGGGATTCTTTAGTATTTGCAACAGCGAAAAAGTGATTTTTATCCACAAACCAATCACCTATTAGGAATGAAATCAAGAATATAATAATGAAATACATGGGATATCAAAAAGATATTCTTGAAACTGAAAAAAATTAACGTACCTAAACAACTGTATTCTACAGTGCCATCAAATGTTTCAGACATGCCTTCACAAGCTTTGTAAGTGATATTAAACTTTTGATTAGTAATCAAAAATTGTGTACCAGCTGTCTGACAAGATTTAATAAACGCATCGGGATTGTTACACTCTCCGGTAAATCTGAACCTATTTTGATATGCAAATTGCCATACACCTTCGAGAGACGATCGACAATTAACCTATATTTTAAAATACCATAAGTATTTATGAGATTTCAAGACAATAAAAGTGAATTAAGTACCAGATACTTACAGGTACATAATTTTCACTGAAAAGTGTTATCAGTTGCTGATCATGATTCAACCCTCTGCACACACGATCAACGGTTGCTTCTTCTCCAGGTGCTAAATTAACACAAGGGGTTTCAATTTTTTCTAACACATTCACGGTTCGCACTAGAAACTTCACACAAAAATAACAATTGTTATTTTTCAAAATTAGTGTATAATTCACATGATAGTCATCTCTAATATCGACACAATATCCTCTGAAATTTTGAAAAAAATAATATATTAAATAAAAAATATTGAATTTGTTTACATACCTATGTATTAAATAAAATACCTTTTAGACACTAATTCTGCGTTTATATCAGTGATGGTATTTTTGCCGTTTTCCCAAGAAAACCAAGTATTTCTTAAAATAATTGGAATTTGACACTCACAATACCCTTGTCCTGTAAAAATGAACACAACAATTGAAAAACCATAAAATAATGATCACTCTTTTCAAGAACGTCAGATTTCAAAAAACATGATTATTAGGAAAGCTGTTTTAAATTTCAGAAGTATGTAAAATGGTTAGTTGAAATCAAATTTCTGATTTTATGTTCAATAAAAAGTTAGTCTCTATTGATACTACACTTGCATACTGAGATCAGATTTTTTTTAAGCAAAAATAATTTTATAACATCAACAAACAGCAACTTCGTATGAACCAGCCTACAAAGAAAGTAGTTGAGATGGGGAATTAGTACAAGTGAAGAATAGATACAAACAAATCAAAAATACACACAACACACTACATAGTTATGAAAATGATCACAATACGATTGTAATAACTGGGCAAAAGCTTTAACCAACCATCAGAACCATATTTGGATCATTCTCTAAATTATGCAGTGTCTTGTGGATTTTTTATTCAATTTGTTAGTATCAATTCTCCACCTGTACCGATCATCCCCCACTCCGCCTAAACTTTATATCTCGAACTGAAAATTCAGAATTTTTCTTATTTAACTACTAGCGCACACATACAGCAAAATATATATGAAATATTTGGTCAAATAAGGATGATGTCGTGCACGAAATAAAAAAAATGATCAAACTTATTACTATAGAGTTGAAATTATAACGTATCCCAGACACATAACTCTTTCAGGACATTTTCAAAAAACAAAACTCAGTATTATTTTAAATTTTAAAATAGTACGTTTTCGGAAAGAGTGAACTAAAAAGTACATACATATATGGAAAATAGTAAAAAACTGTGAAAACAGTTTTTAAATAATGAAAAAACACAACGAATAGCAATTTGAATGAAATGTTTGACAAATTGAAAAAAAGTGGGCGTCACCCCCAGCTCGAAAGAGTCGGAGGAAATAAATAAACGAAAGATGGAATTACCAGCGAGAAGTAATAGGAAGAATAGAGGCGCCGCTATCCGCAGCCCCGTCCTTAACTCCATCATAATCTGCGTTCTTTGAAATTTAGAGATTCACTCTAAAAGTTCTAAAAACTGTAAACTCTTAAAATCGTATACGTTTCGCCTCACATTCCACGCCCAACCGTTCGATGACAAACGCCAAACGCCAAACATGATTCACACCTCGACAGCCCGAATCCTGACCATGATTTTTCACAACTTTTCAAAATATTTCAAATTGTTTTTATTTAAATTTAAATAATTTCAATTTTTTTTAAATCCAATTTAAGTTGATTTATTTCAATGATCGAGTTTATTCTACAGCTCTATTTCATGCACCAAATGATTTTTTATTTAAACTTTATTTGTATCTACCTTTTATTTTAATTTATCTACCAAACTTATTTACGGTAATTCATATCGATGTAGGTTTATGTCTCTAAATGAAAAAAAAAACATTTTGTTTTTTCCCAAAATGTTATATTTCAAAATCGAAGGAATGTTTACGACCGCTGCCGAACTCCAACTGTCAAACAATTGATTGTCGCGTCTGTATGTTTGGTTTTGGTAAGAATATAATTTGCAATTATTTAGAAATCGAATTCACTATGACTATCATTTAACTTACTTTACTCATTAATTTCATCATATAGCATTGATATTTTAATATTTGTCGAAGTTTCAATAACATAACCTTTTCCCGGTATATTTTATTATATTACGTATCATTTATCTTCCTGTGAGTAATAGTTTTTGGTGTGTAATGACGGCTGTGGTTAACTGAGAAAGATTCATTTTAACTATTGATTTTTTTTATAGGATTGAAGCATGGGTCGCCGAAAATCTAAACGGAAACCACCAGCGAAAAGGAAAGCTATTGAGCCATTGGATCAACAGTTCAATTGCCCGTTTTGTAATCATGAAAAGTCTTGCGAAGTTAAAATGTTCGTCGTTACTTCTTTTCAATATACAAATTAATATTTCATTACAATTAATCTTTCGGTATGATTTCTAGGGATAGAGGAAGAAATACTGCTAAAATAACGTGTCGTGTGTGTTTGGAAGATTATCAAACTACAACTAATTTACTATCTGAACCGGTCGATGTTTACAACGATTGGGTGGACGCTTGCGAATGTGCAAACTAAGTTCATTCTCATTTTATTTATAAGTCTCAATTTTTCAAAATGTTTAGTTGTGATTAATCCAGATGAAAATCGAAAATGTGATTTAATAATTGTCTGCTTGATTATATATATTTTATTAAGAGATATTTCATCAAATTTTCTATGATCTTGTGGTTAAAATATGATCAGACACAGATTTTCCAATCAATTGTTTACATGTCTTTCAATCTCAATATTTTTTTTTTTATAAATAGCAAATTTCGAATCTCTATATCTATACATTTTATAAATTGTTATATTAATTTACAGACTTAACATATAAAATATCCGAAATTCATAAAAACTGCTAAAATAAAGGATCAAATTTAATTAATGTATTTATTTCATTATAACATATTAATTATTAAATAAATATTCGTGACTCAAATGTTCCTATTATGACAGTGTTTACAGGTGACTAATAATAATAAAACATAAAGTACTTTTTAACACCAATTTTATTGTTAGTTATAACATTTCAACAAGGAACAAAATATTCTACATAAATATGTTATTACTTAATACTTGAAATGGGTTAACACGAAGCCTGGTTATATTCAGAATAACAGGCCTTTTATATATTTTGTATGTATATTCTAATTAAATATGATTAATTTTAATAATCAAGTTTTATCACAATCAAAACCTTATGTTTGAAGATGTCACACTATTAGTATCACAAATACTTAAAATACACTTCAGCTACACTTAACATTTTATAAAATTCAAACATTTCATTCAATATTTTCGTTTTTTTTTTTTTTTACATATAGTAAAAATTATTTCAAAAAAGCAAAGTGATTAATTTAAGCAATTAGTATACATGTTATTGCAAACAATATCATTAATAAAATCAATGAACAAATTTCATTTTACACAAATATATATTTACATACACAATATTCAAATAATTGAAAATGCTAAATCTTATTTGAATTAATATTGTGTGGGTTCATGCATTATTTTTTTTTACACAAAACTTTTTATGGAATGTTCGATTTTGGCATTTTTTTATTTCATGTATGTAGAAATAAATTTTGTTTACCTTTGCAATTTCAAAATAAAATGTCTCAATAAACACAAATGTATTTAAATACATACATTTAAAACATTCTGACTATACATTATCGGTACTAATTGGAACTATTTCGATCAAAAAATCATACTGATGGCGAGATTCAAAAAATCTGAAATTGATAATTGAAAATACATATATATGTATGTATCATCTTAATATCATTAATAAGTACAAATTCTCAAACTGTTGCTTATTTTATCAATGAAACAATAGATTTAATTGATATGAAAAAAGTGTGTGTGCAGGAAGACACTTTTACTTTGGTATAATAAAAAATCAAAATCTTTTATATTATAAAAATCTATAAAGAAATATTTAAAAATAAACTGGTGCTATCAACACTAGCATGTACCGAAAACATTAAATTTCACAAATTGACATTGTTTTTAATTGAATTAGATAACGCTTATACAATTCACATTTAAAAAATGTTCACTACTGACTACCTAATTGCAAAATGAAGCCATTAAGTGAGCATATTGAATTTGAAATATGTACGACTATCAATATGTAAGTATTATTAGAATCGATTGCCCCGTAACATTTAATCGCTCAAATACGTAAATTCTTCCTTGTGAAGCATTCGATCACCAGAGCTAGCTGATGCGATGCTAATACCTATGTTTCAATCTTTCTCTTATTTTCATATTCAAAGTGCAAACCATATATTTATTACATATAAACAAAGCAATTGACTAGGAAAAAATGCACATTTACTCGATGCAAATTTACTTAATTATAATATATAAACCATAGCTCGTTACTATTTAATAGAATAATTGCACGACAATGAGATATGTCAAATATAACATTATGACAAAAGTTAACAATTAAATATCCAAATAAGTTTTTATATATTTCTCAACGATTATGAAGTAAATATGACTTTTTTCCTACTCTTGGCTTATTTTATTGTAATATGACCATAAGACCACATTCTGTACTTGATAAAAAAATAACTTTGTACACTAAAGCATGCTAAATTCATTAAAAATATATGTGTATAATATATTTGCAAGTTATGAGATAATAAAGCCTATGAAACATTAACAATGAAAAAAATACTCTAGAATTTTCTTCGATAAAATTCATATTCAAACATATACATAAATATATTTTTAATCATAAATTTTGATTAATATAAGGTCTTAAATACACATGCTATTAAATAGCACAGATGCATGCCACTAGTTAGCGATTGATACACAGTGGTATTGTGTCTAAAACATTGCTTGTTTCAAACATGTTCTTTAGAATGCTTTTTTATAAGCATGTGTATCTGTACCTTTAACCTACATTGATAAATATAATTATATATTTATATGGAAAAAATACAAAGGACAAATGTACCAATATTTATGTATGTGTGTACATTTAGTCTAAATTTTGCAAGGAATCAATTAGAATTGTCCCATATCAACAAATGTTTCAAACGGTATTAAATCTTCACTCATATATGTAGTTTCAGCATCATCATAATTTGCAATAGTCACAACTTTTTCTTCGATTGGCGCAGATGGCAAATTTTTACTCATAACAGATATTTCATCGTTACAATTGCCTGTCTCCGAACTATCAGAATGAATGGTAGCTTTTACATCTATTTTGTTTGTTTCTCCACAAGAAACATTAGAGTCATCGAAAGATATTTCATTTGAAAAAGATGAAAGTTTACTAAACTCAGGTTTGGTGTGAAAATTTTGATGCATTTGCATGTCTTTCTGCTTTGACTGAGACACGCTATGAATAGGAGAACCTTTGTCACCTTTCTCTTGAAGATTGGACAAATTTGCATTGTCCATAGTGCAATTATTATTAAAAACGTGTACTAAATTACCATTCAAAGAAAGTTTAGCGTTAACAGTATGCGGCCTTATGGTATTTTTGACTAAATGCTAGGGGTCAGGTGCCCCTTATTTTACAGAGGTGCCTGCATCTAAACCACCTTCTTCTTCCAACTTGGAGAGGAACTTGACCACTCTGTATTGTTCTTCTGTCTGTCGAGCCATATCTATCAGAGCAAGTAGTTTCTTTATACCAATAAATACTCTGAAGCATAAACAGATATAATGAATTAAAATTTTCAAATGAAAAAATAACTTAATATAAATCAAATTAGAATTATTCACGTACTTATGTCCATGAATCTTACGCTGAATATTACTGAGTTCTTGTTTGGAAAATAAATCAGATTCCTCAAGAACAGCCATGAGATGATCAGATTTAGAAAGATTTGGTACACGCAAAACAGCAGTAAACGCTGAAACCATTTCCATCTCCTCTAAAACTTGCCTAAATAACAAAAATAAAATTGATTAAAAAACTTATTTCAAACTCCAATTAAAATATATGAAAAATCAAATACCTTCTACTGCTCGTACACAGTACTAATAATTTACGGCCCTTTGGAGGTTGCTTCTTAAGCAACACGAGCAAAGCTTGTAAAGTCAAATTACTGTAGCGAGGACCAATTGAACCGTAATCTAAAAGTCTCTCAATATTATCCACTAATATACAAGATAAAGAAGAGCGATATGCATCATCAAATACCTGTAAATTTTCAAAAAATATATTATATTTAAGGAGAACCAAATGGAAAATTAAAAAAATGAATACATACTTTTCTGATTTGAAGGCATTTTGCATTCTCCGTGAATCCAACCATGTCTTCGGGAGAACACACTTTGACAAATGGAAAATCAGACATTTTAGCAAGCTGAGCAGCAAGAGCAGTTTTGCCAGAGTTGGGTGGACCTTCCAAAAGCACAGACACTAAACCTGAAAAAGACATCGTAATGATATATCAAGTTATTTTGTTTTTAATCTGTACACAGCACCACACAGCAAAAGGTCCTGCTAGTTTACATCAAAATTCAAAATTGTCACACCTCAATAAAAGTGGCCTAATTCGAAAATAGTCTCGTGTTGTTGTGCAAATATAAATTTTACCGAAAGATGTATGTGCCACTTTATATATGAACATACATATACATATAATACACTCACCACTTGTTTCGGTAGCCTTTGCTTGTTGTATGTACAAGGAACCATCTTCCAATAAAGATGATACAGGTGTACCCCAATTGATGATTCCCCTTGATAAGAAATGGTCAAGTGCTTCAGCAGCAGTACCAAATGCCTGAAAATCATTTTTATAAATAAAAAATAATTTAAACACAAAATATTTATGACTCAATAAATCTAACCGGTTTGATATCATGTTCTAATGCATGTAAGAAATCAGAACGATTAACATACAACTTCTCCATAGCTTGGGGATCTAATTCAACTTTACTAGCTGCTTTGATAAGTCTATTCATTGCAGTAGATTGTGCAGCTCGAACCAAACCTTCAATTTCAGCACCAGAGAAGTTTTTGGTGAGTGCTGCCAATTCCTATAAAAAAAAGTAAAAATAGTGTTGCATTTCAGTTACACCTTAATTTTATTACATCTTTATTACCTTGTTATCAACATCTTCATTTATTTTCTTAAACTCTCGCATTCTCTTTGTATGAATATTTAAAATTTGGAAACGTCCATCTTCATTTGGAAGACCAATTTCCATCTGAACTTCAAGTCTTCCAGGTCGCATTAAAGCTTCATCAATCATATCCTTTCGATTAGTCATTCCAATTACAAGTATATTGTTCAATTGCTCAACGCCTTAAAATCGATGAAATAACTTAATAACCTTAGTATTAGTAAAATAAAATATAACTTTCTTGTACAAAATATTAACCATCAATTTTTGCTAGAAGCTGGTTAACAACAGTATCATGTACACCAGTATTTCCACCAACAGATCCTCTGGCTTTGCAAATAGCATCGATTTCATCAAAAATTATGATATGCAAGCCACTGTTAGGTCCAGCCTTTTGCATAAAAAGTAAATGTGCATTTACAAGACCATATTTGAAAATTTTTGTTAATATTTAGAAATATAATAATACCCGTTTTTCCTCTTCTTCAGCATCAGCAAACAAGCGCCTGACATTCGCTTCACTTTCACCTACATACTTATCCAAAATTTGAGGACCATTAACAATTTTCGGTTCACGAGCATTTAACATTTTTCCAATTTGACGAGCCATCAATGTTTTACCAGTACCAGGAGGACCATACAAAAGAATCCCTTTGACGTGTTTACAACCTTAAATTGGGAATTCAATACAATATCAACAATGACTTATCATATTTACATAATGCATATTTATAACAGCTACATAAGCAATTAGCGAACATTTGTCATTGCACCCAATGTTACATGTATCATATTTGTGCACAAAACTATTTAATATTAACATTGGCTGCAACGACAAATGTTTATGAAACTGCAATAATTATGCATAATTTAAAGACAACAGGATGAAAAAAATACCTAATTGTTCAACAACTTCTGGTGGGAAGACACGAGAAGCAAACGCTCTTCTAAATATAGCATTAAATTCTTTATCCAATCCACCGATGCCCATTTTTCCAAAGTCCCAGTCAGGATTGATAATTGATTGCCTTGGTTGAACACTGTATGTGAAAAAATACACAAATAAATAAATATATTAATGAATTATCAAAAATTAAAAATCACTTTTACACAAAATAATTTCACTGACCCCTTTGCTTTTCCGGTGAGATTCAATGAAGAACTTTCTGCTTTGTCGAATTGTATACAGCTATCTGGTAAAAGCCGACCAAACTTAACTTTACGAGGCACGGCTTCAGCTCCAGCTTTCAAGGCAGCCAAATCCACGGCTATTAAAAATTTTGTGATATTAATGATGTGACCAAAATTAAAAATAAGTTGACATTTTCAAAGCTTGAATAGCACTTAGATTTTTTCACATTAATAAAATAATTACCTTCCATTCCTTTAACAACCAAAGATAACATTTTCTTATCCCTAAACATAAAAGCTAGCTGTTGACCAACTGTGAAAATTTGTCCAGGAAATTGATTAATAAAATCTCGAGACATTTGATCTGTGTCGTAAGGTTCAGTCGATGTTCTACAAAATAAAAAATAAATCTCATTTATCATCAAAAGAATTATTACAATAATCTGAAAATCAACTGAATTTACGTTTTTTTGCTCATGAAATCCACTTCTAATATAATAGAACATAAGCATTCTGCTGAACTGATCGGAAATGGTTTAACATCAATATTCTGAAAAATATCAAAATAAAAATACATAAAATAAATACGAATGAGCTTATAAAGAACATAGCTCTGTACCTGCCCAATGGAAAGTGTTGCCCATTTTCTCTGGGGAGCTGAAAATCCAACAGTCCCGCGTTCGAGTCCAGGATATGAACGAACGGTGAATATATAATGTTGAGATGGACCAGTAGATACTTCCACATGTCTAAAAGAAACGTTGGTTTTTAGAAAATATTTCAGCACACAAAATGAAAATCTATGAATTTCAAACATTCTTACTTCACATCTCCACCGAAATCGTCAGCGTTGATGAATGCACAATTAGTAACGGCAAGTTCGTCAGATGGGCAGCGTCCGGCACGCATACGCTATTTTTATATGAAACAAGGGTTATAATAGTACATATAAAAAAAATATAATTAGATACCTATATTATTCTATCGAATTATTTTATGTACAGATAACCATTATAATGAATATAAATTCATTCATTCATTACGAATATTTTCAGAACTAATAAATTAGTGAATATAAATAATATTGATTTTGATTCTAAAATGAGGAATTACTCATTCGGTTATATTTCCATATGACATCATTCTATACATAATGATGTCACTTTTCTCAAACTTGAAAAGTATGATCGTTTTGATTTAATCAATAAAATTTAACTTCACAGACTGTAAGTAAACAACAATCTAAATATATAATTTCAATATAAAATGGTAACACATAGTTACAATTGACCTTTATCTTATTTGTTGTAAACTATGAATATAATGCAATTTCCATTGAATGGTGAAAAACGTACAAAGCATTAAACAATACAATTTCAAGAATCTTTCCTGTTTGACTGTAAAAATGGGTTAGAATAGTGTTTTTTTTTTTTTTTTCGATTTATTTAAAAAAAATATTCAAGAAATTATAATATAGGTCGGTTGAACTATTTAAGGAGAATGGAGAGGGTCAAATGGGAAAGCGCCTTAGACTCTACATGAGATAACAATGTTTTGAGGTTGAATCATGAAATTGAACAGAGAAAGATCGAAACATGTAGGAATCGATACTGTATTCAACGATAATGGAAATATTGTGAAACGTTAAGAAAGTGTAACGAGGAAAGATACGAACCATCGAAGACATGGCTGATGAGGAGTAGGATACGGAGTCGCAATGCGTACAAACACTACGTACTCGTATGAAACCACTGAATCGACTCTCTAGAGTCGACCGGTCGATACGACACCGCGTTTTACATAAACAGATTGCGCTACGATTGAGCGCAGGCTTGTCTTTTTGCATATAAAATTCATGTCACTGTACTAAAAAGGTATATTTATTATTATCCTTAACGATTTTAAAATTTTAAGAACAACTATTGTCCTTAAAATATTATCTATTGTTTATTTATTTGTATGAAATGAGTCCAATGTCAGTATTTTCATTTAATCAACTGATCTAGAATTTGAAAAATATCATTTTAGAGCTTGTTTTTCTTCATAAATCTATACGTTGATCTCTCTTTGATTATTTTTATTGAATTTGGTAGGTAAATAGGTATGTTTGAACACTGTATTGAATTGATAAACGTAATTATATTGACTTTTCTAAATAATGTTTTTTTGTGATTGTGTAAGTCGTCTTAATATTATTTCTATATTGCTTTTTGAGATCTGAAATCTGGAAATTGAGCAAAAACGAAACACTGATGACAGTTAAGGTTGCTATATCAAAAATTTTGTTTGATTGAATATTTTGCATCCGAATCGCTTAATATTAAATAGATGGGCAGATATTTCTAAATATCTTGATGCTTGGGTATTTCATTATTATAAAAACAGAATTTTGCAGTTAATTATAGCCATTTATAATTTCAGAATTATTGGATAAAATTTGGAAATAATGATTAACGAGGCGAAGTTTATTGTCTATGGTACGGAGTCATAAACAGCGCCGCGCCGCGTCCTGTCATTCGAGATTAGACAGAATCGTTCATTCCTAGTCTGTTGTTGAATTAAATTTTCATCTGTGAATAGATTTTGAAATTGAAAAGCTCTATTACTGACGAGAATGGACTTACCTCAGCCCCCGAAAGGTAAACAACCATTTTCTGAAACATTATTTTTCTTAACCTATATTTTTATACACCACCGGTGCTTTTGCTATTTCTTTATCAAAAGTTGTGTAAAATTGAAAAGGTGTGATAATTTCACATTCCTCTGCGTTTGAAACTATTATATGACCTACTGAAACCTAGTAAGAAAAGATAGAGGTAAATAAATAAATTAACCCCTAGCTGACCCGATTTTTAATCAATTCACGCATTAACACTGGCTAACTGCTGAATCGTCGCACCAATCCAATTTTACAAATACTTGTGTGTATACCTTTCCTTTTTTATATGTGTCTTATTGTTAGGATGTTATTTAACTCAATTCAGTGAAAAAGTAATTTCAATTCTAATTATTTATAGATACAGATTTGCGCAACATCATCGACAAACTAGCGCAATTTGTTGCGAGGAATGGTCCTGAATTTGAGCAGATGACCAAATCCAAGCAAAAAAATAATCCTAGATTCAGTTTCTTATATGGGGGAGAACATTTCAACTATTATCAATATAAAGTTACTACTGAACAAGCTAGTAAGTTATTGATTCTTGATATTGCAATTTATATTATATTCATAATATATAACTATAATTGTTTCAATAGTATTGAAGCAATCTGGAAGACGTGATGTCAATTTTCCTAATCAACCCAATCAATACAACGTGCCTCCCCCACCTGGTCCAACTATCACAAACACGGAAACCCCTCAGAGCTCTGTACCTCCTCCGAACATGTCTCAATGGTTAACTAGACAACTTCTTCCTGATCGACCTCCAGGAATGTCTCCCGCGACTTTCACAGCTACCGCTATTGAAGCTATTGTTTCTCAACAATCTGCTTTCCAAGAACAAATTAAACAATCTGAAGCTAATCTCAACGCTCAACATGCTGTATGTAATCGGCCATTCAAAAATTAATGTCGCATTTTATTAATGGTTATTTTTGACAATTAGTTTATCTTATTCTATCATAGTGTGATTTATGAATGTATGGGTTTTCAATTCAAAATCCTGTATATATTATTGCAAAGATTTTTTTCAAAAATGTTTAAAATGTTAAAATTCAATGTTTAACATCCAAGTTATTGACTTGCAATTAATAAAAATATTAATAAAACATGATTGTTTTTTTTAAATGCGACACTATTTTTCGACTTATATATTTTGATTGTAATTTTACATTAAAATTTCTATTATTTATGTATTTTTTCCTTTCTAAGGTTTTGATTCAACAGCAACAAACACAAATGGAAGAAACTGTAGCGAAAGCTCAAAATGATATGATTCAACGTTTAGCATCTGAAACTAATACCAATTTGTCTGAATTTGATAGTGTTTTACAGCCGATAATTGATTCTTGTACCAAAGACAGCATTTCTACAGGTTGTGAAATCATAAATAGACTTTATTGTGTTATGAAAATTTAATAACAATTTTATTTATCAGGAAAGGGATGGATTTTGAGTCATGCAACCTCACACGAATCTGGTTTACTGATAGCTCAATATCTTCTTAAGAAAGTTACGACCCCTGGTGCTGTTTTCACTCAAAAACTTCATATTATATATTTGGTTAATGATGTTTTACATCATTGGTAATTTTTCATATTATTTATTCGTTTTAATATGCTAACCATAACATTTGTTCATATTCATTTTATATACACAGCGCAAGAAAAAATGCAGATGATTTAAAAAAGTCATTAGAAACTGTTGTTGTACCTATGTTCTGCAATACGACAATTGGTATGTTTTTTGTTTGCTTAAAATATTTTTGTACTTCGTTTCATTCATGCTTAGTAATTTTATAGCAATAACTGAGGAGCAGGAAACAAAGTTAAATAAATTATTAAAATTGTGGGAATCGAAAAGTAACTATTTCGATCAATCAGTTATTGACAAAATGAAAGATCCTACAAACTCGTATCAAGAGTATACTGCTAGTCTGATTTCACAATATGCAAATCTCATCACTCCTTTGACACAACAAACCAAAAATACATTTGAAAAGTAAATGTTTTCTTTGTTTTCATGTGTATTCACTCTTAAATTTTATTAATGTGTATTTCATCATTTTAGTTATCAAAAACAACATCAAGCATTTGTATCTCACACATTGCAACAAATTCAACAGTTGGAAATGCAAAAGCAAATGATGGAACAGCAGATCAGCATGACACAAATGAACCCGGAACCTAATTCTATGATGTCCCCAAATCCTGTGCCAACTCAACTGCCACAGTTTGGCCCTGCACCTTACAATGATCAAATTTTCGGACAGCAAGGAAATTTACCACCACCAAATCAAGGACCTCCATACGATCCACCGGGATTTTGTAATAACAATCAGCCGCTATTTCCACCCCAAACAGAACAACAAATGCCATCTTTTGGAAATGCAAATGGCTTGCCAGTGAACAATAATATTCCACCTCATTACGAATTTGATCCCACATATGGACAAGGACCAAGCAATAATATATCCAACTCTAGCAATGATGAACTGCCTCATGTGAATCTGTCTCAACCACCACCAGGTTTCTTCGAAGGAAACTTACCTCCTTCTTTTCAAAATGGTATGCCCGATTTATCCAAACCTCCTCCAGGATTTCCCACAACACCAGAAGTTTGTCCAGATGACCTCATGCCATCAGTTCCATACTTTGAATTGCCAGCTGGATTGATGGTCCCTCTCATAATGGTATTCATTTATTGAATAAGTATATATTTATTCATTAAAATATGGTTTTACTTCAATAATATTGATTTCTAGTTGGAAGATAGTGAGTATAAATCTTTAGATCCTGATGCAATCAAATTACCACCTCCAGCTCCCCCATCAGAAAGATTATTGGCTGCTGTAAAAGCATTTTATGCTGCTCCAAATCACACAACTCCACAGGATAGGTAATTTTTTTTTTGCAATTTGATAATATTTATGTTCTAGTTTTAATATAATTATTTTACAGTGATGGGTGGGAGAAATTAGGTCTTTATGAATATTATAGAGCTAAAAATGCAGCAAAGAAACAAAAAGAAGAAGATATCAAAAGTGGCAAAAGACAAAAATCACGTTCACCCTCACCTATAAATCTCGAACATTTTGTTATACGATCGGCACCTTCAAGACGCTACAGGTAATATTTTCATCATTTTAATCCATATTGAACATAATTTAAACACTATATACAATTTTCAGATCTAAAAGCCGAAGTCTAAGTAGAGAGCGTGAAAAATCACGATCGAAATCCCCATTTCGTGCTCAATCTCCAGAAAAAGAACATGCCATAACTGCTAGAAAAGGACGTCGTGGACGACGAAATTCACCCCAGCCTTCACCTGGACGTTTGTACAATAGACGAAACAGTCCTGAAACCGATAGTCAACCACTTCCGAATGAGTATCACTCTGGTAGAAGTGAAAAATTGTCAAACCGATCGCCACCACCTGGAGGATTGTAAGTAATTTTTCGTGCTTGCATTTATAATATTATATATAACGTGTAATTTAATTTAAATTTTTCTTTTCACAGAGATGATCATGATATCAATCCTCTTAATGAATTAGATTCAACCAATAAAGGTCATCAGATGTTGAGAAAAATGGGATGGACTCAAGGAGCAGGTTTGGGTGCTACGGGTCAAGGAATCACAGCTCCGGTTGATGCAAATCCTGCCAAAGACAAAGAATCTGATCAAGGTTTTTATAAATAATTTTATTGTTAGATTCTTTGTTTATATTTTTCAATAATTACTTGAATGTCTTTTTTTATTCAATTCACAGAAATAAATATGAATGATCCATATGAAAACTTTAGGAAAAATAAAGGCGCCGCATTTATTACTCGAATGAAAGAGAGAGCACTGGAAAGATCTTCATAAGATGTGTTCTCGCATAGTTTGAATTTTAAAGCAAAATACACGATTTTATTTTAAATCTTTTAAGAAATAATTGTAAATAATAATAGGATAATTTATACTACAAATATACACAAAAACTTTCATTATAAAATTTATTAAATTCATCTTATTTCATTTAATACAATGAATCTAACTTTTCTTATCGTTAGCACCGCATAAATGAAGTTCATAGTAACATTTACAATACAGTTCCTTAGACTGTATTAGGCTGATAGGCATTAGGCATTTTTCAGTAGTACACTCCCAATGGATAAGAGATTTGTAAGGTAGGTAGGTATATTTTAAATATATTCTGAAACTCAAAACAGAGCAAAAATATTTATGTACGCATATACAAAAAATATACGTATGTATGTTCATACATATGCATATATAATTCATACAAAATTCAATACATTTACAATATAATGATAGAAAAGACATTGCATTTAATTACTTTATTGTACATTATAATCAATTGAGACACATCAATATTGACAAGAGAGCAAACAATTTGAAAAAAACATGTGTCTCGATGAAAACATACGGTCTTTATTTTTCGATTTTGTGGAACTCGTTTCGAGTTCAATGAAAAAAAAAAAATAGAAATATGTGATCTAGTATGATGCAGAACGTATCTTTACATATTATAAGAATAACTATATTTCATTTTATTCCAAAAATAGGCCAAAGTTCAATGCATAAACAAAACATATATACCTACTATTACAAATTACAATTCAAATGATTCTTTATAATTATCTTGAAATTCTTGTAACTTATCAAGGCATTCAGTGAAATCATCTTGCTCTAATCCTTCTTCTCTGAATTTATGTAGCTTTGAAATTTTTATTCTTTTAGCTTCTTTACACAAACTTTCTATTGTGTTATACAAGAAATTTCCATTTGATAGGCTTGTTATTACTGGCACACTTTCTATATCACCTTCATCTTCCACAAACTCTTTAACAAAACCACCTGTATTTAGATCCTTATTGAATAATTTTGGAAAGGGTGTTTTGACTTCCATTCCATGCGGTGAAACAACAACATTAGAAACAGATGCATAAAAATTACAGTGGAAATACATTTCAAACATCTCTTTAACACTTTCACAGCGATATGCAGCCATTTGGATTTGATCATCTGCCGATTTGAGTGGTTTTTTCAACCGATTTTCAGGAATTCCTCGTACAGTGACGTGTTGAAATAGCTTTTCATTTGCAAATTCACAAGACGGAGTGATTGAGGTCCATAATGGAAAATCTACATCATCCAAATGCTCTATTAAATAATGCTTCTGTTGCATATAGAACGGTAATCCTAAATATGCTGCAGCCATTTTTCTTCCATATCCAGTCATATCAGCACAAAGATCTGAAAGTGTAAACCCGTTGTTCTTAAATCTGTATCCTAAAGACATAGTGTCGAATGCGGACGCTAAAATAGCTGACGAATGATAGTTTAATTCAGATTTATAATCTAGATTGAAAAATTTCCTCTTGTTTCCTGGTTTACGCCATCCTTTATCACCACACGACATAGGAATGAATAGCGAACTGTTTTCATATAAGTTAACGAATGTAAATGCTAAATTGACTACTCTACTAGAATCTCTTTTAGTTGAGATTTCAATTTCATTATCATTTTGAGAATTATAATCTGCATAGTAAGATGGTATAAGAGGCAAAGCGAAGATTGATTTGTTAGAATAATCATCCAATAAATACTGAATGCAATTATTGGCGAGTCCCCCAAATCCATCAGTAGAATCGAGGGAAATTTGAAATCCTTGAAAGTTATTACATTCTTCTGCATATCTTCTTATATTGTCAGAAAAATCTTCTGAAAAGATTAAACTTTTCCAAATATTCAATCCAGAATGATATGTTTCAAATGGTACCTATATATTATAAAATAAATATAAATTATTGTTATTTGTATAACATATGTGTATAAAAAATAAATGAAAGATATCTTAAATAGTCACCTCAGCATTATTATGTTTATATTGATTGATCAATGTAATCGATCTATTATGAAATCTTGGATATAAATAATCTGTCCACGTTTTAACATTTGACTCAAAATCAAAACTTTCTATGTGAGATTCATCCACATCGCCTTCATTATTTATGTATTGCAAATACTCATTCTTTTCAGGTTTAGACTCCTCTTGTGTTTCTACGTTAGGCCAATCGACTGAATATTCATCTAAAGTTGAAGAATTTGGAAGTCCACCAGATTGTGATAATGATCCAAGCGCACCATGAAGTTCTGCTAACAATAATCTCGGTGTATATGTAGTTTTACCAGAGACTTCACCTTCTCTATACAAAACATCGTGATTTATATCAGAAGACTTATTTCCAGTGTAATCAAAACTCAACTCTTGTATGTTCCAGAAGTGAGCGCCCACATAATTAGAATAGTGTCCGAATTGTAAATTTATCAACTCTCTACATTCAGCCATGATTCCAAATCAATATTTGAGTCAATTTAGTCAGTTTTAAACGAAATCACAATTTATTAAAATGCATCAAAATCATAAAAAAAAATAATCGAAAGTGTGTTCTTATAATAATTGAAGGTTAGTTCAAACTTATAATTTGACGTTTGTTTGTTTGACTGCTTATGATAAATTTGTGTCAGTCGTAAAAACTATTTTATTGTCCTAAACAGAAATTTTGTAAAAAAAAAAAAGACGTAGGGGAAAATGGGGTGAAAAAGATAAACAGCCATTAAATTCTTTGTGTGTGAATGCGACAGGTTAATGAGTGGCTAGGGGCTCCCTTACTCCCCCCTCTGGCTCTCTCACTTGCACATAAAAAATAGAATGGGTTGCTTCTCTTTCTTTCTTATTAGATCTCAGAACGTTTTTTCCGCCTTTCATTACCTTTTCGTTTTTTGCTTCTTCCAGTTAGAAAACTGTACAGCACCTATTTAATATTTACGAAAAATTATGTCACTACCTACGCTCAGAATTTAATTGGATTTACTTTGGATACTATTATATTTTCATAAAAAAAGTTATGCCTCGTTTACATTTCAACCAAATTGGACCAAATAGATTAGACAACATATCTGTACGGGGGAGAGAGATACTATATTGTAACTATCTTCCTCCCGTGAATAGCTTCGTCTCATCCATTTGGTCCGAAAATAAAAGTATCGGTATGCATCCATTTCATCAATCAGTACGAAAACAAAGTCAAATGTTCAAGTAGTATAGTTTATTATGATTTCAAAAAGCACATTTTTACAGGAATAACTTCCAATAGTCTAGTTTGTTACTATTATAGAACAAGACTAATAACGCAGGGAATGATTTAAGCGAATGATCCAATTAAAATTCAATCATTAAGTATGCTAATTAGTTTCAATATCGATATACATACATATACATATTCGAAATTGATTTTTTTTTATAATTCAAAACGTAACTGATGCATACTAAACAGCTGCTTTTTAACTGGGTCTTTATAAATACACAATTTTTGGAAAATATTTTGATCTCGACAAATCAATATAAAATAAAATTAATAAATAATCATAAATTATGAGTTACTTGTGGACATAACAAATAAACTTGAAATAAAAAAAAAACTATGTAATAAACAGAAGCAATTTTCATGAACGACTTGCTAAATTTGAACCGTATATAGGCCAGTTTCCTTCAACTACAAATTTGGTATATTGTAAGACAAATAAAAAAAAAAATAAACTTAATTATCTCAACAATCATTTTCTAGGTCGAAAATGTGAAATCATACTATCTAAATCAAAACAATGGATTTGAAATACGCAATGAAAACATTAATTATAACAATTTAAGTCCAACTAACACCATATTTGAATAGCACAAAAGTAAATACATACCGTTAATCTAATTGGTAATATAACCAAATTTAATTCTTTCTTTTTTATGCCTTATTTACAAAAAAAGTTATATACATCGAAACCATGATGAATCAATGTGAAATTGAAGAAAAATATTTAATGTGATGACTTCCGAAGAAAAAATTGAATCTGAGTAACTTCAAATCATCATGGTTTCAAATACATAAAAGTCGATATAGATTTAGTTGAACAAAGCCATTATGTATGTATATAAAGTTTTCATCGGATTGTAACAATTTGAAGCAAATATACAAAGAGCTTAATCTCTATAACAATTTGCGTTTGTACATGTACCAGTTCAAGCATGTTTATTTTTGCAAACATCAGGCGTTTACAGAACATACAATTTAATTACAATCTGATAATTATATACATTTGTCTAGTCTTAATTTATTTTCAGTTATAAAGTTATGAATAATATGTAAAAAAGTTGACTGATGATCAATCGGTAATTTTTACTTCATATATCAACAAATTCGGGGAGGTCGTAGGTCACAAAGACCTGCAACGCTAGAAAAGATTCAACAGATTTGAATCAAACTTAACTCAAAAATATTTCAGAAGAAAAAAGAAAATGTTTCAAATCTATTCAACATTGACAGACATTTCATAATAAATATTTTCTCATTCAACTTTCTGGTTTCAACTGAATATAATAGGGGAAAAAAGTGAAAATGTGAAACATACATTTTTGTGTTGCAAAATAAAAATTTTGTGGCAAATAAAGAATGTTTTGAAATAATTTGAGGTATGTTTTTATTATTTTCAAAATAAAAAAAACATAAACACAAAAAATGAGTTCTAAATAATCAATACATATAATCTCTATACATCTCAATGTGCTATAATTGTTAATCATATAATTAATTCTATAGGACTTTGTTTTATCATATATTTTTATTTTATGAAACACTTGTGATTGAAATAGAAGTAAATAAATTTAATATATAATATAAAATTTCAATTAACGTATTTAAAACAATATAATATTTAGTTTAAAAATGCAAATATATGTTTAATTACTAATGATAATATAAAGAAATTGCTTGTTGAATATATTTATCAACATAATACAAATTTATATGTCAAGCATATATTATACTTTTACATTTAATATGTGTAACAAAACATAGAATTATAATAATAAGTAATAAGAATGAATGAATACAACTTAAATGACATGAAAATAATTTTATAAGTCAATGCGCATCTATGAGTTCTTTATAATTTTAGTGCTATATTCATTAACTAACTAAGTGTAGTCACTTCAACACGTTAAGCATTGTCTTTAGATCAATTAATTTTACATGCCATAACCGTATGGTGCACCACCATATTGCGGTGGTTGAGCACCAGGTACTCCAGGATAAGCCATCGATGGACCTGAAAATTATCATCAACTCATTATTTAAGTTCAAATAATTCAAATTTATAGATTATATAATATAATCAAACTGACCTGCTGTCAACATTAACTGTGGTTCGGCGAGCATTATGGGTTTGTGTTCGGCTTCAGCTCCTTCTTGTGCACGTCTTCCTTCTGCTGCTTCTAATCTGTCCACTTTCGTTGAAAATTCCCTTATAACCTATAATTAAAAGCAAATTTGATATTAAAAATCATAAATAAATAGAAAATAAAATACAGCTCATTAAAAAAATACCTGAATTAAGAAAGGCATGGCAAAGTCCATTATATTATGCCTCCATGCAAGCTCTAAAATTACATCAGGCCGAAGAAGATCATAGCACTGTAAATCGAAAATCAATATCATTAGATTTGATCTAAAATTGTTTATAAACTGAAAAGAAAAAAAAACACTTACCTGATAAAGGCATGCAGCAAAACAATCATGGTTTCCTCTTTGCAAAAACCAACCTAACAATTCTTCTGCAACTTCTTGTTGACGAGATTCAGCTGCGTATTCCATAGCGTCTTTGAATAGTCTATCTTTTTTACATAATTCCACTGATTGTTTCCACCTATTATTACCTATTTTTTGAGACAAAATATAATTATACGCTTCACATAAACTTTTGAACAATAAAAACATTTCATAAGATGTACCTTTGTACAAATACGCAGCAATACGTCTAAATTCAGTTAATTCGTGTTTTTCTAATTTTTGCGCCAAAGCAATTGTATCAAAATTATCAAAAGCATCAATAGACGTTCGTAAGCCCTGGAAACGGTAAAATTTGTAAACATCCATATACATTAAATCACTATAAATTTAATTTAAATTCTTTACTTGATAATCCTCTTCTTGAATAAGCAATCCGTTCAATGCTTCATTTATAGCTTTATTGTTCAAACTCTGTACAGATCTCAGATAAGCTTTAACCAATTGTAAATGTCCAACTTTGGTGAAGAAATTCACAGCTCTCGTGTGGTCCATTCTAGGTGCAAGTACTAAGAGCATATCATTCAGCAACAAAGGTTTATAATCCAAATAAAACTGTATAGCCTTATAGTAAAGTTCCATATTTGCCACCTATAATTAAAGTTATCAATAGAGAATGACTTTCGTTTTGTGAGATTTAGAAAAAAAATTAATCAAAGAAGGATAAATGAACAAAACTAACCTTTGTGATTATATCTTTGAAATGACCTTCGCGCCAGGCTTCACCCGGATGATTCATCATTGTTTGTACTGCATTATCATATTCTTCATATTTATCATACAAAAATACTAATTCAGCCCATAGATGAGCTTGTTCTGCTGCACGCAATACCTAAAGAATAGATTTAATTTATAAATTGAACAAAAAAAAAAAAAATTAATCTATTTGTTTTTCTTACTTTTGGAATGTTAACACGAGACCAAAAAAGCTCTAAATGTTCACGCATTTTTGCAGGTTTGTATTTAGAATATAATATAGCCAACTCTGTGAACATACCCATATGAGCTCTTTCCAAACCCAAAGCAGCCTCTAATAAACCAATTAATTCATCAAAGTGTCCACGCTCCTGTAAAAAAAGTCAAATCAAACATATGTTGTATTTACATACAAAAATTTTTGAAAATTTTTCAATACTTGATAGTAGTTGATCAGATCTTCTAATTCATCGGCATGTACAACAATATGAAGACCACACATCTGAGCTAGTCGGAATTCTCCAGCATCAACACAAGCAAAACACACTTCTTTCCATGTACGTGTGGAATTGGCTTTACGAGCTCCATCAACAGCACCTGAAATATAATCATGTTTAGTAAAATCACCACATTTTTATATCATATTGAAATATAAAATTCTAACCTTGGAATTCCTTCAAATGAACAAGAGTAATTGCAAGACGAGCGAAATTGCTCACATTATTGTAAAGCAATTTTGCAGCATCATACATTTGGTCATTGAAGCAACGATCGCCAATTTTCTGAACATCGGCATGATTAGGTCCAGAAACAAATTCTTCTAAATCAGCAAGTCGTCCAGTACGTGCATATGCATACATCAATTCAGATTCAATATAAGATTCACGAGCTTTTTTGCGAGCCATCTATTGTTTGGAAAACAAAATAAATCAATAATTTGTAAATTATCGATAGTTTGAAGCAATAATAAAAAAAAATGTACTCTAACCAACCTGTAAATATCTCACAAGATCTTCCCAAGAATTGCTGGCAGTAGCTGTTGCCACAACATCCATATAAGCACTGGGATCATCTGCTTTAATATATGAATCAATTGATTCTTTCACAAGTCCTTGTTGCAATTGAGCCTTTGCGAGTTGAGACCAGACTCCAGGTTCATTACATCTTTCAGCAAACTCATACGCACGGTCTAAATCATTCACTTGTTCAATCAGCACCTTAAATAAAAATGACAAAATGAATATTATGTATGAAACTATTTAATATTTTATTTCTATATTAGTCAATTACTTGAATGGCAGAAGTATTGACATCGAATTTTTTGAAAATCGCAAAAGCTTCTTCATAAAGTTGATTATTAATTGCAATGTTTGCAATATCTGGAGCATCATAGTTATCCAAACGATTAATGTATTCCATTACACGAGTGCGATCGGCCTTAATAGCTGTTAAAATGTTTCATTGAAAATATAATAATTGTACGAAAAGGATTTTAAATAAGTAATTATAAAATGTAACCTGTCAAAATAAGTAAATTCTGTAAGTTTCGGTGATCGGAAAACACGGAACTATCCAGAACAATTTTCTCCAATAATTCAATCAATTCATTTGGAAGATCGGCTGTCATAAAAGCTTTAACAGTTACAGATATATCTTCGGGGTCCTGAGTCTCTGATAATGCAGTTTGTACGACCTATTTACAAATATCATCATAAAAATCATTGAAAACATTATAGAATCTATAAAATAATATGAAAAATAATTTCACCTGATCTATGAGCTGACGTTTGAAAGGATTGGGATCAGCTAAAACTTCAGCCCATAATTCAGCATCTCTTCTACGAACTAGATAACGTGCTTGTGATTTGAACAATGAATTATCATTACAAACAGCAATAAGTTCTCTGTCACATAAACCGCGTTCATATGCAACGCATGCCAGATGAGGATCACGTTTTTCACAGTATTTTCCAACAACACGAGAATCATACCTGTGATAAAATAAAGATATAATGATTGAGCTCAAAAATTATGATTTAAAAACCTGATGCATGATATCAGATGGGCTCACCATTGATTTTCTTTTAAGAAGCGTTCTGGATTATTATTTGAGTCAATGTAAATCTTGGCCAAAGCATTGTGTGTAGCAGGTTCAACACATCCTTCATGAACTCTGGATTCTAACCAAGGTAGTAGCAATTTAAGTCTGAGAACAAATTTCATGAATGAAACGAATGTTTCACTATTAGCAATTGTGATATTAAGGAAAATAAATACCGGTTGCGTTTCTCAACTTCAGCAACTAATTCATCGGTAGAAAATTGGCCGCGAACCACAAGTATAAGATTTTTGATAATATCTTCCGAGCAATCCACGTCCAACAGACCACCAACAACTACTGGCAATCTGGATGGGTTTACCTAAATAAATATTTAAAATTTTAATATTCGATCAAATTTGATATTATTATCGAAAAATAAAAATTGCAATATACCTTTTGTACATAAATCTCAATGTATTTTTGCAAGCTATTTCTGTATAAGTACAATACAAGATCGTGCACAAAATCAAACCGATCACAAACAATGATCAATGGCAATTGATCAGGTAGTTTTGCTTCTTTGAGAAAATTCTTAACACGTTCAGCATTATAACAATTTGATTCCCTGCAAATCCTTTCCACTTCTTTGATTTGTCCAGTTTTACAGGCAGCCTGCAATCATAATGAACCTTAAAAAACTTATCTAAATTTAAATTGTTAACAATTGAAAATAACAAATTCAGACCTGAATATATTTGAAATGCACTTCTTGATCTTGGCTGAAATTGACAATAGAACCCAAGAAATAAAACAGGCCTTCGTAAGTTTTGAAACTTTCGAACAAGTCAATCAAAGCTTTAGTGGTAAGCTGCTCATGGTATTTGGTTGCAATTTGAACACAAATTTGTAAATTTTGACGCATGTTAGCAGTCAACATAGCTTTTAAACATTCTAGTGAATCTTCAACAGAAAGAGTGCCAAAAAAGTTGACGAGCCAATCAGCAGCTAATAAATGAGTGTGAACCTAGTGAAATCAATATGAGAATTAATTTCTGTCAAAAATAACAACACCTATGATTTTTTCTGATATAAATACATACAACTGCTCGTTTGATGTCATATAAATCTGTGTAGTGTTCCAATGCTCTTTGTAATAAGCCAGCTTTTTCACAAAGTTGAGCCACATGAGGTCTGTCATAATGAGTGAACATAGCGTTTCCAAGAATAGCGTCAGCTACTTGAGGAGCAGACATCAAATTCATCTCCAACAATCTGCAAATGAAAATAGCGTTTATATTTTTAAAACAAATTGTAAATATACAGTATAAGTGGAAAAATTACCGGGTTTGTAAAGGTCCTTCCTCAGGTCTATTATTTTTCAGAGCATCTAACAAAAATGCAGTGCATTGTTGCACCATATTTTGTTCCATGAACACATCAACTATTTGATGAATATCAGCTAGAGGTTCTTCATCAGCAACAAGCATACCAGCAAAACCAGCACCCTGTTCTGGATTTGTACGCATAACAGACCGCAATAAGAAAATATAATCGGGTGTGTAACCAACCTGTAAAAAAAAAAACGTTTACATGAAATTGATTAAATTTTACAAATAAAAATGAAAAACTCACTTTTTTAGCATAAAGAACAATTTTTTGGAATTGGCCCGTCTCGGCAAAACATTGAATCACTTTACTAGCTACATTTGCACGCAAATAAACAGAAAGAGCAAGTGTAGCATCAGCTTGTTTTACCAAATCACCCAATTCTTCAGAACACTCAAGTTTATCTTCTTTTAACCATTTTTCTAACAATTGTTTGCGACCTGGAAAATGTGTATAAAAAATAAGCATTGGATACACACAAATCAAAATAAACAAGTCTTAATTTGTTACCTTGCAATAGAACCGGACGACATAATTCGAGAGATTCATGTTTATTAAGTTGACACTGATCTAGCAAAATTCCGAAATATTGTAAGAGAGGAGAAGTTAATCCTGTTGGTGTAGGAACCTGTTGGAATCGCTGGATAGTAGCAGGTGTACGTAAAATTCCTCTGGGTGCATGTGCTGCAACCTGTAAATTGATAATCATTATATTGATATCAAAGACTAAAGAATCATCTTTCGTCAGATCGAATTACAAACCTTTGCTGCTTCTCCATATTGACCATTTTGGAAAAACATATTGAATTTTCTTACAAAAAGATCTTCAGCTCCCCCAAGATTATTTCTAATGGCCATTCTGAGAGCAAGATCAGGATTTTGTAAAACGGTATTGATGTATGGAATAATATTCTCTTCTTCTACAGACACTGATAAAACTTGACCTTTGCGATTAACACCTGTTACACGGCAATGTTTATTAACTGCTTTGTTCAAATAAAGCACACAAAAAAATATTTTTTTCTTAGAATATTTCTTAATTACCTATGATACCACCAGATGCTTCATGTGGTGCAGTCACAAAAATAGTATCTGAAGATATTCTGTTCATGTAAATGCAAGCTCCTGATTCTATATCGTACATGTGTATGTAACCATATTTAGTTATTAAATAAATAACATCATATTTTGGAGACACTTGCATGGCTACTGGAAAATCATTTTGTGCTTCGGGTGGGAAAAATACATCTACAGCTTTTTTTGGAAAAGCTTGATTAGATGTGTGAGGTTCCCCAACTTCTACAATATTAAAAAAAAAATGTATACCTTCTACGAAAAAAAATCGAACTTTGTGACAATTCAAGCGAAATTCAAATGACTAACCAATGATGTGGAGCTTTCCGCCTTGCACTGTTCTCACTGCGAAACAAAATAGAGTAGAAGGCTCAGGATTTCCTTCCATTTTGAAAGTGGCAAATGAAGCTGCATGTCCTTCAATCGGCTGTGTACATCTTCGTTGAACTGAATATAGCTGCATAGCTCCAACAACACGATTTTGTTGAGCAGAAATACCTGAAAACATTCACATTAATAATCGAAAAAATAAAATAGAAAATTTGAATCAAATTTCGAATAGCACATGACTACTAACCAACTAAAAGAAGCCATATTTGTTTAGGATCAGTTCTATAATTGATTATCTGACAATCCTTCAATGTTACATGTCTGTCGAACATTTTTACAGGAGTAGAATCCCCCTCCATTGACCAATGGTAAACAGATGTTTCAGTAACTAAGGCTAATGTATTAAGAGAAATCCACTTCCAAAAAACAACATCTTCAACCATAGTGTGTGCCTTCATCTTCGACTTCATCTCAATGTTGAAGATTTGAAGTGCTTTTTGCGCTGTTGAAAAACCCAGATCATTATTCGAATCGACAGATACTACCGTACCAAGTTTTCATAAAAGTAGATTACATTTACCATCAGGCCCAGCTTTTCCTTTAAGTGCAATAACTTTGCTAGCTGGATTCATGATGGCAGAATCGGCACTGATGGGACGTCTGATGGGGTTGGTGGGATCGGCCATGTCGATGATGACAACTTCGGCGGTCTCGCCCACTTTTTCTCTGACGCATATGAACTTGTCAGATTCCATCGTGAGGGTGTTGAAAGACACCGAGGCCTGATTGATTCCGACATTTGTGAGCTGCAATCGAAACATAATATTGAATGAAACTGCATTTTCTAAACAATTTAGGAATTTCGTTTTTTTTTTCATGTGAAATAAAATTAATCGAATAGATCTAAAAACAGGTGACCTCTTCATTCCCCTCGACGACGAACCGAATTCGTCGCGTTCACTTACAATTCCCATTATTCGTCAATTGTGATCTCTATTGAAAATTTCGTAAGGCGCACCGTTACGACTCTATACACTCGTACCTCCGTTGACGAACTGTCACTCCGTCAATAATTAAACCTTATATCCAGTTCTGTAATCTGCTCGCACTGAAAAATTGCGCGAGAGTACATCCGTATTAATTACGGAGCGGTCGTGATTTATGATCGAAAGCATCAGAGTGACAAAACGACAGTTCATTAACGGTGTATTTATGCGGACGCGACCCGCAGATTGACGACCGACGAATTGTACAGGTGCGTGCAAAGGTCGCGAAATATGACAACGCACGAAACCCTCGTTAATTAAGCGTACATTCGGAAATCTTTTTTTATTCATTTTTCCACCGGCATTTCATAGAAACGTGACAACATAGTTAAAAAATCAATAGGACAGTACACGAGTGCGATAAGCGACTCGCGTCAGCTGGTAACCGAACGACTATAGGGAAACCCTCCAAAAACGCCTGAAAGATTTCCGTTATTATTTCGTCTGGCGCAAAACGTACGGAACAATTTTACAGACATTCCATCGCTCAAACTTATGTAACGCCAAATTTCAACGAGGCCGAGATTTTTCTTCGGCGAGATAATAAGCGCCGTATGTACATATATTAAAATGCACAATTCCGTTGCTGCAAGAGTGCACACGTAGTGTACGTACGAATTGAAAATCGGAAAGCGTAACTATCCGATTAATCTGAGAACGTCCGTGTCATCGTCATGAGGTTGAGTTCTCGCTTAGAAAAAAATAATAACGATGAACGAAACTCTCCATACTAGAAAGAAGATTTGTTACGTGTTCGCAGAGCGCATACTGTACTACATATATACAGTGTTTGTTTATAATGGCGTTAAACGTAACTGGATAACGGACGTACGCCGGAATAAAACGCGCAGATTGTAATAAACAGGATGCTATTTATTTTTAGCAAAAGCATGTACGTATGCGGTGTACGCGTCGAATTTTGGCACTGGATCCAGCGGGAGCGAAATAAGCTCGTTCCGCACAACAATCGACCGGCACGCCAAAGATTTTCTCTCGACTGCGAAGAAAATTATACGCTAATATAATAAATATATATACGTATTATCAATCGTTGGAAATGTTATTTCGAACTGGAACGTTCGGAGCAAAACAACTTCGATAGATAAATATGAATGGAAAACATTAACGTGCGGTAAAGTCTCGATATGAAATAAAAAACGAAACAATATGAAAGAAACTAAACGAAAAAACAATCCATTCATTCGACGTAATCGAACTCTCACACAAACATAAACACATTTACGACTATCCAAATTTGATTAAACCGAGCCGAGCGAAAAATCAACACATTCCAGCCTCGCGTCCCCCCGACTGACCGATCGATAATTTAATTTCCACGCTCAACAGATTATTGTCAATATTTCCTTCTAAACCCGACAATAAATCGAAATTCCCAATCAGATCATACTTTCTAATTGGAAAAAAGGCCGAAAGATAAGGCGGATCGCGTCATCGATCGAACTCTCCCTTTCGCGAGGCGCGAGCGAAAACGCCACGTGGAATTTCCGAACGAGTTCACTAAACGCGAAACAAACGTCGCTCGATCGCATGAATCACGACTGCACGATACTCGAGTAGTACACCGTGCACTGCATCGATTCGAAAATCTCTAGTACGTACATTTATTCGCGAAGAAAGCCTTAAATATGTACCTATAGTGCGTCGACCCGATTCATGAACGGAAGTGTGACCTAAAAATAGAGACGTCAATATGAATCGATTGCGCGAAACGTTCGGCGACGCGATCATCTCCGTGTTTAAAATGAAAATGCAGATTGATTTTTTTTCTTCGTATTAAATCTGTGATGTGTGTGTACTTCACTATGAGGTATGACGTAAATGTAAATGTGGTGCTCGTAGTTTTGTCTAGTGTAGCCGGTACTCAAACGAGCTGGTTCAATAAGGTTTCGTTCACACTCGGCCGTATGTTAATGATAGATATGTAATAGAGTGCGTATAACAGGAAAATTGTCATGTATGAATAAGGCTTGAAATGCGTATAAATTGCGAAATAATGGGATTCCTTCGATATATCTTTAATGTGTCGTATATTGAAAAGTCGAGATTCGATTCGGATGCAAATCGATGCAGTGGTGAGCGACACGTGAGTCACACGAAACGGTGATCGTGCACATTTCGCTGAAGCAAAATCGCCTTTTGTATAAAAATTACACGCGTATGAATAAAAAAAAATGGTTCGAATCTCTCGGAACAAACAGGTTGTGCGGTTTGTGCACTTGTACTCGCGGTGTATTGGTGCACGTGTACGTTTTGGCGCCAGGTGCGACATGTACACACACACACACAACCATCATCACACATCATCAATACATGAACATACACACACACTTTGTACTGTTATTGTGGTGCGTCTCCACCTGAACGAAAACACCCAACAGTGCTCCAGCGCGTTCGTTTCCCGTTTAATGTCAAGTACGTACGTACTTTGTTCAATGATGACGTCACGGTTCTGTGATTATGTTGAGGTGGAGATAGTTGTGCGTTTTTATTTCAGTGACATGTGTTTTTTTTTCGGTGCGATTTATGAGCGATTCGTGTGTCGCTTAACGAATTGCGTTCCAATTCCGTAGGATTAGTCATGTTTTACCGGGGGAACACCTCTTTGCGATGTTCTAGCGCTTTATAGATGATAAAAAAAATCACCAACAGAAACCAAAATGTAGATTATTGAAAAAATATGTATTCGACTGTATCTAAACTAACGAAGGCGACTCATCGATAACCATAATTCGTTCGTACGAGATAAGAGTGTAATTAGACTAGATTAATCGAAGCAGTGATTAGGCGTACGAGAAATCGATCGATGCAATGACGAATAAATGTGTCATTTTCGTCGGATAATTTTCGCTTCGCCAAAAAAGAAAAACGATCACGCGAAATAACCGTTCGATGAGAAATGTAGAGTGGCGACTGATGGAGAGTTCGATGACCTATTTATTCTATCGATATTTAAAAAAACCATAAATGATAAAGAAATGACTCTTGGACGTTGAAATAAAAACACGATTGTGAATTGCGAAACTCACATAAGGAAATGCAAACGATCGAAAAATTAGTCTACAATGTAGCATGAGTAATAAAAAAATGTACGGCCAATTTCGAAACTTCTACAGACTTTGGTAAAGTAAAACTCATTAATTGAACAAATGCAAATTCACAGAATTCAATCATTGTGTAATTGCATCATGTGACAAACAAAAAAAAACTGTCGGAAAGTTAAAATTTATCACCGAATAATCGACGTTTTTATTGAATTCGACGAAAAAAAAAAGTGTGAACGAACAGATATAGTTTCATAATGATTTTGACATTGTCGTAAAACAAGTGGACAACCACTCTGGGCATGTTTGCCCACTCAGCATACAATTGAAGCAATAAATTTACTCAAGTTGATGAAAATTTATTTTCATATTATCGTTAAACAAAATAATGAGTTTGATTCAATTTTAATATACATTACAGGAGTGAATAAATTACACGAAAAAAGTTAGACCGAGAATATTGAGGGAGTAAAAGCGAGCTAGAATCAAACTCAATTAAGTTGCAATTGTGACATATCGTAGAAAGCGGCATCGACGCGTACGAGTCGTACGATATTTTGTACGGAACCGCCCACTCTGATGCCATAATCTGTGATACGTATCACCAGTGACAAAAATCACGTCCAGTCGGTCACTAGAAATATGAGAACGGGATATATTCAGTGAAAAAAGCACCAGAAAAAATTATAGATTTAATACTTCGTTAAATATTACCGAGAAAATAATAGTTGAGATTTCAATGTTTTCGATTTCGAAGTTGATATTATCACATTAAAAAGCTATAATTTCGCCGGTGAATTCGCAAAATGATATGAATTCACTTTTATTGTCGGTGAATCATAAATTCACTAGAAACATAAAATTTTCATCAACTTGGAAAATGAATAACATCCTAATTTTACTCAAATCTTATCTTGATTCGATATAATAAAAAAGTATAGGAAAAAAACATCAACCTAACTCGACTAAACTAAAAATTTCGATTTTAGAATTGACAAAATGCATATTATCGAAAATTATAATTTCACAGGTGAACTCGTAGTTGGACATTAATTCTCTGAAGCGTCAGTATATGTATTGACTCAAATTATCAGAAATGATTCAAACTTGAATGAAATTATGACATCACTGCCGTTACAATTTCACGTCAATATGTATTTCCCTGTTTTTTCGACTATAACCCGCAATCTTATATGACGTTTACATATATCCATTGCAGTTCGCGTTGCGACAGACTTTCTCGTGCTGACGTTCGCATTCAGCTCTCTCGCGCAAGTATGTCAAAACGACGGCAATACCGAAGGCAGCGGCTACGTGTAAACGCCGCATTTTGTCGCCGAATTGTTCCGATTCCGATTTAAGTTTACGTTCTGTAAACGTAATTTGGCGCAACGGCGTTCGAATCGATCGAATGGGCGTAATCCGCGAAACGAGATAAAGCGGGGCGCCGGCCCGACGCCGACGCCCCCGCGCCTGGACATGCCCGAAGAGCGTCGCGTTACGACCGCCTCCACGTACCGGCGCTACGCGCGCACGATCGCGAAGGAATCGTTCGATGATGAAACGTTAGCGCGCACGAAGATCGACGAGTTTCCGGCGAATCTGCGGCGATTCGCGCTCGGATAATGATTTGGACGATTACCTGCAAGTGCTCTTGGAACCGGATGGGCAGGATCTGAGCCATGGCGGCGTTTCGGTTTCTCCTCTCGACCGTTCGAATGCGAGTCGTCGGTTTGCGTGGAGCGTGCGGTTAGGGGGCGCGGTGACTCGGGAGACGAGCGAAATGGGTTCCTCGGCCGGTCAACGACGGGCGACCGGCATGCCGGGGCGCGCGCTCCTTTCCTGGCGGGCGTGCGGTGCGCGTACGCGGGCGGCGAGTCGGAAGAGGCGCGCGGGGCACACGCCCTCGATCGCTAGATCGGTGGATCGCGGTCGCCGGGGGCGCAGGCGCTCGCTCGACACTCGGATGCGTCGACGCGACCGTCCGCCGGAGCTTCTCGTCTCTCGATCGTTCTCCGCCCCTCGAGGGCGGCGGGCTCGCGAACGATTTCTTAAGCCGGCTCCACTCTCTCTATCATTTTAAACCTTTTAAAATACGACTTCGATTCGAATCTCGATTTTTATCTTCGTCATTCATTTAAAAAATATTTTAAATGTTATAATATGTTTTAAATATCATCACAAATACTGAAATATTATAATTTACGGTAGAAGGCTACAAAATAATGCAATTCGAAAGCAATCCGATCGGAAGTCGAAATCGTTCTCCCCCCCCTCCCTCCGATCGAAAGCGAGCGCCACGCAAACGCGACTCTTTCCACCCGGTACCGTTTGCCCCGCCCGTTTTTTCCTTTTTTCGATCTACATCAAAATGACCGTCGATCGATAACTCAAATTACTAAATCGATCAACGATCCGATCGAATGGTCAGAATCGCCCCGAAACGTTTGAATCGTTCTATTTTTAATATTTCAGTCGTTAGGATACGGTCATGATTCTCGGTGTTACGACGTACGAAATTCCAGTTGTCATTGTGCTTCGTTGTGTTGTTAGCTGTCAAAGTGGTCATCGTCCACAGTGAAATTCTCGCGATCGTCTTCTACTTCTAAATCCAACATGGTAATCTTCATTTTTCATAATATCGTACCAATGCGACGATTTCCCGTTCCATCGTCGAACACTGTATATCTTCATCACTTAAACGACCGCAGATTAGAATATGAAACGTGTTCGATCGCATCCGAAATACTTCCAATCTAACCCAATCTTAACCTTGTATGCATACTAACCTACCTCATCTGGTAAGTCGTCGCACGTGTACTATTTTAGTATTTATTTTATGAAATAATAATCGTCAATTTGTGGCGTTTATGCGCTTATCGAGTTGTATTATAATTTTTTAGTTTCAGTTCGGGTTCAATATGTTCCACGATATGTCGAGGAGGTTCGACTGCACCTACAACTGTTATTCGGTCTCTATGCTTCCCGGAAACGAGAGACAAGACGTCGAAAGAGGCGGCAAAAGTATATCTTTTCTCATTCATAAAATTGCGTTTTCTATTTTTTTGTGACACTTTTCTATCTTATTTTCAGTCATCATGCCTCCTTCGGCTTTGGAACAACTCACAAGATTGAACATAGAATATCCCATGCTGTTTAAATTGACAAACAAGAAGACTAAACGCATCACACATTGTGGAGTTCTGGAATTTATCGCCGACGAAGGAAAAGTTTATCTACCTCATTGGGTATAAATTTCAGCTATACTTTGTTGATTTTCGAATATTTAAATAGATGACGGCAATATAATGTTTTGTAGATGATGCATAATCTCGTCTTGGAAGAAGGATCTCCGTTGCAAATTGAAAGTGTTTCGTTGCCTGTAGCGACATTTTCACGTTTTCAACCGTTTTCAGTTGATTTTTTGGACATTACAAATCCAAAAGCTGGTAAATTATCAAAATCATTATGATTCTGTTGATTTTTTTCAAATTGTTGTGATTAATTTGAATCTTTTTTAGTTTTGGAAAATGGATTGAGAAACTTTGCTTGTTTGACTACTGGAGATGTCATAGCCATCAAATATAACTCTAAATTATACGAAATGTGCGTACTCGAAACTAAACCGGGCTCAGCGGTTTCAATTATAGAATGCGACATGAACGTAAATGTTTTTCTCATTTCGTGTTAAAAACAAAGAAAAAATAGAATTGTTGATGTTTTGAAATATTTACAGGTCGAATTCGCTCCGCCCGTCGGTTATAAAGAAAAAGAGGATGAAGCATGCGGTAGCGGAGGAGCCGGTGGATCTCAAGGAAATCAGCAGCAAGAAGACCTCGCCGCTCTCATGCCTGAACCTCTAGGATTCATAGCCTTCAAAGGAGAAGGAAACCGACTGGACGGGAAAAAGAAAAAAACTGGAAAAGATAGTGTACAAGAAGATAATGTGAAATTCAGACAAGTTCGTATATTATAACATTCTGATATTCATGTTATTTGTTGTGATTGTGATAAATGTTTATTTTTTCAGACATATGTGAGAGGTATACCTGATTATGATTATAATATAGGAACCTTAAGGTTTTTGAGAACTTTGAAACCTGTAGTGAATAATAAAGAAGAAAAAGACGATTCAGATCCTTTCGAAGCGTTTACCGGACAAGGATTCACTCTTCGGAAACCTTGATTGCTGCAATTAGTGTAGTGTATTCTGAGACTTTTTTGTGTATAGTGAAACAAATCAGTTCCGCAGATTTCACAGAAAAACAAATATCTCATAATATTAGTCATACTTTATTTATATTTATCTCTATATATAATTGAATATTATAACAAGTAATTTTATCTATATTTTGATGAAAATCAAAGTGAATATTATTATTCATCGATTTTAGATTGAAGAGGTATTTTATATTGTATAAATTCACAAAAAAGTGAAATTTGGCAATATTGGGTTGTTTTTTTTTTTTTTTTGTAAATAAAAGTTATTTGATTTTTCATGTCATTGTTTGTCTTTGAATAGTTTTAATGACATGTAGTTAGAGAGAAAAATATGAAAAGTTAATTCAATTACTGTTGAAAATAAACTTTTACTGAAAAATGTAGCATTGAGGGTCCTTCACATTATGTGTGCTCATTGCAGTTGCATAAAAATTCCACAGTGCAGCTAATATTACATGTATTGGGTTCGCATATTAAACTATTGAATAAATAAAAATATAGAATAAAATGTTTGCTGCAATATTAAATGTTTATGCGACTACAATGAACACTCATAATATAAAGGCTCTCTTAGACTCGATCGGCGATTAATACACTGTAATAGTACAAAATATATATTTTCTAGTTTGATAATTAAAATCACATAAAAAAACCACAAAGTCTTCAAACTTTCGTCTCCAAACGGAAAACAGTCCGTCGCTGAAAAACGCCATTAAACATATCAAATAAAATGATGACTTACATAAAAGATGAAACTTAAGATGTGTTAAAGCGAATCGAATGACTAGTTTGAAATGCGGCATACAAATTTAAACGATTACAAGATAAAAATGCGTCCGAACGATGACGTAAAAATATCGGCGACGACGCGACCGTTCGTCTGCTGACTCGCCTACAAAATCGTAACACACTCAAACGAGAACGTTCGACCGAAAGAGATGCCGCCGCCTCTCGACTCAGAACCTCTTGAGGAACTCCTCGGAGCAGATCCGAGCGCGAGCGTTCACCGCCAGCTTCATCTCGCTGATCTCCTTGTCGATCTCTTCCATGAAGTAGATGACGAAGTCGACGAGCTTGTGCTTGTACATCTGTTCCGTGTGGAAGTTGGTGATCAGGAACGAGATGTTGTAGCCCTCGACGGGCTTCCGGCGCAGCACGACGAAGCTCTCGGCGCGCATCATCATGAACCTCATGAACTTCTTGCAGAGGATGCGCTCTATGTCGTCCGCCTGCTTGACCGAGATCGAGACCCTCACCGAGTTGACCGACGGCTCTATGAGGACCCGTTCGGCCGGCGACCTCGAGACGGTCGCCGGAGCCAAGAGCAACTCCTTCGCCGCTCGCACTTCCACTTCCGGCTTGTTGTGGCGCTCGACGGCCTGCGACGGGAAGTGGGATACGCAAAGGGCGGCGGCCAGCGTGTGTCTCACCGCTCCGAGATAAGGTTTTAGCGTCGCCGACATCTTCTAATCTACCCTCGCTCTTCTGCTCTAATTTCGATCTCCTATTCTCCGCTCCGTTTCGACGCTCGCCGGGGTCGAATAGTTTTCGACGGACCGGCGAATTTGACAATCGGTTCGATATCCGAACCTCTCGCTCTCGAGGTAAACGACGAGATGACACACTGCGTTGTTGCCAGCGTAGAAAATTGAACGATAGTTTTATGAAAATCTGACGATAATCTCTTCAATTTTATTTTGGAAAATCGATCAAAATCAAAAAAAACAATGTGATCTTATTATTTTTTTTTGTTTTAAATTAGGGTGGCCAGTGGTGAAAATCTAATTAGAATTTTATCTCGCTGGCTAGGATAGTCGCGATTAGCTCGAAACGTGCCCGTTCAGTTGAGCGGTCGCGTTCGAGGTAGGTGGGTGTCGTTGGTCGGTTGTCGTAAGTGTGCCGAGTGTGGAGTTCGCGTGGAGTCGAACGCTGAATCGAAAGCGTTCGTCGGAGGGTAGACGAGGCTCGGGGACTCCGGCCCGGAGGCCGCGGTCTGCTCTAGCGTCGTCCCGGCCCCGGTGCGCGGAAGTCCGCGCTCAAACCATTTTTCATTTTTGTCGTACGAGAACTTTCGGTGAATTTAAAGCTTCGGGTGCGCCCTCGACCCGGACAGGATTCGAATCGAACGAGGGCCCAGGACCCCTCCGCCCTTCCGCTCCGCTCCCCTCCCGCGCCCTTTTCGTATCGATTTATTCTCCTCCTCTAATCCGCCGATCTCTAGACCCTTCCACATTTCGGAACTCGCGTTCCGGAGGTCGAATCGAAGCCTTTTTAGATCTCTTCGCGATCCGCCTTCTAGGCCACGAAAAAACTCGACGGATTCATCAGGCAGAAAGTATAAAATTTTGTCTGTCATATACAGTCTTTATTCAAGCGATTCGATCTATATAGAAAAACACGTCGAGGGGTGAGTTTTCACCACCCCCCACCCATTTATAACAAAAATATTTCCCATTATATTCTCTACAAAATACTCTCATTTTGTATGTTAATACATAGATCTCACAGGTCTTGGAATAACTTGCATTATTTTGTGCTTCGATATGAAATCGGTAAACTGATAATCACCAAAAATTATGATTTATTTTGACACCGTTTCATTTCTCAACTTAAAGTATAAACACATATTTATCAAATCAAAAATCTTAGTAAGAAGCAGTATCTCTACTTCACTCACTTTCTTTATGTGAAAAATCCAAAATGACAGTGAAATGAAAAAAAAATAAATGAAAATCATGCATTTTACTATAGCTTAGCATAAAATACTCAGACAGAGCACGTATACGCTGCAAATTTGCAAAGTATCATTTTAAAAACATACATTACTGAAAATATAACTTTAAGAGAATTTAATGGTAAATATTTTTGTATTTGATAGTTTTCTCATATTTGCGATGGTTTCTGCACAAATATGAAAAAAAGAGGTGAGAGATAAAGGTAAAAACTCATCTTTCAGGGTGTTTCCCTATCTAAATCATATTGCACAATCTAAAACTTTATATGTATATGCCAAATCATATGCTTTCTTTCAGCTGAAATTGTGAAAGCAGTCAAAGAGCTTGTCTATTAGATCTCAAAAACTATATGAAATTTCTTAAAGTAGAAATCTTAAACTGTGACCTGTTTTAACATTGATAAATTCCGCCCTGTATAATATTTATATTGTCTTATTCAAGTTAAATATACCCAAATATGATTATCTTTATGCTAGTAACGTTGTTTCCAAAGTTCTTATCTATTCAAGAAAATCCCAAGTTTCATTGATTATGATACTTTTAACATTATAGTCATTTCCTTTTTGAGAAAATCGATTCACCGATTGGCCTCGGCTTCCCTCGCACGCTTCACTGCAGCGACTCCATTGAAGAGACGACAAACATTCAGTACAAAATTATAAGTATATACCCGTGGGTTCCGTTCGCTGATTATTCTACCGTGTCTAATGGAAAAGTCCAATCTGCTCTATATTTTACTTTCTATTGGATTTTTGTTCCGTTGGCCGTGGTGGATAATCCAACCCTTAAATGTTGAACCCACTCCAGAGACGGTTATGAATTATTATTGATTTAATGCCCGCAGCTAAATTTAGTTTTTAAGATAATTTATTATTTCATAGCATAGTGTCATTTCAATGATATAAAATAGTTTATTCTGTTTACTCAAAGTTATAAAAGTACTGCTTATCTTTGAATTTACTAGCGATGTGACTAGTAATAAAATTTTCTTATTCATCAAATACCTAACAAAATTTATTTTCCATAATCAGCATTTTCATTTTATACAAAATTTTCATCTGTGATATTAGTAATAAAATTTTAGATTATGATGTTTGACATCACATTATATCTTTCATTTGTGTGTTGTCTTAAAAACTTCAGTTCATTATTATTAAAACCAATTCACTGGATAGTAGATGGATTTCTATAATTCCAGTCTGTTCCTGACATGTTTTTTTTAATAATCTGTTTCAACTCACGAGTTTGTATGAAATTTTCTTTGCCGTTCACTAGAAATTGGTCTTATTGATTTCATTACAGTGTTGAAAGCGACCATGATGGTTTCATCAAATAAAGATGCTAACACAATAATAGAAAATTCAAAAAACACTAAGGCTTCGAATATGAATATCGAAAATTCGCACATTCAGAATAATACTGACAGTGAAAATGATGGCGTTACATCTTCAAATATTGATGAAAACACTGAAAGTCATTTACGAAAATCTCTTAATTGCAATTTTGACAGTGATCCCAATGATGGGATGTCTGATAAAAGTTTAAAAGAATTTTTAGTTCTTGATGATATAAATCAAGATAGCGAAAAAGATAGCAATAGTGATTCAGATAGCGATTCTGAAAGTATGTTAATTTGGCCAATATTTTGATACTTATTCGTATAATATTTCTTTTTCAAACGTTCAATTGATGTAAGCAGATTCCGAAGTTCCTGAGGATGAAATAGAAGCTTTACTAGACGAGCGATTACCTGATTCTTATAAAGGAGCTCCTAAGAAAAGAGAATGTCCCTATGACCAAAAGCAAAAACTTGTTTTAGAAGGTAAACTATTTTTCTTAAGAGGATCTTACATAATGCATATTTATTGCAGTTGCATAAACATTTCATATTGCAGCCGAAATGACATGTATCGTGTTTGTGCGTTGAATTGTTGAAAATAACTTAGGCTGCAATGTGAAATGTTCACTAAATAATTGAAATAATTAAGGGCCGGTCTTTTCTCTGCTTTCGCTAACTAATCAGAGAGATATTGTCAGTCCATTTACTAAGAACTGACAAAATTCATCTCTGTTCCACGAATTATTAATTGTTCATAGTTAAAGGTCTGTCTGATTCTCTAATTTTTACTACAACAATGAAAAAATTAATCCTTAATTGTTATGATTTTCTGTATTACTATCATAATATTTTTGTCTATTTTCGATTTGTAATCTATAGACTTTTTAATTGTAATAAATGCTAATATATGGTTGACATTTTTTTGATAATACTGTATTACTACCTACATGAAATCAAATCAAAAACATTCTTAGTTCAACATCACAAACTCCTGAGCAATGCTGAACACAAGCTATTATTATTTATAAGCAAAAAAAGAATACGTTTATACAAAGTAATGCAAATAATGTCTTTTCTACAGAAAAAGGAATCAATCATTTCGAAGTATTGCCAGTTGATTGGCTAATGGTGGTGCACAATAGTGGAATGCCATTGTATTTACATAAACCTTCTAGAGTATGTACGCTATCCAAACCATACTTTTTGGGACCAGGAAGTGTTAGAGTATGTATATTTTCTTATGATAATTATCATTAAATTTACAAACTATAGCTTTTTTTCTGGTTTATAGAAACACGAAATTCCAGTTAGTGCAATTCCATGTCTTAACTATAGACGAGCTCTTGATGATGAAGAATTATCTAAAGATAATCCAAATAATAACGATAAAAATAGTAATCAGTCAAATGAAAATGATTATAGTATTTCGAATAGCAAAAGAGCTGAAAAACGGGACGATCCCTCAGATGTCAACATCGATGAGATGGTGGCTAGAAAAAAAAAATGTTTTGATAAAGATGAGTTTACAAATTTAAATGCTAACATTGATGACACATCCGATTATATTAATAATGAAAATAAAGATAATTCATCTGATAAAGATGCTACGAATAGAACATCCACAAAGAATGTTGTAAACCAGGATCTTTTAAACAAGCTAGTTAGTTCTGATTCTGCAGAGCAAGACAAAGCCGCTAGAGCGATGGCTTTGATGCTGCCAAGTGCAAAAGTAGAAACTGCTCAAGAAAACTGGAAAACTCACCACTTGCGGCATTCTGAAGTTACTGAATATTGCAAAAAACTTTTTAAATTCAAAATTGTTAAAATCATGAGATTTAAGTATGTTCTTTTTTTATCTTTTATTGTGTACTGAATACTAACCATTTTCTCACTCTTTCATCCAGATCGTGGTCGGAGCGTCGAAAATTTACTAAAACAAGAAAAGCACTACAACGTCCAACATTGCCCGATGGTACGAAATTAATCACGTTCCCCATACAAACGGCATTACTTACAAGCACCCACCATTCTGATACCCAAGGTAACTATTAGGAACATATTTATATTCTAAAATTTGTTAAAATAGAAAATATCAAAAATCGATAAATCTCTTTTAGGTGCTCTTGGTACACTGAAAACAGTTCAGAAAGAATGTTTAATGAACCCCAATGGTAAAAGTTATGTTTGTATATTGCATGAGTATGTGCAGCGAGCACTAAAGAAGCAACCTACATATGAATTTAAAGAATTGGGTATGTTATATCGTTTTTTACTTTTAGTGACTATTTTACATTACGATATATTATTATTTAATGTTTTCTTAAATAATGCGAATATTCAGAATCCACGAATTTTGTGGCTAACCTAACAAATAAATTTTCTTATGTTTAAACTAAATTTTTCGATTTTAAAGAAAATGGAGCTACACCATATTCAGCAACTGTTTCGATCAATGGGATACGATATGGAGTTGGTTATGGAACATCAAAACGCTTGGCCAAATCTGCAGCGGCCAAAGAATCGATAGAAATTTTAATTCCAGAAATGAGGGAAAAAATCACTCAGGATAAAGAATTAAGTGGCAACACAAGTCGCGCATGTGACCAAGATTTAGCTGTTAGCATGTTTATTTTAACGTTTTTATGTGTACCTTGATAATACTTACTCTTTTTTCACATTTTTTTTAGTTTTTTGATGATATTGTGATTGAAGATCCTCGCGTTGCAGATTTTTGCGCTAAAACTATGGAACCACCTCCTCATACAATTTTACAAACGTGCTTAGCTAGAAATTTCGGTGCTGGTGGAAGAGAAATAAAATATCATGTACATTATCATATTTTCGGTAAACACATCCCACATTTAAGAATCTATTCTTATTAATATTTTTATTTTTTAGATGAACACTTTAAGACATCAGAGAAACGAATTCACTATTACTGTAGGGAAACATACAGCCACTGTGGTTTGTAAAAACAAACGTGATGGTAAACAGCGAGCATCTCAAGCAATATTACAGGTTTTTTTTAATAATTTATTTTCAAATTATGATAAAAAGTTGTATAATATCAGGTCAAAATTCATAATAATGATTGTTTCACGTATTTCAATACAGTAATCCACTACAGAATACTTTACCTGCATCACGTATGTGGCATTTCGTGTTATACACTCCCACACAAAAATAAAAAAAAAAACATTGCAAAAGAGTGTCAACTTGGTTATAGTGATCAATAACAATGATACATAAATCATTGGAAATGTCAAAAATAAATGTTCCAATTAACTTATCACCATTTCAATGTGTATTATGTTATCCCGCTTTAATTAGTTCATCTTGTCTCGCTCTATGTCCTCATACTATGTGATTTTACAGGATACAGAATGTATTCATGCGTTCTATGGAGGATTACTGTATTTATTTTTCAATTTAGCCCCTTTAGAATTATATTTAAAAGCAAGCTGAACATTTTACATTGACTTCATTTGATTGCAGGCCCTTCATCCAAATATAACCTCGTGGGGATCGCTCCTAAGATTATATGGAACAAGATCTGTAAAAAGTTTTAAGGAGAAGAAACAGGAAGAACAAGAAATTACGCTTTTGCAGTCAAGAGCTGCAATGAATCAGCCAAATTATGCAATACTAGAAAAATTACGTACTGAAATGAAGAAACTGAGAGAAAAAGACTTGGCGATCAATCCTATTGGAATGCTCGTCGTTGAAGACGACCTACCAGCACATTCTGGAACAAACCTCAGCATAGTTGACTTATAATTAAAATAAAATTTCGATTTTTTAACATGTTTCAAATCTAAATGTATGCATGTATGTTATTTCGAATAAAATATGAATGTACGAATTTATTTAGCAAAATGAAGCTCATATATCAAAATTATTATATATTTTCATTTGTAAATAGAATATGATTACATTAAAACTAAAGCTCAGCGAGAGAAAATAATTTAGAAACTTTCACACATCTCTCAGCAGGCTTTCTGGCAATATGTTTTCCAAATATCAAGAAGTCGAAATTTTCTAAATGGAAAACAAACACTGAAGTCATTTTAGGCACAGTTCTGACTATGTTGTCTTCTGATAAAATTTTAAACGTGTTCTTTGTTTCCATTATACAGATGCCAGTTTTCCCTTTCAAACTAGCACATTTAGAATCCTTCACTGTCACTGAAGCCCCGTGAAAGTCAGCTTTGTATACTAAAAGCGAAAAGTTTTCCCACGCCTTTTCGTACACTTGAGGAACCGGCCGCTCATCTAGCTCGAGTTGCCTCCGCATGTACTCTTTCCAGATTTCGTTCATCGGCAAGACATCCGAGTACTTCATTCCGGTGCGCGGAACGCGAAACAATCCCAAATTTATCTTCTCCTTTCTGGTCATATGCTTGCTCTTCTTAGTCTTCTTGTGGTTGACAACCTTCTTGCTGCGACGGTTTCCTAAGACGAAAGACTTCTTCAAATCATCCTCTAAACGATTCAAATCTTTCACATTTGCGTTGTTTTTCAAAAAATCTATAACTTTTTCAGAATCCGTGGTGAATTTTTCTTTAACCGATTCCATTTTTGATTTGTAAATGATGAAAATAACAACTAATTTCTGATTATAAGAAACATAACCTTCAATATGAACTTAACGTTTGACAGTTCGGTGACATTTCAACAATGACTCATAATGAAAACGTCGCCGAATACGACCATATCTTATATTTATAAATCAATTTGAATTCAACAATTTTATCAATTTTGGGCGTTAAATTGTTTTTTTATACTGCCAGCATTGTATATTTTTGGTTTGAAAATATCTCATTGTGCACAAAATTCCAAATGATAATCGTACTTCGATCATTTGCTATGATTAGTGTGCGTACGTAGGTTGTGTGGGTGTATGGGTGTGTGGGCGCGGGCGTGTGACACTGACTTGTCACAAGCACAAGTCGGTGTGTCTTGTTACTTTTGTTACTTTATTACTTGTTACTTGTTACTTGTCGTTCGTTACTCGACACTTGTTTTACGTTAACGAGGCGTTAAATAGACGTTAGCGGGCAGGCGGCCCGCTGACCTCTTCGTTCACAATACTCCGACTCCTCGAGCCGTCGGCTCTTCTTCCAACGACTCCAGACCCCGACCATGGCCAAGGAGTACGATCACCTCTTCAAGCTGCTCATCATCGGCGACAGCGGTCAGTATTCCTCTACGAACCTCTTCGATTCGAGTCTCGGTCTTCGGCTCCGATCTAAGAATGTTTTCTCAACGGTCAATCTCACATTCGACGGTTTCAATTGTGACAATTGGGACGCTTAAAATGCGCGCTCGTTCATTGCATTCGGCTAGTGGACGCCTAACGTGTCCAAATCATTATCTCGTTTCCTTTTAACGGAACTCGTAGTTAGTTGATTGTGTGTACGTTTAACTATTTTCCTTGTGCACTCTGCTTTATCATATTTGCCCTTTTATCATGAGGATGTTAACATTTTACAATTTGATTAATAAATAGTATATCTAACATTTTTTATTTAATTTGTGCAAAATATAATTATTTTTTTATGTTCATGTAAGTGTTAGTGTTTTTTTTCCAAGAATTACTTAACTAATATATATATATATATATATATATATATAAATATATAGGTATTATATATCTATATGATACAGAACCATTTTCTGTACTTAACTCAATGTCGATAAAAAGATCACTTGTACCCTTTCTGCTATTCAGCTGTCATGATTTCACTGCATATTAAATATCAATACATACTTGATTTGTTATATTTTACATTAATTCATGGATACTGAAAGGTTATATGACTAGATTAGATTGAGTTTGGTTGGGTTAAATTAGGTTTAGTGTCATATGTTAATTATGTCATTGTCATTTGACATAATGTTTGATGCAACCATCCAGTACCGATTATTTCAACAAAGTATACCCAGTCTAAAATCAAATATGATCCTTATTATTTTTGAATATTGTTTTAATGTAAAAAACAATACTATTATTATCCTAATTTTCATTAAATATTTGGATAAAAAAAATATATTTTTCTATTTCAGGTGTAGGCAAAAGCTCGCTATTGTTACGATTCGCAGATAACACATTTTCTGGGAGCTACATAACAACCATAGGGGTCGATTTTAAAATAAGAACAGTAGTTATCAATGGCGAGCGGGTAAAACTACAAATATGGGACACTGCCGGTCAAGAAAGATTCAGAACCATAACTAGCACATATTATAGAGGAACACACGGTGTAATAGTAGTGTATGATGTCACCAGTGGAGATTCTTTCGCCAATGTGAAAAGGTGGCTCCACGAAATTGATCAAAATTGTGAAGTAGTCAATAAAGTTCTCGGTTAGCATATTTTGGATTATTAAATTGAATTTTTCAAACGTTTATATAACTTTTCATACAAATTTTATTTTTGTAGTTGGGAACAAAAACGATACTCCTGAACGTAAGGTGGTTATTACTGAAGATGCTCAAAGGTTCGCTGATTCCATGGGTATCCCTTTATTTGAAACCAGCGCCAAAGATAACATAAATGTGGAAGAAATGTTCCTTCAAGTTACAAAAATGGTAATACTTCATTTTCGATATATTTATTGATGTGCAATTTAAGTAAGTGCATTTTAATTTAAAAATATTGTTGAATTTTCAGGTTTTACGCACTAAACTTGAAATGAAAGAAAGACAGAGTGTCAATACCCATTCAGAAACTGTAAATTTGAGACGTTCGCACAACAAGAAAAGAAAATGTTGCTAATATTACGCGCGAGCATGGTGGTTCTTTTACCACTTGCTTGTTCCCAAAACAATCTGTAGTGTTTAACTTATTTAGAGTCCTCAGAACAACAAAACCAATGAGTTAAAATAATTAAGATCATAATTTATATATTTTAGGATGAATGTTTGAAAATGTATTTGAAAAAATTCGTATTGCGTTGAATCAATAAGCAATGTGATGTTTCATTGAGGTTATTTAATGAATCTGTAAAAATATGAATTCATGTAGCACGCAAGGCAAATCTCAATATTACATTACGTTACATTGTTAATACAATTATTGTCTTCGATTATCTGTTTGTAAATAAGATTAATACAGATGTTGCTTGTGTTAGTTATTTCAATTTTGTATATTTATAATGAGAGAAATATGATTTCTTTCGTTTTGTATTAAAATTCCTATTATTTATATATTTAGCATATTTTTCATATTAAAGTATTCTTCTTTTTTTTTTTTACACTTTTAAAGTAAATTCATCACCTATATTATATCATTTTATTTCAATTTAACATAACATGAAGCATTGAATAATACTAATAAGCTTCATGTGTATATTAAACAATACCTCTATTTCTTGTTCTTTACATATTGTCCAATACTAAAGTACCTACATATTTTGTATTGATTTTTTCTTTGAAAATTATTATTTTCGAAGATTTTTTTTACGGATTCATTAAACTACAATATGTAATATTCATTACTTTCATACTTTTTAGTCTATATACTGATATAGCATACTTCTAAATGCATATTTGAATCATTTACTTCAAAAAAAATATCAAACTAAAAACAATCGACTAGACATGTAGCAATATTTTGTATTATATAATGACTACATATGTATGTATATGTAATACAAAATTTTTTGACGTGTGCATGTTCTTTAGCATAATTGTGTAGTCTTTTGATTTTGCAATGCATTATCAAAGAAGTATTCTTCCGAATGCACTGCACTATTTTAACTTGAAAATTCCACTTTTGCAATAAATAATTTAAATAATTTATTCATGCTATAGTATTTTTAGTATATTAGCAAATTGAATGTGTAAGGAACGCAAAAGGAAATACAATCTATATTACCTTATATATAATCAATTTATAAATTAGACATTTTCAAAATTTACTGTAAAGGTCGTAAACTTTTGATGATAATAATAATCTCAATACTGATATAATTATTTTGTGGAAAATTTATGATCATTTGATCCAACACTTCAACAATATTTAATGATGTTTTGTTTTATATTATAATATTAATTTTGACTTGACAATAATTTTATTTTATTGAATTTCACAGTTTGTTCATGATCAAAAATAAAATGAAAAGGGTTCATTGTTAGACTGGTTTGTTTATATGTGTAATCTTCTTTATCATTAAATCTTATATGAAAAACGTTGAGAACTTGCATATTTCCATTTTCATGGTTTACATACATGTCTTTTTACTTTCCAAGCTTAATAAATCATTTTAGTATTGTCGTCTGTGATTTTACTATGCATTTTATTGATGTATTTTGTGTTCTTGGAACAAAATTATGATTGCTTCCTGAGAATGTAGTTTTTTGTTCATATATTTTTCTTCTTATGAATAACAAGAAATGCTTATTATTTATATCAACATTCATCTGCAGATACTTGTCGATTTAAAATGTGTTATAATATGTCAAATTTAGCCAATTTGCATTATATTGCCAAAATTAAGGCTGATTTATTATTAAAATTTTCATTTTTCGTATTGCAATTAAATAGCGAAAATTCAGGAAAATAAACAATCCTTGTAAAAGATAACTTTGAAAATCAATTATGTAACTGAACATTTTTAACAAAAATACTGTAAACTTATTATACTTTAAGGTAACAGAGGGATGTATGTATATCTATACTAAATATTCCATTATAAATGCCTACTGTTACTTTGAGATATTGATATACGTATCTTTACTTTTTTATTTAATTTGAAGCTATTGAAATATATTTTTATATTTCATAGAAGTTTTGCCTTTAGTATGCATTTTTCAGTTGGTAAACGCAATAGCATTCCGGCTGCAAATTCCCTGAATTACATAATTTTACGTATTTATTTTGTTTATAATATGTAATCGTCATAATTTTACATCATGAACAATTTTATACACATATGCAATTTCAAATATGACTATTATATTTGTGTTAAAGTATTAAAAATTATTTGCATCATCGTACACGCATAAAAGCACCGTGTATGTATGTATAATATATGTGAAAAAAATACAAAAAAAAACAGTTATTATTATCCGATTTTATTTTTGGAATAAATTCTGAATTCAATTTACAAAAATAGAAGTTTTATTCTACCTACTTAATGAGTTTTTATTTTATTTAAGTACCTACAAAGTACTCGAATGAAATAAATAGTATTTAATACATCACACTGATTGCAGGCCCTCTAGTATGACAGTGGCATAAGTTGTTTCCTTCGTTTCAAAACGGAGTTTTGCATTCGATTTTATTAGCCATACTATCAAAAGTGGAAACACAATGTGATAGAAATATATTAAATTCTACATTATGTTCAAGTTTTGAAATATGTATAATATACATATGTACCTAATTTATGACAATGTCAATTAGTAAACAACTATTTCACATTTTTCAACCTAAGCCACCATCAGAATTATAGAAACATTTCTAAATCTAAGATTCTGGTAAATTTTCACTTAACTCTAATAGCATTTTATCATCATCAAGCACACTTCTTGTATTATTTTTGACTTGCTTAGATTTAGATGCGGTAAAGTTTTTATTTTGCTGAAAACTTTTCGGACGTGAAGGGTGAAAATTAAATTGTTTCGGTTTAACATTTTTCTTTTCAGAAATTTCTAAAGCAGTGTTTGAAAGTATGGAATCATCAGACTCCATAGAAATACATTCAGGAGCCTCATCGATTTTTTTATTCATATTTTTGACTTTCATTTTATGAATTTTAGAATCAAAACGAAAATTAGGAGGAAACTTATGTTCTTTAATACAATGTTGCATTCTTTCTTCAGGATTTGAAGATTTCACACTACAGGTTTCAACATAACACTGGTACTGAAAAAATCAGGAACTGAATCTAATTATTAAAAACTTCTAGCGAAAATAAGTAACTTACTGCTGGTTTTCTTTTAGCCAGTTCTGCGAAAAATGAATCATGAGCCTCGGCAACGTGTAAATCTAAAAAATGAGAACTGGGCAACTTTTTTTTGCATTCACAGCATGAGTATTTATGTCCTGAAAACAAAACGATCATAACAATTCCTTGATGCTTTATCTTCTTTTTTATCGATAGTACAAAAAAAAAACATTGTGAATGTAGGTACCAACAATTTAAGTGAAAAATAAATCATACCAGCATTATAATGCGACTCGAAATCCATGAGACTTTCAAATTCCGCATAGCATCCTGGAACGTGGCACTTGAACGGTTCATAATCGTCTGCCAGTTTTCCAACGTCGATTTCGAAAACGGAAAGCCTCTTGGTCATATCCGATAGAATAGAATCGTTCTGGAAATATTCATCTTGTGGCGGTCGTTTTCCAACTCCATGCTGCACTATGTTTTGTATCATTGCAGAATATACGTTCATGCCGATAATTTGGTTATATATGTATATTTCAGATGTAAGTTTACAATAAAATCGAAAATGAAAATCATCAATGAGTAGCGTGAATACAACTGTCAAAGTGACGTTTCGCAAGCAGAATTCGAATTCGTTCAATATTGACAGCAAAAAAATATATTATTTGATTGAATACCTACACATGGCAACATTTTTATCGCATTTTGTTTTCAGAATGATTTTTGAATTGAAAATATCAGCAAATCAATGCTAAAGGAAGATGGGGAGATTTAATCCACCTAAGAAACTTGTTAAAAAAAATGTTACTTTTACCCTTTGTGCTTTTCAGCCCTCATATACATATAATATGTGAAAGTTCAGTTGTATGTATGTAGTTATTTTTAAAATTCCAATAAATAAGAACATTTTTCATCGAATTGAATATATAAAATAAAACACATAATATGTCATGTATTTTTTATTAAAAGTAAATCAATGATTTAACTAAAAATATGAATGAACATCTTAAAGCTTAATTGGCAATAAAATTTATTATCTATTATAAAAGTTTTTCAAAATATCAAATGATGCTGTGAAGATGCATTAAATCTATATAAAAATTTTAAAAAGAAAAAAACCTAATTAGACAAACCAAATTTTAGAGATTTTAAAAAGTTCTAATTTCTAACAGGATGCATATAATAACTTCATATTATTTTGCATCCATCAGTGTTTCCCAAAATTCAAAAGAATTCATAAATATTACAAGTGTATTTTATTAGGTATCGGATGAGCCACATTCAATTACATAAATATTTTTCTTTAATTTTAAACAGTTTCAAATAAGTATTGTAAATGGTAATTAAATGTAGTTTATGTATCATCCAATGATAAAATCTCAGGTCTATACATTTTTATCATTTAAAACAATATAATGAAATACAAAATACAAATATAATATTTCAGGAAACACTAACATTATAAAATTACAAACGACAATTTCACTTATATAAGTATTACTTAAAATAACATTTGTAAATCTTATTTACACATACAGAAAATGACAATATACTGAATGCAAGTATGACACGAAATGGATTAAATAAATAAATATCTTCAAAGAATGTGAACAACATAGAACTAGATGAGTGTGAAAAATTAATGAATTTCTATATGAACTAATAAAATGATAACCATGCATACTTTGATCAAATTTCATATATTTTGAAATTCGTATGGAAAAAAATGAAAAACATAAGTATTATTAACAAAATATATCAATTTTAGATAATAGTTTCTTCAAATCTTCAATTTATTTTTATTTTAACATGCGATGAGAAAACTTTCATTATATATTCAAATCATCTTTGATAACTAACGAATCAGTTATTGAGAACACAAACATGATACAGCCAAACTGCAATAGAGTTCCGTGAGATAATACTGCAGTGCCTTCCCAACCTGCAACTAGTTCTCTCCTCGTGCTACCGTCTTTTTTGCAAGCACATAAAGGTCCTTGTGAAATGTCCGACACGCTATTAAAATGATGAAAATAACATATACATGAAACATTAAAATAATATACAAATAATATAAAAAAAATACTTTTGACTCAAATTTAAAGGCATTTGTTTCTGCCTTTTGTTAGCTATAGCTCGGAGTCCTGCAGCCTTTTCTTCAGTTCCCGAAGCCTCATCACCATTTATGGCTACTTCAGTAAAATCACATGAATATAATTGACCATTGACACACGTTCCAAACTCGGAATAATTTATCAATTCGAAGTGACGAGTTATCTAAAACAGTCATCACTATAAAATTATCTGTTTATATAAATTTATGCTGTATTATAATGATGTACCTCATCATAAAATATAAGAGCATGTTTATCAGATATATACGAACACGTTCCGTATCGTTGCAATGAAAGATCACACGCACCACGTCCTATGCTCAAACGAGACAGACGCATCGGAACTGGTCTTCCAAATCCATCGCCCAAACCATTTCTAATTATACAAACATATAAATTAAATTATTTCAAGACAAAAACAAAATTGTACAATATTTATAATACCTCGCAGGTCTTTCTACAGGGCACAAAGTAGCCCGAACTGGTAAAGCACTCAAAGAAGGCATAGGTGCTGTAGGTATCGGATCCGCTGGTACAGCAGGAGGTATAGAAAATCCAGCCGTGGCTGTTCTTAAACGTAATATCTCTTCCTTAGGAGCAACGGCTCCAGTGACTTCTTTCGCTATTCGCTCCATATCATTTTGACTTAATAATTCGCTCGGTAAAGCAACGTGTTTAAACCCGTATCGACTCAAGTTGCTCTTATCAATGCTTTTCAATATCACTTCAGAGACACCATCATCTAAAATATCTGAACTATCCGATTTGAGTAATTGTTGCAATCTTTGATATGCTAGTAGCTTAATTAGCCGAATGTCTAATTTCTTTAACTGTTCTTCAACTGAAAATATTATTTGGTTGGTTTCCTTAGAATCTGTGCCAACAATTCCGAATATTATATCAGAATTATCCTCTTGAACATCCATTTTTACATTATCTTTTTCATTTGGCTTTTCTTCTGATTCTTGATGATCTTTAGCTGCTTTCCGTTTCTTGGGACCCAATTTGAGAAAAAGTTTAGTCTCTTTATCAGACATGTCATCTTTTTGTGAATCCTTATTGTCTGAAGCTTGAGGATCATCAATATCCATCATTTTTAAATCTTCAGCAGCAACTGCATCTTGATCATCGTTCTCGAATTCGTCTTTATGTTCGCAAGTATCACTGATTGAGAGATACTTGTGACAATTGATATTCAAACATATAATGTCTTTTTTCTTATTGTCTTCCAAATCATATATATCAGGTAAATTATTATTTTTAAGAACTGAAAAAGAAAATAATGGTACTAAGTATTGAAAGATGAGTTATTTTTTTTTTAATTTGATAATAACTTACTCATTTTACACCGTTGTACTTCTCGACGATGAGGTAATATCGATGGTGGATATTTGTAATGATGACGAACCATTCCTGGTATAATCACACGACCTCGGGGTATACCTGCTGGGAGACGAATTCGAAAAGGAGGATTTTTTCTGCGAGCACATCTGATAAAATCCAGTCGAATAGCATCATGATCTACTGGGCCACCAAATTTTTCCCAAAGAGCAACTCTTTCAGTCGCTCTAACTGAATTGACCAGTTTCCAATCCTATAATTGTATTTTTTCACATTACATTAAGCACCACAATGAAATATTACTTCATTATTAAATAAATTGAAAATGCAGAAATCTTACGATATATTGCTCCACATGATTAGGACACATCCACCTTCCTGAAGGAAGTGCTGTTAGAGGCGGATCTAAACAATCCTAAAAACGAATGTAAAACTCACGATGATGTCGCACGTTTGAAAATCAACTCATCTAATAAAAATAGTACCTGATGATATAACAATGGACAATAATCACACTGAACCAATGGAGCAATTCGGCAACTGATTTGGCAGTGAAAACAAAGTTTGACTGGAAAAGGGACACAGTCCCAATTATCGAGCTGCAGACCGTTGCGGCTTCCATTTGTTTCCGCTAATTTCATAAAAAGAAGAAAAAACATGAGTTTTTTTTAAATAAAATCAATAAAATAAATATTAGAAAGATAAAATACGTTTATCAGTCCCAGGAAATGGACAAAAAATGCTTATTTCTTTGGGAATTTCAAATTGTCTAGGATTCATAGTTTTAGCAGCTTTGACGAGAGTTTCAAACGGTGTAAGCTCTTTTTCTTCCATCTCTTTCTCAACTACTTGATCGATCATGTCATTTGTCGTTTTTTCAACAATCTTCTCAATGTTTTCCATTTCTTTTTCAGAAGTCTCTTTTTCTTTTTCATTTTTTCTACTGGAAGTACTGGTCGAACTCACGCTTGAATTTGAACGATGTATTCTCAAGTTTCTAAAAAGAAACTCAAAATCAAAATATGTTTTGAAAACTAATAAATTTGATTACTGACTGATAAAAATTACCTGGTTTTCCGCTCTCCTTCGGAACTTTTATGACTCGAACTTGGAGAAACGGGTCTCAATCTTTCGCCCGAACTCTTACACTCCAAACAGAGCCATTGCCCTTGAGGTATATCGTTCTCCTCGAGGGGAGGATCGCTGTAATATTTTTTTTCCGTAAACAATTTTTATATTGCGTCGTATCGAGATGTATATAAAAAAAAATCAACACTCACTGGCAACCCAGATGAAAACTGGACGGACATCGATCGCAACAGATCAAATCTCCACCTTCGTTGCACGCATCGCAGCAATCGTGATTGTGACCTTTCCCGGGTCGTTTGTAATATGGGTGCTGAGATTTTTTGGACTTTGAAACGCTGACATCTTCGCCGGGAGGACGAACCAATGCACGTATAACCTAAAAAAATATATAAATATAAAAAAGTTACGATTTCATCAAGAATAACGATACGAATGAATCGTTTCTTGTGTAAAATTATATGCATTTATGAAATTTCAAATATTGCATTCAATATTTATAGTTAGAAAGAATGCTTTATGGAAACTTTGGATGTATAATACGGCAGAATCGTCGAGAAAAATCTAAGGGTTTCATAAAAATAAGTCTATCGACGGATAGAACGCATCGAACACTTTAACGGATAGAATTTCATAGATAAGATGTGTATTATATTGTCAAGAAACGTGAGGTGTTTCTATGCATCGAAACTTGCACAAATATGGTCGGACGAGCTTCCGAATGAAAATGAAACAGTTTCTATTCGTATTCAAGGCATGAAAACGGCAAATTGAAACGAGGAAGGAGAAGATGCGAAGCTGGGAATGATTGGCGGGAAGTGAGATAGTGAGAGAGCGTTGCGAGTGGAGAGCGGAGTGTTGATGAGAGACACCGACGTGCATGAGGCCAGGGTTCGGGTCCTCGTAGCGCGGAGAAGCCATCGTCAGCAAACTCTCGAAGATCGATCGACTTCAACTCTTCAACGCTACGAGAATGACGCTTCACCGGTTACGGTTACTTTCCTGTCAACAGCGTGCTCATAACGCCGAGCGTTTCGACCATGTCCGCATTATCGTTTGCGGAGGATGGAAACATTCGGGTGTATTTTTTTGTTTTTAGCCTCTAGTTTTCATTTGGAAAATCGTATCACACGTAATATAATTGGGTTTAAATATTATAAGCACTATTTCAAATATATGTATTTTTTATTTTCCAAAAAAGAGTAATAGGAAAAAAAGGGAGATCGAGTCTCCCAAGAAAATCATGTTTCGGCATCTTTTCCTAATGAGAATATTCAAATATAAAATATTTTTAATGTTATTGTTTCACAATTCATTTTTAGTGTGTAAGACATGAAAATTTATATATTATATTAAAAGTCAGGTCTTGAAAAAATCATATGTATTTTTGTAATTTTTAACATAAAAAACATTAAATACAGTGTGATTTTATAATTTTGTACATTGAACTTTTGAAATTTGAAAAACGAGTGAATAAAATTAATACAACATACATAATTACTTTATTCATTTATCATAACTAAATTATCACAGAATTTTCATACACTGCAACTATTTTTGGCAACCACCGTTTCTAATAATTTGTTGCTGATAAAAAACAATCAATATTTTATTTTTTTCATCAACATGTGTACGTATGTTTCCATGAATCTTCATTTAACTTTTAACTATGTATAGTTTTTCAATTAAATATTATATTTTCAATCTCACATTTATAATTAATTGTCATTTTATAAATTAATTATAATGTTATTATTACAGTAAACTATAATACTTTTTTTTTCAATATTTCATTATATAAATCCATGATCGAGTTATCATAAAAAGATAATTCAATCGCTATAAATATCAATTGAAAAAAATATAAAACTACATAAATGAGTTAAATCTTTCATACAAAATATTCACACATTATTCCATTCATGAAATATCAACGTGTACATAATATTTATATACATATAATATCTTCACACACAAACATTCACTTATCACATTGAATTCTAAGAAGACAAAAATTAAATTATAATCGACTAGTTTCAGTCAATCTAATTCCTCTCGGTTCTTCTGCGTTGAAAGCACTGTTGTCGTGACCGTTTTCAACTTTCGCGCCATTCGCCGTTACTTCTTTTGGAGCTGGCTTCGGTCCATCCATCAAAAATATTGTCAACAAAAACATAATTGAACCTGCAAATAATAAATAAAATTTGTAAAGTTTCAAATATCTATTATAACAATTTATTCAATCTTACTTATTCCATAAAATCCAGCATAGAATATCATGATTGCCTCTCTGTATCCTATAGCTTTAGATACAGGCTCTACAACAATAGGCAAGTTTCCTCCGATATTATTCATCACAAACAAAAATACACCAACGGCAGTCGATCGAACGTGTAATGGAACTATTTCTACCAAAACTGCGAACACGATTCCGAACCACATTTCAGCTGAAATCAAATCAGACTTTAATATCGAAAATTCAATAAATAACACAAACATTTTGATTGCAAAATTTACCGAAGAAATATGAAAGGGCTAACGTAATCATAGCCCATAGTGGACCAAAGGCAACAGAACCGAAAGCAGGCAAAGTCGAAATGAGTTGGGAAATAGCTAAAACGGCAACTCGAGATCTAATGCCGAGTTTTGCGACGAATCTAAAAATTTGAATTGAATTCCAATTATTTTCATTTTTCAAATACGAATATTTTCATATTTTAAATATCCTACTTGTCAGAAACGACTCCTCCAACCACTACTCCCACTGAACCAATTCCAACAGTAACAGCAAACAACCACCAACTTAGATCAATGTCTGGAAAATATTCTCTATAATACAAATCAGCATTGTATGCGAAGCACATACCACCTGAAAAAATCGAAATTGAACATTAATTAAGTTCATAAATAAATAATTTACATGAATTTCAGGATAGCTTACCACAATGTCTGATAGACGCAGCAAGACAAAGCAGAATGATCCTCGGTTGAGTTAAAACTTTCCAAATGGACATTTCAGAACTATCACCTCCTGCCTGACCATTTCCTCCAGTTTCTTCTCCAATAGCTTGACGTGGAGGTTCTCTGAGTGTGAAGTAAGTCAAAGCTGCTATTATCAAACCAACGATTCCTGCTCCATAATACGCTACTCTCCAACTCTGAAAATATTATACGATGCCATGAATTTGAGCAAATAATTGGATATTAAATGAAGAAATAAAACATACCAATCCCCAAGCATTGATATCAGGAACATATCTGCCAACAGGAAAAGCTATTCCATAACCACCATATATTCCCCAATTGAAAACGGACAATACCAAAGCTCTTTTATCGGCTGGGAAAAGGTCAGATAAAATCCCCGTCGCCAATGGATTGCATCCGGATTCTCTACAATTTCAACGTGATTATTATACAAATTTAATTTACAATAAATCTATATAATATTCCAATTTTTACCCAGCAGCCATAATCATACGCAAAACTACTAAATGCCAATATTCTTTCACGGAACCCATAAGAATAATGGCAATAGAAAATACCAATGTGCATACAGCTAACACACGAACTCTGTTATATCTGAAGAAAATCGAAGAGTTTTAGTACACTTTTCAATTATTTTCAATAAAGTTATTTATCTTTCTCTTACTTATCGGCTACAATTCCCAAAATAACTCCAGCTACTGTAAATACAGCCATATAAGCTGGTCCAGCTAAGACTTGATAATCGATTCCTAAGCCATTGTAATTCCATTCGCAATATACTGTGCCGTTCAATTCCAAAGATAAACATCTGAAAATTTAATTTTTCGTTATATTTTTTGAAAGTTCATATATAAAGTCGTAAACAATGGAATTATGGAATTTTTGATTTTACGTATTGTTATCCAAAGCAGTTTCACATTGAACTGGCACATCTGAAGTGTAAAATTCTGTCGAATTAAACTGACATGTGATGTCTCCATAATTTAAATCAATTGCAGTAACTTTTGATGTAGTTCCTAAAAAAAAGTGATAGAATTAATATATGTTTACACGAACATGAATATTTTATTCGTATAAAAAAATACCTATTAAATAATGTCCAAGTTCTCCTAAAATATATCCAATAGAAACTAATCCCAGTACGTAAGTACTGTAAAGAGATCGCAATTTCTCTACTAACTTATTCTTGATACCCGCAGTCATTTTGATTTATTTTTTTATAACGACTCGTCTGTTATCCTGAAAACAAAATAACGAATCGTAAATTTTCATTCAACGTAATATTTTCAACCGTTTCAAATGACATGAATCTGCGATTTCTTGCGCCAATCCATGAATCATTCATTTAGATTTAAATCGATTTCAATGTCTTTCTATCTTATTGTCAATTGTTTTAATATTTCCACACGCAATGTTCTAGTTTTCAATGAAAATGTCGTCCCGTTTCCATCAATCGATGTTAGCATTTTCTTAAGCACATGCTCCATTTCATTGATAATGTCACGTAAAATATGTACTAACAAATGAACCACTAAATGGCCTTGCATTCTATTAGGCGTGTTATATAATATGATAAAATATTATTGACAGGGGGTACGCAAAGAATGTTATCTAAATTTCAGTATTTAGACACAAATTGATAAATAATACTTTTGTAGAATATTTTTACATATTCACCTTCGATTGGATTCATTTTTCCATTTCAATCTTTTATTGTGTATTATTCCAACCAAATGAGAAACTCTAAATAACTTTGTAATATACTAATTAATCGTTTAATAATTTATAATTTTACAGGAAGTTATAATAATTGTCAATAAATATATATTTACATATAACACTTAAAATTCCACGTTTATCGTCTAAATTATTTTCAATTAATTCATAATCAAGCATTTTCATTAGATAATTTTCAATAATGGAATGCATCATATTAGATATTAAGACGTGATTTTTTTATAACGTACGTAATGCAATACATTTTTTCATCAAAAACATACAACCTGTAATTAACTTTAATAGACAGTTCTTCAAATAAATATAAATATCAAGTCAATATAAAAAACAACACATAACTCCTTCGAATGACTTGAGTTTTTGTACAGGTAAATTAAACACAAAATTTATATTGTGTAATATATAGCTCCCGGAACTAATCAAGACAGATTTATTACACGAACAATATCAAACAAGCCCAATATCTAGATCGAACATTTTATAAAATTAAGCACTAAAATCTCGCACATTTAACACACGAAAAATTTTAAACATCGAAAACACTTACAATACCACGTGAAAGTCTCACACTGCTCCACATACCCACTTTACAAGAAAATTCATCAGTGAACCATCTCATGCGAATTTTTCATCAAAACCATTAAATTCTAGATCCATATTCATGAGACAATTCAAAAAGCGAGGCCTAGATCTTGTTTTGCCATTTTCATCAAATCGAATCGTCAAATCCGAACATAAATCTCGTGCCTCAATCCGCTAGTTAGATACTCGCTTTTAATAGAATAATCGTTTATTATGACATTGGATTAACATAACCGAGTGGATAATTCAATTTCGTATTAAATTTGAATGCTTGATTAGCGAAAGGTTACACGGCTCTGTTAAAGTGCTCTGGAACGCCATTGTTCAATGAAACTTTGTAATGCACTTAATAGGCGTTTTATATGTGCAATAATAACGTTTTATCGATCGAAAAGGCTTTGTTCCTTTTCGTCGACTTTTAAAAATCCTTGATTATGCTTTAGCAATTATTCTTATATAAAATAAATGATAGATCGCGTGTTGTTCGAAGCTCGCTTCTTGCGTGGGACTCTAGTTTTATGTGGCGTGATGGATTTTAATTTTTTTTCAAACGGACCTTGAAAACCTTTGATTTTCATGTATTGATTTTGAAGTCGTCTTGCATAATGTATTCGCAAATCGTAAAAAAAATAAATTACGATAATGATATTTTTTGAGGAAAATATATTCTGATTCAATTTGCATCTGTTTTCTATTTAGAAACGTAGGTAATTTGAGAAATTTTCAATATTGCATCGAGAGAAACCTTGGAAGGTGACCACACCGTACATCGGGTCATTATACTAAGTAGGTTGTGATGGATTTTCCTTATTCATTATAAATTATTAAAAAAAACGGTTCTGTAACAAAATTACTTGGTTATGGCTATTTTGGTGTATGATTTGAAAATTCACACATGCATAATATCCATGAAATTTTATTATTTCTGTTACACACGTGTAAATTAAATTTATTTTAAAAATTTTAATTTTATCATATTTTCGCAAGAATTTTAATTAATTATTTAATGGATATTAAACCGGATGTCTACAAATAAATAAAACGCAAAACGAAAATACGTAATTTATTTCAATCACCAAGTCAATAGTAAATACACGGTGTTCCATTGATATAGAAGATAAAACTGAAAGATTATTCAATAATCTATTATCAACTATTAAATACTTCTACTAAATTCTCGTGATTTCTGAAATATCAACAATATAGTTATACATATGTATATCAACATCAATGAGACTTTCTTCAAAACGAGTTTAGTTTCTCTAAATCCCCATAAGCTGTTTTATCACCCACGGAAATTTTATCAACTATCAATGAAACATCTGTGCATTATATCGAATTGAATAAAATCAATCATATTGAATAAATTGTCTTATTGCACCGATTACATCCTGGATATCTATGAAAATTATTGATGCAAATTCAAACCCAGAACTTACGCCTAGATAATGACTAAATGATCGAATCAACGACGAATATATAAATAACAAATCGATCAACCTGTACCTATATAATATAATATAACACCTGAACATAACATTTATCAATTCAAAAGTTGCACTTAAACCGAACGCATTAATGCTTCAATCAACTTCATGCAAGATCCGCGTTTCACAAATGTGCAAAAATACAAAACATTCAGATCGTTATTATCAATGCCATTCGATACATTTCAAGTTCAGATATGATTTATCGGTTCTATAATCGATACGAATATTAAATGTGCCTTATTTATATATAAACTGGTTGCAGTTCGACCATTATCGCACAGGTAATTAGCGTTGTGTCGCTTGATAAGTAACTGTCAATTAAAAAAAATTGATCGTTTGTTTATAAATTGACCGAAGATTGAGAAAAAACTGGATAAGTCGTGGTCGATGGAGCATTGTTGAAAGTTACCTTCATGCGTTGCAAGTTCAATTTCAATGGAAAACGTTCACGTTAACAATTTCACGGTCGTCGAATTTTCACCGTTGCGATATATTATCGAACACTTGTTGCGTTTCTTTTCCTTAGTTTTTCTATCTGAGAAAAAGTTCGGCAGTGCATTTTTTGTGTTCGTATTTATGAAAAACTGGTTTGTAAAGTAACGTTTTCTAACCATGTGACCCAATCGAATGAAAGCGAATTGTTTAAATTAACTCGAAAATGCACACTCAGTTGCAAATTCGATTATTCGTCGATATAAGGATTTTTAAAATAGGAATGTTGATATTATTATATGCTGTCATAATAAAGATACAATTTGAATCATTATATAATATTTTTTTGACAGAGCAATTGACGCTTAAAATGAATATCTGGTACAATTCTAAGAATCTTCAATATAAATCATCTGATCATCAGACGAACAAAAAATGAAGACCTTGATCTTTGATTGGTTTCTTTGCAAAAAAGCTGCCTTCAAATTATTTGCTATACCGCATTATTGAGAAACCACATAAATTTTCTACGAACGAAATTTTCGATCATAGACTCAATTTATCGAAGATTAAATCGCTTAGATTTAAATATTAAATACATACGATGAAAACGTATTTAACTTAAATTAATTTGACACAACCAGTTCGCAAATTAAAAAGCTACGCGAACACAATCAAGGTTGTTGAACAAAAAAACAAAGGGAAAAAAAATAGTTTACATATTCTCCGAATTTGAATAGTGAACGATTATAACAATAATTTCGCGTTTTTTCAACGAGAACATTAATCAGATCGAATATCTTCATAAGACATGTGCCTATTCTTGTGAGATTCTCACGAGACATTCACAAAAGACTTCTGAAAACAAACGTATTGAAAACTGAATAATCGATCGTGTATATAATAAATTAACATAAACACAGCTATTAAAAGTATGTACAATATTTTCGCGATGAATATTCATATGCGAAGGTCACCTACTTCACGATATTGTCTTTTTTTCTACGATGGAAAAAAAAAACGCCCATATCAATCGATGATCAAACACCATAAATCAGCGGCATAATATAGCAAATATTCGCTAATTTTCATATAATCCAACGCAACAATTAATACAGCGTATGTATTAAAATCATTTGTATTCATCCATGTGCACGAAGAATAGTTAATGTATGATTCCTTAACGAAGTTCCCTGGTGCAAAGTCGTGATGCATTCGAGATGGAAATCGCCCTCGAGATCATCATAGCCATATTTAAAATTGAAATTATTAATGTAAAATGAGCACGAGCATTCAAATCGAATCATTTCATGTAAATTGTTATTTATTTTCTCATACTTCGGTGAGCTTTTAGCACGAGAGTCGCTTGTGTGATGAATCTGAATTTTTCGATCGATGTAAAAAAGTATATAGTTACAATATAACAGGTTTCTTTCATGATGAATTTCGGAAGAATCATTTTTCGTATAGGGGAAAACCAGAAAATATAATTTAATTAGATATTTTTATGGAAAACTTAAAGATCAGCTACGTTTTTTTATAGTTTCCAAGAATGGTCAATGATAATAAATTTTGAAATGCCTATACAATAAGAATCATAAAATATTTTTAGGTACATGATGAACTCACCGAATGAATAAAATTCATAAATTTCAAAGTAACTCAACTGTAATTTGAATTCTAATGTGAGTATTTAAATAAATAATTACTTTCTTAATTACATCTTAATTATAGACTTACAAAAAAATCCATATAAATAAATAGAATATAATCTCCATATAAAGAAGCGCAAACTAATAAACCTTTGTACTCCGATTGTTAACGCGAGCAGATCTTTCGCAACGAACAATCGATCCATCAAATCAATTCACATCCAACCAATCAAAACCGACTCAAGCAATCAAACAGATCACAATATCATTAAAAACATTCAAAATTAAAAAAAATCACCTCAATTGACCCTCGACGATCACACAGACCTAGACGCTAACTTCATCCACCGAAGATCGGCGTCCAAATCTGTCGAACAAACGAAACGATCACCTCGAGCACAACACAGAATCGAAGATTGAGATCAGATTTATCTCGTATATATCACCTTTTATAGTCAAGAACGAATATGTCGATGGTGAGAAGCGATTACCACGAGCCAGCTCCTGATGGCTTGGGAGCTTTGCGGAGACTGAGTTCGCTCTTGGAGACTGCTAACTTCATCCAGCCAGATCGTCCCCTCCTATTCGTTGTTCTCTCATCGACGATTGTTGGTGGTGTTGTTTTTTCGTGGTTGTTGCTGATGTCCCCTCCACTGTGGACTTGAGAGCTCTAGGAAGTCGGTGGTTTCTGGTTCGGTATATCCGCAAATGACACGCACCATAGAAATGCCATAGTAATTAGGTATGAGGATAACGGTTTGCGTAATTTGCCTAATCTGGATTGGAAAAAATTTGAAAATTCATTTGCATATTCGGAATAATCATTATAAGTCTATTCAGTGAATACGTGCGAAAAATATGTACGCAGGTATTGTGATTTTTGAAAAATTGCGTATTTTTTTGTTTTCAGTGGGCATAACCTGAATATCCATATGAATGGTTACAAGTTACGATTATTCAGTTCATTGGCCACTTCGAGGAAAGTCTCTTTATGCGTATTTTTCTATGTGACCATATTCGAAATATTTTCCTGTAAGCTGAAATTTGTTCACGGTTTTTCCAATGGATTTCCCTTTTATCGAAACAGTTTCTAATGGAATCTAATTAGAGCATTTTCATTTATATGCACAAGTGCATCCATAAATAAATTTCACGTCAAAGTAACATCAATTGATTACTTTTCCTGAATTTTTATAAAAAATCTAATTATTATTATACGAGTCGTGAAATGATATGATAAATTTTCTCAATAGCGTTTTCTTATCGAAGAAAACAAACCTTCGCTTCAGAAAAACAATATAAATTAAATATCAAAAACGACTCATTACACGCAAAATAATTAAAGGACTCTCAATTAAATTTTATTTTATAATACTTATGAAAATGTGCAAAAATCAATGCTATTTTGCATTTATCAAAATTTAACCAATAAACATACAAAAATGTTATGAACACAACACTCATTGCAAAATCTCATCACTTAGCACGCCAAATTAACTTTATTTATGTTTTAAAAGAAAATTAACATCAACGCTAAAAGGTAGTACGGTTATACACGTGTCTTACCTTTGCTAAGTTAATTTTCGAACAATAAACACTTTCTATCTCCCGTATTTTTTCTTCTCGAACTATTTACAGTTAGTATTTTACGTTTTGCAATACATATTATGTAATGAAACTCTCGTAATGATGTGTGGCCATTGCTTCAAGGGAATCTGCTAGGTATTCCCATGTTACTCTTACGCCTAAATCAGGTTTTCACTGTGTATTCCTTGGACAGTTCAAGGCCTCTTTGGTTGAGGTCAATGTTTCTTATACAAAATTTATTGAAATCTAACTTCAAAACTCTTCATTTGCAATTTAAGTAACATTCAATAAACGAATTCACCTTTTTAAATTTTGTAATTCAAATTGAAAACCAAGCGAAATTCACAATGAACTTTGAAACGAGTAATAGAGGCATTTCAAAAAACTGAAATACTTATTAAATTTTTATCATCTTAATCGTTTCATAACTCACATTAAATCTAAATACAATCATATACAAAAAAATATAAATATTTCATGAAAAATATACATAAATGCGAGCTTTGAAACTGTAGTCCTCTCGAATCACATTTTGATACCAGAATTAAAAGATCTTATCTGACACTTCCGATTATATACTTTCATATTGAATTTTGATTTGATGCAATAATTTGACAATTAAATATTTGATTGTGCTATTTTCAATGTCGTGATAGTTTTATTATATCATATTTTGTCTAAATCTATTGATAATGTGACATTTCACGGTGAGCGTATGAAAGGTGTTGTCCTCGTGCAAAACAAAAGTTGCTCGAGTTTAGGGTTTTTAGAAAACACTTCGTAAATATTGTTCTAGAAGAGTTTTATTCTAGTAATATCCTTGTTGTTGTTTTAAATTTATAATTAGTTCTAGATTAAATTGCGGTAAAATTCTATAAATATACAAATGAATTTCGATTGATAATTTCATGATGGTACCTAGTGTTGAATTTCTATACATTTTTCAAAGATACTTTAATGTGAATACATCAACTATTACGTCACGTTATTATTAAATGATTATAATAAAATATTTTATGTTAAAATAATCACAAATTTCAAAATGTATTAATCAAGTAAGCATACAGTACCACTTATCGGTTCGATATTGACAGAATATTTCAAACACTTTCGAAAATTCGAATATGATTACGATATGTTCAATACAAATTTCACAGTCAATATGTTCATTTCGAATTTAATACATACACTGTTATGAATTTACTCAGAACCAATTGAGAGCGAAAGCAATTGTTTCTCTTCTTCGCGCCCTAGTTAAATGTAGATCAACGGAACACTTGTTCGATGAATTAATTCAATATATGAATTTTGGAAAAATAAAAATGAAACTATCAAAATTGGATTATTTAATATTATATTTTTCATAAAGAATACAAAAATATTCTAGAAAATTTATATTCAAGACGGAATGACTGTTTGAATTTTCAATTTCTCATCAATGATACGAATCGCATACAAATAACTTTCGAAGAAACAGTCAACATAATGAAATTGGAAAATACGCAAAACTTTTTCTATTCTTGTGAAACTTATTAATTCTATACATTCTATATCCATAAAATAGATTCTATAATTTCAATCGAAAAATATTTGACATTCGAATTAAATTTCTCTACGAAAAATCAAATCAATACTGAATAAACTTTCTAAGATTCCGTTGTTAATTCCTTCAAAATTATTTCAATTTTTTGGAATTTACTCTAGAATACAAAATCTGTTTTAAATAAGCATTTGATGCAGTTAGTTCAGAGTACATAATTAATCAAAATGCCTTCTGAAATAAATGATTTACGTGTTTAACCCAAACATTTGATGATAGTTATCTTCATCTTTCAGGAAAAATATTTCACACTCGGAAAATTGAGACTATATTATACATTTTGAAATTTAAATCTCATTTTTGGGAGTCAATTACATTTAACTCAGAACGACTCGTAATATATCCAAAAGCTAAAACCAACAACAATCTGATAACGAGACACAAAGTACCCTTCGTCCAAGGTCCGAACGTTGTCGGAAGTCGAAGAGTGGTGCAACTCGGCTACAGTCACCGTTCATTTTTTCCTCGATTGTCGTATTTATTACGTCTGCATTGTCGACTCGGTTGTCCAAAAGGTGTGTTCGGTCCATGGCAAATGTTAAATTGTCGACTTCGAGCCGATGTTGCGGTCGATTGGCCTGATAAACCTTCGTGGATAGTCTGTGCAATGTATCGCAACGCTGGTTCCGGCCTTCACCCTGCTTCCGGATTGTGTGTTCGAAAATAAACGTTTTTTTAATTATTGTTTTTGTTTTAATCGATCGATTTTCTATTTTCTAATAGTTCTAAGATTATACGCGAGGGCTGTAGAAGATCTAGGGTATAAGTGGAAATTCGATTGACTGAGGTCGAATGCCGAAATCGTCTCTGAATGTGCCCATTTGAAAAGGGTATAAACGTATTCGAGATCTGTATTGATATAATATTTTATATTATTGTTATTTTTTTTTTAATTTTAAGTGTAAATTTAACTTTCCTCTTATAGATATTCTATTATAAATAAGATTTTATCAAAATTCGGTCTTGTACATTTGACCTTACATGTGTGCAAAATCAGAGAATATTCCAAATATTATTCAATCAATATGAAAATAAATAAAATGCGAAAATTTTAAACTATGTTCTCTTATTGTATCTCAAATATAATATTATTGGTAAACTATGTGCGTTCTCTCTTTCAATATCTAAATAGGCGCAACATTATATAAAACTACTACTTCGTACTCATAAATTGAATATAAACTTACATTTTTTTCATTAAATCAAATCTTTTTTTAATAACTTTGATTAATCAACATTCATTAAACAAGACACAATATAATAAAAAATAAACAATCAACTCTAACGATCTTATATGTATCAGAATAAAAATCCTATTATAAAAATGCACAGTAACGAAAGAACAAAGCGTATTCGAAATATGAAATACGAAACACTGACAGTTTCGAATGAATTTTTTTTTCAAGCCGACTCGTTTCAGCTGAAAAAGTGTTTTTCTTTGGAAAAATTCATTTTAAAAGCTGACACACTTCTCGTCCAAAGAGAAAAGAGGTTAAGTTATAAGTCCATGACCCGATTCATGGATGAAAAAAACCAGCATCGTTCGTGATCTATGAGATATCGAACAAGATCGAGAGATTTGCATGTCTGGAGTTTATTGTTCTCTCTTGGGCTGTTTCGTGTTATATAATTCTATTAAATTAATTTCACTATCATTCGCTTTTAACAGTCTCATTGTAATGATCGTCAATTATATAATATTTCCATCCATTCACGCAAATCATCTTAGCATTGAATCTATAATGGATCTATCCATCTTTTGCTTCAGCAACTTTATAAAAAATTCATATTTCACACGAATGAAATTGTATTGAATTGAAAAATTCGAAAAATGAATGATTATTCGTACAAAGTCTGCTATTTCGCCAAACAATGTCGTTATTGAATCTTTGATTATTTACTGAAACCATTTGTGTATTCGTAATCGAATCGACCACAAACTGAATTATCGTTTCGAGGAAACATATTTAATTATCGATAGTGGTCATATACCATTTTTACGAATCGAAAGATATTATAATTCGAGAAGGTCATTGCGAACTTTTATAATTAAGCATGGTAGTATATAGCGAACGGGAAGTATCGTGACATTTTTTTAACGAGCTTGTCCTTAATTCGAACAGATTCAATACGTTTTATCTATGTTAATGATCTTGAAATTTCGATCCCGTTTTAAATTCGCAAGTAGATAAGCAGATGCTGATTGTCAAATTAAAGTATTGATCGTATTCGAATAAAGGTGTGATTAATTATGGTTCAGTGAGTTCTTTTGATTTTTTTTGCATTAATGTTTTTTTAATCACGACTCTGTAGATTTATCTTCATGCTTTACGAACAGTATAATAGCTCGCATAACTTCATAAATTATCAACGTGTAATGCATGACACAAGCTTAATGCACTTGCATTGTGCAAATATAAATATACGAAAAAAACTCAATATGTATGATACATAAGTCACCTCTTATAAAGATAGTTCAATGTGAACTGAAAAAAATAAAATTTTAGCATATTCCGAAAACATTTGTAAGGCAAATTCAAAGACAAACAAAACAAACCACTATCGAATGGTCAATAAAATTCCTCAAAGAAACGAGTCCAACTGACAAATATTTAAGAAGCACGTGCTACTCTAGCGTACTGAAGCGCAACAGCGTTCACATAAAGCCCCATTCTAACCAACAAATTCAACAAAATATTTTATTACAATTCGAAAAAATCATCGATTAATCCATAAAGCATTTACATTCATTTATTTTAATATCAATAAAATTCAAATAGACAGAATACATCGATGTGAATGCGGCTTCATTTCCGAAGCAGCAGCCACTTGCTACTGCTAGGTCGTGTTAAATTTTCATTCAGGAGAGTAAAAATCGAGTGTAGACGTCAAAATGTTAGAAACACGCAGCCTCCGTGTCGTGCATTATGAAAATTCGGATGAAATATTCAGGACACCGTATCGGAAAGCTCGGTTTGGGGAGCGCGCATGCGCAACGCTGTCTCGAGCACCTCACTCATTTTCATTAAGCCTGGTCTTCACTGGTGCAGGAAGATATTCGCGAAAAGTCGGTGCTTCACTTGATTTTTATCAATTTGCAATTTTATTTTAAAATGGTATTCTAATTTCATAGAGTTTCGATTGATTTTCAAAGAGAAAAAATATATTGAAAATTTAATAAGGGTTATTTTTGATTCAAAGTTTTTTTTTTCTTTTTTTATCAAAACAATATGAAACTATGATAGATATTATCACTTGTAGCATTAGAAGAAGTACAAAAGAATCTAAATTACTTTTATCTATGGAGTATCTTACTGTTTCATGCAAACCATTGTCCCAGGAAATTTAAATTTTCGCCATCTTGTCACATTTTCAAAATGGCTGAAAAAACACTTTCACCAAAAAATGCCAGAAATTTCCCTTATAGTACATATCAATATGAATTTATAACATCTGAAATATGACAATGTGCAAAAGTGGAATTATTGACTGCCCTTAAAGTTTATTTCAAGGTAGTTTGACAACTGCTCTTTCTTGAAGTCCATCAAAGAGGAAAATGTGTGTAAATTTTCCGGCTTAAAATGAAACTCTACCAAACGAATATCAAATGTATCTCAATTGATACATATTATTATAGTAGCTTAATCATTTTTCACTATGATGATTTACATACAACAAAGATTTAGAATTTTCATGGAAAATCGAATTTCCTAATCTGACAAATCGTTTTATACGCTCTATAGCCGATTTTCATCAAATATTTCTTCAAGAATCTCAACGATTTTAAGATCTATATGATATCTAATTATATAATTATATAATAGCGCTGCTCTGTGTGTCTGTGTATATGTGTGTCCATGTAACGCTCCAAAACTGCGTCGATATATCCAAAAGATTGATCGCTAGTTATTTATATATTGAATCATCATGAGTATTTCAAACCCAAATTCGCATGCATTCTCAATTTGACTTTCATACATTGTCCTCTTATCATACCTTTGTCCACATGCCCATATGTCTATTATCATCTCTTTCATACCTTTATAGAAATTTGGCAAATAAAAAAATACTTCAAATACTCTCAAAACCTATTACACAACACATTGACCACAAAAATTCAGCAATCCTCCATCTAAAAAGCCTCCCCCGATTCGAGGCACATGCGCGCAGATTGATTCACGTCTTTGGCGCGGCGCGTCCTCAGACCGCGGCACATGGCGAAGGACGCGCACTGAAAAAGCACGCCGGCCTCGGACTCCGCCCCCGTCGTCCTCGAAGGGGGCCCCCACAGGACATGGAGCCCTACAAATGACGCGCGGTCGAAACTAGGGCGCGTTCGAAGCGCGTTCGGAGCGCGCACCACGTTGTTTACCGCAGGTGAGTAAACAGCGCGCCGCTCTCGCTTATCACTCGATTCGATCGAAGGTTTTCTTTTTGAAGGTGGTTTTTTTTTTTCATTTGTGAATTTCGGATGTTGTCGATGTGGGTTTAGGGTTTTCAATTTTCGTGTTGGGTTTTCTCGGTGGCGCATTTTTGAGGTTTTGGGGTGCGCTGTTTTGTCTAGAGATTGTCTTTTTGTGATGTCTGTTTATTTTTTTAATGTATTTGTATCAATACATGTGCACCCAACTCTCGTTTTACACGGTTTCAAAATAACAAAGTTCGAAAAAATGAAAAAATATTTTTTTTTACACGATTTATTTGGTCTAACACGGTTTGTTTGAACTATATAATGAATATCGCGAAATAAAAAATGTCACTTTTTTTACACGGTTTTTGCTGGACCCTATCCACCGTCTAAAACGAGAGTTGGGTGTATAAGGGTTTATTTATATTTTTTCTAAAATTATTATTTGATTCTACTGTGATTTTCAAAATGAATTTAATTTAAGATTTCATGGTTTACGTAAATATTTTATTCGATTCATTTGCTTTTTACTCTACTGCATAAATTATGTATATTCATGCATATAAAATTTGTTTAAAAAAATATTAATAACTAGGCGCTTTCTTATTAAACACATTGTGTCTCAATCATAGAGCCTGATTTAGATTTAAGGAACATTTTTGATTACATTTATCAATCTGACTCCGAAATTAAGACACAATGACACTCCAACGGTCAAATACGTAGAAAAACACCTCTATACAAAATCATCTCTAATTCGTCGACACACTCTTTTCACAAAAATAGTACCCTCTTTTCTCGCAATCGACATCATTATAGTATCCGTAAACATCGATACAACCACAATTCTCCGTATTGTCACGATCGTCCGGTTGACCCGGAATCCACTCGTTATATCCGGAATCTTCAAGTGAATCGCCTGAAATAACGACACAAGGGAGAACCGTAACAATATAATGTAAGAGGTGTTCCATTAGCGAATAGAGTTACCGTCGTTGGTCAGGTACACTTCGGGCACAAGCAGATCGTTGAATCCCACGTGTATTACGGTCTTTTCCGGAAAAGCGGATCGAGAAAAGGCGGAAAATCTCTCTATCAACAGTCTCACTTCTGAATGGTTTCTGATTATGGCTAATTTTGAGGATTCTGCGTTGCAGATCCTGAACGCTGTGCGCCACGATGTTTTTTTGGTGTGGAGCTTGTAGCATTTGTTCGTTTCGGCAGAATATGTGTATGCTGAAAAATTGATTTCAGTTTTGATAATATTATCAATATTTTGAAGTAAACTATCAGTACAACATTTGACCTATCCCAACACAATTGAGCGTAAACTGTTGAGTGTTGTACTGATGATCTGTTTCATAAATACTTATCATATTTCCTGTAAATAAATCGATGATAAGCATATTTACCTGAATCGTGTGTGTCACAAACTTTGTTCCATGTCACATTGAGATCATTTCTCAAACATAAAAATTTTCTTTTTTTATAACAATTATTATCGTGGTAATAACCATCCCGACTCATAGAAACACAGTCTTCTCCTTCTGTCACACTATTAATTCCATCATCAGGTTCATTTTGCCACCAATTCGAATACGTATTATGAATCGGAACACCTGAAACATAATGGAAATATTAAATTAACATGAATCCGCGATTAAACTTTTAGTTTAAATGTCTTATTTGTGGTTATAATTCAGAATTAGTTACCTTGAGCTTATTATGTTATACGAATATTACGTAAATATATTTTAAATGAAAAGCATTTATTTCAATTAAAATTATCATTTATCTATCTATCTATCTATAAATAAGCGTATTTTTACGTTTGTACATCTGTTGCAATTTTTATATGAAAATCGCGTGTACTTTTGTTCGAGCGTCGATACATACATATATGAATAAAAAATGCGGAATATCTCAATATAAATGTATTCGTACAAAACTGACCCTTAAGACTCATTATCGATAGTACCATTTTCGGATCAAAGTCATCCACCGTCGGCAGCATTCGACTAGTTTATATTTTTGAAAATAATAATTAATTTCGTAAAAAAACTAATTGGTAACATAAAATTGAAATTCCAGATCTAAAAAGCATAGAATAAAATATTTTACAATCTTATCTTGACTACAACAGAATCCGAAATTTATCTGAAACAGGTTTCAATCAGATATGATCAATCTAAAAAGTAAATGATTTCTCACAGTTGAAATTCACAACGTACATAGGTATAACCACTAGTGCAAAATGATATTGATAAAATTGACAATATTTATCCTCATCTCAGTACTCTTATGCACCAACAACGTTTATGGAAAATCCTCTGACGGTAAGAAAAAAAACATGTTTCAATATTAAGTATTATTTTTTTCTTTAACACATAATACCTAGTATCTACTACAGAAATACAAAAAATATACTGGAATACTGAAAAATTGCAGCATTTTCCGAATGCACTTCCAACGAATTTGAATGCAGTGATGGCTCAAAATGCATTCCATCTTCATTAATCTGTGATGGGCACTACCAATGCTCTGATAAATCAGATGAAGAAAACTGTTCATCATCGAAATGCAACCTTAATCAGTTTGCATGCGAAGATGACAGAACATGCATTCCTCTCGAATGGCGATGCGATTTAGAAAAAGACTGTCCTGATGGATCAGACGAGACGAACTGTCCACCTTTGAAATGCAAAGACAACGAATTCAAATGCGAAGACGATTCAAAATGTATTTCATCAGCACGGTTCTGTGATAAACAATACGATTGTGAAGATAAGTCTGATGAGAACTGCATTTACCCTCCGTTGGAATGTGACGAAGACCAAATACCATGCTCGGACAATTCCTTTTGTATGTACGACCACTGGATTTGTGACACTTACATAGATTGTCTCAACGGAGCTGATGAAAGTGCCTGTGAATGTCATGAAGATCAATTCGAATGTCTTGATGGATCTGCTTGCATTCAACCCAATCGTGTATGTGACGGTAAATATGATTGCACAGATGGATCGGACGAGAAGCAAAACTGCACTTGTTCCGATGATGAATTCAAGTGTTTAGAATCGCCAAAATGTGTCAACAATTTCTTCGTCTGTGATGGATTGAATACATGCTTTGATTGGTCTGATGAAAAAAATTGTCACTATCTCAAAACGTTATACTGTACAATCACTGAATTCAAATGTTTGGACAATTCCCGATGCATTTTTGGTTCTTGGGTATGTGATGGTGATAGAGATTGCGTAGATAAGTCGGATGAGCTCAATTGCCGTTCAAAAGTGTCACATGGTAAAAATAGTAAGTTTTTTCTAAATTTGAAATCAAGTATATCCTTAATAACTCATGATTTTTAAATTTAATTTAAATTTTTTCTGGAATTTTAAATTTTTCATTTATTACGACACTCAAAAACAATGTGATCTATAAGGAACAGTAGATTATTTTTCAACTTTCCGATATATAATACAATAGACCACTATCATCATGATAATAGACAGCAATTATATGAAATTTCATCATTTATGACGTCATTATTGTTTTCAGAAAAAACACATAAAAACAAAATTTCAGATAATCAACATACATATGTACATTTGTATGTATGTATGATAGGAATCATTTGTAGTTTGATTAACAGGGTTATTATTTTTCAGATAAATCCAAAATGAATCTGTGGAAAGAAAATCCAAAAAAAGATAATTCCAAGAAAAACAGTTTCAAGATGAACCTATAGTATGATATATAGTTATAATATAATATAGAATACAAAAAAATATATTCTTCTTTATAAAATTAATATAAATATGTATCGTATATGATATAATTCCATTTAATGGAGATACCTGCGAACCCTTCCTGCCTAACCCCATATTTCATATTATATAGCAGAAGCAGAGTTTAAAAAAAATGATTTTCAAAAACTAATAATTTCGTTATCTAAAGTAATTCAGAGATGATTAATAAGCTTAATTATCAAATATAATTTTGCAATGTATTTTTAAAATTCTTATAAAAATATGCACATACATAATTCAAATTCGTCAAAGACAACAAATTAAATTAGAATACGTAAAAACTCGAAATACCTGAATCTTAATCATAAAAATAAACCGGAATTTATACCTATTACTTAATATTTATTTTCGGCTCGAGTCATTTTCCAATTTTCACCTCCTTTGCGCAAAAGCAACAACCGCGCGCATTGGATAAAAACGCGCATACCTTCGAGCGTAACGAACACTCCTTCGGCGAAACGGTCGTGAACTCCGAGCCATATCCCAGAAGTGTTATTGCTGAGCAGGGCGATGATCGTCCTGGCCTCGTCCAGGGTATCCGGAGCAAACAGGGATGCTCCTTCAGCTCGACACGTGGCGAGGGCGTCGGACCAGCTCAGCGCGACTCGGTGCTCCTTGTAGAAGGCATTCAGCTCCTTGGAGAAGGCGTAGTCTTTTCTGTAGAAAGGAGCTGAAAGAGGGTCTGGTTATAGGTGCTTTGAAATCTGCATTTTGCTTTAACATAGGTTGAGTTTTTAGAAGGTGTGCTTTGAGAGTGCATATCCCTGAGAGACTCGTGTGCCGTTTGAATGTATTTAAAAGATTGTATCTAAAATGTATCGAAAGATTTTCTTTTATCGTGAAAATATTACTAGCTTAAGTTGAGATAGGTTTTAGTTTGAATTATCTTAAATTAAGTTTTGCATTTTTTTCAAGTTACCTTAGTTTTGATCACATTCGGTCGAGCATAGAAGCATTTGCTTGAACATTAGCGTACAAGTTGGATTGAATTTTAAGTTAGGTTACGAATGTATAATACAATAAACATATCCCTCCAAATGTAGAAGGTACTATTTAAATAATCATACAGAACCTTTTATGTTTCTTGTTTGTTGAATTTGTTGTTTTGACCTACCTTTAGATTCTTCGGATGTTGCGAATGCGATCATCAAAGACAGAACTATTTCCTTCAACATGTTGATCGCTTTTGCGAAAATGTCAATCGAGTATAATGTTGTTGATAATTTATTGTTGTTTACTTTAGATATCTAGAACGTATCACACCTTCATTTGCACTATAAAATAGACATCTGCTTGAAAATAAATATGCAATGATTTTTCACAGATAATGATACTGCAAGTTCAATGAACATGCAGACGTACAACGTTCTGAGTTTTTATTTGACATTGTCTGATCTTCGATTTGAAAAAAAAAATGCCATTATCACAGCCTTTGAATTATTTGAAAGTTTTTCGCTTGTTGCCATTGAAAAAAAACTTGTTGCACAGTAATCGATTGACGTAATGTGCGACTAGACTAAAACTTATTTAACCGGATCATAGTAGAGATTAATTATTCATTGAAAAAACCTTGACATTGTAATTGATATACGTTTAAATAGTCAGGGCTACCGATGTGGATCTTTTCGAAGAAATATTAGACATTTCAACATATAATCGATAATTATGATTGATTGTGAACTATGTTTATCCCATTTTCTATGGTTTTCGAGTACTTCGAGTTATGACGTTAGCATGAATTGACAAATCTGATTGAAATTCGAAAAAAATATTTATATGTGTATATGTGAACGATCATATTGTTATAAGATCTATTTATTGGCATTTTCTTGATTTTAGTAAATGTGAAAATCGTGATCAAATCAACCTTGAACTGCAGGTGCGAAATTGTTCGATTATTTTTTTGCAAATTTCTATAAGGAATTAATCACTACAATTTGTTTGGTATTGATATAAAAACTTCCATTCTCAACTATGTATAGAAATCTTTTTTTTTTGTAATTAGGTGAAATTATATTTTTGTAAAATAAATGTCAAAATGATGAATAGAAATTAGTAACTTGTATAATTGAGGAAGTTTGAAAACTATCTATGGACATGAAATTTGCGTATTAATTAAATAAATTAGGCAACTCAATTAAAAATGAATCATGCACACAATGGTAACATTAGAACAATTTCTAATATAGAGCCTTGAAATAAATTTCCGCTATGAAAGTTCTATACGGTAAACTTTGTGCAACATTGTGTTAATGAGCTTTTTATACCTGCTTTAGGTATAAATGTATGTACGCTTTATACACAATGTTACGGTAGTAATTTTTTTCTCGTTGTGAACTTTCGATAGAATGATATTCAATATATTCAGAGCATGTGTGAACAAAAAAGTTTGAGGAAAACTTCTCGGTTAAACCTGAACGCAATAAACAAAACGAGTTCAATTCACCAACAGGAATACGTAGCATTAACTAGTCAATTAGAAATTTCTACTACGTCAGAAGATAATGTGCGGTTTTTCGATCGATATACTTTTTTTGCAAATTCTTTTGCAGAATGTTGTTAACCTTCAACCAACAGGTTGGTACGAACCTAAAAGTCGAGCGAAGATAAAGTTGGAAAATATTAAAGGTTGTTTCTTAGGAAAACTTACGGTCATGGCCAATGGCAAATTAAAAAACTCTATTCGATAAATTCTTAAATTTTTAATAAACAAAAGGTTTCAATGCGATGTTGTTTATCGGAATCGAACGATTCTTGGAATTGTAAATAATTATGTAAACCGATTAAAGATTAAGGCATGTCAATAATCACGCTTCATAAATTAGTCGATTTTCAAGATTATGCTATTTATGTTAATTTTATTATAAATTTCCTGCTGAAGCCTTGAATTATCTTCAAGGGAGAGTGATCACAGTTCAGATCTTACTGTGAGAACTCGTATCTAATAGTATCTGAAACAATACGATGTTAATGTTTTTACGATCTTTTGATTATGTTTTACGTTTCATATCAGAATCTACTATTTTATTTACATCCTGATAACTTCAAAAACAATACCCCTATTAAAAAAAGTCATTTTGAAATTTCGAACGAATTTATACCTGTCGTTGATTTTATAATCAAATAATGTGTTTTATACAACGCTGTGTTCAAATATACATGTACTTGTGCACGTTTTATCTTTTTCGTAATTGGATTTTTATAAAATTTCAGCCTGAAAATTCGAAACCTTTTAGATATATTATATGCAGATTCACTTAATAATATTATGATAAAATTCCGTACACAAATTGCGAAATCACAATCCACATTTTCCTGATAATGAAATCGAAACAAAATGGTATTTCTTATATTCAGTAATGTTTACATATAAATATGCAAATAACACATTTAGGTCGACTGAATATATTCGAATATTATCAGCGAATCGAAGCAACATTTCGTAGAATATTCAGCGATATTTTACATTTCATTTGCGATGTTATTTTGCCCGAATGCAGGGTGTTTCAAAATTATCAAAAATTCGCGTTAAATTCTTATCGATCGACCTTTTCCATTTCATTTTCCCTCACTTATAATTTTCATCATCGATAAATTAACCGTAAAATAATCAAACATCTTATAAATTATTTATATTTTCGAAGAAACTGCGTCGCGCAATATTCGCAACTATAATCAAATTTATATTTCGAACGAAGACGCATAATGAGCTTAATCGAATTCCAACTTTCAAATCAATTGAGAAATCGAATTAGAATACATTTTTGAATTTATCATCGGATTATATACGTTTCGAGCGAATTATTCATCGAACACACTTCCATTGTCATACAAGAGAGGAAAACATGGAAAAATCTCCGGGGGACGACTTCGAGGATGAGAACATTTATTACTTATTCATGAGGAATAGATAGATGTGTGCCTGTGGAATTATCGATTTTCGCCGCTTCTGTGAGGAAAACCAATTATTTTCGATGTGCCAAAATAATAATGCTCACGTGTAATAATTTATTTTCCGCCCACGCGTTCGATTAATTCGCATCGGATTCGTTAAACGAAATGATATCGACGTGCGTTGTTCGGATTGTGGAAGTGTAAAATGGGTCGACGGAATATAATATGTGCTTTGTGTTGGATGTTTAATGTTTACGAAATGAAATGATCCTGTTTACTTCGTCGATATAATGATATCGTTATATGTGTGTACAATTTATTTATAGATGACGAATCGGACGTAAAAATAAGACGCATTTCTCTAATAAAAGAGGCCTGACGTAATATGCACTTAAAACATATACAAATATAATAATGAATTTATAGAAAATGTATTATTGTATAATACGAGACTGAAGCTCGATATCTGCAACGGGAAAATCGACACCTTCCAAGAAGCATTTAATGTTTTGTACTCACATGAACATTCATTTCAAAATAAATATTACCTTTCCTTAATATAAATTGATATTTCATTACATGAAAATTCATAGATTCATGATTAATTTATTAAAATCAAAGTCGCATGAATCATATTGTGTGCATCGATAAACATGGCAACTGAATCATTTTGAATGTTTTTCGAACGCAAAATAATGCTACATCTGCAAACTACATTCTTTTATTGTTATTATTTGTTTTATAACTGTTTTTTCACTCAAGCGTTCAATTGATATGTGACTCCTACAAACGATTTCAGCCTCTGACTGATTTGTGTTACTTATGATTAATATGAAAAAAAAAATATATAAAAATACATATCAATAACGCCATGAAACTTAAGTTACGCTAAAACCTAATATGAACTAAAAAACCGGTTCGTATCGAACGTTCCAATGAGTACACTCACAATCGAAAAACAAAAGGCGTACAGAACCATAGAAAAGTGAAAGACGATAGTGCACAATGGTGTGGTTGTTTGAAACCCTATATGTTTCAGGGCGGGCGCGATGGGGGCGCGTCGGCGTAGAGCGGGGCGGAGGCGCACGGGCCCCAGGTGAAGGGGCGCAGCGCCATGGGCAGTCTGCCGGAGCTGCGGAGGCTGGGGGCCTCGTCGCCTAGCCCTCCGCCCCTGGCCAGGCAGATGTATAGCGCGCCCAGACACTCAGTCGGTGAGTTTTCATTCATTTTATTAAAAAAATAATTTCAAAACATACCTAAAGGTCCGTTTTGAGTATAGCGACAAGCAGCAAGAAGCACGCAGCGCGGTCAACGTATCTCTTGCTGCTTGTACAAAAATGTGCCTTTACAAAGTAATGGAATTAATTTTGGACACTCTTCTTAAACGTATATCATATCGATAATTGTGTGGAAAAATATCATACTTGTATGAACACGATCATTGTCAAATGAAAACCAATTCTTTGCAACTGCACAGAATCAGTTTTCGTCTAATCACATTCGCGTTCGCTGGAGTGTAATGTCTCACATTTCCACTCAGGTATCGATAACGAAAAGTTTCCACAATTAATTCCACTCTCGTTCAAATAATGATCTATACATAAATTTAAGCTCGAGTGATTTCTAATTTCTTTTTACTTTTTATACAAAAAAACAAAAAGTTTAGATTTAGGCCTGGGAAAATCGCGACCTGTAGGTCACATTCACAAGCTACTTGCCACTTAATTCTTTATACGTGTACATAATTGCTACTTTAAATCTTGGAGAAGAAAATAGTTGTCTAATAAAAAATAATTATCACCCGAAAAAATGATAGTTGCAAATTATTATAAAATAAATGTGAATACCTTATCACCTATAAGTACTATGTTTTCTTAGACCTGATCTTTATATGTCCAAACATTTAATAAATGGCACGATTCAAAAATTTTGATGTGTAATAAACACAGTAATTAAAATTAAATTAAATTTTCATTTTGATTCACGTAGGTGACAAACAAAATTTCAAGAAAATTAATTACAATATGCACTTCTACTGTAGGTATTTAATGCAATTCTCTTGTTCAGGTGCAGCTACTACTATGCAAGTTAGGAAAATGTCAGCACCAAGACAGCCCATCAACATTGAGGTAAAAACACATTTCATATACAAAACTCAATGAATATATTTCATCGTTAGTAAAATTACTTGTTCGTGAGAATATATCTTATACTGAAATTGAAAACTTTGCATGATACGACCGAGCATACGTTTCGTTCGAATTTCCAAGTCGTTAATAAGTTTTCCGATAAAAAATAAGCTCAGCTGTACTGTGAAATAAATTGATATCAATTTCGTTCAAAGTTAGCTTTGTGTAGCGGTAATGAAACAAAATTGATGTCGACCACCGTAAAACGCGAAGAATTTTAGGTTGATGAAGTCAATTTGGAGAGCGAGTTTAATAAGGCTTCTCTCTTCGGCTTCCATTATAATTAAATCTTTTCACTCTCGTTATACGCTCTTTTTCATCGAGGGGAGGCAGTTAAATGTCGAATTCGAACGAAAATTTTCCGCATACATCGAATTATTTTCAGACTCAATTTATGAGTTCTAATATGATTATATGAATTTGTTTTTTTTTTTTATTTTGAACCGACTTTGAGCGAAGCTTAAAACGAACAGAAAAGGGATAAAAAATACATTTACCAAGTTGTAGACTCGAAAAATCACAGTCATTATTTTTATAATTATTTTCAAAGAAGAAAAATATTTTTTGAATGGAGATTTCTCAAATTAACATTTAAAATATACTATACACCCAGACATGAATTTAAATTCTGTACTTTTTCATTTAAAAAGGTATGAAAATTGTATCCATTATATGATTCTTTCGAAACTTTCTTCATATATTCATAGCACTGCGAAAATTCATTTCTCAAAAGAAAACAATTCAAAGTAATTATAAAACTCAAGAAACATTTATTATTTTTCCACCGAGCGATTTCGACACGCACGTTTCTTGCCAACAACATAAAGGACATTGAGTGGTGGACATAAAAGACAATAATAAAATAACTGAGCGATACATGCCCTTTTCAAAATTTCTGAATTAATTGTGATATTAGGTTCAAATAACATTATATTGAACTTATTTTGATATGTGAAGGGGGTGTCTTCGGTACAGGGGATGATGGCCGGGGGGCGCAGACGAGAATCTTGCAGCTCTTCAGTGGGTGCTGCTTCAGTTCGTCGGCTGGTGAGGACAGGCACCGCAGGAGCCTCCGGGACTATGGTGGTGCCCACCGCAAAGACCGTCAGGGCCGCGGCCGCAGCATGCCTTGCTCGTGCCTTTGCCGCTGCTGCTTTTTTACCACTTCAGGTATTCAATCTCATTACACTTTACGAAGCCTGGGCCACATGACAGGCATTTAACACGTGTTTTCATGAGGAATTTTCAACGCGTTATGGGCGAGCGGTAGCTCTTACCTTCGACAGCAATTTGACAGCTATCAGTTGCCCATAGCGCGTTGAAAAATCTCTATCAAAACGTGATCCGAATAATAAGACATTGCTTGAATCAAGCATTTTCGAAACCATTATATGACTAATTAATGATTTTAATTTGAATATGCATATCTGTTTCTAAATGTAATTCGATATTATCAGGTTCTGCAGGGTGCTCGTGGTTTGTGGAATCCAGGAGTACCATTGTTGGCGGTCTTGCATGCGTCTGCTGCGATCGCCGCTCTCGGTGCTCCAGCTCTTCTACACTTGGCTACTATAAGACGCTTGATGCCGGTAACATATTTCCTGATAGCCGTCTTCTTTGCGGCACATCTCTATCCTAAGGTAACAATGGTTCAACCTGATCATTCACATTTTAGTTAAACCGACTAAATGAAATATTTTTTCAGGTTTACATATTAATACCGGCATACTTGGCAGTGGGTGCTTTGTGGAGTTCTCTGTCGCTGGCTCACAGTGCTCTCTTGACCAGCCTCGTCGATAGCGGTTTCAGAAGTACAGGGGGTGGTAACAGTTGTGTCCTGGCCATGCCAGCTCGCAGAGCTTTGCTCAGAAGAATGGCCAGGGCATCGAGGGCTGCCAGGGATTTAGGTCTTCTGATAGCAGCAATGCTTCTGCCGTTCCTGCCTACATCTTCGGACCCGACCGAAAGACAACTCTATCAACCGGTACGCTATGTCCCTTCGGGTGGATTCAAAATATTTGTATAATTTCGCATCTCGACATTTTGATTTTATGTTGATGAGTAGTTTGTTGAATTTGGTTTTACTCGTTTCATTTTTGAACATACACAGGAGTATACACGTAACGTCACGAACTGCGCTATAGAAAGTGGCAACGGTTCGTGCAAACTCGAAGCGCTTCATGGAAATAGGAGTCTATCGATGGATAGTTCTTTTACGTGGCCAAATGTTAAAGGCAACGTCTCGCAAGTGAGAAAACAAAAATATGTATGAATATTATTGTGCCTTTGCTGTATAAATCTATCTACCTATGTACTTGCAATCCATTCGATATTTTCACTAATCGCTACTGTTCGATCATCTCACTATTTTTTCCCGTATTTTGTATTTTCTAAACGAATAGATATTCACATAAATATCATCTTATGAAAATCCATCGCAAATTTAGGATCCATTCGTACACTTTCAACTTTCCGCTTAGCGATATATCAATATTATTCCACAAAACATCAACACTGTAAATCCATACATGTTATCTATTTGTGTTGCTTTTTTATGTTTTTTATTGTAGTCAACGCATTTCAGGTATTTATGAAAATTTACTATGAATGTATATAATTTTATGTATGAAAAAGCTATTGATGTAATATTAGCGAAATTTTATTACAAAATATAAAAACGATTTTATATAATTATTAGGTAAATCTAAGCTCAGAAATTTGGTCTCCGACTGAGTCAGAAGATGAGTTAGAAGTATGGCGAGAGAACTGGTGTGGAGCACGTGCGTGTCCTGGCCAAGAAATGGTGATGGACCAAGAAGTAGAACAAGAGAGTGCTGGAGGCAGAACTGTACTAGCTCTTTGGTTATGCTCTTGCTGTATCCTGGCTGCCTTATGCTCCTTAGCACTTCCATCTACTGGAGCCAAGGCTGGGCCAGCACCTTGGAAAGCAGCTATTAATGCCTTGTCTGAAACACGACTTAGACTAGTTGCTCCTCTGGCCTTTTTTATTGGACTGGAGCAGGGTTTCCTCTATGCTCATCTTATGCAGGTGATTTTCAAAATCTCTATCATATCATCAATATCACTTAAATGCCTTTAAATATTCACTTTCGATTTCAGTGGTACGTCGTTTGTGTGTCTGGAGCGAGTCAATCGTGGAGAGCATTAGTAGGAGTAGCTTTATTAAGAGCGTTGGTTGCATGCACTCTCAGTATGCTCTTGGCTCACGGAAGACGACGTTTAGTCGTTGGTAAATATTATATTATGTTTTATTTAAATAATGCTTCTTCAAGGACTTCTTTCAAAAAATAAATTTTAGCTGTCGGACTTATGTGGCATGCATGTTTACTCTTGGCTCTGTTCATGTGGAGAGCGGCGAGAGCAGACAAACAATTACCTCCGGTTATGGCAGCAGCTTGGGCTGGCTGTGATGCTGTATGGGAACTAGTACAATCCAGTCAGTATAACAACATTGATGATCCTAACAATTGCATGTCTTTGTCACGTAATATATTTGAAAATTTCCAGCATTGATAGATGAACCTTGGAGTTCTGGCCTATCTGCTCTGGCGCTGTCTCTGAGGGCAGTTGGGATATCTCTTTCACTAGTCGCTCGTTGGTTACTATGTGCTCAATGGTCTCTAAAGGGGTTGATGTTGGCTCTTCCAGCAGCTGCAATTCCGTTGTTGTTCGCACCAGACCGCTGACAGGGGGAGAGTTGGTCCACGTGAAGTACAATCGATTGTTGGGAATCGATTCGTTTGACCCTTCGGTGTGCCTTGTATGTCACAAGATAATGCACTCCTATGTGTCGTAATATAAACATCAAGGTTTCATCTTCCTCAGAAATCTCTACAAATTTGTTCATATGACGCAGGTTCGTCTCGAACGTGAATGAAAATGTATCTATTTTAAAATCAGTGAGTAAATTGTGTTCGATTTTATCTTATCACTTTCGAAATTCGACTCGATGTGCCAAATTGATCTTTCAGCAAATTAAATATGTTTCCGAAACTTCAGCATGTGATGTAATATTTATGATATGTTCATCGTCGCCTTTGACTTCGTGAAGTCAATGATTCTTTAATAAGTATGTGTTCTTAGCGTGCAGAACGTAGGTTTTTTGAAATGTGTTTATTTTTGTGTGAACCCGTTTGTTGATAATGATAATCATATAACGTCAATATTAATCATAATAGGATCTTCGACGCCGAAGGGTTGTTTTATTTTGCATATTGTACAAAATACTACGTGTTAAGATGACCAGATAGCTTTAATTTACCTAGTGATTTCGATTGTTTATAAGTCAGAGTGAAAGTATCGTTTGTAAAAATCAGTCGCAGTTTTACATCTGTACACATAGCAATAAATTTTTATCGGCAAATTATATAAATTTGAAATCAAAACTTGTGAAGATATTTTAACACTATGATTTAAAAATTAAAATAAATGTGATGATCGTCGAATGGTAGGCTTTTGAAGATAAAAATTAAATTACATTAAAATTGACTGTTTTAATACAATTCAAACTTAATTTTGTAAAAGATAAATCTACTATTGTAGATAATTTTAATGAGTATACATTATACATTATATAAATTATATACAGATACATTTTAAACAGATTTATATACCAAGTTTGAGTAGTTATAATCTTTTCTTAATATACAGATTATGAAGTTAATCATTCTGTAGTTATGCTTGATACGTGTTATTAAAAAAAAGCCCTTGAATGCACTGAATTAAATAAAAATATTTTATACATTATGATGTGGAAAAATTAAAAAAAAATATTAATTATTTTAATACTTTATCGCACTTTGTCAATGAATATTCATTAAAAATTAATACAAAAATGATCAAACCTGTATATTATAGTAAATTACATGTTTTACGTATGAATCTTCCCAACCAAATGAACAACAAAAATAGACAATAAAAAATCTATGAATCAAGTATTATTTTAGTCGAAATTTCAAAATCATAGTGATCCTTCTTTTTAAAAATACGTACGTATATAAATTATGATGCGACTGTAATTAATTGCACATTCTGACTGAAAGCGCGAATGTAAAATTGCTCAATGTTTTACTGAAAAAAAGTGTGTAGCACGCAAATTGGCATACGTGTATTACTCCACGTGATATATTCGTTTTGATTATAAATAATTAATCCATCCGCAAAATTATATCACCGTGCAAAATGGTAAATGGATATATTATACATACATAGGTACATATAATGAAAAAAATAATTATTGTCAAATTTGAATTTAATATATTATCCGTAAAACGTATATTTGTAAATATAAAAGACTGTTATTTTTATGTTCAAACCCTTGAAGCATAATAAAATTTTAGAATATTAAAAAATTCGTTTTATTTACTATAAAACTTTCGATACAATTTCTATTTCATATTCAAATATTATACAACAAATAATTTTATCACAATTGTCGTTCGAATAAATCAATCCAATTATAATATATGAATTCAAAGTACATTCAAGATAAATTACATACAATTGAAATAAATAAAAATTTACTGTTCATCGATTATGCATTAAATTTTAAAATAAAATATAAAATTAAACATTCCCATTCATAGATGTATATCCAGACTTCTTTTGACGATAGACTTGTTGGCAGGCTGTTGAATATGCCCACATAGCTAAAATAGCAGTGATGATTAAGCACAAGAAACAGATTGTTGCTAAAGTGATACCATTTACTGTGTACACATTTCTAGGTAAAGCTATTAGTGGAACGACATTATTACCTGTGGTACATGAAATATTCGTCTCGCACTCTCTTACAATATCAGTCGGTAGAGCTGGACTTACGATTTGCCAGAGATCGTTCAAATAACAAGATTCTCCGCACAAGGGAATGTAGAGTCGTTGGAAATCGGATGTGCTGCTGTTCCTGTAGAATATTCTGATTTCCCTCTCAGAATTGGCGCTTTGCCTATGAACTTCGAAGATGAGAGCTGAAGCGAATTCCGGTAAGATACCGTCGAAGCATCCGAGAGTTTTCAGCAGACCCACTATCGTCAAATCGTGAGCACTGTACACGTTCAGACGACGATATTTTCCAATTCCTGACAGCGATGCCAAATTGAGGATCTCTTCCAACATGAGGCCGACTTTCAATCTTCGAGCTCGGATCGTCGACATATCTCTGGCCATGTATGTCCCAGCTAAAGTTTTCAGCGGTTCGGAATAAAATCCTTCAGTCCATTCGGGCAATGCCAAACCTCTCTGTTGTTCGATGACTAAATTCGTGTACAAAGTGTATATATCGTATAAACTGTTTATCGTCTTTCCTAATCTCGGAGACAAAAACGAATAAAGACCTTTGTTTGTGTTTTCTTCAATTATCACTTCCGAAGTATTGGCGATTGCTTTCTTTTCTTCTTTGTAAGCTGGACACACGACAGGCGAACCAAACATATAATCTGTCTCCTTCGTTGTAACGAATACAGGAACAGATTGATTAGGGAATAGCCCTGATGCTAAAGCTGCCGCTGAGAACATAGTCCTGTTCATGTAGGAGCTTTTAAACATGACTTCCTCATTATTATAAGAGATCGGTATTGTGAGAGTATATCGTTTCCTCAAAATCTCACCGAGTGCCTTGTGTTGCTTCGAACCTTCTTCGGTGAGCTGCGAAAGTCCTTCGGGCCAATAAACGTGTGATTTGTATGGATCCTTCGGAAAAAGACTTGATGGTGTCCTTTGGCCATGTCTTGTCACCACCGACACTTGAAGAAGTTCCTTACGCTCTAAAGTGGCTGAAGCCGAAATTAGTTTAAATATTGTCAATGCCACTATGATTCTACAATGCCGAAACATTGTGTTTTTTTTTCCTATATGAACGTGTTGATCGAATAAAATCAACGATCATACTGAATTTGAAATCTCAAAAATGTTTGAAGTAAATATCATATATTAGTAAATATTAATATTGACGATAATAGGTTACTTAGGCCAATATGCATTAATAGGGATGTCTAAAATTTTAATTTACGATTTCGCTTTCAATTCATATTCATTTTACATATCTTCAACTGCATTATTAGGATTATATCACATTATACATTGCATTATATACACATTTACCTACTTATTACACTACTGAAATAAAGTTAATGCAAAATGTGTAAATGATCATTGATATATTTGGGTATGTGTGAGTATTTTCAAATAAAATAATTACAATTAATTCTCGAAAATGTTGATATATGTATGTCTACATAAAAAAATTAAAAATGTATTACTGATTTTTTTGAACTACTTCAAATATATATTAAGAATTTAAAAACATACTGGAAGGAAAATGAAAGAAGTCTGTCTTTCTGGAAAACCTATTTTTTTTTTCCTTTAACTCCCTTTTAGAAAATCGTGTTGAAAAAAAATCAATATGTAAGAACATCAAAATTCAATTGAACATACTTTGAATATATATATATTTTTATTACAGTTTTCCGAAAGAGAGTTAGAGGCGAAAAAAGGTGTGAATAAATTTCCCCACGATTTTCAAAAAAGGGCTTAGAGAGAGAACACTAAAGGGAATTGAGTCTCTTATATATGTATTATAATATCTTATATATTAATAAGAATATCTGGGGGTTCCGATTTTAATTTAGAAAAAGTCGTAAAATGAAAATGGAAATGATCCAAAGTGCAAACAAAGGAAACTACAGCAACGAATAAACTTGTATTACGGCCAAATCATAACTGCGAGAGCTGTCAACTGTCAAATGACATTACTCGCAAATAAAGGTTTCCAAATATCGTTTAGTCAATTAGATGTCTAATCGTGTTTCACTTTGTGTGATTCGAATTGAAATGGAAGAAGAATCATCAGACAACTCTCGCAATGGTAAAATATCTTGTTTTACTAGTAAATTACATTTTCGTCAACACGTGACAGTTTTAGATAATTGCCATTTAGTAAACTAGCGTTCAATATACGTCACGAGTATACACCAACGGATATGCTGTTAAAATCATGCTATGTTCAAATAGTCAATATTAATGTTAAATTTTCTAGATAATAAAAATTCATTGAACAATGGAGATATTCGACCACCACAAAAAATAACTGTCGAAACATATGCTGATGAATCTAAAGAGCAAGTAGATTTGCACCTTCTGCCGCCTGGATCTCGCGAAAGTTCGCAACCTCCAAACGAATCTGATGTCGTAAGTTCGAACTCTGAAGAGAATCAAGATTACAAAGAATCTGAAGAGCTCAATTTCTCATTCGGAAATCCTTTAGTCGAAGTGACTAAAGGTATTCTTCATCTTTATAAAGAAAAGTAATTATTTCATATTCAATTCGATATTTTATTTGATGTATCGCTTTTATTTAATATGAACTTTTTTGACGTTTAGTGAACTGACTGACACTTCTGGTGAGGCTCCATCTCATACATTATGTTTGCTCGCTGTACCAGCTACTGTTAGTTGCAGAGATCTTTTGTCTTTCACCGCTGCATGTCAGCAAGATATTCAACATGTGAGGATTTTGCGTGATGCCAGTCCTCACAAGTATATGGCACTTTTAACGTAAGTAATTTCATTCTTGTTATTAGTTATTGCATCACTACAATATTGATGGAGAACAATATTAATTATCTAGTAGTACATTATAACATCCTATTTATATTCATAAAGTGATAGATTTTTTTATATATTTTCAGTTTTCGAAGTAGAGGAGCTGCTTTTGAATTTCGAGAAACATTCGGTGGTACAGCTTACAGTAGTCTGGAACCTGGGGCTATTTGTCATGCAGTTTGGGTTAGACGCGTTGAATGCTTTTCTGGTAGTCCTCCTCCTCCAGCGGCTGCCACTGAATTGCCTACATGTCCTGTTTGCTTAGGTATTCATAAATAATTATTATGTTTTTTTTGCTTTTTTTTTTCTATCTTCATCTAATATTTATTTTAAGAGCGTATGGATGAGAGTGTAGAGGGTCTTTTAACAGTGCAATGTGACCATGCATTTCACGCTGGATGTCTCAGTAGATGGAGTGATGGATCTTGTCCCGTATGCCGCTGTGCTCAGTCACCAGATCCTCCTGCAACTAGTGAATGTGCACAGTGTGCTGAAGAAGGTAAAATATATGTTTAACTGTTGATTGTTGATTATTTAATTAAAAAAAAAAAAAAAAAAAAACAGGTTTCAAAGACGGTGCTGTAGAAGGTGGAGCTCTTTGGATATGCCTAATCTGCGGGCACGTCGGTTGTGGAAGGTATTGACTTTATTGATTTATTTATCATTTCATATTCACACACCACTAAACGTTTTCTACAAAATCACAGATATCAAGTTGGTCATGCTGCACAACATTTTCGTGCGACTAATCACACATATGCTTTGCAATTAGGTACAAACAGGGTTTGGGATTATGCTGGTAAGATAAATAATTTTATAGTATAAAATACATATTTTTTATATAAATACCTTCATGACTTAAATTTTATTACTTCAGGTGATAATTTTGTTCATCGCCTGTTACAAAATAAAGCTGATGGTAAGCTAGTAGCTGCTGGTGGACCTACTGATCCTGAATCGTGTGGAATTCCTGGTGAGCAAGAAAAGGTGGATTCGATTCAATTAGAATATGCTCATTTATTAACAACTCAATTAGACACACAAAGACACCATTATGAAGAGCTTTTAGAAAAGTACTTAACTGAATTTATTATTACATATTTAATGATTTTGAACAACATTTTTAACGTCAATATAATTACAGACAAAGAGAAATCTCATCTGCTGAAATGCAATCTCTTCAAGAAAAATTTAATGATGTTGAAAAATCTCGTAATCAGCTCAGCAAGAAAGTACAAAGTCTTATTTCAAAGTATGTACAAATAGAATCTTAATTGTTTAAAAAAAAATTATGCGTGTATTTTGTTATTCAGTAATAAAAATCCATTTTCAGAGTTGGCACTTTACAGGCTGAATTGGCGGAAGAAAAAGCAATCAGTAAAGCTAATGTTTTAGCAAGAGAAGAATTGACTGCCAAAGCAAATAAGACTGATGCTGAAGTCGCCGAATTGAAAGAACAAATAAGGGATCTGACGTTTTATGTAGAAGCTACTAGCACAATCCAAAAAAATCCTGAGTTTTGTGAATTACAAGGTGGACATGTAGAACTCCCAACACCGACTCCCCCAACTCGTAAATCGAAAAATCGAGGACATAGACGATAAGTAAATAAATTAAAAAATACATTATAACAGCAGGTTATTATTAGTGGAATGTAATTGAAATTGTTTTGAACTATATTAAAATCTCATTTACAAAGATAATATTTTGTGTCTACAATTTCAATTGTTTTTTAATTCATAACCTACTTTTATATCAATTTATACAATCAAAATGAATATTTAACTTGATGATGAAAAAAAATATATATGTATGACTATGAAGTGTTATATTATAGCAGTATTACAAACCATTTTATGTAGGCTTAATTCTATTGTAACATCACAGCCAAACAGTGTAATAAAGTTCAGCTTTTATTGTAATTGAGAAAAAATCTAATAGAGATACAATCTTTTGTGCAAATTCGTAAAAATATTACAATTACAATGAAAAATGCACTTTACAATTTAACTATCTGGACATGCCTTAAAATTACACTTAATTTCAGTTTGGTATAATGTCAATTGAATAAATGTTAAACATTGGAATATCAAACAGAATTATGAACGCTAATGGCTATAAGTGTTTTGTGATATATTAGGCTTAATGTGAAATTTCTTATATTATATTATCTTATAAACTCCCTGAATTTATTGTATCTCAAAATCAAACAAATTGTATGAGTGAAGAATAATATTCACAAAACATATGCGTTAATTATCAATATTTAATTACATCCATGATAATTTTTTCATCAATATTATTAGTGATAAAAATTATGTAAGTAATACTATCTAGACTTATCTATGGCATATACTAATATATATTTCTGGGAAAATTCGATAAATTTATCTTTTGTATTTATTCAATTAACTAAAGTATCCAATTACCTATATGCTTTTGGACGTTTGTAATTTTCACTGGCTTTCCAAGTAATATTGCGAGTGATTAAATACACAAATATTTCCATCATATTGTTTCATTTAATGTACTCCTATTTAAAAAAATAATAATAAATGACAAAAAATATTATTAAAAGTTTTTATTAAAGTTATATCACAATCTTATTCATTTTTATAGTTCGTTATTACTAAGTTTTTTTTCTTTTAACAGAGGGCTCATTAATACCATGTATTCTTACTTCGTGTTGGATTTTGTGAGCTTTTCTGGAAAAACGTGTGTCGCACAATGAACAAGCAAATCGCTTTTCACCTGTATGTGTCACAAGATGTTCTCGCAACCCGCTGAAACAAATCAAATGAAACGTAAAATATGTTACTTTTAAGTAATTTAAAAGTCATATTGAAACCAACCAGGCAAATATAAAACTTCTGTCACAATGAGGACAATGATGATTGCGTATATTCTCATGTCGTTTAGTATGATAATACCTAGCTTGTGCTGAAACAAATCTTTTTCCGCAGGTTCCACATAAAAAATTCTTCTCTTTAGTGTGTAAATACCTTAAATAATTTTTAAATTTTAATTGCTTCATAAACCGATAAGTATGTATTCATCTTACTCTCTTCATACCTGATATGAACTATCAACTGTTGTTTATCTCTTGCTGCATGTGAACAGTATTGACAAATGAAATTTCGTTCATCAGTGTGCACTTTCCTGAAAATAAATATGTTTTTATATTTACTTCAGTCATTTGTATGAATATAAATGACAACTGAAATTCACAAAGGGCACAAGTGACCTTTTTATTGAAGTTAAGTTACGTACAGAGAAAATGGTTCTGTATCATATATAGGTAGAACCATTTTCTGTACTTAACTTAATTTCGAAGAAAAATGTCACTTGTGCCCTTTGTGAAATTTAGTTGTCAAATATAATACAAATTTATTAATAACTAACATATGCAATTTCAATCTACTACTCAATGGAAAACCTTTATTACAACCAGGATGTGAACATCGGAATGGTAATTCATTTTTATGAGCTAATAAATGAGTACGTAACGTTGCAGCACGAAGAAAGACTTTGGCACAAAATTCACACTGAAACTGTTTCCTACTTTTGACTTTCAAAATGCTTTTATTCTCTTCGGGTGCATTTTTATTTTTATTTTCGTTCAATGGTGTATCAAGAGATTCATATTTGATATTGTTTGGGTTATCCTTTAGAAACTGATGAAAATTCTCATTTTTTTCATTCTGTATTTTCTCCAATGTACGGTTTTGTACTAAATAGTCTTTTTTTGAATATTCTATTTTGTAATCCTTAACAGAAAAATCTGAATTGTTTTCATCTTGGTTAAGAATTTCATTTTTAATCATGGATGATTTATGAATAATTTGATCTTTTTGAAGTGATGTTTTTCCAATATTTGTTTCAATTTCAGATTCATCTAAATTTTCAGACTTTATTTCAATTGGACTATTTTTTAAAATTGATATATATTCAGTCAGTTTCATTTGAGATTTTTCACAAAGCATTCTGAATTTGTAAGTGGCCTTTAACTTGATCAAACATTTATGACATATGTTATTGGGCAAACCATCGTTTTCATATATCTGCAAAAAAAAAACTTGAAAAATACCTACAATAATTGTAATTACAAATATGTATTATGAAAATACATACTGAAACTGAAAAAATATTTAATATTGCTTCTGCACAAGACATATTACTCAAACATTTTGTGGTAAATAATGATTTCAATTTGCCTTTTTCCAAACAAACACGACATATTATTTCAAATTTCATATTTTCCAATGAAATATCTACAATATCGAAAAAAAATCTTTCCAATTTGATAACCACCAAAATTGTTTACTGACAAATCTTCGTCAATCCACAGGCCAAAACTGGATTAGATCAAAATTTTCTTATAGAAAAAAAAAACTTTTTTTTCATTAGGCTAGGACTTATGTCAAGTTGGGATGAAGGTCAGATCAAGTTGAAATAACAGATTGGACAAAATAGGCAAGTGCCATCACGAAAATTAGTACTAACAATAAGTATCAAAACATCAAACTTATTTTGACGTTTATTTGACACAAAGTATAAATAACGAAAATTTCGGCCAGATTTTTGTTTATCTTTTTTTTTAATTACATAACGTTTTGTACCTTATAATTCAATCTATCGCTTCAAAAACTTATCAAAACCCTATTATAATTTTGACCGAACAATTTGTTATAACTAATGATAAAATATTGACCTTTTCTGACCTATCTTGATATTTTTTCTTCTTTATATTAAAAAAAAAATGACAGATTCAGAATAAAAAGGAACCATGTGATGTTGACAGCTGCTGTCACTTTATCTTATCATATCACAAAGCTACAAGGTTCAATCAATATTTGAAAAGTTCTCTCCTCAATTCTAAACGTAAAATACACATTATCCTATTAGTTGCACAAGCTCTTTTAAATCCTAAAGATGTGTATTTTGTTCGTACATGGCGGTGGACCATCTGCTGGTGGATATAAATTAATCTTAGCCAGCAACAGAGATGAAAATTATAAAAGACCTACTGAATCTGCCGCTCGTTGGAAAGAGGATGATTCTGTTATTGGAGGTATTGAATCATATCTAAAAATACCGAAACTTAAAATCAGGACAATATTGACAAATCACACTTTTAAGACTAGACTGTCTTATATTGCTTTTGGCTAATAGTAAATAATGTTTAAAGTTTCATTTTCGAATTCTACCACTAGATCAAAAATCAGTCAATAAATAAAATAGACGATAAGCAATTGCATTAATTTCGGGTGAAAAGGAAAAAAATGACTAATTTGTCTATATTTTAGATATGTACCCAGGTATATAATATTGATGTTGAAGGTTTTAGATATTTTGATACATCTGTACTATGATGTTATTGAATTTTTTTTCATTACAAGAATAGGTGACCTGAAAAATAATAAGTGTCCTTGTAAATATACATATTATTAATTGTCACCATAAATTGATTGTATATTACTAATAAATTGATATGTTTGTATGCATATATATTTTTCTGTCTCTATATTGAAGTATTTTTTGATTAATCATATTAAGTAGGTAGGTACTAAAAGATTGTGTATCTGAAATGTTAATATAATTAACTAACATTTAGGAAGAGATATGGAAAAAGGTCGTGAAGGCGGTACATGGTTAGCGGCTTCTCCAAACCGTCGCCGTTTAGCAGTCTTGTTGAATTTACCAGGAGTTCCTACACCGGAAAATCCGCGTGGTATTAACTAATAACACTTAAATTTAAAACGATTTAATGTATTACTTGTTTCTTTTTTCATTTTGTAGGAAGAGGTTCAGTTGTTTCAGATTTTGTTTTGGGTAATAAGTCTACAGAAGAATATTTAACATATTTCAAAAAATTTGGACATGAATTTAGTCCATTTAACTTAGTGACGGTACATATATTGTACGTGCATGAAATTAATATAACTTGTTGTACATATTAATACATATAACTGATAAAAAAATTTCAGAGAAAACTCAAGTAAGATTCAATTTTATTCCAATTTTGATGGAGAATTGAGAAATTATGATAATGCTGTAGCATTTGACAACAGTCACACTACTAAGCCTCTACAAAAAACGATTGCTGGTCTTAAAGAATTTGAAGGTATTATTGCAAAATATTCAAATCACGATCATTTGAAGGAAAATCTAGTAAAGGAGTTACTCAATCTTTTGAAATCTGAAAAATTGTGTGTATTATAAATAAAATCCTTATAACATTCTACATATTCACAAGACATTATATCAAAATATCTTTCCCAGACATCTTCCAGACTTAGAATTAGAAAAAAGGAAACCAAAAGCTCCAGAAGCTCTTTCTGCAATTTTTGTGAAAATTCCTGAAGCTTACTATGGGACAAGGTTATAATAATACAGTTTATACAAGTAAAAACAAATTTTATTAATTTTTTCATTAATAAGTTTTCATAAAATGCACTATTTTCAGAACACACACTATTGTTCTCATTGATAAAGATGATAATTTTGATTTTTGGGAATGGACAATGGTTTTGGGACAACAAGAATGGAAACTAACTCATTTTCAACAAAAAATGCAGTAACTCATTATATCTATATATTTTTTGTTACTTGGTTTTTATAATTGGTTGATATATTAAAAAATGTCTTTAAACACACTAGGAAATTGAAGATTACTATCTGGATTATATTCCAATGCACACCCAAGTAGTTTTGGAACGTTCAAAATCGTGCCCGATATTATTTTGGGGAAATTATCGATTTTTTTATCTTTATATGAAAATTGCAGTCTTTTACTTATGTAATTGTCACTAACGGAAACATATCCAACTTCAATATAACGATTCAAATGTGGAGAAAACATTTCAATGCTAATTTTCAAACATTCCCAAGATTTTAAATTTTTCGCATGACAATACGATGTTCTAAAATGATAACCTATTTTTTTGTAAATACTAGTCACATCGTTCAATACTTTGTTTATTTCTTTATTGAGTTCTTCATCACAATCTGTTGTTGCAACAAAAATTTCAATTACAGATGCTTGACTAACTTGAAATAGTCCAAGATCAGAGTTTTGAGAAACTGGATTATATTGCCGGCCCATACAATAATATCTAAATGGAAGTTTTTGAGGTAAAACAATGTTGCGAGTATGATACGCTATAAAAGCAAATAAAGAACCTCCCCCAGTTAAATGCAAACGCATTTCATTCACTTGTGCATCTTCTTTTTGATGTAAAATAAAAACATCATTAGGGTTTGTGTAATCTACACCACAACCCTCTACTACAGCACTTTTAGTGAAATCAGGATTAGAAAATTGTATGTAATTCAAACTCTTCAATTGATCACTAAAATAAAATTTTGCAGAGAGTTCAAAAATAGCACCGTCATTCTTCAAATAATAATTATATGGATCTGAGTAATTCAATATATTGAACTTTTTTCCAATTGCAATGTGACTATTTTCAGATTTTGAAGGTTTCTCATCATAAGTTTCAATACGAACATTTTCATTACATGGTGTTTTATAATGCAAAGAGTTTGGCAATGATAGAATGTTTATCATAAAGTTTTCTTCAACAGGCCGTATAGATTGTTTCAAAGCTTTTATATCTTCCTTCATAATGCCAAAGTGAATTTTCAATTTATCGAGTTCTTCTCTGCTATCTGCATCGCTTACTTTAAAATTATTCATAGTATTAACAATAAGTTGCCTCCGTTCCAGAAGCGCTTTTTTAGTATCATTCATAATAGATAAAAATTTCCATAATTCCATCATGCTATCTATGTTGTTTTCAACACCCCGTTTCTCAACATAGTTTTTCCACTTTTCACTGTTGCTCAACAATCCCTCAACATCAATTTGTGGAGTAACAACAGCACAAGTATCGGTGGCTCTCTCTCCGGACAAATAAATGACTGAACGATACAGTCTGACTGTTTTGAAAAAAATACAAAATCTTTGAATATTGGAAAAATTTGTTTTTACCAAGTTCATGTTTCTATAAATACAGAAAGCTCGACTTGATTTTTAATTATTATTTTTATTTTACTTAGTTTTCGATCTCTTCAAATCTTTCATAACTATATCATCATCTTCGACAGTTTCATTATTTTTATTAATTGATGTTTGCGTTTCAATTTTTCTTTTTTGAGGTAATTTGAAATTTCCTAAACCGGCAGCTCTCTCCGATTCTTCGATAGTATAAGGTTCCAACTCGAGGGCTTTTAATCTTCGCTTGTGAACTTTAGTTTTAAAATGATCTGAAAGAGCCTGATCGTCAATGAAATAACGAGCGCAATGAAGACAGTAAAATTGACCGGCACCAGCTTTGTCGAGGTCTTCTTCTTGCTTCAAAAGTTTTTCTGAGTTATCTATGAAAATAAAATACACTAAAATGAATCCAGGCGAATGATTATTCAAATTTAAATGTTAAAAAAAATAATTGAACGGTGATAGGGCTAAACTTGTGTGTATGATTTTCATATAACTTCATTCCTCTCAATTTATAAAATAATATAGTTCGATTCGCATTCCCAAGAGTAAAACAACTCGGTATTGAATCATTGTGAAGAGTTTAACAAAAAATTTGAGGAAATAAGTGAATTTTGACATAAACGATGAAAATGTAGGTTATGTAGGCAATTGGAAGGTAGAACGAGGAGAACGGATAGATGATGAAATCGAAGAAGCTTACCTGGCTTGAGATCGTCGTCGATCTGATCAAGATCTTTCTTCCGGTTGCAAAGTCTCCAGCGTTTCTTCAAGTGTGTATCTCCGTGGTGGTACTTGCGCCGTTTGTACGTCATCGTAAATTGACAGATGTACGAGTCGATAAGCACGTGCTCGGCCTCTGTTTAGGCGTTTGACGTTTCATGCGATCGGGGAGACATGTTCGTAAAAACAAATAATCTCTTTTAAACATATTCGGTTTATTGACTTTTGATTTCAGAACTTTTGTAATAATCGAATATAAAAATAAAGACCAAATTGTGACAAATTAATAAATAGTTTATTACTTAAAAATTATACATAAATAAAATTGATAAATTTAAACAAGATAAGCTGTGAGTTGTCTTTGAGACAACATAACACATGTAGTAATTCACATAAAAAATACATATTAACTTGTTATCTTTCATTCGACAAGAAAATTATTTTGCTTTTCCTTGGGCAGCCACAGCAGCCATTGCTTTCTTGACAGTTTCTTCGTCACCTAAAAATTTCATAGAAACAACAGGCTTGAAATTTTCATCCAATTCGTATACAAATGGTATTCCAGTGGGAAGATTCAATTCCATAATAGCTTCATCCGACATACCTGAAATTAATATCTTTCATAATTATTTCTTCCCACAGTTATTGCAATGAAATGCTTTGAACCTTTGGCATCAGGTCATCGCTTAAACTATGATTCATCTGTTAAATTCTGAATTCCAGCTGATGTCAAAAAAAATAGTTAAAGAGTGCAATTTTGCCTCTTTCCCTAGATTTTTCCCCAATAAATCTCATATAAAGCGAAATGGGAAAAAATTTCGCCCAGTGCCAAAAGGTTAATATACCACTATACTCACTATCTAAATGTTTTACAATTCCTCTTAAGCTATTACCATGAGCTGCAATGATGATATTTTTTCCTTCTTTCATCTTTAATAAAATTAATAAATATTTTAAAAAAATAATCAAAAACAAATTAAATTGAATAAAAAAATCTATACCTGAGGTACAATAACATCATTCCAATAGGGAAGTGTGCGTTGAATAGTAAGCTTCAAACTCTCGAACATTGGAAAATCTTCAATTTTAAGTGTATCAGCATACCTAGGATCCTTGACAATGGCATCATAATAAGGATGATCAGGTGCCATCGGTGGAGGTGGTACATCAAAACTGCGGCGCCAAATATGAACCTACAATTCACAATTATTATTATTTTTTTATTTTTTTATTTTTAGAATCGATTGAAACAAACTTACTTGTTCTTCACCATATTTAGCAGCAGTTTGGGCTTTGTCTAACCCTGTGAGTCCACCATAATGACGTTCATTTAGACGCCAAGTTTTCTGAACTGGGATGTCAGTCTGTCCTGTTTCCTGAAGGGCAGTCTGGAGGGTGACTTGTGCTCGAGTCAAGACTGACGTGTGAGCTACATCAAACTTCAAACCGGCAGCAAGCAATGCTTTTCCGGCAGCTGTAGCTTCAGCTTTTCCTGTGAAATGAAAAATAATAAAAACTAATTATCAAATACAATTAGCATAATTTGGTTTTTTTTTATGGATTCGGACACAGAAATGCATAATCTGATTTCAAAATATAAGTGACCTTGGTGAATGTCAGTAAATACATACATACTCGCATATTTTGAGCCATTATACAAATCTTAGAAATTAAATTCAATTAATGCAAGAATTTACTCTAAAGCTTGAAGGAAATTTGGCAAGTTACTTTTTTCCCCAAATATGGCGTTGAGTTCGACAGTAGACAAAGCGCGAGACTCGTCCAAAACGGGTTAAATAAAGAAACTAACGATACATGAAAACATCAGTGGATATATTAATGTCTGGATACGATCATTGCAATATTGCATACAGAATTAATAGAATATAAACGAAATGGGAGTAAAATTGAAAACGTACAGCAAAACTAATTGCTTGTCAAAAATTTTAACAGATAAAGTTATTGAACATATATAATTATGATCGAAAGGAAATAAATACTTGTAAAAGTTTTCTAATTGACCTTTATCGGAAAGACCGGCATCAAACCAGCCGCAGAAGAGGTTCTTCTGGTTCCATTCCGATTCCCCGTGACGCACCATCACAATCTTATATTTTGCAGCCATTTTTCGCAACAATTCTCAACAAAATGCAATGCAGAACCGGCAAACGTCTTGACTCGACTGACCTCTATCAGCGCAAGGTCATCGAATATCATGTTTGAACTAAAGACCGCATATTTCGACCACCACCCAAATTTTTAAATTATAAAAAAAGCGGAAAAATTTAATTTAAGTGATTTTTCAATCAAACAATATCACAAGAAAATCAACAACATTATAATAAAGATTAGAAAATAAGAACTAGGCATCTAAGAACCTACCTAATACAATTCTAATCTCATCAATTTCAACTTCAATACAATTCAAATTCAGGCCGCGTAATCGAAAATTCAAACGAACTTCCGTTAATTTTAATAGCCTGAAGGTTAATTTTTAACGACTAGAATTCGAAAACTTCGCACCGGAAGCGCATCCGAACGAATAAAAACCGTTAAAAAACGGTTATCGAATCGAGTTCGGGTGCAAAAGAATTGTAACGGCCGAAAATTAACGGACAGACACGGGATCGATTCCTCTGGGACGTTGAACGTACGCGTACGGTTCAACGATCGGTCTCCCGTTTCCGACAAGATTCCGCTTTAGTTTTTCCATTAAAATCGTTATTTTACGATGAGGGAGAAGATGTGCGGAAGCCCGGAGCCCTGCGAGGAAGGGCGTGCGCCCCCGGCTTTGACCGTTAGAAATTCCGCTGGGAAATTATACAAGACTCTCAAGAGGGTTCGGTCTGCCTTTCATATCTTGGCTAAGGTATAATCTCACATTTTTATTTGTACTTTCATGTCCTATTTTAACATAATCTTCGTTCCATCTCGAAACATATATAAAATAATACCCTAACCCAATGTTTGGCCCGTACATGAAAAATATATTATTTTGGCAAATTCATTGGTGTTCGACTTTTCCAGTGTCATGAATGTTCCGAATATTCTAATCTAACTCAAATATTTGCTTATATGTTGATAGATTTGTCTATGTACTATTGTGGCATCCGTCAAATAGAAAAGATTCTCTTTTGTATCTCTATATCTAACTCTGCATTTTTTATTCGCAGCATTTTCAAAGTGGTTCACGGAGACAACGTTTGTCCGAAGTTGGAAATACTCCTTGTCACACTCCTGGTACTCCTCAAAAGCGATGTAGACAAGTAATATCCGTATAGTATCCGTAGATTTATATTTTTATTCCCATATGTACCCATAATAGATTTATTATATTTTAATTTATATGAATTAATGCACAAAATTCTAAAATCTAATTATTTATTATTGATTGTTCTTGATTTTTTCAGATTCTCGGAAGAACACCGACCAAATTATACAGCCCCTTTGGTATAGAAACTCCCCGATACTCTTCAGATCATTTCAACGACAGCCGTTACTATCCGAACACACCTGAGCATGGGTATGTGTTCAATTTCTACTCCTATACTTATACTTATTAAACGAAATTTGAAAATGCAATCACGCTTAATCATGCACATTGTTTTATTTTATTTATTTTAAAATTTTGTTTCATTTTTCAGAACATCGCCAGTTAGAAAACATTTCAAATCTAAAACCCACGTATGGAGACTCATTAATACTCGTCCACGATCTTTGTTTCGTTAAATGACCAGTCAGGCCTTTACTTACAATGTTTGAATTGATCATTTTTATTTCTTAATTATTTTTTACAAATTTTGTTTAGTTGTATAACGCTAACATATCACTCATTAGATTTGTTTCAATATGAAAATATTTTTATGGACGTAAACCAGTATTCATTTATTTTCATAATTAACTAATGATTTCAAATTTTTCACATTGTCACCATTTATACAAATTTCTTTTTATAGAAATCATATTACATCTGGCAGCTGCATTATTATGACTATTTACTCTTTTTGAAATATATTAAATTCTAAATAAATATATACACTTGGATGTTCTTTACGCTGAATTCGCTTGATTGTGGTCCAAAAGCTTAAAAGCTTTCATAAAATATACAAATTGGTGACCTTTAATCGCTGGTTTGATGTAATTATTAAATTTCTGTATGTGATATATGTATGTATTGAGAAATATTTGAAAATAAATATTCAGTATTAGAATATTGATTCAAATAAAAGGTTTATTATGACGATCACAATCAACCTTTCCTTTCAATGTGATAATTCTCTATTACTATAATTGTTAATTTAAAATTAATTCGATGAATTTGTGAAATTTATATTTTTAATATGAGCAATATCCTTTACGTTGAATTGTAATATGATAAGTATTTTATGAAATATGTGTTACAATGAAGTTATAATTTCGTAAATTGCATTTCATGTTCAATAATATCAAAAAATGTTTGAAATGTTTTTAAATCCTTAAAAGTCAAAAGTGATTTTTGAAAATGAAAAATTTGTAATAAAATCTCATCAAATTATAACCTACCTTATTTCACTACTATTTAACTGCTAAAAATTATAATATCACTGGTGTATTTGTGATCGAATAAGAATTCATTAGAATATCAGAGAAATTATGATTTCATTGAAACACATACAGCATGGCAGGCTCATTCAATAAAGTAAATGTCTGCCTCTTTCATTTCATTGTTAATACTATTTAGAACTAGGTATGGTAATCAATGAAAATGGCCCAAAGTGGGTTTACGTATTTATGATTACGTGTAATAGGTACAATATATAATCACGAATCATTCTAAAACTGTAATGATCTCAATGTGTTTGGTGATTGTATTCAAATTACACTCATTTTTATTAAACTTTTTATGTGACAAAAATGTTTATGCATAATTGAATGAAGATTAATGAAGAAAAGTGCCTCTCGTTAGTTATTTTCTGCATGTTTATTATGCAATTTTATGATTAATACTTAGTTTCTAAAAAATAATTTTTAAATAAAGTTTGATAGTATTATTTTCAGTACAAATAATTGGTTAAATTATTTACATATGAGTAATTTGTATTATAATTTATTTTGAAGATTTTGCTATAAGTAGGTACTTTCTTTATATTTGTGAAACATTAAAAAGAATCACTTTAATTATAATATAAAACTATTTTTTGTAATAGTACGAAATAAACAACTCATGCATTATGTGTATTCATAACAGGACAATATTAAATTGAAAAATAACGATCAGTATTTTGACAATATTTTGGCTTTAGAATTGATTACTAATTATCTTTTGATAGAAAAGTAACTTTCATAGAAGACTTGAACGATGGACTATGCTTTTTACTGGAGTATTATTTTTTTTACGTACGAGGTTTGAAAATAAGAAATGTGATAATTAGAAGGCTTAAAGGTTTTATAAAAAAATCTTGTATTTATGGGTAATATTTTTATCCTATTAAAAAGTGTGCATGTAATCTAAAAATATAAAATGTTGATATGTATATCTTTGATGCTTATGCGATTTTTTTTGTACTTTTGCAATTTTTTGAATAAAAAAATAGGAAAACTGAAAATTTGTTTCACTTAGGACCAATCTTACAATCAGGAATGTTAAGAGGAAATGACCATATTAAGTGGATTCAAGCTTTTTTCAAAAAAAAATTTTTTTTGCTTCATATCATTCTGCCTCATAACATTTTACAGTAAATATCAATTTTAGGAGCAATAACACAATGGTGGTGAAAAAAAAACAAATGGAATTGCAGTTATTTACTATATTTTATTTTAACCGGTTGCCTAGAAATAAGCTTTTCAACCATTTCGCTTAATAACATCAAATCTCATTATGATATAATATTTACATACACGAACAGGGATGGCATTCAAAGCGGGAGTTTGATAACATTACTACTATCGATACACACTCTGATAAATTATGGTGCTATTACAGATAATTTGCCTCGACTCTGTAATAATAAAGTATAAAACTTATTCAATTTCATTACAGAAGCGAAGGGATTCAAAATTGTACATGAAATTTTTTTTTATTAAATTCATTTACTTTTACTCTATAATGAATTTACTGTAATTACAAGTGCACTACCAGTATAGTATATGACAAAGAAAACGATCAAGAACCATATATTGCAAAGCAAACAATTTAAATTTACTTTTGAACGGCTATATATTTTCAAATTTAAGAAATACACATTGAACACTTGGAAGTCAAGAACAATGCATTAATTGAATACTTTAAATTGACCGCCGAAACAATTAGATAATTATACTTTTAGAAAGTCTCTCAAATCAAAGGAGTGCACAAACTCAAAAGCTCATGTTCCAAATTCATAAGAGCGACTCCAAATTTGGCGAATGAATAAGATAAAATTGTTATTCGCTGCAAAACGAGATGACAGCCGTGAATATTATTAGACAAATTTAACTTAATCTAATATAAAGGAATACAGATAAATTAATTCAAAGCGTAATTCAAATATATGTATGTATATTGCACATTATAGTAAAAATGAATATCAGAATCAATCAGTTTATATTATTATGTAAAGTACCAAAGTCAAAACTTCACCTCGAAGCCCAATCTACACAATAATTAAATGTGTAAATTCTAAACATAAATGTATTGAATAGAAAAGGAAATGTTACACAAGGCGCACTTAATATTCATATAAAATAGATTGTATACATCTCCAATGCAAAAAATGTATTAGTGAAATTTCATTATAGGGACAAACTAAAAATGAAAAAGAAAAACACTGAATATTTATTTAGTTACAATGCAAATTTTCTATTAGAAGTCCTAATGTGAGATTATAATGTTCAAATGGAATGATATTCTTATTTAAAATATGTAGTAATTGTAAAATAAATATGCATTTGAATTTCACATGTCAATTATAAAAAAAAAAAAATGAAACATACAATCGAAATAACCACATAAAAACGAGTAATTATTATGTATACAATAAGATAAATATTAAAGACACACTAAATCCTCACGAAAAAAGAAATTTATTCATATAAAGCATAATATGTACGTCTTTACAAATACATATTCAAAACACAAAAATGGAAGAGAAAACAATGTTTAATATTACATAGAATATCTGAATTCAAAAATATATATATAATAGATATATAACACATCACATAATCATTCCGATACATACATTATATATCCAGTGCGTTTTTTTTAATCAATTTTTGTGTAAATACTTTTATGTACAATAAACATAATTTTTTTAGACTCAATTTTTCAAAATATGCGTAAATCGATTGATTATATTCAACTTAAGATATACATATACTCTAAATGAGTGAAATCATATACGATTCATATAGTACTTTTGTTAGTGTGAAAATACTGAGGAATTTTTCTAGAATATTAAAAAACTTACATTTGTTTAATTTACAATTATATTTTTAAGTATGTGCTAGAGCAAATACATAAAAACATTTATGTTTGAACAGGCAACTGTATGTATGTATATTTGTATAACGTAACTGCATCAAAATGTAAACAGAAAAATGCAGTGAAAACTATAATTATAGGCTAATAAAATAAATAAATCACCCATTTATAATGAAATAAGATGTATTAAAATTAAAATGTAAAAATTATAATGTATAGGTTAAGTTTAAAAAAAAAGAAAAACCACGAATTATAGTGCATTGATTATTCTATGCATCTCACAAAAGGTATTTAAATACAGAAGGGTTATAAAATCATTGAAATAGTAATGATTATCATAATATTCTTCATAAAATATATAATACAATAAAAATATTACGATAACATTCTCAACACAACAGAAAAAGTAATGAAAATAATTTTGTACCATATCATAGTATAAACTTTATTGTTCTCCCATTGAAAATTAACACAAATGAAAGTATTGGCTTTTAATTATTAAGACCGACATTTATCAGTCACATTTTCCAAATATTGAAATCTATTGTGCTTTATTGAATATCGAAATTGGTGTGCCAGATCTTTCAAATACATACATTAATCTAATCAATTTTTTGCAGCTAACAAATATTTTTTTTGAATACATAGATATATAAAATCTTTTATTATGTGTAATTAAAATTAACTACATGAATTGTGATGATTTAGCATACAAAATACACAAACCGTAAATGTACTTGTCATTATTATTACTATTTATACTTATATCAAACAAGAAATTTAAAGATAATTTTCATACATTATATTGGTCAGCAACAAATAACAAATTCCTTGAAAATTAATTGAAAAAAATCACCAAATGTGTCCTATATGTTAATATTAAAATATTTAATGATATGAAAATAATTTCAGATCAAAGATACCTCATACATATTGTGTGTGTGTGTGTGTTTTTTTTAATTAGATGAGGCTTTTATTATATACACATTCGTCCGTGCATATTCAATTTTCTTTTAAAAATTCTAAACTTTGATTTGCTATTACATCAAACTATATAAGTAAGCTTGTCAATTTATAATTATTTGCATACATATATCATGTGCATAATACATACATACACATATTATATATGTATAATCCTTAAGCTGCACTCGGACATTCACAATGGTCAGTGATACGAGGGCTTCCTATCGAACCTATGTTTCAAAATTTGAAGTGATTCCTAAATAATCTTTTTTTATTATTCAACGATATTCCATTGAAAGAATTTCTCCGAAATTATATAAAACAATTTCTGACTATTGAATTTACTATTACATAAGAATACTATCAAATATGACCAATTTTACATAACTGATATGGCCTTACAACTTCTTTTACCTTGTATTCTTCAAGTTCTCAGTGATATTTGGTGTTCATACACTTGAAATTGTCCATTGACTATAATATTCATTGGTCCATTAATATGAAATTGAAAGATTATTGAGAATTTACTGAACAATTAATTTATATACAAATCTATTATGCATGTATGTAGTACATTCATATATAATATTCTATTATGAAAACGAAAATTCTGGAAATAAAATTAATACGAGTACAATAATTTACATGCATATTTTAATACAAAAGCGAATCGATCTGAAGCGTTATCGTTAAAAATCATGTATTTGTAATACAGTATGTCAAATACTGTAAATCATACGCATTAATTCGAGCTTTAAGAGTAAGAGATATGATAAACCTTAAGAAAATATGGACCAGAATAAAAATTATTTGCAAACAATACAAGGTAATTCACATCAAACACTTCACATAATGAAACGACATGGCAAAATTGTAAAATTGCAAAATTATCCGATTATATGCCACCCGTCATCACGAGAAATATTCAACATATAAACTTCGGCCATAACAATTCAATTTACCTAAATAAATAAAAGTTACGAGTCCTTCACATTTGGTTGCATCGTATCGTTCGTATCTTCAAACATTCACTGTGACGACATATGTAAAAAAACAAGTCACTTGCTGTCCAAATATGCACCAAATTTCATAGCCCCGCAGTCTGGTTTGTATCCCATGGTATTGTGCTAACATTAGATGTTTAGTTATCAAAGTTTTTCAATGTAGTGATCTAATCATAATATCACGAGAAACTTTTAAAGAAATACATATTAAGGTGTTTTTTCATCATGAACGGAATTTCCTATGATATTTACAGTTCTGTTGAGTCAACAGTCAATAAAATTAAGGTCTATGCGTTTTGAGGAGGTGTTGAAGATTGTGCAGGCCTAGTGTCAGGTTCTTCTTGTTGGGACGTGCTCGCCGTAGGAGTGCTAGTGTCCCCTGCAGTTCCACCAGCCGCAGTAGTGCTGCTAGCTTCTGCCGTACTAGCAGTTTCAGCACTACTAACACCCTTGCTATTACCGCTTCCACCGTTCATCCATGCGGGTATTAAATTGGCTTTTAGTTGCTGATTGCCAGATAATTCTGAAAGGTTAAGAAAAAAAAAACAATAGTGAAAATCTAACTCTTATGTAGATGAAAATGTTTTGGAAAAAAAAAATTTATACATACCTTGTTCAGTGAAGTTGAAAAGGGGTGGTAGTTCTCCTCCATTTGGTAAGCATGCCCCTCGTTGACGCAATTCATCAAAGAAAGAATGTGCACAAGCAGCTAGAGGCGACATGCGAGCTTTTGGTGTATACTCCAATAATTTGGTTATCAGATTTAGTGCCGTATTTGGGACACTAGACCTAAAAACCTGAAACAAAATAAACAAAAATACTTTAAATATTGTGATTGTAACAACCGATTCGATATAGTAAGTAACATAAAAATAAAAAAAATATATATTATTCAATACCAAGCCTTTTTCTACATATTTTAACGAGAAAAAATCTTGGACATGGAAAATTCAATAGACTACTTTCGAATAATGTACATGTATTCACTTTTTCAAAGTAAAGTGTGTACGGTGAAAAAAAAACTTTTTTCAAGAATCAGTAGTCATTTTATTTCGTTTATTACTTAAGGAAAAAAATCAAGCTTGTCAATTCACATAAATATGTGTGATAAAAACACATATCTAAATTCCTTTCCAAATAATCAATATTATAAGGACTCATGCATCTTTTTTTTGTTTTGGAATAAAATAAAAATTTGTTACATCAAAATTCTGATTATATCAAACTTTCCACAAATCAACAAGAGAACCAACCAAATATTGATACAGAATACAAAGCTTTATTCCACACTTAACAAGCAACATCGATAATCCTAAACAGAATTCAGAAAAAGATATTGTTGCAAATAAAATAATCAAACGTTTCGTCTTTGAACATATTTCTGAAATCTGTCGTAATATTTAACAAATTTGCTTGATAAGTGAAGACTAGTTTTTTTTTTTTAACTTATATGAATAAGCAAAATATAAATAAGAAATATAAAATGTATTTGCACAAAATTTATAACTCTCAATATATTAAATAATAGTTTAATATAATATGTAATATGCATTCTATATACACACATTTTTTCTACATATTATACAACATATGGATAAAAAAGATTACAACAAATACTTATACTTTAAATTACCTTGAAAGTAGCAAGAATACTGGCTATCGATATTGAAATGATTTTTTAAGTTAACTCATAAAAACATAAATTTATACATATTTGGTATGGTTCCCTTATTTCATGAGATATTCCAAAAATAAATCATGATAAATTCAAGAACATATTAAATAGCAGTTTAGTGTACTGATATAAAAATAAAATGGAAATGCTATTTGAAAACTTCATTTTTCAGATCATTATACAGTCCATATAAGTTATTTTAATTAATAATATGAAACATTTTTTCTTGAGAATATTCATACATCATAGAATGTTCATGAAAACATCAAATAATGATTTTTAATTATTTTATTCAAAGTATAGAATAAAAAAAACATATTAATATAATATAAATCTCAATATCTTGAATATATGAATAATTTATACAAAGTCCTTAATAAATAATTTAATTGTATTTGATGGTATTGAATAACGAAATTAAAAATCTATCAATTCAAAATATTTACTTAGATAAAATATGAATATTATATGTAATATATAATTATTAAGGAAATAAAGCATTGAAAATCATGCATATAAATTGATTCAAATCACAAAGTTTTGTAAGCAGCACAACAAAACTCAATAATTCAAAAAAATCTAGAAATTGACATTGCATTGTCAATTCAAACAAAGTGGACATTATATAAAATTCAATGATAAAGCAAAGCAAGCTACATTTAGATGAAATTCGAAAACAGTGATGATTGATTTTCCTTGAAAGATATTGCTACATTTTAACTCACAATATAACAATGAGATATTATTACCAAATTATAAAAGAAAATCTGTAAAACTAACTTGATATGCATATGAACGTTTTTTTAACCATTTAGGGAAATATTTTGAAAAATGTGTGCATGTCATAAATCACAGTTTAGAGATTCATGTTATTATTGAAACTAATTTATTTCCTTAAAAATATTATTTACATATTTACATATGTAGGTAGCTTCTGAAACTAGCATGATGATATTGCACTAAAGTATAATTCCTTTTCTCACTCAGACCACTTTCACTTAACATTCGAAAAAATGTACATGAACTTCATTCCTATTCTGATTACATAATTTTCATCCTATAATACAATACAAGAGACAATTTACATTGTAATGTACCAAATAAAAATCGAATAGAAAACATTGAAAATTCAATCTCACAATCAGATGAAACATCCACTGATAAATCTGTACTTTTTCTATATGTTTTTCAAGTACATAAATAAAACTAGAAACTCCACATTTTGAAGTTTTTAATAACGGACTATCCAAAAATGTAACATTTTTCAATGCAAAAAAATTGAAAATGATATTGAAAACATTTTGTAATTAAAATTATGTTGGCATTCTAATATCAATATTCAAATACATGTTTCAAATTAAGCCCTTTACCAAATTCGCAGGCTGAATGTATGAATGAAAAGACTAAATTTATCTATGAAATGTTAGCATGCCTTTCGAATATGTAAACATAAAATGGCAAAACACTCTTAAGAAAATAATAACTGTGAGTTAGAAATAAAATACAATCGAAGAGTATGTTATCACCCTGAGACTTACTCTAATACGCTGGCGTGCATGACGATAAAATGGTTGACTCATACGCTGCAAGGACAACTGTGGAATACACACATATATCCATAATATAAGGATATTTGCAATGTGATAATTAAGATGTGACATAATCAAATATTATAGATGTCCACCGGCAACAATATCTTCGGATATTAACAATAGTTAATGTTTTTTTATTTCGCTAAATTATCTTATAATTTAACAATAATCAGACTTTGATGTATATTGTACATTACATTGATTTGAAATAACAAGTTAATACAAAACAAAAAAAAAGTTAAACATGCAATAAAGTGAAAGTGAGGATCTAATTAATCTAAAACGATCACATCAAGTAGTTAATTCCTATTCAACAAATTGTGAAGTAATTAAATCCAAATAATCAAAATTTAGATTAACAAGATCCTTTTAAAGAGCAAAAACTAATAGTTTTTTTTTAACACCTTCAATAATACATAAAATATATTTTTCAAAAATATAAGAGATTATTTTGAAAAATCAGCAAAACATCTACATTTATTGAAAAGCTATCTAAATTTAGAAAAATTTCAATGTAAGGCAGATCATCAATAATTCTCATATATTATGATTTTTATTGACATGCAAGAAAATCAAAACCGAAAAGTAAAATAATTTTCGGCATACAATTCAATTATTTTATGAAAAATATCCATATAAATATGTATAGCAGCAAAACTGTCTAAATATCTAGCAACACATCAACAAGTGATTTGTAAAAACCAACAAAAAATATTTTTTACCTTATACCATGGATGACTCTTAATTTGCGGAAATTTGAATTCAGTATAATTAGGATTCATCTCATGAATTTGTTCCCGAGTCGGTGTGCCCAACACTTTTATAATTTCCACTAACTGATCTACTCCAGAATCACCAGGGAATATTGGTTGTCCTAGAAGTAGTTCTGCCATCACGCATCCAGCACTCCATACATCTTGAAAAAGAAAAAATTGATATATCCTAATAGAGAAAAAAAAACACTTTAATATCTACAAATTACACATACCTATTTTAGTCGTATAATTTGTGGCACCGAATATAAGTTCAGGTGCTCTATAATACCGAGAACAAATGTAAGAAACATTTGGTTCGCCCCTTACGAGAAGTTTTGCAGACCCGAAATCACATAATTTTAACACACCAGTAGCTGTGTCCATTAATAAATTTTGAGGTTTTATGTCCCTGTGACAAATGCCGAGAGAATGTATGTAGGCAAGACTGCGAAACAACTGGTACATATACAACTGTAGAAAAAATAAAATTCACAATTCGATTAAACTCATGTATTATTTGGTATTAGACAATTTTGTGATATTACTTATGTATCACTGACCTGTACAAAGCTGATAGGCATTATAAGCTTATTTTTAGAGTAAAATCTTGCTACTCTATATACAGTTTCAGGCATATATTCAAGTACCAAATTTAAGTAAACTTCATCTTTCTGCAAAAAAAAAAGTACATAAACCATTATTTTTTTTCCAGATCATATTAAAAAACTTCAACTTTTGGATATTGCCTTTATAATTGTATCAAATTTTAAGAAAATCTCTTTAATAAAACTTTTTTGAAACATATTATTCTCAATATTTATAACACAATATAATGGCCCTAGAAATCAATATATTCAAAGTATTAATACAAGCTAAAATTCAAGTAAGCAAGACTCAAGACAGTCGATACAGCAAAAATGTATAACATTATAGAAAAATCTATAATGAGATTAACATATTAAACCTAGCTTAATGAAATATGAAAACACTAATAACGTGATCCAAAACTTAAAATCCCACAAAACAGGAAATGGGAAATACACATTTATATGATGAGAATGTTACTAAACCCTGAAATTGTGGAAATTCAAATAATAAAGATATAAAATAATGCCACAGGAGTGATATATGTTTGCATATAAAATAACCAAGCTGTAATACATAATATGGCTCAGTTAATATTGAATCGATTTCTCTGAAATAAACAACACAAGGGAGATGTTCTAAATGTTCATGAAATATCACACATCCAGGTTATATGAAATGAAAACTGTTAATATGAAAAGTCTCGGCAATCTCAGTCACTAAAGCTACCTGCATAGCGGCCATGAATCCTGTCATATCCAACGGAACGTCTCTCTTGTTTAAACAATACCGAGACAAAAAAATGAATATTTTTAATTGATTTTTCATAACAGTAGGTATCGATGTGATTTCATACAAAAACTGGAAATCATTGAAAATCCAACTTCCGAATTCATAATGAAATTCGAAAAATTAAAATCATTAATTCCGAACACTTTTAAAAGTGAAAAATGAAATCATTAAAAAAATTTAAAGTTATCATTACGTTAATGAAAAACTAATTAGTAAACAATGAAATGTGATAAAAATAGAAAATTTTGAATCATTAACATTTTCAAATGAATGAATGAACAAATTCATAATAAGATGACTTTATATTAAAAAGAACTGTTTAAATTACTTGACATTATAATATAGTTTGTTAAAGTAAGTGACAAAAAATGAGTATAAACATCCACTAACTTTTTTTTTATATTAACTTATCCATAATGAACCATTCAAATCAAAAATAAATGCTAGTATTACATCAAAATTCAATTGCATGGTTTATCGATTCACAGACTAATAACAGTTTTCTTTTCTTGTGCTTATATTATAATTGTATTGAGGAAAAAATTGAAACAACTTACATTATCTCCATTACAGTAATAGAAATACTTCAATTTGACAATGTTACAGTGTTCCAATCGTCTCATAATTTGTAATTCGCGGTTCTAAAAACACAATACATATATAGCATGAGAAAATCTTGTTATCATAAATTGTCTTCAACATTAAAAAAAAATACATTTCTATTTACCTTGAATCGTTTATCTTGTAACACTCGTTTAATAGCAATAAGTTCTCCAGTGTCACACAGTTTTGCTTGATAAACAAGACCAAAACTTCCATTTCCGATAAGTTTCTCAGCAGTGTAGCTAACTTCTTGAGGACGATCTGGTCCTTGTCCAGACGTGGCGAGTACTGTGACCACTTCTGATTCTGATCCATCTCTTCCAGCTGCAAACGGAAAATGTGAATATGAAATATTTTAAATATGTATATTATAAAATACATATTCCGATATGCAAAATATCTTCTATTGATAAGTATTTTCAATCCACACCAAATTATATCTAAATAAGTTCTGAATATAACAGTGAGGATGGATAAATAATATAGGCTAAATGGGAAAGTGAGATGCACTTCATAGGTATATTGTAAATATGAGAACTATCTGGAGGTGGGATCTGAAGCGATCATCTTTTTGGACTATATTACTTCAGTTCTGCACTTTGTTCCGAGAAGATTTAATAATAATCTTATCAAAATTTACTTAAGAGCATAATGGAAATCTAAAGCAATATATCTAAAAAGACATTCACCCTAGATCCCTCTAGGTCTCTCAAAAAAAAAAACAGATCAGTTCAGCCCTCCCGGCGACCAAACTATACAAGTCTCTCGTCCTCAACAGTTTGGGACCGGACCATCCTCACACAACCCCCTGGATGAAAACCCACAATCTAAACTCTAACCGTAGAGCGACACAGAGCAAAGGGGACAACGACAACTAACACAGAGCCCGCTTGAGTTTGCGGCAGAGCCTGGCCAGCGTCCACCGCTTGTCCGCTCCGGTGATGGCCATGGCGGAGGCTTCCCCGAGCTGGAGTGCCGGCAGTCGGTCGGTCGGTCGGCCGTCTCTCGACACAATGGTCGGCGCTAATTGTCGGGGGACACTCGACCGCCGCGGTCCGGCTGCGGCAATTAGCGCCCGCCGACCAATTGCATCGGCAAACAAGATACGTCTGACATGGAGTTTACGCTGTTGCCGATGGCTGTGATGCTGATGATGATGCTGATGATGATGCCGCTGACCAGCAGGTGGACACGTGCTATGGATAGTTTCGTCCGTTTCGTTTCGTTTCGTTTCGTTTCGCACGTACGTTTGTGTAAATAGGAGATCTGCAGAGGAATGCAGATTAGGGGAAAAGTTTATTTTGTGCAAGTGCGATACTTTTGAAAATTTACAGGTGATCAATTGTCTGTTATTCAGTCAGAAACACTTGATCTAACCTAACCAAATTTACCGAAACTTGACCGAATAAAATAAAAGTACCGATTAATAACTTGCTCCAGATTCCTAGTGAAAACCTTTCATTTATGATGAAAGAATCAATTCAATTGAAATTTTATCGAAAAGCATGTATTTTTTCAATCAATCAGCATATTTGGAATACGTATTCGAAAATAGAAGAATTCGTTTTTATTATTCGCAAAATAAATAATATGCACGCGATTCACAATTCACATAAATATCGAATAACCAATAACAACCGGTGATGATGATGAACACCGAAATTGGCGATAAGTGATCTAAAAATGAAAACGTATTTACTCTTCGTCACATGCAATTCATTTTGCATATTAGCGGAAACGCGCCGAACAAACAAAAACATGTAATGTAAGAAAGTAATAAAAATAAGTTACTTGTATTGTGAATTTAAATTAAATGCATCATAAATTATGGTTGACTATGAATTAAGATGTCATAAAATGCATTTTTTTTCATCGTTGTTTATCCAAGAAACGATTCGAATATCATAAGTAGCATTGAAAAGTGTGGAAAACTCAATAAAATTATCAATGGATAACTAGTTCTAGGCCAAGTTATGCACAAAGAAACAAAATGACTAAATTAAACAGAAAACGAACACTATTTTCTTTGTAGTTACTTACAAAGTTAAACATAACATACGTTTAAAAAATAATCGATAAATTCAGATAATGATGATAGCGAAGATAAGAACGCTTGTAAAAAAAAATGCAATAAGATAACCAACATAAAATACATATCCATCATAATTTCACGGTTCGGAACTAAATCGTGTTATATAACAAATTAAAAATAACATAAAACTTGTAAATTAAATTAACATCTATCTATGTGTAATAAATAGCAGTAGTCATACGATTCAAAACATTAATAATTTAGCAATTAAATTTCATCGCACGTGTTTTTTTTTTCACAAAACCAACATTGAATTAGAAATCAATTAGGTAACGGAAACATCGAACAGTCAACACAAAATCTAGTTGGATAAGAAACACATTTCTATTGATATGTACATATATTGCACGTACGGAGTCACAATTTCGTTATCGACACTCGAAAATTAGCATTAGCGCGCTAAAAACGACGGATATAGATGAAAACTCGAGCTTCAAACTATTACTAAATAATTGGAAAAACGATATCAAAACAATACACACATCGCAAGGTTAGTCAGCACTGGACGCGAGTACATATGTATAAATTTATATAAGGACATGCGACAAATGCCATATTTATTACCCACGTAAGAACGATCGACGACAATACACGGAAAAAAAAAACCATCGATACATATTCAATCATTGAGAACGTTTTTCAAAAACACCACAGATGCAAACAAACAAGATTTTATCGAATATTAAAAAATACACATATAAAAAACTAGTTTTCACCAATCGACAAACACACTCAACATAGAAAACCCGACATGTAGATTTCAACTGCATTTCTAATTGCTTCAGATGCGCGCACGGCAAGTGGGTCGATTCTGTCAATCGATGACGCGCCTCGCAGCAGCATCACAGAAAACCAAGCAGAGACCAAAATCGAAATCGTCTAAAATACGAAGATACGTACGAGTCACACAATTGAAACACGAGAAAAAATTCGACATTGCCACACGCGGTCACAGACACTCCTCCATCGTATGCACGTCCACGTGACAAAAATCCCACCCGCCAAATCAGAATGCTGACGTTCGGATTCCGAGACGGTGTCGAATGGAAAAAAGTGCAATTAAAACGTGTGTATGTAATGTACTTTCGGGGAATATTCTGGGTTTCCGTTCGATCCTGAATTTTTAGACTCGATGTGTTTGTGTGCGAACCGAGTGCGAGTCACATTTGATTACTAAGCGATCGCGTATTCTGTTCGATGAATGTGTGTAGTTTTCCTGTTTCGTCATTGTGAATTTTATTATGTAGTCAATCCTCAAATGACACGCAGTTAGTTTTCGCATTAAAGAAACAATATGACTTAATTTAATTATAGGAAGATATTCATAACAATAAAAAAAATGTGCGATTTGTAAATTCGAGCTACCTACATACTTTTCTTTAAATCTGTACCATGCTCCAAGTAAATCAAATAAGATTCGTATACTTTGAATACAGTGCAAATCTAAAATAGTTCGAAAAAGTACATGTTCCTGATCTTGATCGTGACATAGTTGATAATCTAAAGTTACCATGACCTAATAAACGATCTCAAGATTGAGTTAAATCTACATGAAAAAAAAATGCATGTGTTAAAAAAATGATAACCAATCCGAACCGAAAACCGTCAAAAAATCCGAACATTCAACTCCAATTAGTCATGACTGAACAACCTTCGGTCTTCTCCCGTCGACAGAAGCAGCATCGACAGCACCCCTTCCTGAACCTGGCGAAGAACCTGCCGACGTCCCTGAAGAACCTGGGCGCGTCTACAAAGACGAGCCTCGCGAACGCATCGAAGAACCACATGTCGAAGAGTTCGCGAAGACCGAAAGTCATCCCCGCTCCGACTCAACCTTCGCCGACCTTCTTCCTCCTCCTCAACTTTAGGACGACGATGATTCGAGGGTCTTCTCCTCGTCGCCTTCGAGGAGGACGAGACCATGGTGCGCGACGGCCGGCCTCTCCTCGCGCGAAGGAGCGATTGGTGGTCGTGCGCGCCTTTCGCGGCTTATCTCACAATAAACACTCGTTCCAGATAAGATAGCGAAGCGGAGTCGAATTTGCGTTATTTTTTTTTTTCCTCTGACGACGACGGCGCTGATGATGCTCTCGGAGACGGTCGGGCGTCGCGAATTGGCGACGATGACTGTTTCGAGTCTCGGTCGTTTCGCGCTTTGGATACGAGCGGTGCATTCGTGCAGTAGGAGAACAGATCCAATTTTAAAATTTTCGAACGCGCGTTATAAAAAAAAATAAACAGCGCTTGTTTCGTATTTCGGGCGTTTCTCTATTCTCGTTCGGCTCAGAGTGCTGTTCGATCGATGATTTTGTATCTTTTTTTTTTTCAATAATTTTTATTCAACCATTGTTATCGACCTCGTCGATGCGCGTATCTGAAGGCAAAGTGCAATGACTACCGATAAAATTGTTTTTTTATCTTCATTCATATAGATCGAAATCGAAAATCGAAGTACTTTAAAACACTATCAAACGATCGACATTGAAACGAATGTCATTTAGACGAGCACACATCCAATGCAGGGTTGACTCCAGACCAGATTCGTCGCCTACGCAATCTCATCGAATTATGGACCCGTCTAATTGTGAGCTGAACTCTGAATTTAACCGCACGAAATGGAAACACGAGAACCGATCGTGATTACAATCTCATGCACGTCGTATTAAAATTTATCAATTGCGACATCTTTCAGAAAAACGCACAATTTTTATCGACAGCGAAACATTCGCACGGCACATCTGCAATTTGCACAATGCAACGAATCCTCGCCCACAACAGAAATCAATATCGTCTCGTCAAACGTCGACGTAAAATTCTATTACACGTATCTACATATAAACGCTCGACACCGTTGTTCCGATGTAGGAAATTACACAATGGAAAATCCCAGTTTTATCAAAAGTGGACTCGAATCGTTTTAAATTCGTCTTCGTACGGACACATTAGCGTATACAAATTATTATAATTACATATCGACGACCGCCGACGGATGTCGGTGCTAATTTTGGCCGATCGCGGTAACGCATCGACCTTACTTGCTCGCGCCTTGTACAATATTCCATACGTAAATGTATGCACGTTCGTTCGGATTAATACAAAGAAGCCATGTATATCGTTTGTTGACTATTTTATATTTAATTAATACGTTTCCAGTGCATTAAAGTCGACAAAAGAACGCGGTGACCTTTGCGCGAGCGAAGGGATCACGTTTAAAAATACATACGAATTTGTCCTACGTGAAGTTCACCCTTAGCACGAAAAAAATCCCTAGATCGCGATAGCGTTTCAGCTTCGAGGAATATTCGTTTTCTATAAAAAAAAAAGCTAACATCGATATCTAAAATAAAATATGATAATGTTGAAAAATATTTACTTTGATAACGTTTGAAAATTCAACTTTATTTGCTATGATTTAAACAAATAGATGGCACTAATAACAAATTACACGACTCTTTCCTAGTTTGACTCTTGAAAATTCATTGTGTTTCTGGCAAATCTTTGTTTCGTAATAAAATTATTTTCAAAGCTCGACTAGGAAGGACACAATATAAAGACGCTGGGTTAAAATATTTCAAGAAAAACACCCAACGTCCATTAAAATTGGCTGACGGCGTAAATAAAACGCGTATACCACCACCTCGCACGTGTGCCAAAAATATCATATTGCTAATAGTGAAAACATCGAACACGTTCGCGAACCGATTTCACATAAGACCTAGCCGACTTTGAGAAAAAAAAAGATTGACAATCCGCGCTCGTTATTATAACATAATAATAATAAATTGAATTAAACGAGCATGATAATTAAACGCCGATAAAAAAAAACCGAACGCGTAATCAATATTACTCGAGAAAATAAAACAAACGCATCATCGTTTCAGATGATAAAACATCACACTTTCGAGACGCACTTGTGACGCAATCAATTTCACAGAAATGCAGTGCAAAGGGGAACGCTTATCTTTTCTAGCTAGAAATCGTTGCGTTTCTCACTCTAAATGTTAAAACAATACAATCTAGTTAGGTAAATTATGGACACAATAACGAAGGAAACCCACCATTCAGCCTGTTTCACATCAACTTATTAGGCAGGCACATACTATAGGCACAAAGAAATCTACATTTGAATCAATCAACAGAGCTATCGCAAATATCAATAAATTCCACATGCAAGATAAAAAAAAACCCTTTCAAAGCACTTCTGTTTAATTAGCACTGGTAATTGCGACGGATTTGAAGAGCACGTACCGATATGCCCTGCGCTAATTTCGAGCACCGGACGATCGATGAGAGGGCACACCTAAAAAGCTATCTAGAGCCGAATCTAAGTCTGAAACGGAGGCTTCGATCGTATCGTAATAATGATCGACGGTCGAAGGGTGCGATGACTGTTTCGAGTTGGCCGGTGAAAATGATCGATGGATTCGGTCCGAGTCTTCGATGGCTCAAAGGGTGTTGTCAGTCGTTCGTTCGTTCGTTCGGATCAGTGGTTTTCGGGTTAATGTGGATAAGTGCGAGCTCGATCCGATAAAGTTAACCATCTATGAACGATTTTATATTAAAAAATATTGCATATTCGATTATGAATTTCTATAAAATTGGATGCGACCTCGCGGTATAGTTTCGGCTATCAGCGTCGAGTGATAGATCGTTCCGTTATCCATGTTTGTGTAGCATGTAATATTAACCGATTTCGACGTCTATTTTATAACCGTAGAAGCGAAATAAATATTTCTATCCTATGCGGTCACGCACACCCACCGAAAAAGTCAACACTACGGGCCGATTTCTTTCCCTCGACGTCGCATTACAGAATAATATAAAGAAACGTGTAATCGCAACATTAAGCCGTTTTTTCCCGCACAAGTAAAGCCCTACAAGAGTTTAATCCGATTAATAAATTATTTCTAGCTTTGAAAATATCGCGAATACTTTTTTTTTATATAAACAAGGTAATCTGTATTCGTTTGAGCGCACGGAACGCTATCGAATCGTGTATTGTTTCGAATTCTAAAAGATAAAATAGCTGGGGAAACTTTTAAAAGCTCGCTAAAAGCTAAGGAGACAAAGCACGCTAAGTCGCTCGCTGGAATAACCTTGACCGTACTGCATTCTAAATTAGCTCTGGTCTGATGAGGAACGTCCAGAATGTCACCTAAAATTAAGTAGATGACGTCCGAGCTCGCTCTATACATTCGCTATTTTCCATAATACAATGAGAAAACTTCGTCGAGGAAATTAGAAAGGAAACACAATACGTGTACGATGGAAATGAAGCTTTGTATGTATTATAATTTAAGATAGTTTTCTTTCATTTCAGTTACAGTAGTGATTGTTTATGTGTGTTATATGCTATGTAGATGAACAGTTTGGGTTTCATGTTCGATTAATGAATAAATTGAACTGACAGAGTGAGAAGTAATATCCTGAACGCTATACAAAACACATATAGATTAATGTAATTTCACGAATAATGAACGATATCTACACACACATCATAATGGTTAAATTGAACAGGACAAAGAGCTAGCCGACAAATCGGATCGAAAACAAACTATCATACACGTATATCACACACGAACCTATATTAAAATCGTATCATTTCCATTGTGTATTCAAACGCACAAACACCGAAATACGTATTTGAGTTTATCCGAGACAAACATCAATATTTAATCAATTAAAAAGTACAATTTACAAAGTAGGCACACGACCAAATTGAATTCTAAATTTTACACATTCCCGAAAGACGCACCGAACGCGTGATCGTATCAATTATTCAGAAAAACATCGCCAACGAGCGAACGATGTAACACGATAGTATGTGCAAATCTATTGCACACAACATTGCTATTAATGATCGAATATTGTTTGTGCAGTACGACCTGAAACATTTTGACAGATCATTCGACGTTCACGTAAAAAAAATATCATAAAAACAATTGAATCATAGATAATATTAATTCATCTGCGCAAGCGCCACACCACCTGTCAAAACCGATTCCTGCAACATCGCTACTGCAACTGCAACCTTCACAGTGCAAAAAAATAAGACGACAGACCATAAAAAGCGATAACAACACACATACTAAATCAATCCGAGCACGCGACCCAACCGTCGAAAACAACAAACAACAGACGGATCAATTAGCATAGAAACGGCACAGACGATCCGTCCTCGAATCCCCGAACACAGAACGCGTTATTACACAACTGTAACGATTTTTATACGATTGCCATTAGACAGTGTAGTGCGAAAAGCACAGCACGCACACGACATTTTGTGTGCGGCGCGCGGGTGGGCGCGGTCGCCGCCCATTCATCGCCCGAATCCATTCAGAGCACGTGGACTGTCGATGATTATGTTATGTGTGTGCAGAGATGATATAATGTTGTATGTGTATCGGAATTGCAATGGAAGATGTATTATAATGAGTCTTTTTGTTTAGATAGTATTTGTTCTTGAGTATAATGCGCGAGGAGTTCAGTCGGAGATCTGTGGTGATTGAGGTTGCTTGTGTATTGTTCGATCGGCGAGATGGTTGAAGAGATAGGTTAGGTTAGGTTAGGTTTTGAGATAGATTAGGTTAGGTTTTTTCATTTTGGATTGGGTTATGTTATAATTTTTATCAGGTTATGTCGAGTATTACGCCGATCGGATAATACATTTAGGGCCGATCTTTTGATCGTCGGTTAAATGATTACTAGCTAAATAGCTTTTTTCTATAGAGTTCGACCCTGTGAGTTTGCGAACGCACTATGACAACTGTCAAATTTTGGAGGAAAAAACAAGAATTTATGTTTCATAGCACTAATATTAAGCACATAACGAATGAAAGATCAGGTCTTATCGAGCTACTTTGCTCCAGATCTGCACTATATTCTAAATAGATTAAAAAAGATAATTTTAATCAAACAGATCTACACATTCGTCCATAGATCTCCACATACATACAAACAGCGAGAAGAACGCACTGAATCAGAAAACAGCTTAGTTCTTACAAACACACACATCACTAAGGATAGCGACGTTGGTTACAAAGCGGCAATCGCACCCGGAGCATTGTCACACGATATATGTATGTATCACATGTCGGCCGTACACACGAAGTGAGATAATATGTACTATTTTTCACAACCAACCAACCGCGTAGGATCTTGTCGAACTTGGTGCACAGCTTGTCGACGTCGTCGGAGACGGGCCTCTGCTTCGACACCATGGCTCCTTCTTCGGCGGCCCGCCTTCTGCGCACCATGGATTTCGGTGGTTCGTGCGAAGAAATTGGCTACGTCTATTATATTTACACACACACACACACTATCAAGCGCACACTTTCAGGATTGATTTTTATTTTCAGCGATCGTGGGCAGCAGGGAGACCGATCGCCGTGAAAGTCGACACGCAACTGCGCGGACGAACGTGCGCATAGTGCAAAAACACACTTTTGACAGTTTGCGCATCGCCCCGAAACAAACGTCAAACGATCAACGCGACACCCCCACAATTATGGATTTGCGATCTTGTTGAAATTTTATAATGAAACGACTATAATCACACATCATTTGTCAGTTCAAGACTAATCATTTCATTTGTACAGAATCCATGTTATTTGTTTTTAGAATTTGACAATAGTCATAGTGAGTTTGAGAACTCTATAGAAAAACAAAAATTCAAATTAACTAAAATGAGTTAGATACTAACGAGTGAAACGACAGACAGACAGTCTTGACGTTCGCAATATCGAAACCGATAGGTCTACCTATGAACAAAAATATGACATCTATTAAGTTTCTAGGTAATTCGTTTCGTATAAACGGTTTAATGACAGTTGAACAATCGCAAATGCTAATTTGATCAATAATAGTTTCCGTACGCGGATGAAACGATCCATCTGCTCGATTACGATGTCGACTTTTGCGGTGATGGAAGCGTTTACTTTTAATAACATTCATGACACATTCAGAACAACGTGCAATAATTTTCAGAATACCAGTCATAAACATTTTCTCTTTAATAACAACAACGGAAGGATTCACACAAGGTGCATCGTACAGAATGCGAGAATTCAGTCTGTTTTCATCGGTCGTTAATTTCATTTGCGAAAATAATAAAATTCTTGCAACCGAACAAAAAGCTTTGTTCCGGAGGACAAAGTCTGTTGTTTTAATAATATACACAAGAGTTAACACTCGGAACACGGCGTGTCACGGACCTGTAGATTGATTTAAAAGAGAACATTTCAAAAATACCCATTTCGGACGAAATCGAAACCGCGAGATCATCGAACCATCACGACGAACGAATCCTCCACTTTCCCCGAAGAAATGAAAAAAAAAATGCAACAAATCTAAACAAACTCGCTGACGATTCTATTCAAAACACAAAGGTCTCGGACTATCCTTGACACGATTCACAGACCGAAAAAGTTGGATATTATTAAATATAAAAACGTCGCAAGACTTTCGGCCATTCTCCGAACATTAGCGGCAGAGACCATTGGCGACTATGAGGTGACTCCACAAATAGACTCCTCGATATTCCACCTCGTCCCATCATAAACATAACGCGGCCGATTTCATAACCCCTCGAGTCGGTCTCCTCCGCCGCGACGATAATAACGATGATGATGATGGCGATGTCGATGAAGACATGCACGCAGACACCCTTGCAGCATCAGCAGCAGCCATAGGACACGGAACCGTTGGATCGTCGTACCGATATTTGTGCCAAATGACGCAGAATGTGTTTCGTTCGAACTCCACATACTATACGACGTGCACACACACACGATGTTATTTTTCAGTTCGAAGTTGAGAATTTTTTTTCCCACTCGCATGTAAGTTGTTTTTCGTTTGAGAGTTGCGAAAAATACGTTTGAAGCGTCCGTAAATAGGTCATAGATCGTATGAATATTAAAGTATGAATTCGTTTTGTCATCGATTGCTCAATTCATGAAACGTATACCGAGTTGTTTTGATGATGCATACTAGATTTGTTTCGCTGAATGTGCACATATCGAAAAACAAACATAGATACAATATTCATTCAGATTCGAATCCTATGAAGAAAAAAAACGGCGTTAAACAAAAATTTGTTTAGAACAGCGGTTCGGCCCCGTTTCGAAATATCGAGTTTACGTTAACGTTTCAGGAATAACCGGCGAAAGATAACTAGAAAAAAGTCAGCACACGTATCGGTGAGTAAACTTATTAAAAAAAAAATACTACAACAAAAACGTAACAACGATAACGAGTCATATTATTCGTACTCTCGTCGATAAACCAATTTCGAATTCGCATCGATTACGCGGAGAAGAGGACAGGTCATCGAAAGCGTAATCTCGCCTGACTTTTACATGCGATAATTTAATTAGCGCAAATTTCCGTTCGCACGTCAAACGTCCGCGAACGATAAAAGCCCCTCGACGCTATTGAAAAAGTGCATATCTATGAAAAAAAAATTTAATGCAATTTCAGTACAGCGCAGATTCGAATTCCTGGCGCATCGATCGCGAATATTCGAAGTCGCGTCGACTATAAAAATTGAACATGCAATCATTCAATAACCGATTCATCACTCGGCCGACTTCCCGACGCGACATCAAACGAAATCAAAAAAGCGAAGAAGAATAGAAACGGCCGATTGACCCCGATCAATGTGGCTAGGGTCGAAAAAGATAAAAACACATAAATGAATCGCATCTTAAACTACTCTGAATATATTCCTAATCCAAATCGAAAGAAAGTCGCTAGCGTATATAACTTCGACAATCGTCAGTATGCGCTTCGTCTAATGGCCGACCTCGTTTGTATTATATGTATGTAGCTTCGACACGACGAAGGGGATGAAGGTTTAGCTGAGGTGAGAATATTGCCCTGCCATTTGCAAATTGCAAATCGCTAATGGCACGATGTATAGTGAATGGAAAAATAGCAGGATTTGTTTTCGAGCTTTGGGAAAGATCGCCGCAAACGTGGGCGCACCCGTTCCGTATCGCATTTCACATAACAATCGGCGCTTTTTTTCTTTTCGTTTTCAATATAAAAGCGTTAATTAGTCAGCTTAAATTTCGATATATTTAGAATTGTTTCGATATTGAAATATTTTGATTGCCGAGCGAAATTATCGATTGAGTCACGTCGGATACATTTTTAATTATTCAGCGACGAGTCGGGCGATAGAAATGTTCTATTTATCACGAAGTAAGACAGACGGACTAATTAACATTCGAACAACTAGCACAATGCTATCTTCAAAAATCTGGGCCACACACCGTTCAACTTCAATCAAATTCGGCAAAACTAACAATAAGACGCGTTATTTTTTCAAAACGCAAACATCCGAACCGCACAGAATCATAACCGAAGAACCTCGCAAAGTTCCCATCTTCCCGTTCCTATTTCCGACCGGATCTATTTACGCGCGCCCTATTTAAATTATTCACGCGCTCGGGACGATTTTAATCGTTCAATTGCCGAACGACAAAGACGCGAAACCGAAAGTGAACGGATCACGACATCGTTTCGTAGCAATTAAAGCGGGCTACATTATAAAAAAAAAAATCAGCCCCCGAAACGCGCACGCGAGCGAAATTCGCAAATGGCACCGAAAGGTCTCTGGAGCCTCCCAAAAATCAAGAGTCGCAAACCAGTCCGAGAATGTTCTAGGAGTACGAAGGACGATGGGTAGGACTCGCTTTTTCACAGTCGACAAGACACCGAAGGTTTTGAAATTGGGTCACGCCGAGTGCGGTATGTTGAAGAATGAGTGCGGAGTCGAGATGGTATGCTGCAGTGTTCGTGTGAAATAATGGATAGATCGATCGATAGATTTTAAAAGGAAAAAGTCAATGAATTAGGTTTGAAATTATTAATGTTTTATTTTATGATTTAATTTAATTATTGTTTCATTTATAGTGCGGTTAATTGGGGTAAGTGCAGCTGGCAACGATACCTCAGAAATTAACAAAGATGCTGAAAATAGAGCCATCCAGTATGAATATTATAGTTGGATCATAATGTGAATACTAGATGGCTCTAGTTTTAGTATCTTTGTTAATTTCTGAGATATAGAAGCCAACCGCATTTATCGCAACTGACCCTTTGATAAGTAAATAAAATAAAATGTTAAAGAGACAGAAGCGCGGAATAATGATGCACCGAGTTTTGCTCGGAACATGGAAAAAAGCTGAACAAGATACCGGAACAAGTACTTAGATATCGAAGCAGAACAACTCAAAAAAGTGGTTGCTCCAGATCTCTATGAAATATCATTATCAAAGTAAGATGCAACATATTTTTTTGCAAACATCAAAGATAACGGAGTTAAGTCCTTTTCAAACTACCATACATCAGATTAGCACCGCACTCCAAGGTTAATTTAATAAGAATCACATACGATCCTGATCAAACACACACAAGACCACGACGCAAATCTGAACCGAATCAGCTCAAAATCACTTCAAACATCCTTGCACCAGATCGACCAGAACATCGCCAACACTTCCCATCCACAAATCGAAAACAAGACCGCACCGACACCGGATCGAAAGAGTTATCTAACGAGAAAGAGCGACCTCGATCGCGAAACGCAGACTTCCTACGGCAGGCAGCTGCAGCATCAGAACCTCAACCTCGAAAAAAACCTCAAGACGACGTATGTATATCCTAAGCAAGTTCACCTGGTCCTGTGTGGACTGAGGAGGCGGTGCCCATCCGAGCGCCCGGTCTCGGACTATCGACCATATTTCCGAACTCGTTTTTACGACGGCGCCTTATCATCGTTGCTATGCTGAAAAATTCCTGAAAAAAGGCGTCCACAGTCGTGTGTGCGTCGAAGGGGGGCATTACGTGGAGGGTTTGGGTCGCGAAAAGGCGGGGTAGGGTTCGAGGCTTGGGTCACGACGAGGCAAGGTCGCGCCATTGAAACCGCTTTTTGTTTAAGGGTGGGAGCACACTTGGCTGGCTGGCTACGCGTACGGGAAACTTGAAGATTGTAATGTTCGAAATGCGGTTTGTCGCAGTTTGGTTCGTTTTGGGTTTTTTGAATGCGCTTTTGTAATGCGGATTTGGATTTAGATTTAGATTTGTGTTACAATATCTATAATCTGTATGTGTGTGACTGTCCGTGTGACGTTCAAGAACTGCGTTGATATATTCAACGGGTTGATCGTTAGTTGTGACATAAATGAAATGATTGAAGCGGTTTTTGTACATTCACAATTTTCGAAGGTTTAAAAAAATATAATATAATATGTCCATCAGTTCTATTTTAGCGACTTATAATGCGTTGTCCGAACGGACATCCATCCATCTATCCAACGTCCGAACAAACATCGTAAAATTAATAAAAGCGTATAAAAAATATGTAGTTTTGTTTCGAATAACGCTATAAAATCAATTATTTTGAAATTGATCTACGGTATGATAGCCTCACAATTCAAATAAACAGAATGTCTATAGCCTCCAATCTATTTATTACGTGCATAAAAATGGCATCGATATAAAATATATTTCGAGCCGATAACACAATAAAATAAGTCAGTCGACTAGAAAGTTTCGAATACACCAAGCTTCGGACGAATAATAAAAACTACGATAACAATTTATTTTCAAACCATGAACGATAATCGCATACTGAAAAAACTGCACAACCACATTTTCCCCATTATGATGTGTTCATTATCATTATTACCAGAGAACACACATAAAACTGTCGTTTCCCATTATTAACAACTGAATAATAAATACGCCCGAGAAACTAGACACTTGCTCGCATGAAATAAGATAGAAAACACACCAATAACCCGACAATAAGAAACGCGAAATATTTCCGCAAATCACATTCAATAATAGAAATGTAACATAGTAGTCCGTTCAGATTCAGATCGCTTCGCAGGAGACGTTGACACATATATATTTTCCGGCGACAAAATCGATAAGGACAATTCCGTTATCGACGAGACGAATGTGATAATTGAAAATGACAACTACACGAACATTTTCTCGCATGATAAGAACAATCGCCTCTAATCAATTAGAATCGAACGAAATTTCGAATAATATCTAGATTATGACTAACGCTAGGAATCCACCAGCGACAATCGTGATCGAATTCTGATTCACGTTGTTGAACAAAACATAGATTTTGATAGGTAATCGATTTTATTACATTCTATGATTATATTTTTTACCTATCATAGCTCATCACAAATTCTACCCAAATCTAGTTTAATTTTCAGTTTTTGTACAGAGGTTTGTTAAAGTGTAATTACTCGTGACTCAATGTAACTGAAGAGTAAGTAAAACGAACGACTATTTAAGCAAAATATTCTTTTCACTTTAAGTAGATTTAATGATTCTCACTAAGGGTGTAATTTCAATTACAGATAAGCAACAACCTAGAATCTCCAACTATCAAAATCTATGAACAAAAAAACTCATCCCACAAATCGATAGATTAATTCACGATTAATTCCTTAATCTACTCGGATCTCGATGCAGATCTGAATCGAACCATTTCAAAAATCCATTCTTCACAAGAAACCTAATAAAACAAAAACCCAGAAACAATGCATTTCGTTTGAAATCGACACGAAAAAGCCGACAAACGATCTTCCCACGGGCGTTGCGCAAACCGTTCCTTTGAAGTCGAGCTAAAAACCGATTGTTATAACGGATGTGCTCCGACTCATGAAGCCGTAGCATAGTCAGGGTCCAGGATCCGGAGTCAGAAGGCGATCGTCTGACGGTCAGATGGTGTTCGGATGCGATATCGACGTATTTATGCGGTACGTATGGGAGTTTTGTTCCGATGTGCATAATATAAATGTTCCGTTAGCGCGAAACGATTACGTTCATGTTATATGCGAGCCGTTATTTTTCGATGCAAGTCGGGTTTATATGCTGCGGCTATATGGGATCAAGGTTTGAGTATGAGTCGATTTAAATATGATACATATTGTGGAATTTTCGATTTTTTTAATTGATATTTTAATCAAATTATAAAGATTTGATTGGTAGCTTAACTGATCGACGTGATTAATCAATAATGTTCATAGATAAAGATAATAATGTAGAAATGCATAAAATGTATATGATTGTTGAATTTATTGATTTGTTTAGACTATTAAAATATAGAATTATGCATAAAAATGTAATTGATAGTCATATAATTATTCTAGGTATCAACTGACAAATGAAATGAAAAAAGAACCTACGTAAAATGAAACCGTAGAAACGTACAATTGTCCTTAGGAGTTCGAAATAAAAGTAGCTTATGTAAATTTTACAATACGAATGTATGTGCATATTCTATGCATTTATTACGTGCACGCAACAATGAAATGACGTAGAAAAAAATTTATCGTTAGCAACAAATATTAATTTCGGAAAAAATATACAAAAACGCGCGACTCACGAAAAAAATTTGTTGAAAAATTTGATCTTTTTTTTAGGAAATATCACGAATTAAATTGTCGTTTTTTTTTCATTTCGATCAAATACTATCAATTGAACTTGAAAAAAAATATTAATTCAATGTAATCTATTGCAATTATGCGCTTTTCGTAACTCATCAGTTGTGGTTAGTCAAATGAATGAAAAAAATGTGTTACTTAATTTTTGACAAGGATTTAAAATTTTCCGGATCCTCGGAAATCGATATACTAAATCACTAAGATAAGATAAGATTTTAAAAAATAAGACCTAGTAAAAGTAGTTTTTACTTTTTGGAAAGACATAAGAATCGAATTTCATTTTAACAGAATTAGTCTCTAAATTGAAATTTTCATACATAAAATGTGAGACATTCTCATTTTTTGAAGAACATAGTACAAACAAATAAACTTTTAACCATTCACAAGCAATGATTTTGCTTCCTGATCAATTCATGACTTTTCCCGAAAAGTCGCTCGACGTTAAAGGATCACATAGACCAAATAACCATAGAAACGTCATATTTAGCTTGAATAGAAGATAATAGAAGAGTTTGGATGTAACGAGAGAACAGGAAGTTGGAGACCTCTAGGCAAGTCGCGCAAAAGTCAAACGGGCATTCGTGTGTCGGGGCGATGCTAATAACTCGCGTATGTAATATAGGTGCACCGCATTACGAACTAGCAACGCACGTCTACAATATATCTACTATATTCCAACATTACGGTTTACATAATTACATACAATTACTGAACTTAAAATTCGACGTTCGGTCGCCGAAGCCGAGCTCGATTCGGCTGCAGCTTCGGCGGAAACGAAGACTACAATGATACGAATGGATTAAATAGTAACACATATACGGGCGATCTTACTATGACATGATTGTGATATTTCTTCAATAGTAAAATTTTTCGATCAATATTAAAATTTCGACAGAAAAAAAATGAGACTTAATTTGTTCTATTTGTATAATTTGAAAAAAAAATCTATATTTTTTTTTACATTGGGCGAAATCTATTTCCGCGTTATAGAAGAGTCGAATGAATCTTCGCGTTATAGAAAAATCGCTCGTATATGTGAATCGAACAATGAAAAGTGCATTCGTACGCATTAATGCACTTTTATATAAAGATCGAATTACAATATGAAGAATTGTCCAAACGTCAAAAATTGATGAGAAGGAAATGGAGTAGGAGAGTTGTCAAAAGTGACGTGGAGATCGATCGGATTAATAGAGGAGAACGGATAGGGCTCCGCCCCTCGCTCGGGTTCGGGATCTAACCTCAAAAGCGAAGCGCACGGGAGGGGCGGGGCGGGACGGGGTGGGGCCGATCGAGAAAGAGAAGAGTAGAGAAGAGAACTGACCGGTGAATTTGAGTCCCCCTAGGGGCGGGTTCGCGGGCGGCTTGCTCCCCTCGGCGAACGACGTGGTCCTCGGCCGGCCGCTCATGGTGGCGGTGGCTCGGGCTCGCCGAGCGGGGCTCTCTCTTGCGTGTCTGCGCGCGGCACCAGAGGGCGCAGGCGCGGGGCGGAGTCTCGCGGGGCGCGCGGCTCACGTCGGCCGGGAGCGGGGCCGCGGGGGCGAGGGGCGGGGCGGGGCGCGCGAGGGGCGCCGGCGGGGGCAGAGGCGCAGGGGGCTCTCGGCCGCCGCAGACATTGACCCGGTCGGGCGGCGTCGGCCCGCTTCGGCACACTTCGCCAAATGACGTCACGAGCCGGAGCCGCGGACGCCGGACGCGTTCGGCGTAAGAAATTTACACATTTTCGCTGCGTTTTCGTAGCCACCTTTTCGCGCTAAATTTGAGCGTTCGATTCAAACCTCGTTCACGAATGATTCTAAAGCTCATATTCGTCTTTTATTTTATTCTGTCTTATGAATTCTATATTTAATCCAATCTACTGTATATTTTAAAGCCATTAGAGCAGAATACATACATATAAAATATAATTCGCGAGACAAAATTTGAATAAAACATTCGTTAACACGTATTAACGATACCTCTAATGAATTTCAGATTCAAGAAATAAATAAATTATCGTTTTATCGACTCTAGTTTTTTCAACTTTATCTTCAAAAATTCCTTTAATAACGACAATTTTAGTGTAAAAATACTTGCAACTCGATAAATAGAGACCGATAGAATTGCAATAATCATTTTGAATAGGATAAATACAAAATTACAATCAAATTGTGCCGTAGCGCGTACGTTACAATATTGAGAGTGTAGAGCCGATCTATGAATTTGTTCGGAAGGAAAGCGCGTTGCGCGCGCCGCCACCGAGACGTCCCGTCCGAAGCGCCACGATCGATCATCGATGATTCCCGCCGTTCGTTTGCGATGGATCTCTTGACGATTTTTCGTCGCTTTCCTTAAAAAAATTCACTTTGGAACTTATCGATTCACCGGACGCACAAATATGGCAACATTTCACGTTTAATTATATGAAATTCGCATCGTTCGATTTGTTCTTTTCCATATCGTCAACCTTATCATATTATTTCATAAAAATATTTTTCATTTATGAAAAATTATTGAAACAAAATAATTTTATGATTTTTGATTGAACTGGAAATCATTTTTGAAATGAAAATTTTTATTTCATTGCTAGTATTTCAATCTGTTGTGGCCTTTTTTGTAATTTCAATACACCAAATAACGTCCATTAACTATTTTCAAATTTTCTTTGGAAAATGAACATAATTTGTACCAAATTTTATATTGTTATAATTTGTCTAAATTAATACTCAAATAATGTAAAAATACAAAAATGTTCTATTTACAAATTTTGTTTTCTACCGCTGTTAACCGAACCGATTATAAGATAATCCTATTAATATAGCATATTGGTTAGGTTATAATTCAATTTACAAGTAGGTAGGTATATAGGTATAGAACCAAGGTACAAGTTAAATAAAAAAATGCTTTATTTTCAACTCACGTTTATTTATAAGAGACAGACAATAATATATAAAGAATAATATGAGAAACGCACACATTTCTAACGACAATGGGATGATAGACAGCAAGGCACCTAACGACAAGGCTCAATTATTATTCAAGCCGACATAAAAATAAATTATACACATCATTAATGTAAAAGTAACTCTGATCATAACAGGAATACAATTGAAAGTTCACTTTAATTTCATGCAAATTCATATTCTCACTACAAAATATTTTTTTTCAAAATCATACATCATATAGGTAGTTTTCTTATCTGCATAATGCATCCAGATTAACTAAAAGTAAGTTTTATATTGATGATAAAGTAAGTATAATACTTTTGAGTCTTTGCATAAAATTATTAACACAATAATAATATAATAGTAATGCTTTTTCTTTAAATTACAATGAAAACCATAATTAGAATTTTATACAATCATCATTCTTTTGACTACAATAATATAAGGAACGTTTTAACTGTTTCTAGTGCAAACATCTTTGAATTTAAATTTGGGAAACACCCAGTTTCAATAAAATAAATGTTGGATAGAAAATAAAACAAAATTATAATTTAAATAAAAACACATATATTATGAATTTTAATCAAGGGCAACATAACTACATGAAAATATATAACACAATAAATTAAATAAACATATATATGACTATAACTATATGACTAATCAAATTCCTGTAAGGCGAAGATAATATAAATATGCAAAAAATATTCACAAAATAATATTAAATAACACGTTTAGACTTCAATTCTATTACAAAAATAATCTTTTCTTCTAAAAGCAAAGGTAGCATTATATAAATTAATTATTTTTGTAGACCGCCACCAAACAATTTGGTATTTTTATATTACAAATTATTCCAAATGATACAAATAGAATTTACAATCACTTTTTTTTATATATAGAAAATATTACTGGCCAGAAAAAAATGAAGAAACAAATCACGTACATATATTATTATTTGTAATGTCAATCGAAAACATTTTAATGTAAAAAAAAAAACATTGAAATTGAAAGAATTTCAGATGTTAGAAAAAAAGTACAAACGAATATATGAAAAAAGCTAAAATTATGTTTTCGAAATTTGTGCCCATATAGTACAGAAATAAATCGCTTATATAATTATAAAAATAAATGATATCTAGGTAGGTAGTTTCGGCCAATACTTATAATGCGGCTAATTAAAACTACGAAACCAATTATTCGATGGCTCAAAAATTATTTATAGGATGAAACGAAATTCGAAGATCTTTCATAGAAAAAATACAGATCTTTCACGATAACTAACAAATTTCAAGATAGCACCTAATAAAAATATTCTTATTTCTGGAATGCATATGCAAAAAAATTCAAAATTCTTAAAGTAAAACGTTATTAGCACACATAAGAGGCGATTTCTATCAATAATAAATTTCAGAAAGATAGGCACATCCCCATATTTTTAGTAGTATAATACCAGGCAAAACTTTGTACATATTTTATGTGTAGAAATAAAAACGTTCCTGATACGAATAGAATACACAATGAGAAAATGTGTCCAATGTAAAAATTGTAGCATGACTAATTTGTTGAAATGTTGACAAATAATAGTTTTGTTTTGCATTGCGTTTATTTGTATTTTTTGTTCAATGCAATATGTTACAAAAAATATATGAATATATATTATGGTATACATTTTCATCCCTTGTCATTTATAAATATTCTTTTGGCAAAATAACAGAAACTCAAATAAATATACACATATGTACAGTACGGAATCGTTTCTAAAAAAGGTGTGACTGTAATGCTTTAGGGAGAACATTAGAAAAAATGGTGATATTGAAAGAAACTACCATTTTTCATAATCACGTGTACTAGAATCATATTTTACATAAATAAATAAATCACACATTTTCCCTAAACATTTCTTTGATACGTAAATATCAAGTTAAATTATGTTTAAAATATCTAGTTATAGTAAAATATGTTACAAATGTTCCCTCGTGTTTAGTTTGTGAATAATATTTGTCAAATTGAACTCATTACAGCCAGCATTTTGATTTAAGACTACAAATAATTCAATTCCACAATACGTTTACAAAGAGTTCTCTGTTGGTAGCCCCTCATTCATACCTCGCACAACATTTTTTTGACGAAAAAGGTTAAATGGAATGGGGGAATAGAGGAAAAACATTTGCTATTACAATTGTATAAATGTTTTCCTTCCAATTTCATTCGATATGTAAAAAACTACATTATATGGTCATTTTTTTGCAAAAGGGTCTTTTTATTATTTCATATACTGATTAGGTACAAAATTAAAGGAATATTGCATTCCTACTTAATGTGAAATCTGCAGATTAATAAAATTTGAATACTACTGTGTATTACAAATACATCTATGAAAAGTAACCACAAAAAATGCTTTTTTTGTTTCATTTGAAATATAAGTGAAATTTGAGAAATTATTACATATTGTTAATAAGATTTACAACACTTTAAACAAACACACTATGCTTATGAGTGTATTATTAGAAGAACACTGGTCGATAAGCTTTTAGATGATATTCAGTATGTTGTTTAAACAATCTGTTTTCTTCAAATAAACCTATGAAAAAATCAACAATCAAAACATAAATACATAATAGGATTTTAATTACATGGATCAAATAAACTTTCTAATGTACAGTTAATCTATTTAGTTACAAACGTAAAATACATAAATGTTAAAGGCTTTTGGGAACTCATACTAAACATACTTAATAGTAAGTCACATATAACAAAAAACTTAACACTAAATATACAATAATTTCAATACTCATACGTACTATTAAAATATTGCAAAATTAATTCTAAACAAATGCTAAATTTACAATACAAGCAACTTAAACTTGCTTAACATAAAAATACATCAATTTTATATTATTTTCAAAAAATGGTACATTAACTTCATGAAAAAAAATTGGACCATCCCCAGCTTCTAATTTTGAATGAAAAAAATATGCATACATCTAAAGTAAGGTGTATTTTAAATCAAAAAATAATCCAACAATATATAGCTATATTAAATATTTTTAAAATGGTACATTTGTGTTGTATTTATTCAAATCAACATTTACTTACACGTGATAAATTGAAAGAAGAAACAATACTTCAATAGAATTTTAGCCCTTTGAAATCATCAATTTCATTCAACTACTTATAAAAAAAATATCTTTTTTATTTAAAATAAAAATTACAATCACATCAGTCGAAAATAACCTTCAGTCTACTTACAACTGACTGACATGAGTTATGATAAAAAATGCCACATTTATATATAAATCCTTTCTCAAAATGCAATGAGCCTTATAAGGTCAAAATCAAAATATTTTTGTTGATCACCTATGTTACTACTGACAAACACACAGTGATTACAATTATAATCTTAAACATATAGGTATTACAATGCCATACACATTGGTATTTTTTTTCTTTTATGATAAATCCTTTGCCTTTGAAAACAGGTCTGTTGACAAGAGCACCTAATATTTGTGTAAATCGACACTCATCATACTTACAATAATATATATGTATATATAAATTAAAATATAATACATTGATAACAATGTTGTACTTGAATTTTTTGTTGACTCGACAAGACATCGTTAATTTCAATACGGTGGCCGTACAATTTTTTTAAGTCTAAAGTCATACACACGCTCACAGAAGAGGACCAGATCAGGCGAAATGTTTAAAGGAACTTTTCCATCATTAGTAGCTACAGCTGAAGTAATTTCATTTGAAGGCATGCTTGGAACTATACTCGTCGGACATATGATGTTTTCTTCAGCAGCTTTAACTTGCTTACGATATCTGATAATATCAAAAATACGTGAATTAAAAATATGAATATATCATTATAAATGTCAATACATTTCAATATACAAACCTGCAATATTCATTGAAAGTGAGTACATAGCATTTATCTTCAATACATGCGACACTATTGGCATCTCTGTGCCGTGATGCAAACACCTCCTCGGCACAATCTTCCGGCTGCCTTCCGCAATCAGTGTGTTCCGGTCTATAGTACCACAGTAAAGATACCATCATTTCACCTAAATATTTTTAACCTCATTAATTTCTGGTTATCAACATTCGTGAATTTATAAGTTTGGTTTCAATCTCACCGTCTTCTGGATTTTCCCATAATTGAGCTACTTTAGCTACAAAAGGCGCTTCAGTTCGACGACTACCTGCTCTTAATAATACACAATCTCCTCTACGCACAGAGTCTCCGGCACGTTCATGACGCATACCAGTGTAACATCGTGCCATGAACCAAATTTCTTCATTCTGAAACATAAACATGCACAAACTTAACATCAAACTGAAAATGTAACAATCTGCACATATTGAAAAATTACATACGTTCACATAGACTTTTCCCTGTTGTGCTTCTCCTTCCCATATCCATCCGTTGCTCCATCGAGGTGTTGATAGTCTACGAACTGGTAGTGATTCCACCACTTCGTTTTCATTAGATTCACTCAATTTTGCCTTTTTCTTTACAGTTTTCAATGCAGGTACTAACCTATTCTTACATTTTTTAGTTTTCCCAGTTTTTAATTTTATAGCTTTGGTATTTAAATCCTTAACATCACTACTAGGTTGACACTTTCCTTTGGCATTACAAATGTTTTTGATTTGTATCTTTTCATTTTTTCTATTCAAAGCAGCAGGCGATTTCGATTTCGTGTGTGCTAATTTTTCTGTGGCTAATTTAACATCAGATTTAGTTACAGTCAACACCTCAGTACATTCAGATTCATTTATCTTCTTGACAACATTGTTGTTGATATTTAGAACTGTCCTATTCTTCCCTGTACAATTTTCAGTGCCACTTTCTCCACATTTTTTAGATCGTGATACATTTTTGGAATTCACACATGTTGGACTAGTTAAAATTACATCCTCGGTTAAATTTTTGTCAGTGCTTTCGATAACTGGATCGATGCTATGATTTTTCATAACCATATTCTGCAATAGCGTGGCGCTTTTGGTTTTCGGCATCAACGGAGCTATACTACTTTTAGTACTTTCCAACGGATTTTCGATCAGCAAGGTGTCATAATGTCTTTTATGTTTCTTTTTGTCAGTGTATTTAAGTAAACTATTGGCTAACTTCTTTCTTTTATTTAAATTTTCTCTGCTAGGAGAAGGAGATATTTTCCTTTTCTGAACACTCTTTTTATTTTCAGTTTTCAAATTTTTATCTGAATCAATTAAATTCAAAGTTTTGATTTGTTTTGCTTTATCAGATTTCAATGTGTTAAGTTGCCTCTTTCCATTATTCAATTTAAACACCTTTTCAGGTTTTTTGATAAGATCTTTATAACTTCCACTTATGATAGCTTTTTTATTATAATTACTATTTGCAGTTGTTTGAATTTTTTGACGCTTTTGTAATTTTACATGTTCTCCGATGCCATTGGATGCTAAACTGTCAGATATTTGTGCATCCAGATCAATTTCTAATTTAGGCTGTGACAATCGTCTTTTCACACTTGCTTTTGGTTTATTATCACTGCATTTTTTCAAACTTTCTGGACTAAGGGCACTCTTATTATTAACGTTATCTTTCGGAGGATCATCATCTGAAGGTGTCAATAAATCAATTTTCGGTGACAAATCCTCCTTCTTATGTTCTATTGATAAATCAATCACATTATCTGGTCCATCATTTCTTATAATTACACAATCACTCTTATCACTCTTGCTATCTGCATTGTTTTCTTCGGATGAAGAAAGATCAATAGGGGCTACTTTTGAGTTAGGTGAATCCAGCAATATTACCTCATCACCACTGTCAATCTCGTTCTTCACGGAATCGTTAACACTTTCTTTGTTTATATCTTCAGTAATTATTTGTAGTGGACTAGTGATACTGCTAGATGAATTCATAACAGGAAGTGTACGAGGTTGGCACATCAATAACATTGTTGTTTGTAAGCCACTGTCATCAGCTCCAATTGACTTTCTGACCATCGCTTTACCTACTCTAGCTCTCCTTTGTGGAGGATTGCTTGGAGGTATAGGTGTAGACTGATTATTTCCACACGGATGCGGAGGGTCTGGAGGCTGAGGAATGCTAGCCCCGGCTGATCCCCGTGCGGGTGAAGGTGGTCCCAGAGCTTCCGGAGGCATGAGACTCAACGACGGATTGATGGCTACAGCACAACAACCTCCTCGACTCTCGTTTGCTTCCTGTCTTACTCTGCTGTTGACTGGATCAGTGAAAAATTCTCTTTTAGGAGATCTTCCACTCATGATACCACTATTGTCGAGCATAGAACGAGGGTTACTAAAAAACATATTATTTCTCAGATCTGGACCATTCTTCATATTACATTCGTTCTTCAGCACTTGATTCAGTAAAGGTGGATCTTTACTGTTCGATGTTTTACTTTTCCTTTTGTCATCTATACAAAAGTTGATAGTCGGTGGAATTGGTGCTCGACTGCCCCCAGGAGGACTTGATGTATTTGGGCCGCCACCAGCCGGAGGATTACCAGTAGCGGGCCCAGTATGGACGTTTTTTGGACACGATTGCATTGGACATGGGCATGGGCCTTGATAAGATGTGTCTAAAAATAAAAAAAGAAATCAAAATTGAAGGAAACAAAACATATGAGAAATTCAAATTACAAATTACTTACCGAGGCATGGAATGGGTGCACGTGGAGGTGTGTGTGGATGTTGGTAGCAAGGAGGACAATACTGAGGAGCATACGAGTCAGATGCAGCGGGTGAAAGCTAAAATATTAAATGAACATTAGAAAAAGATTATTTTAAATCGAATAAGAAATATTTTCTGTATGAAATACCTGAGAATCGTGCGGTCCTGGAGGTCCGGGAGCTGGACCCGGTCCAGTAGGTGGATGCCTATATGCAGTCGTGCAATGAGCTGCAGTTGGTCTGTAGCACGAAGGAGCCGGCAGAACGAGAGCTCCACCAGGACCACGTCCTGCACCGTAACACACTTCACCGCCCCCGTAATGAGCATGAGCACCATACTGGGTGCCGAAGCCTCCACCGTAGGGTACTACCTGAAAATCAAACAGCACCATATTCAATCGTAAATCTAACCACAATACATAGGAATCTGAATGAAATGCAATTCTAGGCATTTACTCTAGATCTTTGTAATAAAATCATATTTTTTTTGTGAATTTACAATGGTATCGGGAAACAATTTGATGGAAAGCGCAAATCGCCGGGGAAACGGAACACGGGTGGAAACGTTGATAACGATTGTTTACTAGGGGTAGACGACACCATGTGTAGTGTATGTTCGAATGGGGGTGGTGCTAACCTGTTGCGGTTGGGCGTACGAGTATCGGCCGAACTGTGGGGGCTGCTCGGTGGACATGGGCGGTGGTGGGCCCCCATCTTTGAAGCCCCCGTGCAGGGGCGTAGCCGTTATCAGCGGACCTGCCGGCTGGAAGTAACCTGGAACGAACACACAATTGATTAATAATCGATCCGGCACATAGAAGCGATTCCAACAGAGATATGTACAGTACATATGTATGTCTGTCTTTCGTTTCTCAAATATTGACAGTTAGTAAATTGAGTAATTAGAGTGAATTATTGACGAATCTTGTTGTTCACAGTCTATTGAATACTTGATATTGTAATCTAGTACGATCTTTTAAGCGTGTTAGTGATAGATGTCAAATTTTATGGAAGATAAAATTTGTTGTAATGTACGATTGAAAGATGGATTTTATGTTTCACACGCTATTTAACTCGATCTATCAATTTCGAGAAATAGATACATAGATAAGATTACAGATATGGAACATTCAGTAGTGTGTGAACGAGGCTTGTGATTATATTTTTTTCAGTTGATCGAACAACCTTTTCGCTCGATCGACACTCAGTTCAAATCAGATGTTCATAGCGTAAATTCAGATACTCTCAATAATAACAAACGATCGTATTATTTTACGCTCGCTAATTTCACAGACGTTCGTCTGATGCGAAATAACGAAACAAGTGTCGAAAATAAATACGAACGTACGCGTAACGAGACAAGATAAGCGAAACGTTGGAAACGTATTAAAATAAATCACATTTCACGATTTACGTCGAAGGAAAAGAGCGAACGAACGAAAGAATGAAAGAGCGAAGCGCCAGTTTAACGGTCGGATTAATTTCCTTCTATCTATCGCTTCGGAGCATTATCGTCGACGAAGATCTGACGCCGCGGCCATAATACGATATTGATTTTTTTCCACTCGGAAGATAAAAATTTGGACAGTGCTGAAATGTACGATGAAATGCTGTAAAGAAAAGATTCGGCGAAAGTCTTTGTGCGCTTGCGGTTTCTTTCGGTTGCGTAGGCGCATCAGAGGAAAATGCGAAAAGCGAACGCTCGAATGTAAAAAGAATCGTTTGTGCATAAAATTTTTGTATGCATTATATAGAATGACCATATTTTCCAAGACTCTAAACGAGACGCTCGGAAAAAATATTACAGCTCCAATTCAAATGTTTTATTTCAAAAACAAAAAAAAACTCATTTTTTTCTGGAAATTTCGTATAGAACGTATGGTAAAGGAAAATGTTTTCGTGGTTTTCGTGCGATTGAAAAACAGTCAATTGAAACTAAAAAATAACTTATTGTTAGATTATAAAAAATGAAATATAATATAATAAAATATGTAAGATTAATCGATTATAATCCAATAGAACAAACATAGACGAAAGAATCGCCTTGCGAGCTATGAATTTTACGAACACATTCGATCGACTAGCCGAAAGGCGGGGTTAATTCGGAACGTACAAAATTGATGTTAGACTCGCTTATTTTCCACAGAATTTAATCGTAATATTTATTAATTCATCATATTATCATTTCATTTAGCCAATACACACATATTTACCTAAATAATTTAAATTCGTCAACGAAAACAATTTTCATTAAAGTGATATGAATTATATATCTAGAAAAAACATTCGAATTTCAATCGAAAGCACATCAATAAAAACACATTCAAGTCCCAAAAAACTATCCAAACCACACAATCCATCACCATCAAATCAAAATCCACCAAAACCTCGATCGAAACCAAAACCTCCTCGCGTCCTCACAATGCAACTTTTCCAACATATCGTCAAGCCAACATTTAACGACTCGATTTATTCACCTACACCCGCTTAGAGAAGCACATACAGCCTCCATTGGAGGTCGTCGGTGTCTCGAATTAGACATTCCCGTGAGATTTTCCACGGACGCGTATCGTTCCGGGAGCCGTTGGTGTACGTCGTGCGCAATATCCGCTCGACCGACAGAGCGAATTCATCGTGCACGATTTTCGCATCAATCCGCTCTTGCGCCGGCCACGCAAGCACAATGCCCAACAGACAAAGGTTTCGATATTCTAATTTCGATGTTCGAATATATTGGGCGAAGGAGAATTTTATCTATTTTTTATTGGTGAGTTTAAATTTTTATGATCTGTTAGGTTTTTAGTTTTGGAAGTTTTCATGGATCTGGAGCTGAGATATAATGATATCAAGAATATTCATCATTTTCCTTAATAGAAATTATACTCTAGTATACGCATTTAGAGCGAAAAATGATATAATTTCTAGAAAATACAATCGTTCCCCCTAGCACTGCATTTCTGATCTGGAGTAAAAACCTTTTCGAACTGTTTTGCTTCAGACTTGGATTGCACATGAATTTTTCAAATTTACTTAAACTACGGAACACATTTGAAAAACTAATTGTGAAACGCAATTTTTCAATCTATTAGTACGATGTGATTCTACAAAATAACTGCCTGAAAATCTGTAAAATAACGATCAAAAAACAGAGCGTATACAATAAGGTAGATATTTTGATTTTCAGATAAATCCATCTGATTCAAGTGTTATTTGATGATTAAATTTCATTGGTAATTCAAACAACAGTTAAAAGACGGGCTCTAAATGTTATTACTCGTTAAAAAGATATATTTACACGGATAAAATACTTATTGTTAGTTACAACAACGTAAATCTGAGAACACCACTTCCTATACAATTTCAAAATTTATCAGTCATCGCATTTTTAATTCATTTTTCTTAAGCCCAAACTTTCAATTATATGTATCTATATAAATGACACTTTAGCGATAACAACTGCCAAATCCAACAAGAAAATAAACGTTAAAACGTTACAAAGCAGCTTAACAAACGATTAAAAGATGAAGCCATAAACTATTTCAAAAATAAATTACACAATCTTAACACACGATTTTAACAGAAACTCCAATAAGTTCAACCCAATACAACCCAATTATCATTAAATCTTAGACACCTCTAATCTACGCACACTCCGAATATATTTCCTAGCAATTCCGGAATTGTATAACGGCAATATGCAACACAACATTCATACAATATAATAACATGCACTAGAGGAGGCTTTATTGCGGTGTCGTATTTATTAGTTACGTGGGGCAAAGGCTCTCCCACGCGAATGCTACACTCTGCGAATGAATCGTAGATGGTACAATAGTAAAAATAGTAATTTAATATAATGGTAAATTTAGCGTTCCGGTCGTTTTGGAATCGAAGGGGTGAGTTTGTTGGTTTTCGAAATTTCGACGATGTGCGCTCGATCGGTTGATTGGGTGTTTGTGTACGAGGGTTGTATGTGTTCGATGGCTTTCGGTCATTAGTCGATTCGTGGTTTGAGGTTCAATCGCGTGGATGTTTTGATTAATTTTATCGATTTGAGTGTTTCGTTAGTAATGCATGAAAATAGTCTGATGTGTTATAGTCGGATGGACAGAAATGAAAGTCAACGTTATAAGAAATTCAGAGAAAACATTTTTCTGAGATAATTTGAATTAGATCTGTATCATGCAAAATAGATTTGACAGGACTCATATTCAATCTATATAAAATTTAGTCCAGACCTGAAGCAAAAGATAATAGTTTGAAACGACATTAGCACAGATATCTAAACATTATTATCGTCCCTAATGCTCGAAAATTAAACTTAATTGTTCATTCCAAATTGGTTATCAGTTTTACAATTACAACAAATCTCCCGATTACATCAGCGTTTTGTCCGAAGCAAACACATATCTCAAAATTCAATAAACAAACTATTTCGCGGAAACTGAAGCCACAAAAATCCATAAGAGATTAGAAGAGTATCAAAGTTGACACTGCAAAAGTTCGATCGCGAATAATTTATGTGCAACAAGGGAAAATTGAATCGCCACGAAAACAAACAAAAGGCCTAAAGAACGAAAGATACACGTAAATCCGACACGGAGTAATAAATAACAGGTTACTGTAACGGTAGCGTAACACGTGTAACGCGCAATGCTAACATCCCAGGGGGGACAAATAACACACGCGAAGATAAATGAAAATTACATTTAAAAAAAAGTTTAATAGTATGAGCGAATCTAAAATTGACATGCGAGATGAATTTAAAATTGGCACCTTCAAACTTGATAGAATGAAAATATTAAATATTTTCGGACACAAACTTTTTCATTTCATTTCATTTCAAAGTTCCGATATTTCGATTAATTACTAATTGAACATTTTTCTTCTATAAAACTGGCAAACTAACGAATGAAAAACTGTGGATAAAAATGAAACTAATGATGAATTCAATTGAAATCAATATTAGTGGCTGATCGATTCGAAAAAAATGAGCGCCACACTTCGGTCTCGCAATGGAGCACATTGCGGCCGATTTGCGACGGAATAATGCAAAAATTAAGCACGACTACGAACTGTGTAAAGAAATGAAACAAATAAAGCTCGTTCAACACTCGGCTGGATGACGGCCAACGTCGAATTGAAACGTATGTGGAGCGAAACGGCGCCAATACGGGTAGCATATAGCAACTCTGCGAATGTAGACTCGGAAAAAAAAAATCAATTCCCTTTCGTGTTCATGCGAACGAGTGTGCTTTTCCTTTTCCGCAAATAAGGACTTCGTAATATGTATATTATGTGTGTGAAGTGTTTTTTTTTTGAAAAAACTACGCGTGTTAAAAAGCTAGCTGAAGGGAACGCGAGAGTTTAATTCTTCGGCGCGAACTTTTACGACGGCGTAATTAACAATCTAAATAAGATTAATTAGTTTAAGTGTACGTCGGATTAATAAAATGGTGCGTAATTTCTTACGGTTTTAATTACGTACCTACAAATTTTTAATTGAATTTAATAAAGAATTTCAGTTCTGCACGACATACTTAACACAATAACGTATAAATTAGCACGAATCTTGCGCAACATATTTTACACTTGAATTTGAAAATCACCATCGTTACAACTGAATTAAATATTTATAAAAACCTTTAAAAATTTATGGAGAAGCATTGATTTATATATTTTAACAAATACAACAAAAATTTTTACAAAAATAATACAATCGATCCAAATTGGTAATGAACTCGTTGAAAATATCAACGTACGCGTACTTAGGATGAAATTATAAACTATATCATCTATGCCTATTTTATGCGATCTTCTTAACAATAAGTAGAACAAATCGCAACCAGGAAGCCACACGAACCGACAGACAAATTAGTGCGAAACTCAAAAAGTAAAAGAAAACAAAACAAAAGAACCCAAAAAGTGCTCGTCTATCGGAAAATGGACAAGTTTTAAGCAAACGCAAAATAAATTTAGCGTCTCCAGAAAACGGAAAAGCCTGAAAAACCGTCCTTTCCCGCCAAAGGAAAATATAAAGAGAGCTTTTTCAACAGTGGACTTTTCAAGAACGGTGAATCAGATCGCGAGAGTCACCAAAAAGAGGAGTAAAAAAAGATGGCATCCCTCGACGGATGACGGAGAACAAAGGGAGTCGTCGGGGGAGAACAATAATCGGTACCCTCCGATACACAGCCCCGAGCTAAAAAACGAAGCAAATAGAACAAAAAAGGTAGGAAAAAAAATGGAAGTCAATCGATGAAGCGCAAAACCCCCTTCGGGATTGTTTCGCCCTGCAAATTAGACCGATTTAACGGTGATTTGAAACGGTAAATTTGTCGGAAAATTATTTTAGGCTCGATATTATTTTCATTGAAATAAAAATTGCAGATTTTTTATTATATTGATGAAAAAAATATTTTTTATTCAGGCCGCATATGAAGTTTTTCCGAATAAAAATGTTATACGCCGACGCTTTTTTGATGTCCTAATAAAAATTTAATTTCTACATCGTAAAATTCGAACAAAGCACATAACAATAATAACACATTGAACCGTTAATAATCCACCACACATACGAATATTTTCGCTCGTGAAAGGTCACAATCGGAGCACTTTGCCGACTCACTGAACATCAAATAAGTTTAAATAATAAAATAGAAGCGACACACGCCCGAAAATCACCATGCATTGTTGAAGAACCATCATACAATATAAGCGAACGAGTTGCCTACTAAAACTAATTGATTGTCGAATACGCAGCTGTTTCGCGAATGCTAAAAAAAACAATGAAAGTCTAGTGTGCTTTGATTGTTTGACAGTCGTTATGAGCATAATAATTATATTTAAAATAATAAATTAAAATATTTCCTCAAAATGAATAAAATACGTGTTGCATTGATAAATTTTGATAGGAAATAATTGCACGTGACAAGACTTAAAACGGAAGTCACTTTTACGCGTCAGACATTTTACGTTACATCGCCAACTAATAGATATTGAAAGCGAAGCTTCTTGAAATTTTCGAAAACGTCTTTTCATCATTACAAATTTCAATTCTATCGACGTATACGCTTATATTATAAAATAAACTAGGAACGTGATTTCAAATTTAACAGTGAATATTATAGGCAGCTTTCACAAAAACTTTTTAAGGAGGAATACGAAAATCTAAAAATATCAATTACACGTGATTTTTTTGGAAGAGGAGTTTTGATTTATACTGAAGATGAAATTGATTTTCATTAATTAAATCTCAATTAAACGAGATATAAGGAAGCAGCTCTTCAATGATTCCAAAAAGAAATTAACGGGGCTCAATTTGACGCCATCCCTATTGCCGTACGGAACCCCGACAAATGCACGCAACAAAAATTGCGCACCGACAGTTGAGCGCAATATCCATCAAATCAAACGAGCATTTATTTTTATATCAAAACGCAATCGTCGGGACACAATTTACACAATCTACTAATCCTAAAACATCGACATAATAAAAAAGCTTCCCACTATTCTAAGAACATTAACATCGACATCAAACAAAATCCGCATCCTCAATCGAACAAAGCTCATTCATCCGGAGTTTGGAGGGCGATCTCGCGTGGCTCGACACCTCCAGGTCCAGAAGCAGCAGCCTCGGCCACTGGGGATTCTCACAGACGAGATAAATGGGTATAGATTTGTCAGGCGGTAAGCAGCGAACTCAGTTGGCCTCGGGCCGAGACAACGGGACGACCTTCTCGCTATAATCGTCGAAAAAAAAGGAGTAGGCAACCAACCCGCTCATGAGAGTGAACCGACGCGCGATTAACGAGTACAACTTTCGCGATAAAACGGCCGATATCGAGAGTGGAAATAAATAAATAAACAAAGGGAAGGTACGCCCGTTTCTCGGCAGAGTCGAAACGGCGCCTGAGAGTAAATTGAGCGCGAGTATATAAACGTAGAAGACTAAAATCGTTACATTTTTTCAGATAATCACAACTTTAAGATCGTCTATTTTCGGATTTATGAAAAATCTAGTCATTAGGCGACAAAAAAGGCGAGAAAAACGTCGACCTCGTCTCTCTGTATAGACGTGAAGTTCCTGCACGTGTCACACCGTACACAAAAACGGAGCGTGAAGTATAAATATAGCGCACACGAGAATGAGGCACAAAAGTGAGGAGAGTTAAGTAGTTTTCAAAATATTTAGAGTATGGGCGTCGCGAGGGGTCTTCCGACACTACGAGCCGATGCAATCTAAATAGGTGCACGTCGAAAATAGATGCAGAAGCTCTGGGTCTCGATACGGACCGGACTAGACAAGAAAAGAGTGAACGATTTTGTGAAGAGACGCGACCTCACTCAATACCGCCGTGGAAACCTACGCTTTGAGTTCAAAAGACTTCTTAAAGATTATAGTTTTTCCTTCTATAGTACGATTTTACATGTAGGACATCAATAAATGTTTTGAAAAAGGAAATGATTTTCTTTTCCAATTAGAAAATGTTATCTTTTTCGCTTTAAATCAAGCCAGAGACGTAGTGATAGAAGGAACGTTCATCATTTGTCTAACTAACAATAATTGATTTCTTTACTCTAGTGCTCGAATTTAGAGCGAGAAAGGAAATAATTTCTAGTAAGAGCTAGAAAAAGTGAGTGTTCTTCTAATTGTAAGTACTCAATTTCTGATGGGTGCACTAGAGCAAGAGAGGCAACAATTTCTGTCCCAACAAATGATAAACTTTGCCTCTTGCACTATATCTCTGACATCAAAAAGAACCTAATACCAAATTTCGTATATCATGTAGCGCTATAATACGAAACCCATCCCTATTTTAAGGTTGCCTCAACTTGCGATAACTACCATATTTACACAAAACTTCACCGCCACAAAATCTACAAGAAGCGAAGCTCTCTCGCGAGCAACACTCGGATGGCAATTTCAACTGTTAATTGCGGAACGCTCAGCCGCTAACGAGGGCGGGTCTTCGCCGCCTCGTACAAAACGAGCCGCGAAAAAAAGGTAGCATAATAATTCGCGCGAGAGGAAAACGAAATTCGGCATCACGACGGCCGAAATAAGAAACGCAGCTCTTCTATGGTAATTTGAGAGCTTCAACGACGACGATGGTGATGGTGATGATGATGATGATGATGAGAGAGAGGTAGGAGGAGGTGGCGGCCGTGAAATGAAGAAACATGGCCGCCGACTGACACACTTACGCCAAATCGACGTGTTTATCGCGCGTGGCCGAGCACGGATTTTTAACGGTCGCGCGTGTAAATAAGCGACCGTTCGAATTGTGATAAAGTCGGAATTCGATTTTGAAAAACTCACTAAAAGTCTACAATTAAATCGTTAATCGGCTGACTTGATTGTAGTATATACTCCACTTATCCCTCCATATCCTGTTATATCCAATTAGAAAGATGAGTAGAGTATAAACTACCATCAAGTCTATTGATCCACCAGCTCTTAAACTTATCCAGTTATAAAGGGCTATTTACATGCTGTCATTGCCTCTCCCTAACTAGAGCTCATACCCGGCTGTTTTCAACATATACAGCAATGGCAGCATGTGGATGAGCTTTAAAGGTAGAATCGTTTAAATTGGGGCGAATTTAAGAAAATGCTAGTTTCGGTGTATCGAAAGTTAGCCACGTTGGAAAATTTCGCGCTTGCTAAAACCGAATTAAAGTTGTCGCTTGTTAACGGGACGCCGGGCTCGTTGTGTACGTGTGTGCATAAGTAACACGGCGAGAGATCGACTTTCACGAGATTACTTTCACAAGGTTCCCACGAAGCGCACGACTCACTATCCACCGTGTATAATATGCACTTCTCTATCATATCGGACTTGTAACATAAGCGAGAAAAGCATCCTAACACCATTATGCAAATCTTCAAACAACAATCTAAAACAGAACATCAATCCTCATTCCTAAGTATACTCGCTATATTAATCGGTAAGAATTGCGGATGCTTGTGTACTATCCGATCGACGAAACACTCGGCACAACCTTATCGAGTATAAAATGTAACCTAACCCAATTGAAATGGATCCTGAGGTATATTAGATCAAAGATGTAGTGCACGGGAAAGCGCTTTTCTTTTCTAGTTGGAGTCTAGTTGAAAAAGAAAAGCGTTCTCCTTACGAACATCTCTGAACTTGACATATCGAAGGATAGTATATCAATCGACTTGATAGTTGTATAGCACCCGTTTATCCTTCTATTTTTAATCGGATATGATAATAAAAGCGTGGTTTAAGTCAATTATTATATCAACCCTAAATGTCAAATTGATTGGACAGCACCCAACCACTAAATCCCAACGATTCAACCCCTTCTAAAATCGCAAATAACAACTTGTTACACGCCGACGCGAAACCAAACACACCATTCTTTACAATCCTTCCCAGCATCGCAGGCGTCACTAACGACCAATTGTGGCGAGATAACATACGACATTAGAGAGCAACTCTCCCTTCTACGGGGTTCGAACGATCGTCCATATTTGGGTCACCACCGGTCAAGGATCTGCGCAATACTTCTGTGTATTTTTGTACTTTCGTCGGAGAGATTTCGGAGCTAGCAGCAATAGGAGCACTCCTCGTCCGGGTTACGGCCGGGGCATAAAAGTCGCGAAAGGGATTTGAGAGGTTCATAAACAAACGGTGCTCCCCTTCGGAGTATGCGAGGGTGTGTTGTTGTTCGCTTATACGGGTAATGGTCGCATGTGTCGTTCGTTCGTTCGTTCGTAGGCTTTTTACGCACGAATTCATAGCGAAATTCGGCCGATTTGTCTTTTCGTGCGTGAGCCGCTGTTTATGTTCGCGAGCGGAGATAGTATTTTATAGGTTAGTGAGACACTGATAAATTTTCAATTTGTGAAAATATTACTCAAATGTACTGAATAACTTGTGTGTTCAAATAATAACGTGCGTTTGATGCGTTTTTTTTTTAATTCCCTTAATTCCTTTATTATATTGCTTATCCGAAATTATACTTAAACACAGAAATTTCATTTAAAATATGCAACAAATGTGGTAAATTCACATTAGAACAACAGAATTAATTAAAATGGCCTCCAAAATAAATGATTTATTATTCAGTGGCCTTACAAAATTTGTCATTTAATAGTATTTATCTTTATTATTCAAGAAATATATTTCATCAATGAAAATTTATGACTATACCAAGTACTTTGACATAATAAATCTATTTATTTTTTTGAGAAGTGCACTGAGCGGCTCAATCGATACATCAATTTCGCGACTCGTATAATACGCACAAAGCATCTATAAATCGAAACATCCGTAATTCATCATATTTGACGAGAAAAGAAGACATTACAGACTATCATCACAAATGTGACATTCTGGATTCTAAAAGCACGCCACGGTCAAAAGGTGAGCTTACACACGTGAAGGGTCACCCCGATACGACACACATTACGACCGTTGTACTGTTGTTCGATCAATCGCGCTTTCACGACCGCAAAGCTTTCCCTTGTGCGACATACAGGATATTCGATTAAAAAAAACACACACACGCAAATGAACATTGTATAATAGTGCGCTGTTGTGAATCAATTAAGTTGTTAGGCTGCGAAATAATTCAATAGCATCGAATCGAATGAGATTAAAGCGGTTAGCGTGAAACGCGCCGTTGTTAGCGTTCGTTGTTTGGCATTATGAAGTTTCGGTCAACATCGGTTACACAAAAACGAACGAGATGCATTTTTAGTGCGGTCGGGAAAAAATAGCGTAACAAAGCGATACACGATACCGTTTCGACGATGAAAAATTATCGGTGAACGTTTTACACGTTTGGGTAGCGAATAAATAAATAAAACAATGGTGTCGCGTAGGCGTACCGGCACGAACATTAACATACGTTCTATACCGAAAATTACATCTATTATGAAAAAATATTTTTCTATTAAACAAATGTAGAAACAACATTTAAATAATGATCGTTTTCAAACATTGAAAAATGGCTTTATATTCTAATCGAATAAAAACTGAATTAAGGAACAAAACCTTGTACAAAAGTTGAGTTCGACGTATAATTTTAAAAGATTCCAAAATTGTGACATTTGCAGTAAATTTATAGAATGAACATTGATGGCCGATATTTTCACTGCTCTAGTTAACCAACAATAGAGTTACGGGCAGTCATTCGATATTGAACTGTCAAAACATCCGTCTATAAATTATATTTGTTAACGCAAATGAAAATGTCTTGCTTTTACTAAAAGTTCTTCAAAAATGTCCAAATTGTGGAATCTTTACGAAATCCAATGAAAATCTAAAACAACTCGACTAAAACCAGATCTTTCTATAGTTTATTAAGCTATTTAAGGCCGATCTTTTCACTGCTCAAGTCAACTAACCAGAGAATAACAATCAGCCAACTACGATCTATCGAAAATACGCAGAACAAAAACAGATTATGAGAGTTCTTATTTAAAAGACTATAGTTAGTTAACCTCTTCTTCCTTGCATTTTTCCCGCCTAAGCAGTACCCGCTTCTATAATTAGTCAACCAAAGCATCAAAAACACCATCCTCCATCAACATTTCCCCCTATAAAACTCTCCAACTACCAAAATCGAAAAATCAACCCCAAAAACCATAAACCAAACAACCCGACCGACAAACCGCATGATCCTCATCAGTCGAAAATTTAACACACGTCGTGCGACAAACGTGTCGATGCCGTTCGACAAATGTGTCGACGTCGGTCGACACGTCTGTCTGCCGACGAGGACATGGGCGTCAATCAGCCCTGCGATGATGCGACCTGAACAATGGTCCGGTTGGCTAATAATTAATCGGGCCACGTGTGTCCGACAGCGGAATTGACCTGTCGACGATGAATTTTCAATCTCTCTGGAAGCAGATTGGACGAGATCGCTTTCGCTGTTCGACAATGGGATGTTTAATCGTGTGTGATGCGGTTGGATAAGCGATTTGAATGTGTATGAATTTTATTTATTTGAGAAATTTGTTAATATCGTATCAATTAGTGAATTATCTGATTAATTGGATCGACAATTTTGAAGATATTTTGTAAGAAGTGGCATGTTTCTGGAACTTAAAAAAGAGCACTAAGAAAAAAGTTTGCATTTACTATGATATACACACATAAATTTCATGACTAGAAAATAAAATGGTATATGTACAAATTTTCAATTGAAAATTATATTTGTTGAAGCAATAGAAACATGAGTCAATTAATACTCATACTATAAGCTTTTCAAAAATGAGATCTTCACCAATCCCTGACGAATATCTGGATATGAACAAGTAACTAAATTAGTTGCTACTTTTGAATATTTTAAATCCTAATACAAAAGCTTTAGATTGTTCATTATATGGAATGAAATCGATCGGTAAAATAAAATCGTCAGTATTTAAAATAAACGATAATATCCTACGCTTGACTCGTATGGTTCAAATTAATTTTTCATGAAAAATATGGTAGTGTTACGTATGAGCTGTAAACTAGGTACACTTTCTCGCTTTCGATGCATAAACGAGAAACGTTGCATGCGTCATGAATAATTTAAACACGTATTCGCCCATAGTGAGTTCAAAAACCAATTTTGAATGGAGAAACAGGCAACTTTAATTCATAAAAAAACAATTAAAATGCAGAGCATTAAAACTGCATAAAATTTAAAAAAACTAACGTGCATTTCATATTTCGAAACTCAATATCGAAAGACTCGTTTATTACACTAGATAGCTTTTGATCCACCGGACAGTAAACTGTTCAGTGGTTCAAACTACTACTGGAAGGTAGCAATCTTGTGTACATTACATACATCATGAATACATAGTCGGTTCATAAGCGATACATTGCAAATTACGAGTTACGAGCTGAGGAAGTGTGCCGTTTCACGTGTCGTGTGTCAAACCAGTTGTTTATTGAGATGCAAATACCCAGTAATAGATTATAATATTACGCATAGCGCGATAATTTACATAAAAGCCTCGAGTGTTTACAGCGTTTATGAGGAAAATTTTAATTTTACTACTGCTACTAAAAGGACAGCGGAATAAAAAAGCGAAACAAAATCGCATAGGAGATAACGAGTTTTAGGGGCAGGATATTTCATGCAAAGCAGGGTCGAAAGGGCGGACGGTGGTTAGGTCGAGGACTTTTCGAGAACGGCATGAATATTGAAAACTCACCCGAGGGTGTGTGTGCGAGAGACAGGGAGGGAACAACTTTGAATTTTCCGCTCTAAATTAGACCTTCTCTTGGAAATCCCAGCGAACGCTTACATATCTACAACTACAGATGGCGGCGAAACGATACAATATTCCTTATGCAATAAAGATTCGTTTATCCTTTCAAAAGAACGATTTTCTATGATATTCCTTCAGTAGATATTAGGTTGCCTACTCGATAATATCATTATTCTCACTATGCCTTTTGATTGTCAATTGTGTCTCAACAAGTAGAGTTGACAATTATTAATTTTGTTCTAAATATTTTCGCACTTTTGCAATTGTGAAAATAACCGAAAAGAACAAATGGGTTTCATTCTTCGTATAAAACATAACTGTCATAACACGGAACTCGATATTAAATGCAGTATTAGAAGGTCGCCCATATACAAATAAGTTCATAGTTTATACGAAAAACTATTCGTAACATTCTCCGATTAATTTTCATTTTAATACAATAATACATAGTCATCACACAATACGCCGAATATGGTTTAATTTAAACGACAGACGAAAAAAATGACATTAATCCTTATCTCAATTGCATGTATGCATAGGGGCAATATAATAAATCACAAGCAATTTGAGCTCTCGTTTTTTGACGCTCCCCTAAATTTGTATAATTAGAACATAAAGAAACATAAATCAAAGTGCATCGACGAACGCGATCCTTACGAAAATTCGAATGAATAAATTGTGCGATTCGATCGGTGAGAATTTTTTCGTAACTCTGAAAAACGGTTTTTCAATAAAATCGTAGATTTACGATGATCTCGGTCGGTGAGAAAAAAGCACGTGAAGCGACCCGTAAAGGGTGACCCATTTATAAGAGATGTTAACAGTTCCCATGGGATTTTCCGACCTCACTTATTCCTCAGGTCGATCTTTCAGGGACGAAAGTACGGTTAGCAATCTGCAAACACGGAGTGTTCATGATAGAAATACGTAACAGATTGTTGCTATTGTGTATCATGAAAGGGAAGAAAAGAAAAATCGTAAAAGCGTACGAGAAAAAAAATGAAATTTTGAATCATTTAACATCAAAAATGGTATAAGAATGATTTTCGAGATATATTTGTTGAATTAAATAAAAATATTAAAGATATTGTGAAATGCAGCAACTAAGAATGGCATCGTGAAGAAGCACAATTCTTTCGAAAAAAATTTGAAGCTCTCTATGTATTTTTATAATTTGGAGTATAATCTTCGCTATGTAACAAAATTTAAAGCGATAAACGTAAAATAAGAAAATATTAATTCAAAATCGAATTATGTAAAAACAATCTATATGAACAAAATCCCTGACATTTTACACGTTATTCAAGAAATAAGGAAACACCGAAATGAAACGAATCAAATCGACGCCGAATAAAACGAACGTTTTAAGCTCGATCAAAACAATAAACGCCAGCATTTTCGTATCGTTCATTAGACTCATATTTATTGCAAAAGTCTCGAAACTTTTAATATTAACATTAAGATAAACGAGTCGCGGAAACGGTGAGTGCTTTACGCGATTTTAATTGCGCACAATTAGCACATTATGCTAATAAATCGGCGGACTGGTTAGTGTCGGCGGCCTTCGCTTCGCGTTTATTAAATTAAACTTTAGAGCGATTGTAACCGAAAATATTCGAAATCCGTTGATTGAATCGTAAGCGAGAAGGCCACCGAGGACACCGATATTAATGAGCGATTTGTGTGTAAACGACCCATCGACTCGGTTCGATCTTCGACTGTCGAGTTCGACAAAGATATAAGGATCGAATAAAATTGAATAGAAAACAGTTTCCAAATGATCGACGATATGTATGCGTAAATGAGCGAACGTTAATTTCGCACAATCGCCATAGAATTTGCACAACTGTCCAAACAACGGCGAGAGCGCTGCTGTTTACATTTGTCGCTAAAATTAACTATATCCACCGAATCACAAAACACTCCGACCTAAATAGATACAAACTTGCAACGATTTATAATAACGAATAGTATATCGCGTTTCATCAATTTGATACGCGAGCCGTTCAACTAATTGTAAAACTCTACTGTTTGAAAAAAAAATGAGATTCAAATTTCGAAACGTAAATTATGTGTGATATATGTTTCTTGAATACTTAAGATAAATACTATTAAATGACCGAATTTGTATGTTAATAATTTATGATGAAGAAAATTTTGAAAAACGCGCAATACATTTTTGACCGAACTTTGACCTTCGATTATTAAAAAGCTATTGAAAGGCGCATTTTCATTTTTCACGACTATTTCATGTCTACATTCATACTACATTTCTACAAATTTCGAACTTGAATCGAAGTCAAGAATTATCCTTGTTAATGGAGATAGCAACGATTAGCTCTGAAATACTATTCTACAATTAAATACGCACAAAACGTTTTATATCACGATTGAAACGTATCATTTGATAGAGTGGAAAATCTTAATTACGATTCTGCTTCTTCACGAGCGGTGATAAATTAATTATCCCCGAAAGTCGACAGACATTACGTACCCGAAACGCAGGTGAAAGTTTGCGCTGAAAATGAACGAGACGACCCCGCCCCTGTAAAATATATTATAATATAATACATAGGCGCAGAAGAACACCGACGAAATAACGGAGTTCAAACGGCTCTACGTGACGTAACGAGACGTCACGTAACGACTACGGCGCGACCAAATGTCACTTGTCGACCGATGCGGTGTGTGAAATTATGCGCCCAAAAACCACCTACCAGACATAAGATAATAATGTTCGAGAATGCACTATTCATTGCAATTCTGGACATGAATTTCAAAAAAATTGATTTTTATGTAAATTTTGTACTAAATGGGTTTTCAGTATTTTTTTTTTTTCATAATTTAGAGAGTAATCAAGTATGATTCTTAATATTGCATTTGATTAAGTCTGATTAAATGGAAACAATAATTAAATAAATTATTTTTTCGATATGTTAATCGGAAGTGATTAATAAGCAACATTCGTTAGAGTGTATAAAATATTTTATTGTAAACTCTATGTTTCTAATGCGGAGTTTACATAATGTATCTTTATAACAGTTATATAAGCAATTCACAAACATCTATCATTGCTGCCAATGATACATGTATCGTGTTTGCCTATTGAACTACTGAATTGAATATGAATATATTGAATGATAACATTGGCTGCAATGATAAATGTTCATGAAAATGTAATATTCTTGCTGAATGTAAAGGGATTTCAATAAAAAAAATGAGATAATGTACGAAAATAAGAATTATCCAATAAAATCCACCCAGACATAATATCTTCCGAGTAATGTTTTCGTTCGAACAATTTTTTTCGCGGAAATCATTCCAAAAAACAGACTCAAATGAAATATTATGAACCGCATTTGATTAGTCTTCATATTATGAAAAAATCTATAAACCCATTTACTGAAAATTTTATTAGAAAACGCAACATTTATCACAAGTGTCCAAAATTCAACACAATATCGCATAAGTCGACAAAACCCGAAAATTCTTCCGAATATATTCAAAACCAAAAAAACATAAATACGATTTATATTATAATTCGACAGATTTAGAATAATTTTGAATTTGAAAAAAAAGCATTTTATCGACGGCACATGTTGCGCGAGTCAAGGGCGTATATCGCGCGAAGGCGGGGCTACGCTAAACTGCGCGAAGGCGGGGTTACGCTGCACCAACGGCGGGGTTGCGCTAGACTCGGCGGCCGGATTAAATCGGAACCGCACGTACGTACATACGACGCCAATTACGTACTAGACATTTCCGAACGGTAAACAAAGCGTTATCCGACACGAAGCGCAATAAATATAAAATACAGATCGTTAAATAAACGACGGATATTGCGTGTTTCCATTTTGATTTTTGTTTCATTTTATCCTATGTACGTACCGATTTTGCGATATTGTATAGATGAATATTTTCTGTGCTCACCTGTAACAAATAAAAAATACAAAAATTAGTACTTGTATAGGAAATGTGAATCGTTTGAGCGTATTGTGTCCGTATCTTATCGATGCGCGATAAAAGCTGAATGCGATAAAAAAATCGAAACACATTTGAAAGTGCATCGTATCGGCTTAACGCAGGATTCGCTCGCGGATTTACTTTGTGCAAAAGTAAGACAGATGAAAAATCATAGAAAAAACGTTAAATTTTGGGCATTCGCGATTGTTATTTGGATCTGATCGTTGATGTGGCGAACCGCGACCTCTTGCCAGTATCAACGACCTGCCGCGACCACCGTTGAACCTGAGGAGAGCAACCGGAATCGCGACAATGGCGCGAGCGGTCGCCTTGCGATCGCGCACTATTTGCGATTTTTTTTTCCCCACTCGAGACGAAAACGACTCAATTCGCACGTGGGATGCTAATTCGTCTTCGTAAGGCGGTTTCGGTAAAAACAAGAAATATCAAATGAACGGTGTTGAAGAAGACATTTTCTTCTCGAAGAAATCTTCGGGATAGTTTGGCAAAACTATGTATGTTTGTTCGTTAAATCTTAACACTTTGGAAAGGTTTTGTAGTATGCAATAAGATTTTGGATTTGGATATTTATTTTAAAGATGATTTTAAATCGTTTTTTATAGTTAAATTTGAAGAAAATCTTCAAGTCGAACACCTGACAATTTGGAAAACTCGCGGAAACAAAACAAACGATCACGTTCAACATGAATGAAACATTCAAGGTGCTAGACAAGCGAATCAATCTGCTGCAAAATCACGAATGCACAACTCGTCTTCTCGTCGGCGACGATTTGTCTCACGCTTCCGACGACGATACGAAGAAGAGAAGCATCACCAAATAAGACAGTCCAGATTCAACCACAGAAGACGATTGACAAGCGAACACTTCTAAGCGGACGGCTATTGGATATCGAGCCGCTTTTATTGGCCGTCGATCGCAAATCAATCAAGCGTCTTATTTTTTTTTACACATTCGCTTCTTTTTTGGAAGCTCCGACGACATTGATGCATTTCGGTATATTTCAAGCCTGATTAAGAGGACGTGTCGCTCTCACGGTTTTTGCGACGTTAATCTGTGAGCGCATTGTGCGCCTCTTTTTCAAAAGGATCGTTTCTCGTTGTACACTTTTCGATTTATAGGATCGTGCTCGGAATAAATTATAGACGCGTGTTGCATATTTGTATAGTTGCGTTATCTCGTTCGAGTGTGAGTGTGTTTACTCAAGTCACTTAAGAGGCATTTTAATGGCGGTGCTTAATTAGTCCTTTTCGTACTCGACGTCATATTTCACAGCGGCAAGGCCGTTGAGATTTATCAAATCTGTTTTAAGATTATGCGATGCAAATCGAATCACATGTTTGCGATCGTTAATCAGAGCTTGAATTGAAATTGATTTATCTTGATTGCGGAAAATGCAATAGAATTTATTTGCATTTGATTTATATAAACATATCGATTACATTAATTTTAAGATCTGATCGTTCAATCGTATGTTATTAACACCTTAAAGACGACGAACAATTTTAAGAGATGCCTAGAACAGGCGATTTTATAAGGAAAACTTTCAAAGATATAAAAATAGAATTCAAATGTTGCAGAAATTGATTTAAATGATAAAACAAATCTACACGAAAGAATCTCATTGCATTTTGAATGAGTGTGTTCCTTTTTTCCTCAAGAATTGCATTGAGTTCGAAACGATATTATTATACTAGTGCGGTATTCATTCACAACAAATTAATCAGTTAACGATTAAAATCGAAAAATTTAAGCAACACACGACTGAAAGATCGAGTCCTATGAAAAACATCAACAAACCAATCGAATGAATCATAGATTCCCAATCGGGACAAATCTCAAACAATCGAAAGCAACAAACACGATATTTTGACATCCCAAAAAATAAAGCATATCTTCGAAACAAACACAACATCTACGAAAGACGAATCACAAAACCCCCCCGAGCAGACACTTGACCCGGGCTCGAATCGTGAATCACCGCGGCCGAAGTCTACGACCAAATTTGAATACGACACGACCAAAACGCGACTCTCACGACGAATTGAACGCTAAAAACTCTACAAAACTCGGCGCACATTCTCGATTATTATTTTCGGTAGTTGGTCGCCCACGCGACCAGACACCATATCCCGGCCAGACACACTACACACGTATAAAACGCAATTACGGACACATCCCATAATGCGAAAGTATCTTGCGGAATTTTTTCTACGTTTGTTTTATTGTGTGGAGCTAATTTTTTTTTTTTTTTTGGGCATTCGACGTGTCTAGATTCGCGATTGTTGTGTATTTCTGGTCTCCGAGGTTCAACGCTCCGCTTCTGCAGAAATTACGCGCACACAGATTTTCACGGTCGTCTCGATTATTTTTTCAATATTTATTTCATTGCTGGTTTCTAGTCAGCCATTATCGTAACAGTTTATAATACGGCGTCGGCGTATGAGCAATTAATCACGTTCGTTTTTTTTTTGTAAGTGGAAAATGGCGGGCGCCTCCGTTTGATTCCGTCAAACTTTGACGCGAGATAATATAAGAGAAATTCCTTACGCTGCATTGGATTGCTACTGTGGATCGATCGGTATAATATAAAAGAAATTTCTGACGAATTCAGCTGCATTGGATAAAAATTAAAATGTTGCTACTGTGGATCGATCGGTTAGATCTTAGGAGACGATTCGGTGTAATAATAATAAGCTCGGATTATGTAAGCGTTTTTTCGTTGCCCTCGTGGAGATTTGCTCCGTTCGTAATTTAACGTCGAAACAAAAACCGAGAAACAAAAAGAGATGAACTCTTGATCGAGATCGTTGGCGTCAAGTCTATTAGCACGGCTTGGCGGTTCTCAAGAGTGTTCGTGACTGGCCATGTCAAAAGACTCGCATAATAAAAACTTCAAATAATAAATTTCGTAAAAATAATATTGAAAAAAATTCTTAAGTATTATATATTTGTACTGAAATAAAATTGTGCGATGGAAATTGAATTTATTTTAGAATACGTGTGTAGCAAAAAGCAACCGTGACCGAAATGCGGGTTTATGACCTTTGCGTTTCCGGCTTCGTACGCAATAATGGCACATGCAATTTGAATGTAGCATTTTTGTCTAATAGTCGGTGCACTCATTTTTATATTTTTCATTATAATACTACTCAAACTATACTAAAAGCAGATTTTATTTAATAACATACAAACATTCATCAGCATATACGAGCATACAAAACATTCGAATTTATTTTCGATCGTATTCTAAAAACCACAAATACGAAAGAACTCATTTGACGATCGAAAAGGCCAAAGGGTACAATTTTGACGAAATGGAGTTATTTACAGGAATCACTTCTATGTAAGCTCATATATTTGAAGGCAAAATATGAACGAATTTAGAACGTGTATCGAGATATATCATCAAATAACTCGACCTCTTCATAATACATGCTCAACTTTGAACGCTCTTTTCTTGAACTTGTACCCCTTTCGTCGTTTGTAACGCACGATATATAAACACTCACTATTTCGGTAAACTAATCCTTTTCGTACACAAAACATTCCGCTCTTAGAGAAATTTCCGATAGATTACCATCGAACGAGAAAAGAACAATGCACATGGAGTCCGAAACTCGTCGAAAGAGTTAATGAGCTGAACATACGTATGAATGGGAGTAATGAATACATGTAGCTTCGAGACTAGTTCGGTGTGTAGCTACGCAAGACTCGAAAGACCGAGGGAAACTCGAACAACTTTATCGAACAAGTTGGAAGCTCGCGCAAGAAGAGATTATTCGCTTTACCGACTCGCTAACCAATCTAACTTCCCGCGCATTAGACGAGCGTACATAACGTTTTATATGCAGCGGAATTCGGAGAGATTTTGCATCATTTCTCACGTTATATACGAAAAAATTATCACTAACGAGAATTAAGTTAGGTATTCCGAAATCTTTTCAATAATGAGGGCAAAATGTAACGAAGTCAATGTTCAAGTAATCTATCGAATTCGTAATTAGGTGAATGTGACTGGATTCATACAATGTCATTCGTCTCCTTTAAGTTTTCGAAACTTTTCATCGAGATTAGTCTCTTTTAATAAGTAGAATAACGATTTTTATGTCAATTTCACAATATCTTACAAGTTGGCTTTGAGAGGTAGAATAAGATTAAAAAGAATACGCGAAACAGAGCAAACAGATAGAGTACGGACACGGAAGTAATTAAAAACGAAACCCAACAGAAATTCGGATAAAATAAACAAACTATCAATTACGAGATTTCCTAGACTTCCTATCTAAAATAGTCTCTGAATGAAGAAAAATTCAATTTTTATATGTCAATCGTATCATCTTGAGAATTTAGCTCACAATTATAGTAGGATAGATGGATAAAAAGAACACGTAAAACAGACAACGATATAGTATAGATACAGACCAGAAATACAATCCTGCATAAATAAATCCTATTTAAGAAAAACATTCATTCCCACATTAACAAATGATCAAAAATATACATTCATCTTTATATTTCGGCACGCGCTGATATTTGATGATTCGTTAATAAAAGCACGAATTCACCGAAACAATCAAAACGAACAACCAACACAAACATTAAAAATCGAAGAATCGTTCTCACAACCTCGAAGGACATGCGAGAAATCGCATTTTCGAGATACCACCGAGGCGACCTTGCGCGATAATCGGATCATCGATCGCGTAGGAAATCGATATGGAAATGAGCTTCGCTTACGATTATTACCGACAATCACAACGTAGAGGTATACACACATACAAATATACGTATTTTTTACGGTTCATTTCGACGTCTCGGCTCGTTTAATTGCCTAGGCAGGTGTACGTGTGTACACAGAGGTGATTGAATATTATGCTAATCGGACGGCGGACGGTCGTGCACGAGCCCATTAACGTTGGCCGGCCGTCCATGTGTTAAAACGGATCGTTCCGTGTAATATTCGCTGGTTGTTGTTTTGAAAATGCGAAATTACACGTTGTTCGTAATGGTCGTTGGGTGTTTTCGAGGATCTAATCGAATTTGCATTCGAATGTTATCGTTGAAATTTTATCTGTAATCTATCTTCATTATCGTCCCACTGCCGTGTGCGAACGAATTCGATAGTAAAAATAGATCGTACGCTAACCGCGATGAAAATTAATTAGCAAACAATCGATAAAAAAGCAATCAATAACGACTCCGAGTGGCTATTAGACTAACACTAATTAATAAGGAAACAAGGCGTGAACGACACCGTTTCGAGTAAAATCGAATACGAAACACATACAAATCAATCGAAAACGAACACGCGTGTATATTTCAAAAAATTAAAAGACTAAACAAATACGAAAAGTTTGATATTCGCAGAGCTTCACGGTCGAAGTACAGCGAAAGGCGGGGTTACGCTGGAATGGAGTCGCACAAATTCGAAACGACGCATTTTCACACGAATCTTAAAAACATATTCAAATGAATTATAACTTCAGAATTAGATTAGATTAAAATAAATCTTAAAATCGATAAAAAAAATCTATATAAATTTCCACAAAAGTATCACAATATTTATGTAACGAATCAAAATACAATAACTACATTCACAATACGGAATCAAAACAACGATATTATTATATTTACGCAGAATCAAAGACGTAAGCGCCTCAGATAAAGAGCCAATCGACGAGAAACGGTGCAATTATAGCGCGACTAGTGGCCGTTGATCATCGCGAGAAGAATCGTAAACATCGACGCATGTGTATTACAAACTACAATACATATTTATAGGCGCGCAACGAATATTCTCCTCTTCTTAACGGATTTTAACGATCGGCGTTGCGCCGTTAACGCCTTTGTGTGTGTGTGTGTCGACGTCACCGAGAGGCGATCGCGTCAAAAGGAGTCGTAAATAAATTAATAATGTGGCATGATTCAATCGTGTAGTTGTTGTGCAAAAGACAATTGCGGATATCGGTTCTGCGAATCGATGTTGTGAACGAGTGTTGCGGTTGAGATGTTAGATTTTGTAGGAATCCAGGATCTAGAATATGAGTTGATGGTGAAATTTATCCGTAACTATAAACTCGTTAGTGTATTGGAATTCATTAGTTTTCTGAAAATTAAATAAATTGGGAAATCTCGCATACGTGAGTCATATTTATAGATTTGAAACAATTTAATCGCTTTTGATCTTCTTGACAATGACTTTTCAAATTGAAGCGATTTATTTAATTTTGAGAAAATCTGACAAAGTTGTGTCTATTTACATGATATAGGTGACTGCTCTATAGTATTCAAATACGTTCCATATTATTAGAAAAATGGAACTCGTATCCGGGTAAGATCGTTTTTCACAAATTCAGGAAAATAAAAGCACATTTAATCATATTTGTGATGTAGCTGTGCATATCTTTTTAGAACATAATAGATGAACAAAATTCTAATAAAAATAACATTTTTTTTGAATAGACGACCTAATAAGTATCCTAATCTTGAATAGTATATCAAAGAAAATCACAATTTCGGATTACAGATACAAATACGCTTCAAACTTCACGCCAACTAATTTTCCTTGAGACCACTCTTCTTAAGACAATCAACATCATAAAAACACAAATCAAACTCACAACTAAAACAAATAAACACACGACCCTCCATCACTAAACCATCCTCAAAGCTCCATCAACCCAAATTTCCCTCTTACCACCGACACGAAAATCTGAAACTACCCAAGAACAAAGATGACTACGGTCCTCAATTTTTTCCCCACATCATCTCGAAGACATCGAAGAGCATAAAGGACAACGGACGAGACAGTCGAGGGTGAAACAGCGAGAAAGTGCGACGCCATAAAAACGGGTAAACGGGCCGATATCGATCGAGTACACGCTCACATAAATGCTATAATCTATTAGTGGTGTGTAAGCGAATGCGTTTATGTTCGAGCTTTGAATACGTATGTATGTACCTATGTGTTGTAAGTTGTGAAAATTCGACGGGAAACTTATAAAACGACAGAAGCCGTATCGGTTTTGTCGCTTTATATAATTCCCGTGACATTCGATCGTTATACAATTTGTTTATTGTGCGATTTTTTCATGTGTCTAATATGATAATTGCGCTGTTACATGTGTCTGTTTTTCTGTTTATCCGGTGAAATGCTTCAATACTGAGACCAAACAATTTTCGATGATTCCAACAAGAAAATACCATTTCGCCGAGGCAGTAATAGACAGTTTTGTCGCTCTATAGTTTGACAGTTTTGGCTGTAAAAATATTTTTTTTGTCATAACGGGTGGCAGTCGTTCTATGATATTGTTCACGTAATATTTATTGAAAATGCAGAATCAAAGTCAGCTCCAAACTCATGCGTGATTCACACAGGTGTGAATAGCAAACGTATAGAAAAAAACGCGAAAAAAATCCACACTTGCGTTTCGCGGCATTCTTACGTGAATCGCGCACGAGTTTGTAGCAGACTTCACACTTTCGATCTTATCGAAAAAGGTTAGATTATTTACGCTCAATCGATTAGAAAGAAACAGAGAGCGTGAAACTAGAATAGGTCGATTGTAGTTTTTTGCCTTCGACGGCCCTTGGTTGACACTTTTCCTATAAAACAATAGCAAATCGACTTAATACAAAACAAATTCACTTTCACAAAGCTTGTGTTGATCATAATAAATATAAAATCAAACTACAGTTAAAAAATATATAGATTTGACGGTTATGAGTAAAAGAACGTCTTGATACAATCATATCCGTTTTATCGGTCGTGTATAAAAACATATCTAAAAAAGTTTTATGGATTGAACACTGTGCGTGCCGACAGTTGGAGAATCTACAGAATAGGTCGCATCGTGGGCGTGAATTTTTCATGACGTCAACACGATTTTATTACCGAAATACGCTCACTTCCGAAAATGCCGACGGATTTCACGTACTGTGGAACAATGTCGTCGTGGAGATAGAAAAATCGTCAGTCGCTGTGTAAAAATAGAAGACGTTTTATGTCCGACAAATCTTAACGCGGCCGATTGGATTCTATGGAGAGAAATTTCGGTTCGATGTGATTGAATTTTTTTTTTCTGTGTAGGTAAATGATAAGTATCTTAGAGATTCGTTTGAGAAACGGGAATTATTCTAGTGAATCGTAATGAAATTAATCATTCATAAATCAGAGAAGAGTTGAACATAAATTATATATCATTTCGAAAAAAAAAACAGTATTAATATCTGGTTATGCAACTTGATAAATATGTATATTTTCTGAGAAAACCGTTCGCGTGCAATTACCGTTTTGTGAAGAATTTATCACGATTGCTCCCATTTAAAAATGTCAAAGGCATTCATGTATACTTTAAAATAAATCTACTGTTATATTTAACTGTAATCTACGATATCACGACAATCAAAAGATTAATAAAAAAATGACCCAATAACAATGAATTACATGACAATATCGACTATAAATTGGTTTAAAACCATAAAAATTAATCGCACAATCAATTACGAAGCCTTATCACAATATAAATATGCGAAAAGATATTAACACAACGAATTAAGGCACCGAGTAATTGGCCAAGATAAATTATTGCGACACTCGAAAAATTTATAGCATCTCGATCCAGATGCATCAGAAGATAAAAATTTGGCACAAGCCACGAGATGACAAACAATACACGCCTCGACGAAATCCGCAAGGGCATGTGACCCAAATGCAAATAATCCTCGTAAACCATTCACGAGGACCCCAAAAGCCAAGGGATACAAATGCAATATCAAAATTGGAATGTTATCAAATGATCTGATGATATATTTCAATAAATACATATCACGAAAGTGTTCATATCCTTTTTTGAAACTGAACATATTCAAAGTAGTAAACAGTGAGAATGTTTAAAGGAAAGGTTGCGGCTACCATTTTGAAATCGAAAATGCAATTGAAAATATATTAAAAATGAATAAATAACGAGCACAAAGTAACTTCGTAATTTCTTAAATATATTGAACAGCTGAAAAAAATCTAAAAATCTATCAATAATCGTAACACTAGGATAGCTGCATCCCTGCAGCCCTTTAGGACAAACTGTCACAGATACAATTTTCGCATTAAAATGCAGTCATTCAAATTTATAGCTTCTATAATTCTCATATAATACACGGAGGTTTCTAATCGACATTTCGCCAACTTTTCGCTGCGATTCGTCTGATTTTTAAAGCGCTCAGTCGCCGATTTGTCCGATTTTTAAGGCTCAAGTCGCCGATTTGTCCGATTTTGAGACGCCGAATCGCCGCTTTCTTGCGACTCGTCGCCACCGAGTGCTTCTAACCTAATCCGCGTCATTCTCGATCAATCGCAGTGGTCGGCTTTGTTCGAGCAGAGACGGTGAAAGGTGCCCGCAATTACACAACGAACTCGAGAATACGGCCTGTCTGCGAAGCTCGATCGAAAGCTCTCTCTCGCTCGTTCTGTTTTCGAAATCGAATTAATTCTAGTTTTGATTCGTGTTAATATCATAAATAAAAATCCGTTTTTGTATCTTGAGTATTTGACGATGCCGCTCGTGCCAAATTTTCAGACGCAATTAACGACCGCAGTAGTATGTTGATTGGTTCAACCCGTTCGATGAGCGTGCACGGTTAAGATATTTCGGATTCACTAATATTTGATTTAACTATTGAATAGGAAAATCAATATTTTATAGATACTCGTTGATATTTTTGCGGGATTTTGAACGGTATATTTGATCAAAAAAGCGCTTTTCATATCGAATTGATTGATAATACTTAGGAAAATGATCTTAAAATCAAAGCAATTCGATACTACGGAAACAAGCAATTTACTAATGTTTCGTACATCATAACATTTCGTAGATTTCTTATCGAGACGTAATTTTCGTTTTGTCACGCTTCCGATCAAATTAGCATCGAATGTACGCGCCAGCACATAACACATTAAAGACGGCCGATACTTTCAAGAAATATCCGCCTAGGACAAAAAATTTTCAACGTCATAAAAATAGAATTCAAATTGACTCTAAACTTTGAAGCAAATGAAACTAATAACATTCCGAATACATACGTTACTCTTTTTCCAAAAATTGAATTGAGTTCTACAGTAGAATAAACACAAAAAAGCGGAACCCTTAAAACAATCATGCTAGCGTTCCGTCCACAACGTGTTAACACAAAAAACCTCGTACAACGATTAAAGGCACAACATCGCAGCACATACCTAATACACTAAAGACAGACATCATATTTATTACATGTCCGAAAAATAGGCTCGATCTTCACGTGAGTCCAGTCCAGTCCAGTCATGTTGCGGTCCGCCCTGCGGTAGGGCCGGCATGATTAATGCCTTTATAATGACCCTAATCACCTGATGGCTCGCCTTATATCCTGTTCTATCATCGCGCATACCCGACGAGATTATTGCGTAGTACTTCGATACAATATAATAATACGGCGCGACATTGCGAAGGAGCGTTTTCACACTCGTTATTGGTCGAAATCGATCGGTTTCATATATAAATTGTGATGCGAATGTGTGTATGTCGGGTATGAGGAGCAGCCCTGCTTTGTCGGCGACTCGATTCAATTGCAGTTCGCCTTGGGAAAAGTATGAGACGTATGTGTGTGAATGCAGTTGCGCGCCACATGTGCATTGAGACTCTTTTTACTAGAATCGATGAGTATGTAAACTTTGTGTATGAATCGATCTATTCATTCGAGATTATTTTTAAATTAAAATTTGATTAAATAAAATGGATTTAAGTATAAAATACGTAAGACGAAGTGCGTCAGAGTCTTGTTTGTGTAAGTAGAACGCATACAAAGTGAACGATTCTTGCGAGGTGCGGTGCAGCACGTAGGCACTTCGGGAGTGGCGATGCGCTTTCGTGACAGGAAGCGGGACTGCGCAATTCGACAATTATTAAAAACTTTCGGTCTCCTTCACACAAAGAAAATGCAAGAATTTACTCTTTGATCTTGTTCATAATCGAAATATTCATAGATCGAATACAAATTGGGGTTATCTTTGATCTTGAGAGGCGTTTACATGCTGCCACTGCGACTCGTGTTGCAGTTATATCTATCTTATTCTAGCGCTTTAATGTAGTCCATTCTCTAATATGCGAGAAAGGATTAAATGCGATCGTTTAAGAGAAGACAACAGTAGCATGAGTTAAGTAGCGTTCATATTGCAGCAGACACGGCAGAAAAATATGGAGACACTCATATTTCATTTGCTTATGCAAGTCTAACTGCGCTGTGCAATACGAACGCTGCTTGGTAGGAGCTTGTGAATGATTCTTCAAATACGAATCATTCGAAATTTCCAGAACGAAATCAAAAGGTGACCACTTAGAAGCGAAACCGATACATTTATTTAGTCGGCTTCCCTCGTTGCATCGCGAAGAGTTCACGGTCGAGTTGCATTCTATGGCGCGGCAGCTACTGGCGTGTTCCCATGACATAATGCGATTCCAAGAACCGCAGAGCACACCCCCTCCGACATTGTAAAACGATCATTATTATTATATTTTACACACACTCGGGAATCTATCGCACATTAAACGGAAACATAATAAACAGCTCACCTGGTCTACAATGAGGCATTTTGTATCCGATCGATATTTCAGTATCGCCGAACGACTCGTTCATTATTTACTTAATTTCGATGGAAAAAAGCCGGTCGAGTCCCATACTCTCGTGTCTTCTGCACGCTGTTGTCGAGAAGCAGTTTGACCACTTTTGAATGTCCAGCCGAGAACCGTGTCCCAAGATTCGAGAAATTACCAACGGTTTCGAGCTCCTCAGATGTCATCGTATCCAGAGAAGTCGAATCCAATCGTAATAATGACGGCTTCATCTGAAGAAGCAGCAGTGTTAAGATGAACCGAGCATATTTCCGGATGAGTTTAGCTATTATTCGAATCGGTTTCGAACGATCGCATTTAAGGTGAGACGTCAGTGGGATTTGTGATGTTCGTATAAAATAAAATAATCGCGTTGCGGAAAAGAAAACACGAACAGTCATCATTACGGAGCGCCTTTTTTGGTAAAAACGAGCCGAAGGCTATATCACTTTGGCCACTGTTTAACCGTAAAAGACGGGTTAATATAGTAGCTTGAGTTACCGCGGGAAAATATCCCGTGAATTGTTCAAACCGCAAGGAGAGGGGATATATTAGTATGAAAAAAAAAGAAGCAACGAACATTGGGAGAAAAATATCAAAAGACTCCGTAAAAAAGAAACAAGGAAAAGGAAGTGCACGTGAAAAAGCAAACGACAGGGACAGCTAACAAACCATATGTGTACTATGCACAACACCGTGAAGTAGATAAAAGAAGAGCTCGAGTTTTGGATCTTTTCACATGGAAATGAATCAAACTGGCGCAACCAGGTGACGCTCCTTCGAACGATATTTTTTACGTAAAAAGCTCAACACAAAAAAGTAAAAATAACTCCAAATAACAAAATCATCAGCAATGAAATTGAGCAGTTACTAATCGTAAGAGACGGTCTTCAGTCGAATAACCATAAGTTTAGGCAGTTCTCCAACTACGAAACCTATCGATTTTCGACAATCAGAGAACTATGACTAGTTAATAAAGCAATGAAAAGACTGCTTCTAAATTAATCAGCGACATCCTGCACCACGAACAACCCGAAAGATGGGTTAGTCGTGAACATCCACCACCTTGTAATGGAAGGAGCACGAAGGGGGAGATCCTTCGATGGCCTTGGATCGAGGACGAGGGGTGAAGTCAGACCATGGGGGGAAGCTACTCCATGGCGAGGGGAGAGATTCGGTTGAATTGGTAATTGTGGGCCCTCGACGACGATGACGTGTTTATGGGTGGAAGCGAACAATGGACGAGCGAGCGGAGCGCTCTAACTACGCATGATTCATTCGAAAATTGAAACGATTCGAATCGAACGTTTTAAGGTCTTCGAAGAGATGAAAAAAATAATGCAGAATGTGGGTAGAAAAAGAAGGATTTTTCCCAACTTTTTTCGCAACTGCAAAACAATGAGCGTCTGGGAATATTTTCAGAGAAAGAGGGCAAAAAGAAAAAGGCGAAGGTTTTCGATGTTAACGCTAAAGTTTTTCAATTAACTAAATAAAACAAATAACGTGCGACAACTTCGTCGACGAGAAGTCATAAAAATCATATCTGAAGTATTTCGAAAAGTTTAATTAAGTACAATTGTGGAATTGGCGAAAAACGTTCTTTTTTTTCTTAAAATTATATAATGCAAAGGATATTGACCAGGATACGGAGACGATGACCGTTCGAAATTAAAGATTAAAAAAAAACACAAATAGAAGATAAACGAAGTCCGGTTCTGCACTTGACAACTGATATAAAACGAGTAAAAAATCGTAACGATCGGTACACAATTCAGCACAAAAAATCAATGATCTATGAATATTACCCATTTAAATATCAATGAATACAAAAAAACAAACTAAAAACGACTGACACGAAAAAATCATTTAACGAATCCAATTCAAAGGCTCGTTTTCCCACGTAAATCTATATAGTTTCAGGCGCGTTTCAGCAGAAAACTCATCAAAATTTCATTTGAAAAATCGTCGCCGATAAAAGAGTGTCGCATAGCCTTTTCGCAGAAAAACACTAAATAATACACTCACGTTGAAAAGCCGATTACGACATCGTCATACGAGTCGTACAGAGCTAAACGTGATTAACTCCACTTTTTCGAAATGTCAAAGCACTTTAGAAATATCTTTCCTGAATAATAAAATTAAATAAAATCAATTATTTTAGAAGCCATTTAAATCAATACAAAATAACTAAAACCATAGCTCATTAGAAATAAAATTTGTTAGATTACAATTTCTAAATAGAATTTAAAAAACGCTCCAAACACAATTGATCGTTTTTTTTCGACTTCTAGCTTTAAGAAATTAGTTAAGTTTAGCTCTAAACGACTCATAATATGTGCAAACCGCTTGCACGCGCCTGCAATATACACACTCGTATAAATTTCACTGAAACGTGAACAACAAAACGCACCGTAGATAAAATACGCACACACACAACAAGCATTAAATAATTTCTAGGAAATACTCCAGACGAGATCTAATGTCTTCATGAATTATTTCCATAGTGGAGAGAGTCAGTTGTGTGCACGTTCAGCCAGTTCTGTATCGCCGAACGGAAATTTCATCCGAGTGTTTACGGTTCGCAAACTAATTTATTAAACGATTCTCGATCGACGTTAAGTTTCGAAGGCTTAATTGGTTCTCGATGGCGTTCCGTAGAAATCGCGACGTTTCGTCGATTATAATGTGTTAAATATAGATCGATCGTTGAACATTTTTATCGTGATCGCATTTATTTTCGGATGGTGCGAAAATAGCGCGATCAATTCGTTTCGCGGAAAAAGTCAGTCGGCTTCATAACGGGGAGCTTAATTGAGACGTAAATTGGATGATCGTTCGCGTTTAATAAACATTCAATAGTGACTTATTAAATTGTTTGAACGCTCGATCCGCAACGAAAACGAATGCTTACTGATTAAACGGTTTATGAACGGATCGGACGCAAATTAAAAATTTCCACAGCGTAAATAATTCTTCTAAGTGTATATCGAAGATAATAAACAGTGTGTTTTATTGATGAAATTTAACATACCCATATCGTATAAAGCCATATAAGTGACATCTTTTCTTACCTGTAACAAAAAAATGCAAATTATTAAATACTGCTAAGAAAATTACATGAATACGTTAATTCGATAAAAATTAAAAGCTTATTATTATATAACTATACGAAGCCGGCATGGAAGAACCGATATTAATTCTAGACAATTTTGTAAACGAATTTGAGAACCGTTACATTTTTTCATAAAATTTGTACTAAATAAGTTTAATGTTAGAAAAAGTGATTAAATACGTTTCTTATATAATATTGCATTAGGTACCAATATTTTGAAATAATTTAATGGGAAAATTCAATCAAACGAAATTATTACTCGTAAGGGATTATCATGCAACAGTTGTCGGAATGTATAAAAATAAAATTTTATTGTGAACTCCACGTTTCCAAGAATCGAGGCAATGCATAAAAACAAGAGTTATTCAATGCAATATTAATTTTATACACCCCGACAATGATTTCTTCTGAGTAATGTTTTCGTTATATCTAATTTTCCACGGAAATCATTCCATACGTCAAAAACAAACACATGCAGTAAAAAATGCAACTTTTTTTTTAAATTCATCTAGTGTCCGTTTTTCACATTAGTCCAATAGAGCTACCAGTATCTAAAATACGACTCAACAAACTCCTCCCCGAATAAAATCTGAGAAACGACTTTCGCGAATCGATAAATTCCCCGAATCTACATTTAACACAGTCGCTCAACTTGGCAAGCGTTCGCCGTCATCTTTCGTCCGCCGATACAAATCGCCCGCCTAGAGACAGACAGATATGAAAAAGCGAGATCGAACCATCGCCGGAGAGTGGAGGAAAAAAAAGGTTATAAGGTCGCCGTCCAATAAGGAAATAATGGTGAAATGTGGGGTAACGTGTGCCGGAGACAGTCAGTAATGAATTTGGTGTCGAGGGGCGGAAGCGAGCCTCCGTGACCCATTTTCAGCCGAGGGCCGTGACCCATTTGATTTCAGGCTAAATGATTTACGATACGACCCATGGTGTGCTGTGGTGTTATGGCTTGTGTGTGTGGATAGAGCCTCTTTCCCCTCGGACCAATTACAGGTCGTAAACGACGGTGTTCTCTCTTCGCTAGACAAATGAAGCGAACGTTGCGCGCGGTTCGTCGTTGTTTGTTTGTTTGTTTGTTTGTTCGATTCGCGTTGCACAAAGCGGCGATGTTTGAGGTTAATTGGATTTGCGTATTAATTAATTGTCGGATAGATGCATGTTTGATTTGATTAAGTTTCAAGTGCATTGAGTGATTTAGGGTCGATCTTTCTCGATTGATCAGAATTGTTGAAAATTTGTCTTTATAAATTAATCGTTAATCGATCGGTCGTTAATATTAGGCGTTTATAGTCTATAATACAATCGAAACGATCTCAATGCTAATTCATCTATCTACTTTATTGCTCGAATTTAGATCTCATATCGCGTGACATATCCGAACGTCGAGAGGTTGCAAACGTAACGAGATACACATTTATGGCTGTCTTTAAGTTTTACGGCCACTTAACACCCACGCCACTTCGAAATCAAAGCTACGCCAATGTCCCGACAATGGAACGAGAAAAATAATCTTCAAAAAGAGTGTATCGTAGCATAACAATCCCGGGAGCTTCTCGGGGAAAAAGAAAATCCACCGAGAAGCGTCTACTTTGGCGAGACAGGAAGATTTGTAGGAACAGCGCCGGGACACTTGTCCAGGTGAAACGCTCTGCATTTTCAGCGGAAAACCCGAATGGAATAAAAGGAAAAATCAAAAAACACGTACACCGCATAAAGCGAAGCGACACACAGAGGGAATCCTGTGAGTATCGCTTTGCGAGCTTTATATGTAAAAGCGCTGTTTGGTGAGCGAGCTCAACTTTTTAACTCAAAAGCACCGCCGCGTTTGAACGATTAGCGTGTGTGTGTACACAATGAAAATGCATACATAATTATTAAAATTTGTTATGTGAAAAGCTGCAGTTTTCTCGATGATAATAATGCCATAATTAAATCACATTTAAGCTGTTCAGTACACAGCTACTAACTTTTTAAGAAAAAAATTGAGAAAAATGAAGAAATGTGTTTTTCAAAATTGTCTTAAATCCCTTTATCGTTTATTTTTTCTGAAATTATAAACATGATATATTCATTTATAAGCTATTGAAGTGACTAATTTACATTAAAGTACATGCATAAGTTGATTAAAATGGCCTCCGACAATGAATCGTTCGATGGCCAAACTTATTTTGTCATTTATTGACATTCATTTTTACTATTGAGGAAAGATATTTCATACTCGAAAAAGTCATGATCACACCAAATGCATTGAACTTCATTCTTCAAAAAATGTAATTTAATCACACTAGACACTGGGGACTCATTGCTAAACAAACTGCCAATAATACACTAACGATATAAATTGAATAATAAACGAAATGTTGCCAACTTTTATATCTGAACATTATTTTTTAAAGAATATTACGGTTTTATATACGACATCAGAGGTGCTAAATGAATATTAAACACATCCGAGGCCGCGATGGTAAATAGGAAAAACCCCGAAAACGTCTCTTTGTGAGAGCTTTTAATGTCAACGAAGGTGTCACACACCCTCGGGTGAGCTTTCAATCCGCAAAGAGCGGATCCGTGAAATCTGACGAATAATTTATTTAAGCGTTGCCGAGACGACGAAGACACAACTTGAAAATTTAACCTTTAGCACTCTGCGCCAATAATGAAACATGCAAAGAATTCGTTACGAGAATAATGTGATTCGCGGCTTCGATTCGAACGCGCCGTTCATTTTGCAACCGAACTATCGTTTGAGACTTTCAGAGCTTTGAGAAACTAACTCCACTTTTTGATAAAATTGAGGTTTAAATGTCAATGCATTTGGTATAGTCATATTCTGTGTATGATTTTTTTTCCTGATCCCATTAAATGACAAAATTTCTTTGGCCAGCGGATGAAAAATCATTTGCATCAGAAGCTATTTCAATGAATTCTGTACTCTATTATGAATCGACTACATACTAAATTCATTATAAACAAATTTGTATGTTTATAATTTCTGAAAAATGAAATGAAAAAGATGATTAAGAGATTTTTGAGAAAAGCATTAAATTCGTTCGGTCGTTTTTCTCAGCTCTTCGTCTAGTGAAGTTAGTCATGATTAGCTCTGAAATGTTCATTTATCGATCGAGGAATATTGCATTCAAAATTTGAATTACTACAAAATATTAGATGCTATTTGCATAACTGCATTCCTCGATATCGTCTTATGAATAAAACGTGATTCTATAAAGGTTTCTATTAAAATATTTACGTTCGAAATCTATAAAGATTCAATTGACAAAACTAAAAAAACTTAACATTTTATAAACACAAAAGTCAAAATGATTATTGCCACTTAAGTGATAAATGAATTATGTAAAATGTACGTGTACGCTTGAGCTTCGATGATTTGTCAATGAATCGATTTCAATACGTAGAAATGCAATTCGAGCTGAAATATCGTTTAGGACCGGTTTAAATGCGTCATGCTGATGTGAACGGCCTAGGCGAAAATGATCGCCGTGTTTACAAGTCGAATTTATGCAATAATTCAATGTGTAGTGGGATACGTAATAAATGAGAAGTTTTAAAATTCGGTTAAACGATGACGCGTCGATTTGTTCGACCGGTTTCATAATTAATATGGCGGATTAGATCCGAGACGAGATTATGCCATTTTTTACATAATTCCATTGCGCAAAACGAGCGTATAAAACTGACAGCGTGATTTATTTTCAGAAATAATGCAAACATGTGCCGAGCGAGCCGAGTACGGATCCCATTTTCGAATTGAGACTGTTTCGAATAAATAATACATTAACACGATGATTATCTTTTGATAGACACGATTACGCGTCGAAGGAAGACTCGATAATAAATTACATAAAAATACTATCTTATGCGCGTAGCTCGATACAAGCAATCAAACAGTACTAACCATTAAGTTTGAAAACGCCGACGGAACGAATCGGTTCATTAAAACTCCCAACCTCACTTTAACACTTTGAAGACGCCAGATATTTTTATCAAGAAAAACTTTTGAAGTCATAAAAATTTTAAAAATGAAGTTCGAAACAAATCTATACGAAAGACATGAAATAAATGTTGATTTTTTCCTCCAAGAAATGACTTTGAATAGACTAAATGTGTAAACGAAAGACCTTTTGTAGGCTCAAAATTATGAAGCTACGAATCATCCTACGAATACGATCAAAATTATCACGCCATTTTGAGATTCTTCTACAACGGGTTAACTCAACCACCGATAAACCGAATCAATCAGTCATCGAGAATCGAAGCATCGCATTCGAACGCCGCGTAACTAATCCGGCACCGAAACGCATTGGAGTTGGTCAGTTATGTCTCGATCGAAATCTTAGATATACACATACACAAAGATTTAATAACAACAACAACAACACATATTCGATGTGGGTTATAAGCGAGAGGAGAGCGAGAAGCGGGTCACGTCGAGAGAGCGCCGACTTTCTACGGCTCCGTGACCAGATCGGACCAGACCCGAGGGGACGAGACGAGACATCGTAGGATTGGAGACGAGACGAGACGAGACGAGACGAGACTTGGAGGCCCAACGATACGCTCCTTTGCTATGCACAAAGGAAAACTGAAAACAAGGTCGCGAGGGAGTGAACGGCGGATTCGCTCCAGAAAGCACTCCGACTGAATCCACTGAAGCTATCACCTGCTCTCGTCTCTTGGCGGACGACACGGCCAATAAGACACGGTGCGACGAGGTCTATTCGAAAATTTGTTTACGAAGAGTTTCGTTTTGTATGAGAGTGATGGAATATTCCGATAGATAACCACAAATTTAAATATTGTAGTTTTTATATGATAGGAGTCTAGAAACTAAGGGTAGAGTATATACGAATACATTTTGAGACAATAGTATTATTAAAGCAGAAATCTGATCAAATTAACATGTATTAACCAAACGCATTTTGCACACAACTACAGCGATTTAAAGTTGTTTGGCTCATAGAGCCATTAAACATAATGTGCACACAAATGATCAAATTTATACAACATTGAAAATCTGAGAATAGTTTGTAATTTCAAACGTTAACCCTCAACATGTGCATTGACATTCACGTGACTCAACAATAAGCTTTCGCGCGGTACTGAATCCATATTCATGAAAGTAATAATCAACATAACGGCTGACGTAAATATGAAAGACTATTAAACGACACTAGCTTTATATGCGCTTAATCGCACTATGACATTTCACCGAAGCGGGAAAACGAAACCTAAACGAAAATTAAGCCCCCATACAGAAATGAGAAGAAAAATGTCCATAAAAACACTTTTACGAGTTCTAAACGCCGTTTTATTGCCTTAGCACAACCTTCGCTCGAGCACTCCCTCCGACCCAACGACCCGGATATTTTGGAAAACACAATTTTCCAGAGGAAAACGACGACACAGAATCTGAACAGGCATACTTACGACTCGTCGAATCGCAAGATTTATCAACGACAGGAATTCAATATCGAAAGTTCAAATGACGAACACGCTGAAACGCGAATCAATCCGAGCAACAGACATCGACAAAACCTTAAGATTACTTAAAGCTACCTTCACACGATACTGTTTTTTTGTTTTAGCTAAAATACTGCTATGAACGAGAATCACTATATTGAAATTTAACTACGTATATGAAGACTGAAAAAGTCAAGGGGTACAAGTGAAATTTTTGCCGAAATTGATTTATGGACAGGAATCGTTTCTATGTACGCTCATTTATTTGGTGACAAAATGATATAAACGAGTTAAGAACGTGTGCCGAGATATATCATCAAATCACTCGACCTCCTCCTAATACATGTAGGTACATGGTCAACTTTGATCGCGCTTTCCTCGAAATTACCGCAAAGTCACTTGTACTTTTCAGTCGTCATATAATATTGCTATTCAGTGTGTTTGACTGTCCGGTGTAATGCTCCAAAAATTCGTTAATATATTCAACATGTTGATCGCTAGTAAAATATACAAACTTTTCACACTTGAATTCTTCCCTTTGAAACTGTTGCGTTAAAGTTAAAGTCTAAATATTGTACCCCTTCCGATGTTGCTGGTTGATACAGACGATTGATCTCTGTCTCACGTACTCTATTATCTAACTATCTATCACGTTCTAAAGGCCATCACACACCAGAGGACAGTAAACAGTCAAGCGGTCAGTCCAACGTCAACACCAGAATACTCACATATATTCAGTCGCCCATCCAATGTACACCGGAATTAAATCACAAATAGCCCCATCGAGACATAGAACCATTCCGGCACGTGTAAATTGAGCCTTATCCAGGCAAGATTATTAGTCGAATCCGAATCCCAGAGAGCCGATGGCGGAATGCAGGCTGCATGCCATCGCGAGCGCAGATTCACCACGAAACAATCGATAATTACCGCTACACGGACGGTACGCGTTCTTCATATTAATTGCATATTACCGTATCGGATGTGTAGTATGCGTGCTCCGTGCTTCGGATGCTTCTTGAGTCGTTGTGAGTCACGACGACGATGACCGAAACGCAACAGAATCTAAGGTACGCAACGAGATAAGATTACGTTTTTTTTTTCCATTTCGATAACCGTTCACGATGCGTTACAATCGATGATTTATCGATTCGGCTAGATTGAAATATTTTTCGATTCGATGAAATTCTATGTTATTAACTCATAATGAAACATTGATACTCGAATTTTCGAACATAAAACTATGGAAATACATTTTTTACTTTTATTGCATTACATCCGTTCAGTTGTATAAAATAATCGATATTATTAAACAGATTCATATTAGCAAGAAATCCTTGTCGATGTTTAGAAAAACGCGCGGAATCGATTTCGTCGAAACGAGGCGCGATAATTCAATAAAACTAATTTCACACGCGAAAACATGATAAAATTTGCGTGTAATTTATTCGACGGGGATGATTTCGGCCGCAAATTGCTTCATGATGTTTTTTTTTTCGTAGGGGGAAGATGGAACGAAAGTCGCGAATCTCTCGAAAATTTATACGAACGAAACAAACAAGTCGAAGTGCGAGAAGAACGAGGCTAGGAGCGGACCCGTTTTCTCTTTGATGTAGGTAAATCCCCTCCCATGAAACGTAGAGAAAGTTATTTAAAGAATCTCTCATACGTAATTCGGTGGAGCAAAACACCACCTTCGCCTAAGCTAGGGTTGCCATAATTGTCAGACCATCGACCGGGACACTCCCTTCCTCAATATTTTTCTCAAATTCTCAAATAGAAATAAAGTTTTATTATAACTTCTTTGAATTTGAAAAAGAAAACAATTTTAACGGAAACTCACTTTAGCACATTCAATTTTCTATCATTTTTAAATGGCCGGAATAAAGTCTCTGTCCGGGACACCGGGACAAGTCTTGAAACTGGGACATGTCCCGAAGTACCAAGAAGTATGGCAACCCTAGCCTACGCACACATTGACTGAAAGTTATCAGAACTTTTTTCACTGCTATGCAACTTTCATCGAAAAATCGGCTTCAGTAATTGAAAAAAGTTAATCTATGCATATTAAACACGTACAATGTAAGAGATTTTCCCATATTTGAAATTAAAAAATATAAATTTTCATCGCTACGCATAGTTGTGCGACAGGAATGTTAAACGAATTGTCCTTAACACGTTTCCCAAATTTCCAACAAAGAAACGTTGAATTCAAAACACGACAACAATGAGTGACGCACGCGCGTAAATTAATTCAATTCCGACGTAACGAACCTTGTTAAGATTAACTTGAAAAAAGTCACAGGTCACATTTAACCGACAATGTAACTATCAGGTGTAGAGCTACACGACCGCTCGAAATATTCACACGGTTACATTTTACACTAAAATAACTTAGAGCACTTACTTATGAATAGTGTGCACACAACCGTACTCACTAATTTTGATAAAATTATGTACAAATATAGACATGAAATAGTTGTGAAGAATGAAAATGCAACTCTCAACAGTATTTTAGTTATTGCATAATAATGTTTTTTAAGGGCCAGTGTTTTTCTTCTAAAACAAATATTGACCTGTGATAACCAAAAAACTATTAAGAGTTTCTTTTCATCTTTCACAAATATTTCACGTCTATTCTTCTACTGCGTTAGACCAAAGTTTCATCATCATCGATATGTACGATTATGTTCACACTCCATGTAAGAAACACGAGTGAAATTAAGTTTTCAAATTATCATAAAACCGCTTCGAGAATACGTACATGTTTTTATCGTGCCGTTCAAAATAATTTTCCACCTGATACAACACGAACTGTCAAAAGAGAAATATACAATTTCCGCTATGTCGTCGCGTCGTACTGCGCACTTCACACATTGTAACGACGGATGATTCGTCCGAAATCCTCAATGACCTCATATTCGGATCCTGTGTATCATCAGATCCGATGAATCGTTTAGGCTCTTATTGACGACCGATTCCATTCCGCCGCCGGAACGGGAAGTCACCAATGAACGAAATGAACGGACGGATGACCGTGAACGTCTCGAGGAATTGTTTATCGTTCAATGTTCGTTTTCAAGATCAAAACGTTTTAGAATAATAAATTCGCAAGGATCGGTTTTTTTAGAAAGGACGGTTCATTGTCGATCGTGAGCGTAAATTGGCAGGTTGGCGTAATTGCGTTAATGTCGCAAAAGGCGTGATGAAAACGAGAGATGTGAATATACGTACACATTATTTGAAATTCGCACAGAAACAGTTATCTAACTCGACGAAATTATTCTGAGTTTTCTTATCGTAAATAATTGAAAAATGTGTATGCGCGTATGAAAAATATATCGCATAAGTACATAAGGAAAAATGACTGAAATATTCACAGCGAACCAAATTTATTCTGTAAATAATTTTTTGACACATAATTTGTTAAGTAAGATGTGTAAAAATCAAATAATTGAAACATTTAAAATGAAAAAACGCCGATAAATCAAACGAATCAAGTAACATATGAGGGTCGCGTCAGTCTTTCAATTGTTTACAAAGCCACTCATCATCTTGTTTACATTTTCCTCCCTATAGAATTTAACATCTCTTACCACCAACTAAATGATAACATAGGACTAAAAGATCAGCCTTAAACCAAACAAACAAGCAAATCAAACAAAACGCGAATCAACTTCAGCAAAAAACGAACGCAATAACAGAAGATTAATACGAGACGAAAAAAGCCAGTTTTACAAGCGCACAAAGCATCTTTCTCGCACACACCGACTAAGATAATCCGATTAGCTCATTACGATAATTAACCACGTCCCTGACTGTGAGAAGATCGATCTAACGATCGTCTCTCGTGTTCGATCTTAGACGTCTGATCGATCAGACACATCAGAGGAGGCGGCAGCGCACATCAGACGAGTCAATCGAATATCGGCCCATTATTCACTTTTAAGTGGATCGTATTAGAATATATTATGAAGTTTGACTTCAGTCGATGTCGAAAATTAGATGATTAGATTGGTGGAGTACATTTTTTAAAAAGTTTATAAGACTTGTTCGAAAGTTTGATGTGTGTTTGAATGAATTGTGGCTCAAAAACTATATCGGATGTGTAAATGATAGATGTTTAGTTTAGCTTTATAAATGAATAGATTCGTATATTTTCAAAATAGGAAAATTAAATAATTTTTGAATGTTATCTACTTTGATACAAAGCCTTCTACGTGAAGATATAAATTTCGGAAAATCAAGATATTGAAATAACAAGAAAGAAGCCCACCATCCCGCCTTATAACTACACCCCAATTCTATGTCAGCTTGTTAGGCCAGCCTAGTTGGGTACCAGCAAAAGTAGGCGGAACTACGGGCGCTACGTTTATATTTACGGGGAATTTTAAATTAAATCATTATAAAATCTATCGCGTAGGACAGCTTCCTAAGGAGCATGCGGAATGCCAAAGTTTAACAGTCACTATTATTTATTCTATAGATTAAAAATTCAACTGACTGTTTACAATAACTGAATATTGAAATGCTGATCCTGATTTCAGACGCAGCAATATATCAGACATTTCTGCAACCACACACATCAACCAAAAAAAAACTTAAATATTTAATTATTCAAAGTTAGCACTTCCACGATACAAATAGGAATATAAAATTATGCATAACAATAAGGACGAAGCATTAACAGTGATTGAACGAAGCAATCTAAAACCGATTACGATCTTGAAGCACAATACAAGCGACACCGACGGGGACAACCGCGTTAAATACTATAACGCTAAACGCTCCGGGATTAAGCTCGTTTATTATTTCGCATCGACTCGGGGGGAGTTAAAAGTGTTTTAATGAGCGTCGGAGCGAAAAAGGTTAAACGCTCGTAATGTAATGTGTGCAGTGAAACACCGAAGATAGACGAGGGGTGCGAAATGATGAATCGCTCGGGACGTGAGCGAATAAAAATAAAACTGTGCAAAACGGGAGCAAAAAAGCAGAATATGTGCGGCACTTGTTGAGCTGCGAGAAAGCAGCCGAAAGGAATAACGCGAAAGGTTATGAAACGACTGTTGCGTGACATTTCAGTTTTCGTATAAATTTAACGCTTTTTCAGGAAGTTAACGTATACGTGTATATCAAAACGACTCACTTATAATTTTCAATAATAACACAAAATTAAATTCAAGATTGAAATATTGAAAAATCGGCATTTCGAGCTCAACTACTTGAATTGCGAAATATGCGCGTACGGCCAAATATAATTTAACTTGTACCGTTCGTATATGTATAAAAAAAACTCGTACAAATATATCGTACGTTATGCGAAAATAAATTATAATATTTCGAATCGGTGTACATGTGCACAAAAAAAACCTGTTTGCTCCGCGTGTTTGATCTTCTCAAATGCGCGAGGCTATTAAACCGATGACGACTTCATATTATATCAGGTCCGAAATGTGTTGTAGCCTTACACACTCTTTCGCGAGACTTTTAACCTTTTCGGCTATTTCGGCCACAAATATTGCTATATTGTCAGCGAATGTGATAAATGAGCGCGTATTAGTCACGGGTGTGTGCGAAAATTGGCGATTGCAGTAGTGAGTTGCGACACAGAAATCATAAAAATCGTTGCATCGTCGAAGTCACATATCTGACGAAAAATGACCGTAAAAACCTGTCGAAATGCAAAGTTAGCGAAACTTGAGAAAGCGTTATGATTATACAATGTTTATGTAACACATCTGTATCTCGAATGTGAAAGTTATTGTTTTTAATAGAGTCTAAGATCACACTAGTTGTTTCGATCAATAGTTTTTGTGTATTCCGTTAGAAGAGATGTTTTTTATTTGATGTCTCAATTACGACGGAAAAAGGTGTGGAATTGAACGTAATCATCACAAAAAAAACTACGATAATTTTCAAAATTTTCTCTAATTTGTCAAAAACAATGAGAAGCGTTCCCACTATATTTTTTTCAGAGCTGCAAGAAATGAAAACAAGCAAGTGTAAGTTGCACAATCGCTAGCATGAAAACGCATGCGATTAAGTCATACGTATACAAAACACAACTGTACTCTTATCATTATACAACTGACATTTACATATCATCATTTAGCAACAGTGCTAAAAAAACACGAGTGAAATCGTCACATGATTTTTTTCAAACGAAATTTTATAACAAATCTCCAAAATAATCAAATGCACTTAGACACAAAATTAATTGAAAACTCAACAACCTCAACAAAAACCCTGCCTAAGCACGAAAAGCTCCTTCGCTTACACACTCGACAACTTACTAACAACTTATAATACAAGAAGCCAGGTTCGCAACGGAGACGAGCTCGTCAAAAGCTCTTCCAGCAGCAGCAGCAGCATCATGTACCATATCTGAACGATCGACTCGAGATGATTATCGAAAGGCGATTCGTAAACCGCAACGTGTATTTTAGTGCGGAGCGTTTAACGGGCGTCGTTCGCGAACGCGTCAAAATGCGCGGGCGTAATGCAGTTAAACTTAACCGAGGGACGCTTTCGCGATTACGGCGCATTTCATCGCTTTTATACAGTGTCTGTTAAAATCGGGTCGGAGAACTGATATGCTTTTATGTTACGAATTTATGAATTTGATACGATCGGTTTTTTTATGTAAAAAAATATTTTCAATTGCCTGGAAAAATATTGAGCACGTTTAGGGTCGATTTTTCACTTGACTTGAGTTTAGGTTTTTTTTTTCTTTTGAGTTTGATTGTCGTCAAGGCATGTTCGCAAACTTAAGTGCCGAACTCTATAGAAATAAAAACCGCAAGTATAATTAAGTTAACTAACATGAGTCAGTCAGTGTAGTATTGTGGGGATAGTAAAGGTTCGATTCCCTGATAGCACTGATACCTTTGTCGAGAGTGGATTTTTGTAGCCAAAAATTGTCCACTCGGTTGTTGCTTTGTTTTTAATATTTACTCCATTGGATTCAAGAGTATTTATAACACTTGATAAAGCAGTCTTTCAAAAATTAATTCTCAAGTATCACTTGAAGCCAACAATGCGTGCGCGACTAATAATTGTGTCAATATAATTTGACGCATAATAAGCAAGTCTTTAATTCGATAACACGTTTGAGAAAAGAAGGTTAATCTCGATGAACCGAAAGAACTCATAGTCACAAAAAGCGCTAAAAAGCTCGTACCATTGAAAAAAATGATTATAAAAGAATTAATATATAACTTTAGAAACACTGTAGGTATAAGAAGCTTATTGAGATATTCGAGAATCTGGTTCTAACCGTCGAGATTCGATCTGAGAGCCTTTAATGAATTGAGGAGCGGTCCCTGCGCGTTTGAAGCTAATTGAGCACATTTCGAGAGTAATTACCGCGCCGAGGAACCGTAGTCCTTTTACGGTCTAGAAACATCTCTCTACTCCGGCTCTATAATTCTGTACTACACCCAAGGACTTTCGAATCTAGGATGTGTGTTTGCCGGCTTAAACGGCGACGTTTAGGGCTCAAAGTGTATACCGAATGTCTGCCGAGATTGAGATCGACGATTAGAGCGTATCCAGTGGCTGAGTTTCGACATCTCGTAAACGCAATTGCAAAATTATGTTCGTATAAGAAGATTTTATCGAACGTTAGAAATCCTGCGTAGTGTTCGATTAGCGATTGATCGATGGGCTTTTTTTGCGGATTATTCGAAATATTCAGATAAGTCGATAGGCAAATCGAAATAGCGGCGGGCAGGTGATAGAACGTGTCTAGATAGCGATGAATTCCTAGTTCGACCGCTGGTTAATTTATTTATGTTTCGCGGAATACACGTGTTGTTTTGACGGAATGAAATGTTAATGCGTAGTAAGCGAGCAGATACTACAAATGATAAAAAAACCACAGTTGGTATTCGAAAAAACATATATGAAATAAAAAAATGGAAAAGATTAAGTAATATTACATATTGTGATATCGGATAAAACGTGTAAAAAATGGATTGAGCATGAATTTCGAAATCAAAATAAACATCTCGCGCCGTCGAACTTTTCACGAGGAATATTCCGATCCGAATCCTGCAGACTTGAATCGAAGTTTATAAATAAAACTCAAGACGAGAAGAGAGACGTCGTTTCACCAGAACCTTTTCAAACCCCGATTCGAAGAGTCCTCTTTATGTTGAAAAAGTGCTCGCACGATAGAAAACGGGAGAGAGCCCAAAACGTACATCGTAAAATATACACGAATATAGAGTGACAGAAGTCTTCATTAACGTTTCGGAATTCGAAGAGGTCGTATTTGCGCTTATTACGCATGTCGCTATATACATAGATATATACCTGCGTTATTTCGGGAATAAGCCGTAGCTAAATTTAACGAACCAAAACGGTAATGTTACGGTTCTAAATTTAGTATGCGTACGGAATGTGCAAATAACGATGTAATCGGATTACGAACGAGCCGAAATTTCAATTGTTTTAATATAAGGGGTGTATCGTGTATCGATACGTTAGAACAGACTCCGTTGCGCAATCACAATCGAGTTAACTAACATCGCATTGTGTGAAATACCTACGCCGCAGTGTAACGTATCGTCGATCACGCAAGTCAAACGTGTAGAAAGGATATCGATAAACATTAATAAAACGATTAAAATAATCGAATAATAAATAGGCTTATGCAAAGTGTTCACGAACGCAATGCAGTTGTGAAAACGCATGCGCCTAACAAGTGATATCGTCAGGTCAAGGCGATTCACCGACAACGTCACACAACTCGATCGAAAATATTCATTAAGTAATTGCGATTCATTAAATTCATAATCATACAAGAAAACGCAATATAAAATTCAAATCGTTCGAAATTAACGGCAATAAATGCACAGATACCCGTACGTAGATACATTATCGAGAGTAATGTTTGCTGTACGTATTAGAATTCACGTTCGGCCCTTGGCTACGTTTCAACACACTCAAATTATACAGAACAAACGAACATATGTGTTAATTAAATAAATCATCGATAGATAATCTAAGCGCAAACGCCCCGCGGGCTGCGTATAAATTATTAAAATATACGAAGTAATCAATAACGCGTAATTATGCAGAGATGGTGGAAATACAAAAAAACTAGTCCGGTCGATTTTATGCGCAAGAAGGAATCGAAAACGTGTAATGCGATCTGTAAATTAATGTCCGCTTAACACGTTCTCCATTATCAGGGCTATATTATACCGCCAAGAAAGCAGTTGATAGCCCGAAGGCGCGAAAATACGAATACGGGAAGCGAAGCTAGATTTAATACAATTTATCCTTCGGAAAATAATATTAAATTCACACAGACCTAAATTTATATATTGATTCGTCTGAAATTGGAAACAAAAGGATGTATTTATAGAAAAGAAAAAACTATATCGAAAATAACATCAAAGCTTTTTTTTCGCCGATACAGAAACGGATGAAATACGAGACCCAAACGGCGATAGACATTCGATTCGAATAGAAGCAACAAATCGAAGCTGTATCTAAACGTATTCGAGACAATTGTTTGGCAAACGGATGAGTATCGATGCAGAATCAATACGAGATCGCGATCGTGGGCGCGAGACGATAGCCACATGCAAATCGCCGCCATTTCAGTTGCTAATGCCACGATAGACTTTGGCAAACGTTATACCAATGTAACTTTACACATCTCACTTATTGAGCTATTCAATAAAAAAAATCTATTTAAATTGGAATTAATAAACTGACAAAATAATTAACTCGATTATTTGTTATTCAGATACTTTTAAAGTAGTGTGAATTAGCCTTTAACAATTCGACTTTGTACTGGCGGCAGGCGGGGTTACGCTGTACAACCAAAGGCGGGGTTAATTCGGACGGCTTTTACGTTCCTCGAGCGCGATACAAATTAGCTCGAATTGAAACTGTTTACATGGAAAAGCTCATAAAACGGCAACATACGCGTTAAATTCGAATCGTTTTCGAAATAGTTTGAATTTCGAGATTGGATATCCATTGTGTCCGGCGCGGATGACACAAGAGCGGCGTGGGCCGATGCGACGCTCTTCTCATAAATATTTTCACGGTCATGAATCTTAAATTACCGCTTCTTTTTCACAGCTTTTTTTTTCACGTATAACACGGCGTGTAATCATCGTCACGGCGGAACATTGTTTAGATCTCTGCCTTTTACGGGGAATACGCTTTCATCGCCGTCGACGTCCGAAGCATGTTTCGGAAAATAAATAATGGTTAAAAAAATTATATCAAACACGAATTAAACCTGGAAAAATTGATCCCGATTTATCTTTATAGTAACAGTGAATTCGCCGTATTTACCGAAAACAACGGAATGAGCGCTCGCTCACGTAATTAGCGCAAACAGATAATGTACCGTTATTAAAAGGCTTTGGTTGGAGAAAAACAAAAATTGAAAGTCGAGCACATCAGTCGGCTTATCGTCTTCTTGTGGAGACTTTGAAGTTGTCGGGTCGTGACCCGTTCCCGATGTTAATTAAACTGCTAAACAAATTAATTAACACACGAATCGCCCCGTTAAGATGTCACGAAGCGATTCTCCCGCTCGAACGAACGATCTCTATATTTTTATTTTAGGTTTTTTAAAATGAAAGCGTTTTAGATGGAGTACTTAAACGAGAATAAGAGACTTGTAATTGTATAATACTTGCATAAAACGTTACTAGATGCCAACGAGTCGACCTTCGTAAATAAATCTAATGTAAATAAGTAATAAACATTTAGATTGAGATTCCTTTAGTTATTGAGGAAAACTGAAAAGTTTAATCATTGTTACTTCTTATCCGTTCGAAGAAAGGTATCGAGGTAAATAGCACAATATTTTACAATTACGATTTTCATTAACCGGTCTATTCAAACAGCAATGTGAAAATCAGGCTTCGAATTTAGTTGAGATTTATCTGAGACAAATCGATAATAAACGATCGCCAATTGTAGGAATTGAATTAACCGATGACTATTGCAATAATTAGAACTTACAATTAGAACGCAGCAAGCGAATAAATTTAAAAGAATTCATCAAAACCGCAATAAAACATAACGAAAAGATATCGCGCGTACCAAAATAGAATTGTGTTTTCACATTTTATTCGCATGTTGAATTTTACAAAATCGTAAAAAACACACACATATTTTATTTTTAAAAACGTCGAACAAACGTACATTAAAAACGAATATAGAAATATTCAAATGAACGATAAGATAATAAAGGTCAACTCGTATGGCGAATTTTAACATTTCAGCACCGATACCCGACATGCGCCAATTTTAATTAATACAAAACCGCAATCAAAACATAATTGTCGAACACTCGTATAAAATACGCTTCAAACACGATCACGAAATACGCGTCGACGCTACGATATTTCCACATAATGTCAAGAGCAAACCGTATATTTTGACATTTGAATCGTCCCCATTTAAATATCAAATTTTTAAACACACCAAAACGTCGATTACGGAAACGTCAACGCGAACATAAGTGCGCATCGTAAAATTAGTCGAATCAAAACAAACAAGATACAATACTCAAACACGATCTTTCAATCATTTGAGTTTTTTGATATCGATTATTCACAATTGGTAAAACTAATCGAAGCTAACAATAAATTTTACGACCTAATCGGATTTAACACTTCGAGTGCCTCGTCAGTCACCAGTGACACAATAGTTTTGTAACAAGTAGATGAATTTATTATTGGCAACTTAACATGAAAAAATTCGATGTAGTGCAAAGGAAAACATTTCTATTCTAGCTAGAAATTGTTACCTTTCTCGTTCTAAATTCGAGCAATAGAGAAAGAAAGGCAATAATTTCTAGTTGAACAAATGATAAACATAACACTACATCTCTAAACCAAAGCCGTTGAGGTTCAAAGCGACTGTTTACAAACAAATACCTCTTCTCGATAGAACTTTCAGTTACAACGAATAGTTACACAACTAACAATCAATTGAAATACCGATACGCGATCGACGACAACAACAACAAGCTGAATCGAATCGAAGCTCACGTGCGCGCCTTGTTTACAAACAAAACGGCAATCGACTGACAAAATTCACCTAATTTGAAGAAGTAAGCCGAGAGCAGCAGGGCGTCGTTGGTCATCCACAGGTTGTGCGGGGGCAACGGGGGCGGATGCGCGGGATGCGAGGGCACAGCCCTAGGCCGGGCCCCCATCAGCCCGGCGATGCTGAAGTCCGCATGGGTGCACCTGCGCTGCGTGCTGTGGTACTGGCACAGCTTGCAATCCTCTTCCTTCATTTTTATTTTATACAAAAAAAAAAAAAAACGCACTTTCGTATACGTATCACAAAATATTCCTTTGTATAAATCCGTAACAAAATATCTCTTATGTATGTAAATATATTTGTAATTAATATATGTATAGATTTATTAAGATCACAGTTGATTTATCACAGCTCCATGTGTCGGAATCGGATTACGATTACAGTATTGAAATCATGCGAGATTGTTTCCGAAGTGGCGAGCGGATTTCCTCCTGTGAGGGTGGAAGGCGGCTTCGGGCCTGTGATGGGTGCGAGGACGACACCCTCCTGTGATCCTCGTCGACGAAAGCATCATCAGCGCGACGAGCCGAGGGTGGGCACGGTGACGCGCGGTTCGCGATCGCTTTTCGACAACGTGCGCGACGGCGAGCGTCCGTTCTGTTCGGCGTTCGGAACGCGACTGGCGCGACGCGAACGTGTTGTTCTGCTTCTGCTTCTGCTTCTTCTTCTTCTTCGTAGCAGATACGAAGTTTCTCAAACTGTGCGGAAGAGGAACGTTCGAGATCGTTCGTGTGTGTTCGATTTTTATTGATTTCGATAAATATGGGTTTGATCAAATATTTTTTGCATTACAGTACTTAATTGTTATAAGAAGAATGAAACCAATATAAATTTTGAGGATAGGTAATGTGTTATAGCAGTTTTATGTTATAAGAAGAATGAAACAAATACAAATGTTATTAGTAAAAATTAGGCCAAAATGAGGATTTTTTTTTTAGGTTTTAATGTTGATCGTCATCTTTGTCATACAGATATTTTATAATGTATTCGCTGATACACAGTTGATGATCGAAAATCACAGCAAAATTACATTTTCGAATAGGCAACCTGATGCATTTATCTAGTATCGTGTTGAAGAAGGAATTTCGCATATTTTATAGAAAGCCGTATTATAGGAAAGATGACTTTATCCGAACATATTTTGAAAATATACCAACAAGGATCTGAAGCAAATGCATTTTCTCTTAATTAGAAATTATGATATACATACACCAAGTCCTGAACTTAGCGATTCGGTGTTTTTTCAGACGAAAGCTATTAGATTGAGACAAACTAAGTTTTAAAACTCAGAGATTAACTAATTGTAAGTTCATTCCTCTAGCTTTTATTTGAAAAACACCAATTAAATACATCTTACAATTCTTATTAAATCTAAAGAATGGCACGGATTTGAAGCAAATTCACTTACGAAAAAGATCACTAAAAACTTCAAAATTCCACAATGCACAAATCACAAATATTCCTCGACAAGAACAAACGTTCCGAATCTCCCTACAATACCATCGGCAATTCCCTAGTGAAAGTTCGTCAGGAATTAAGCCGTAATTGAGTCGCGGACGTAAGTGAGTTGTGTTCGAGATGCCGAGGTTGAGAAGCGATTATGCGCCTAAAATTCCGTTAAGATTCTCGAATCGGGAGGAAGTCGAAGGTACGAAGACGAGACGAGACGAGACGAGACGATTCCAGATTAAGAGGCCGTTAATTGGATTATGAAGCGATTCATTTTTCGGAAAATTGAACGATCAACGTCGAAAGGCGGCACAGCAAGTTCACCGTGAGGTATTTCGATTCGTTCATTTCCGATATGAAAAATTGAAATTCGTTTTATTAGTCATGGGAAAAAGAATCGATGATAATAATACGCAATATCGAATCATAGATTAAAATTCGAAAAACAAGATAACATTATGAGTAATCTCTCAGAATGACAAAAATGCAATTGTTATCGAATTTATTGAACGTTAGATAATTTTATGAAGGCTTAGTTATTGTATTTGGTAGATTACTCGAATATTGATAAACAAAACGATATTTACATTGAGCAACAAAAATACGCAGTTCATTAAAATAAAGCATGTAAAGTTGTATGAACTAATTTTTTCAATTAGGAAACATCGAGTTACCGAAAACCGAAGACTGATACATTTACGTACATACGACTGTCCTTTTCTTTCATCACCTGCCTAAAAACTCAACAGTTCTTAAATGAAACAACGAATGTATTCTTACAAAGTTCATATAACCACATTAAAAAAAAAATAGAAATCAGACACGAAGATACGTAACGACATCATCTAGCAGCTAACTGCCCGTAATGACATAGACCAACGCTATGATCGATGATCTTTCTTCGGGCACTATTCTAATTTTTTACTCGACTTTTATGCATTTCGGCTCAATACATAAAATACGACATGTGGCCTGCGTGAATATCGAAACGGACAGTTCGAAAGATTCGACGGACACACGCAATATGCACAAGTTCATTTACGTACGCCCACCGATGGAAAGCGTCCAAAAGACCATATTCAGAAGAAGCGAACGGACACACGAAACGAAAAAAGTTCGCGGCTATAAAAATCCTTATTCAAATCTTGCGATTATGCGATAATGTCGAAAATTTCAACGATTCCAGATCGTATCTTGATTTTATTGGATTCTCATTTTATCAAAGATTCAAACGTTTCGGATGAACCAATTCGATCGGCACAGTTTCTAAATGCATTTTCAAACGAATGTCTATGATTCGTGCGCATCTCGCGTCGATTAGATGAATTTAATACGAAAATCGATATCGACTGTGCGCTCGTAAACGTCCGTCGGGATGCATAATTTATGGATCGTTCGTTTTCCGCAATATTATTCCGAATAACTATTGCGACCATCCGTCTTATATCCTACTTGGATGCGGAGTACCGACGTCCATTACTTACCGTCGAATTATTTATTTCGTATTTATATAACCGGAGCGAGTTACATAGTTGCGTTTCCACGGCGATGAATGAGACTTGCCGCGAATTTAACGAGATTCAAACGCAGCGTAATCGCTACAGATACATAAAAGGTGTTTCCTAAAAGTCATAGAATATGTTTATTAGTTGTAACGAGATTGAATTAACTGAATTTAACAGTCAGGATATTCAGCTTTATAGCCCGAAATTTAGATAATGGTTAAGTTCAAATCACCAATTTAGTGCAGTCCTCTTTTGAGACCATGTCACAAGTGAGTACTAGGAACGATAACGCAATGTCACGCAATCCTGAAATTTTGACTTCTATATCTCCGATTTACTCCCGAATTTCATACCGAACGATTTTAAGCATTAATTATAATATTTTGTTTCTTGAGCAAAAAATTGAATTCAAAAGAAGTCATTTTGTCGAAATTAAAGCTATCAAGCGGCTGTGAAAGGTGTGTCCCTTCGAAACCTTCTAGAAGGTATACAACCCATTTGAAAATCGGAAAAAAAATGTGCTGATACTCATAAAGAGTACTTTGAAGTACTTCTAAAAGATATTATTTGTATATCTTTCAATTAAAATATATTTCATGACTTATGGGACACGCCTCGTACACAACGCAACTTTTGTTTCATAATCGTAAACTGCGTTACGATTTAATCGCTCCCACCTTAATTAATGGCATTTAGCATAGTGTTAATGGTACAAAACACAAACCGACTAGTGTTCTAATGACTCTAATGCAAATATTATTATTTTTAAATGAATTCCATCCCCCTCGAGAAGTACATTATGGCACTTTTGAAAAATGACTAGGTCGACTGCTAACTGCGCAGTTATGAAACGAGACTCAAAATAACTACGTCTCGCTCGACTAGATTACACTGCGAGGCGTTAGAGCGCAACGAAACGATATTACTAATCGGGAGGAGGGATTACCTCCCCTCTACATTGTGAATTTACTTGAGTAAACAACAAAACTACGTGCATTTATCATTAGAAACGATTCAACTGTATTAGATGGATATGATCTAGTTTTATTGGAAAATTGCACAGCTCGAACGCGCAGTGTAAATAAACAAACGTTTGAATGATGCAATATTTCGAAAATGTTCTAGATCGTTCTAGAAAAAAATGTACGAAGGGGTGAAATCCGTCGAAGCGGAAGGGATCTACGAGGGTGCATCATGTCACGTGACTCACCGGAAGGAGACCCTGCGTTCTTGGAATTAAAACACCGCAGAAGTCAGAAAAAATATATATCATTAAGAAAAAAAAATAATGAAGCATAGACTGCCAACAATGGGAGCGGTAATGGGAAACTTCGGTGCAAACAACACAACGCCAGCTGACTCCGGAGTCGAAAATAATAATAACAATAATGAGTAACGAATGCACACAGAACAAGGGTCGACGTGAAAACTAAAAAGTGTGAAACTGGCAGGTGAAACCGATTTCGACCGAGTTTATTCGAAAATATAGGACTAATAACGGATGCAGAGTTGATAATGCACGCGAAACGTCCACTCGACACGATTTCTAACGGCCAAACAAAACAATTGAAAAACAACTTTTCAAACTATACGCGAATTTTTACTTTACAAATTAATACTTATGCTGCTTTTTTCGTAACATTCAAATAATTTGTTCTCGTACCGAATATAACATGAAAGTTTTCACTTCAAAAACGATAAAAAACATCCTAAAGTATTAAATTGCAACCTTAGCATTTTTCGAAAGAAATAGCATTCAGCAAAGTCGCATATTTGTAGCGTATAAAAGGAATGTACATACAAAACAAATATTTGAATGCACCATTCGATACATTTCCATACGTTCAAAAGTCGAACTTCAACCAACTATCCAAACGAAACCCTTCTAAAGCGAAATTCATCAGCTCATTTACATACTGCCACTGCGATTTGTCTCCCTCTCTAATGCTTTTTCTAGAAAGAACTTAAGAGATATAAATTCATATATAAATAGCAAAATTTACATGGAAAACGCTACTAGTATTCGAGAAACTCGAACGGGCGATTATCGGTTGCAGTTTAGAAGTTCGAGAAAGTCGAATATCTGTTAACAAATCAGGCGCTAAGTAGAATTTTCTCGTATAAATTTGGATTCTCGCATTCGAGTTTCTAGAACATTTGATTGATAGAAACAACAGTATCATCCAACATCTGAACAGCGACAAATGAAGACTCCAGACTCATGCCTGAGTGAATGGATTTCGTGCATTTTTTTTAGTACGCGTTCGCGCTTCTCGCTCACATTCGCGCGCGATTCACGCACTAATCTGAAGCGGCCTCAACAGGAAACTCGGACCGAACATAGCGCCACTTCAGAAGCGTGACGTCACGCATCGATTCGCCAGAGTTTCCCCCTTTTTCGGGCAATTGCGTATCATTCGAAGACTACCGAGGGTGTGAGTGTGGCGCAGACGAAGCGGCAACCCGCCCCCTTTGGCCGCCCACCGTCTGAAAATCAATTGTACGAGGGCTGAAAAATATCCAGCGCGTCATACGGCGGGAGATTATTGCGAATTTCGCGACGGGACAATATGGTCGTAAAAATCGGCGGTGATTTATTCGAGTGAGTTCGGATCGCGAGCTCGTGTGGTCGCGATTGAGCTGTCAATTATTCGACGGTTAATGTCGGAACGGTGGATGATTCGTCTGTCGGAGAAGTCGGTTCAATTGGAGATGAACTCGATGGTGCATAGGTGAATTGGTGGTGATTTTGATGGGTTATTTTAATGTGGAATCCAAAATTAAATAAAATGGATAGATGGCCATGCGGGAGAGATGGCCAGTGGCCATTTTTGTAGTGTTCAAACACGAAACAATAATACTATATATTAATATTAGTAAAAGTAGAAGCGAATTATAAGAATGTAAATTGTAGATTGATCGATTCTGAATCGTTTCAGATATCAAATTCCGATTTATAAGAAAATACAAGATCGGAAAAAAAAGATATTTCATTACAACATAATACGAAATTAACTCATATGAAAAACGCTTATCAACGAAATTTGCACAATTTTATCGTAAATCCTTTCAAAAACAAAAAAAAAAAAGATAACATTCATAAACACGACATCTACGATAAGCGACATCGCTATCAACCGATTCCAAAACAATTCAACACAAACGACCAAAAAAAATACAAAAACACCCAACGCGTTTCTCAATCGGACAGGTGCCATACGGCAACATTTACCATTAATAGACTATTACAAAAAAAAAAAAAATCCTCTATCGTCCAAAAATCAGATTCGGCCATCAAATCACCTGTACCCGACGAATTAGAAGGGTTAAACCGCAGATCGACCAATAAGTTGATATTATCGAGAGTACGTGCCGCGGACACCTGCTCGCCTTTTGATATTTATAAATCTATATGGCAATAAACGCGGTATTTCTCAAACGGTCGCAAGTGGGACGGACTACAGTATAGTAGTTGTGGTATAGTGGAAAAAAAGCGAAATACTATTCGGCGTATAATAAATACTATAATATAATGATCGTGTGTGTGTATAAAAGATGGCGACCTCGATTGCGTAGAATTGTTTCGTACGCGACACACATCGCCTAATTCCGCGATTCGTTTCCGTGTGCTACATTAATATCAAACTGATCGTAAATAATAAGTTTCAAATGAAGATTTGAATAATTATCGAATATCGAGACTTGTTTTATGGTAAATGTTTCATATTTAAAATATGGCGGTGTGAAAATCGCCTAGTGGAAATTAATTCTAAAATATAATATATTTTTAGTTGATCCCAATTAACATCTTAATAACTAATTTTAAACAATAACTAGAGCATGCAGATTCCAGATAAATGATTGAGATTGTTATGTAAACATCTCAATGAACAAAAAGTTCTTTGCATAATTATAACGATAGCCATAAATAATTCTAAAATATGTAAATTTCTTTGTTGTTCATTTAAAATTTCATAATTCTATTTTTCTAGCATTAAAAACAATCCGGTATCATAAAAAATAACACCTTGAACATATTAGCAGAAGTGGTAGTCTGCGGCTGCTGTTTACGAGTTCAAACTAATAAATTTAAATTAATTCACGTATAGTTTTGATTAGGCGAATGATTTGTCACTTCCGCCTAAGGTCTATAAATTGAATAATTACACTTAACATCTGCGCATTAAAGCCTTTCAAATACCTAAATAATATATCCACAAACGAAAACGAAATTTGAATACACGTAAAACCACTGAAACAGAACGACAATATGTTCAATTTATAAATTCCTGAATGATTTTATAAATAGCATACTGTAATTTACGAGCAATAAAACCATACACCCAGCACGATAAATAAAAACAAAATTACGTGAAGTGTTCAAAAGCTAAATTTAATTAAGACGATAAAATCATCAAAATAGAACAAATATAGCGAAAACCTTAATAAAATTAACTGGAGCAGTTCGAAAAACTAAATCACAAACATCAACACAATCGATTCGAACAAACCTTATCATTTTCTTATCACCTCGTGTCACAGAGGTTGAATCGAACTACACAAACACGCTCGCGTAAAATGGCGGCGCTTAAATTAATCTAGGCAAATCTGAAACTACCGCACTATTGAAATAGTCATTGTGTAGAAAACGACAGATAGCAGACAAACGATAGATCTACGATTCGATAGTTTCGTTATAAAGCTACACATATCTTATCCAAGTGTTGTAAATACACTTGAATAAATTTGCACAAAATGCACAGTGTACTTTAGAGTCCAGTCAATAATACAAATGAACGATATCAATGATACATTTTGATCGATTTCGGTAATTCCGGTATAAATGGCCATATGGGAGACAATGCTCAACGGTCATTTTTTTTCAAAAAATTGGTAATAATTGATTTTCTGAAAAAAATGATCGTTAAACATCGTCTCTATTATGGCCATCTATGACTAATCATTCGTTAATTCCGCATTAGGAATACTAACAATATTGATCAATTTCATTATTGATTCTTAAAACAGAGAGAAATTATTGGAATTTTGTAACAATTGCATCTATTAAAGTAAACAAGTCCAGTGTATATATAAATATGCACAAGAGAATTTGTTTGCAATAGGTTCACGGACCAACAAACACATCGACCGCTATCTGATTCAATGACGTGCGCGATTTTCATTCATATCGAATCATCATTTTGCAATAGATCGTGTCAACGGTTATTAACGTTTCGCAATAAAGCGATCATTCAAACGCAATATTGACGCTTGTGGAGACATGAATATGTTGCGAAATAATGAAAAAAGTCAAAACGATCCTTCATGAATCTCTACAGTTCACAATTGCGATTGCATTTCAGATTTTTTACTACTCGAAGCGAAAAAAAAAACTGCACGGTTGACGTGTGAGATAACAGTTATCGCACATAGTATCAGATAACGCGAGGTGCACGAAAAGGTGAAAGTCGTTGGAAACCGAGCATTTCTCTCGAGATTCTTTCGCAATTGTTTTTGCGGCAATTTTCAACTTATTTACTTCAAGAGCGACGTTGATTTATTGCAAAATATGCGATGCGACGCATATAAATTCGGATACCTCACAAAACAAACGTACCACTTTCTTAATCAGTTTTATATTAATTAATATTTGTTTTATATTGCACAATACTCTTATCAGTTTCATGACGTCATAAGAAATTATAGCAGGTTAAGGATTAAATAAATATCTATTGTTTAAAGTTTCAAATAGTAACACAAAGCATCGAATAAAAGTACCTCTATATTTATATAAAATATGCGTAATAATTCTATTAGATCTTTGTTGAAAATTCACCGCATCATACTATTTGAATTATGTAAATTCCTACGCGACGCAATTTTGTATCCCTAACAAATATTCAGAATACTTTTCAGTCTATTCACGATATAAAATAAACTCATTGTTTACGCACCGAGGTCACCTTCGAATATTTGACACTTAAAACTTCTAAAGCCACACCGGGAAATAAAGAAACTTTCAAGCAAATTAAAATCATGAATTATAAGTGAGACAAAAGTATTATATAAACATTATTAGATGATACTTTAGTAAAAAATTACAATTCAGAAAATGAGAATCGAAAACTTTATTTATTTTGAAAACCTACAAACATGTGATTCGTTGCATCTTTTCACATAACTTCGAAAGAGAGATAAACAATTATCTATTCTGACGACATTCACACATGCCCGAAAACACGATTTTCGAACAATACAAAGATTTCTAAACAAAAACAATGAGCCGTTAATATTTCTATACAGAGGGACTATCAGCTCGTTTAATGATGGGTTTGGAAACGGTCGAAACGTCCGCCTTCGTAAGGTCCTTCCTTCCTTTTTTTAATCCACGAAAAAAACCCTTTCGATGAACTGCCGTCATTAGAAAACCGGAATACGAACTATGCAAACATACTTCGATAGAATTACAGTAACACTATACCGAAATACACATTTCTCGTAAATCTTTAACAACTCGTCACCGAATTCCGCGTTTTGCCAACTGTCAAACTACTAAACAACTGTAACATATTTATTTGGAATGAAATAAGTTTCGTTCGTATAGATCTGATTCTAACTTCCTATAACAATGAATTCCATTTTTATGACTTAAAGTTTTCATGAAAAATCGCCAAACCTAAGCGGACAGTTCTTGAAATTATCTATCATCATCAAGGTGTTAATTAATCGCTGAATCGTGTACGTTGCTCTAAAAATTGCAAAATTACGACAGATGAAAAAACCTTAAATTTAAACCAATTTGTACTTTACGTCTACGAACCAACAACGCGCAGACCTTCGAACGATGACAGCTGTTCCGCATATGTAAAAAAAAAATACGATCGACCGAATATCGTAATCCTTTTTTTCCCGCTTCTATTTTCATATAATAACAATATAATAAAGTCGACAGGTGTTGGGTTGTCCAAAAGGCAAACATATAAGTACCGAACACCCGGAAACGATACGGATAATTTTTGATGTGTATCGCACGAGCGACAAATTGGCCGATTAATAAAATATCGAAATATGAAAGCGTTTCGAGACATGAAAGCTCCGAAGTTTGAGAAGCGATGGTGGGACAGACATTTAGTGAGTTGCATCGAGCTTATGCACCGAGGTATGTATCTACCTTTGAACGGCAGAAGAGGCAGGTGCAATTTCGGACGGAAACAATAAAAAACGCACAGACGATGCAAATGCCGAAATGCAGCTCGAAATTCGAGAGAATACATACAATAAAAAGGCGGATCGATATTATCAAAGTTTGAACCGCGAAACGATTCGATATTTAAATTGCGCATTGTTCTGCAACATTTTTTTTTCGATTTAAAAAAATCAAAAGTTAAAGTGATGTTGTACTTGAATTAGGCTCGATCTTTAAATCGTTAGTTAAGTATCAATATGTTACCAATGAGAATTGTCAATTTCTATAGGGAAGAAACTTTGATTCGTTGCTGCGAAACTAGCGATTGAGTGATAAAGTCTTACTAAATTTATTCGTAAGTAAAAATCGAAAAATTTCGACTTAATTGCAAATGAAAATATGCAAATAAAAATGTTACGATACAATATCACAAAATGTCATATGTGATAAAAAAGTGGTTAGTGGGCGTCACCAGATGATAAAATCGCCCATAACGATATGTTTTTAATTTCAGAATGCATTGCATTTTCCAATAAAAATAAAACAAGAATGCCAATGAAATTAATATATAAAGTCGTTAACATAACAAAAAACATCACATCAATATTTGTACAACTCGAAACGTACAATCATTTGACAAACACGCTGTAAAATAAAAGCATATAAACGATTCGAATACACAGAACGACAATTTTAATCCTCATAACTTTGTTTCTGCGCGCATAGAAACAGTTTCCCTCGGAAAATCGCATTTCCCAGAAACGACCGTTCACTTTATACATTACTCGATCAAAATATGGAATAAGACAGGTTTGAAATATAACGCGGACCCCGATACGCATGAATAATAAATGAATCTGCGAAAACGAATTGACACGCTTTGTTTTTCGTTTCCCCGAAAGAGTTTTCCTCGCATTTTCCGGCAAGTATCGATCTAAGCGATACGTGTATGAAAATCGCATTTTTCACACGTGTAACCGAACCGAACTAAAACGGCCATATTGTCCGTCGAAGACATCGTCGTTACTCGTTATTACGTGTAGAGGAGGAGAGAGATTCTGGAAGAGAGGGTTTATGTTAGGCGAAGTGTGCTCGTTCAATTTGTGCCGTTGTCGCGGCCAGGAAAATCGCGAGGTAAATTGGTTTTTCAGTAAATCAATTCGGCTCGAGAGCCGCCTTTTACCACTCTTCAGGTTTTATTTTGCCATCTAGAGTATTCTCAAAAGATGAGCAGTTAAATTATATAGTTTCATAAAAAAAACTTAATAAATAATAGTAAAAACGAAAACAATATCAGAGTCTGGGCCTATGCAAGATCGGATAATTCATAATCGAAGTTGTTATATCAAAAGGAATACAGAAAAGAGAGCGATGCGTCGTCAATACGGCAACCCTCCGGAACAAATAAACCAATACTGGAAAGAATAAGCAGATCAGAGAAAAATCGCGAATCACAAGAAATAAATTTTGCATTTTTTCAAGATTTCACTTCTCACAAAACATTGCAAGATTGGAAGATTTATCTAAAACATCAAAGCATAATAAGATTCTTTATGTATCTGAAATTTTATTGACAAATAAATGCATTCACGATTCCCCCATAAACGCTCTCCGCTATTTCCATCATTCAAAATCTGGAGTTTAATGCGAACTAACCTCATATTATATTATATCATATGAACTTGAACGATAACGACAGTAGTGTTTTTACTGCACAAATGCACGTTTATTATATTCTTAACAGGTTTGCGTAATCTCGTATAATGAGAGCGTTCTTCTTTACGACCGATAAACGAAGCACAATAGATTTGTTCTGGAAAATCGAATAAAAATATCGAACGTGACTGAATGTGAGATGGCTTGAGGTCGGCAGCTAATCGCAGATGCTGTTACGATTGCTTTGTGAAAGCTGGAATTGCATATTGAGAAACCGAGATTAAAATATTTCATTCACAAAACGTAAAAATCGTTCAGATTCAGTTAACAGTACTTTAATAATCATATGCATAATTGATTTTTATTAACGAAACAATAGTCTTCCGAAGCGAAAATCTTGAGAACGAACGAGATAAGCTCACGTTAAATATTCGATCATACAAAAAAAATATACGGATTATCCGAGATAGAATATTAAATGTATTTTCTCGGCTTTCATCTTCGGAAACGTCGAGTAGACGCACATTAAAGCCGATAAATATTTCAATAAACCATAATATCCGATTTACGAGCTTTTCTCGGAAACTCGCGGTAATTATGCCAAGCTTCTTAAAGAAACAATCTCTCTGGCAGTGAAGAATACGTTACTATCTATTTCGATGCATTCATTCGAATGTGCATCGATACTTAGAATTCAGCACAAAATCTGAAATCGCTCGAAATTATTCTGGAAGATTTAACCCTGCAGTCGATCAGTTAATGATCGAGGTCATCTAGCACAATGGATGACATTAGAAATTCGGGTGAGTTTATTTTTTTCCTCTTGTTCAATTTCAATTTAACGAGCCATTAAATTTAATTACGGAGCCATAAAACATAAGGAAAAATGCCATGAATCGTCACGGTTAATTACGTAATTACGCATCGTTTAAAATGCAGTTGCAGCACACTAAAGTCCAGTCAGCGACTCGCCGACTGTAAATTTATACGTTTCTAAATTTTATTATCTACAATACGTGTATCAAATTCACTCGCATTTGCATGAGTACGTAAAAGATGCATGTCCCATTTTTCGACTTACTAAACCAACAATGTGTGCGAGAAAAGCGTCGCTACTTTGTATAGAAGCGTGACCGTTTTTTGAAATAAATACATAGTATGATGTGATTGCAGTTGTGAAACAGGAAAATAAAGAGGTCACCTTTTACGGAAATCGTAGATTCGATAATTCGCGACTCGCGGATTCCTTTTGTTCTTTTGAACAATGGATCGAGAAACTTATCGAATGGAATTCGAAATTCATTTTCACTTACGTAAAATAATATTATTATATTGATTCGATTGGATAAAATATAATGAAAAAATATCCATCACCGAACTACAATCATAAAGTGAATCTTTTGAAATCGATCCTTAAATAAAAGGTTAAAAAAATAAAGAAAGACCAAAAGAGTACGTAGAGACGACTTTCCCACGACGGTATAAATTAATCAAAAGATGACTAAGCACTAAGGCTATTTGTCGTTTGATGGTAAATTGGGTTAGAGTGATTTCCGAGTTTGATGGTCGATTTATTCGATTCGATACGTATTTTATAATTTACAAATAAAATCATTTTAATCAGATCATCATAAAAGAATCAGTGTGAAAATATAATATAAACATAAATTAATTCAAAAAAAATACCGAATATGTTCAAACACAACCAATACCCATAAAATGACATGCAAATATATTTTTAAATAATTATTATGTTAATTAATAACAAAATTGAATTTTGTACGAGGTAAGTGGGTCCTTTTATAGTATTAACTTGAGAATCGTCGAATGTAGCGTAGGTGGTGTATGAGAAAACGCATACCGAGTCACGAAGACGAGTCGACTCGTTAATCTCCCATGACCATATGGTCAAAGAAATAATTCTACGAAAATATGTAACAAATGCTTTAAAAAAATTATCGAATTTAATAGGTAACACTGGAAAAAACAATAGTCTAAATCTGAAAAATAATCACAAATTGACACAAATCACATAAGATTACGACAGAAAATATTCATTATTTGAAAATCAAAATATATCAATGTAATTATTAATATATTTTATATTATAAAATTATGAGAAATAGTTGAGAAGTTTCCGCGACAACGCGTCTACAAACTGAGGGTGGAAAAGAAAGGAGACCGAATTTATACCGAACTTCCCTCTGGTTTTCCGATTAGATCACAAATTTTCCCAAGCTTTGAAAAACACACGGGAAAATAGATGAGTCGACATTAAGCTTCGGGTATTTCATAACATCGATCAAATTTTAAGTTAAATTGAAATGTCGCGGATAGGCGTCACATTCATTAAACGAAGCAATAATTTAAAAACCCGTTCGATAAAACCTAACATATTTAAAAATATAACTGGGAAAACTCGGAAAATCCTTTCGTAAGATTTTAATAACTACGTAGCATAAATTTTCCTGAAAATACACATTTAGAAGGTTGCGAGTTTTTAGCACGATATTAATTTTCCGGAAAACGTTTTGACGATGAAATTTAATACAACGTACACAAAAAGTTGAGTTCACGCCTACACACAAATATTTTTAACTATTCGAAAAAATGTGATGAACATAACTTACTATTATTACGAAACTTTCATAAAAATTGAACAGTTAGCACGATAATAAATTATTCGTCAAACAGTAAAAAAAGAACAATATTCAAATAAGCGAACGATGATTCATTTTTTTTTTATGTGAAAAAACCTTATCTGAACTTCGCAATGCGTACATTGCATAAACAAAGACGAAAAAACCAACAGGTTCATTACATATTTATATAAAAAGTTATTTCACGTTAGCGAGAGCGAATTACAACCATCTTTCTGGCGTCAGAGTGAAATTAAACTCGAGTAAAAGTTGGTGTTCACAACACCAAAACTTTGAGATCAGAAATAACCTTATTTAACTACTTTAAAAGCTGTTTATTATAAGAATGTAGCACAGGAACACAACATAGATTAAAAACCGCTCTTGAAGTAAACAACCGAAACAAATTAATAAGAAATTTTTACACGATTATAATTCGAACAAAGAAAATCATACTTGAATAAGTTACCTGATGAAGCGAAAAACAATTGACTCTGAATGCAACTAACCTGTAACAAAAGAAACAAAATATTAAAATATTTGAAATGAAATGAAATATATTTTAATTTTACAGAAACAAGATTGTGATAAGACAATCGATGTTTCATCGTTAACTAATTACGTTAGGCTAACGTTACGCCATCATCCCTTATACGGCCATAATTAAATCGGTAGTTAATCATAGACACATTTAGTGCTGAATATTGCCGATTCTCGACGATATGAATATATATGCATGTACATATTAATCACCCGGTATTCCAGTGAGTATGTGACCCATGACCTACGTACAGGAATTTCCGAATATTCGACGCAACTATAGGGGAGACACTAAACATACACACTAACCAAACAGAACGTTTACCTGCGAAAACTAAGCTACAACAGTCCGAAATCGATATTGAATCAAACATGTTCAACTATATAAAGATTATTTAATAATATAGATTAGATGAAAAAATAAAATTTCATTTACTAAAGAAGCATACTTCGTTTTTTAAATTTTGGCGAAAATCAATAGAATTACAGTGTAATGACACATCAATAAGCATTGTTTCACGTTTTGAATGTCATCTAAAGGGCTTCGATTTACACAATATATTTTCTATCTAGAATATGAGAGCATCCATCTACTTTGCTCTATCAGCTTTGTGACACACAGCGGGATAAATTGAGAATAGAGTGCGTGAAACAGAGCACGATAGATAAAGTTTAAAACGTGAAAAAGTGAGTGTGAACATGATTTATCAATAGCTTTCTATTGGGTGAGACGAGCTAGTGAGGCAAGATGGCCTGAAACGGTAAGAAAGCCAATCAGGCAAAACGATTTAATTTTTTGGGATTAATCATGTTAATCTTGTTATGTTTTATTATACATACATACATAGATCGATATACAATTATATATGACGATCGAAAAGGCCAAGGGGTACAAGTGACATTTTTGCCGAAATTGAGTTATGCACTGGAATCACTTCTATGCACGCCGAGATATATCATCAAATCAGTCGACCCCCTCCTAATACATGTAAGTACATGGTCAACTTTAAACGCGCTTTTCTCAAAACGCAGTCACTTGTACCCTTGGCCTTTTCAGTCGTCACATCGTATGCAAACTAAACTTTCCTGAACAAAACGTTGAGAGTTTCGTTTTCAATGTTCACGATTATTTCATGCCTATGCTTACATTACAATTATATCAAGCTTCATCAAAAAGTACATACACTCATCTTACAAGACGAACAAAAAATCACACACAGATCACACAAAATCGACCAACAAACCCACAACAAAAAGTCTACATAGCGAACTGAAAACGCCAAGCGAATCCGCAAAAGGGCGACTCGCCGGCCGCAAAACGGCACTCCGTCCAAAAACAAAGGGTTTGAATAAACAAATTCCTAAGCGAGCGGCGTAAACGGAACGGCTCGTTATCAGTATGAATGGGGGGGTATACATAGTGTCGTCGCACCACCACCCCGTCTGCAACAGGCGACCGTGCGGAATAAAACGTTCGCGACGCGGATTTTACGGTGTGCGCGGATTTAGCGGCGGAGAGGAAAACAGTTGAAAATGCGATTCTCGAAAGCGGCGCAGACACGTTTCGATGCTGGGAAATGAGGGAAATATAAAACGAATTGAGGAGATGAAAGATTTGTATGTAGAATTTGCAATTTTGTAGTTCGACGGCCGCTCTCTTGACTCGTGCGTGGTTCGCGCGACTTGAGTGTGGATGGTTTACGCTTTGCACTTGCGTTCGTTCACTGTAAAAATAAAATCTTAATACCAGCCCGAATTTGGTTTCTTTTTCAGACATTTCGAAATTCAAATTACCCGTGGGCATTTTTAGTATTATATGAATTCAGCTCGGATAGGGTTGGTCACGATTAGAGCGACAGTGGGATGCCAATTTTGTATAACTAGCAACTAAATTCAGTTTCAGACAAACACAAATTCCAGTATAAGACATTGTAAAGATTTACTTTTTACAGTGTTGTGAAGTTCGTGCATGATACGCGCGTGAGTCTGGAGTGGGCTTCATAATATTATCATATTATGCATTGTAGAAATAAACTGGTCTTTAATTTGGTTACACTCCTGAGAAAAAATAAATTAATTCTACTCAATATAAAAGGAAAGAATCCATAGTTACGAAACTAATGAAAAACTGAAACCCAGGCCCAATTTGAACTGGAAAGCCATAGGAAAAAAAGTGATAGCCCAGTTTTGTCTGACAATGAGTATGTATCAGTCTGCTGTGTTCACTAAAATATTTTTTGACGCTCTTAAGTTCGTCATTTTTGAGCGATTTTTTCGGTCATACCTGGTGATATTTTTTCCACTGTATTCTAACCACGCGTACATTTATACAACAGACTAATTACTAATTTAAAATAATGCGATATTAGCACAACTTACGTGATAAATAAATTATTCAAATCGACAAAATTGAATGCATATGTAGATTTATTATAGATTGATATACGTTCGGCGAAGGAAAATTCCCGGCTTTTTCGATAACAGACGAGAAAACGACGAATCGACAAATTCGAACCACATTCATGGGGAAAAATCGGATGCAGATAATCCGAGAATCTATTCTCCGATCAGGTGGGTGTATACCGGCACTATAATATACATAAGCGCGGTGGTACATTCCGGGCGGTCGTTGTCGACAATGGAAAGAAAAAGAAACCGAAAAAAAATGGTAGAGAAAAACTGATGGCGCCTCGAAGGTGTTTATTATGTAAAAGAAGAGATAAAGCCAAACCGAACAGACGTGTGTACGTTTATAAAGAAAACACTATAGAAATGGATAATCTATAAACAAGACTACAATTTATCATTAAAAAATGTATTGTTTCGATTTTATCTATAAAATTGTTCGACATGAAAAAAATCGAAAACAAAAACTCATCGATCTGCGGTTCATTAACAAATGAAAATTTTCCGACATTGCACAAAAAAGTACATTCAAAATTTAAACAAACGCGTATTTTTACAAACATCTACGTACATACAATCGCGTTCGATAAACATCACACAAAGTCCGGGACTCCGAGAGCAAACAAAACGCTTTTCCCGCAGGAAAATCCGAACGAAAACGAGCCTCTTGTTTTCCACAAAACAAAACTACGAAAAAAGCAAAACGGAAAATCGCTCACATATCAAACGAACGACGAAATTCCCACAGCTCGAAAACGTCAAATCAAAACATCCACAGTTTCAGACATATTTTAAGCACATCCTGAAATTTTGCACTGAAACGTCATCGTCACAGACGAATCTTGGCACGGAAAAGGGGTTCGAAACGCGAAAAAGCTGTTGTGCAACCGGAACGTGACGTGAACGAGTTTTCCCGTGGCGTACGTACGGCACGGCACGTACGGCTTTGGAAGGTCACACTTTTGTTGTTGTTATTGTTGATGTTGACTTGGATCGTTGCAATTCGAAACGCATCATACATATATTTTCTAAATGAATTAAATATTACATAACTGAAAACTATAAAAGTGTTCAGTGTAATGATTTTATTAAACAAATAAATGATCAAACGCATCCTAGAAAAGGGCACTTTCGCCCTCCAAGCTCTCCGTAGGGAGAAAGGACGTGCCTTATCGAACACTAAGGGAGGTGAGGGGGTGCCCCCCGTCCGAGACTGCGCCCCCATTTGAGGCTGCGCCCTCATCTTCGGTGGGACGCCCGCGGACAGGGGACTAATCGAATCCGAAGATTCTCGCGATTAATTCGCAGCCGCGGAATAATGGGAGACGTTTTGAGTTAAGCGATTAACTGAATTTTATCGACGACAGTTCGCTCGGTTTGAATTTTAGTACTGTTCGATTTAAGGTTTTTGTGTATATTCTATGTTTGTGTTTAATAAAATAAGATTGGAATGCGTTTATGATAATAAATGTTTTTTTATCTGTGTTTCTATTTGTATAACAATGGATATCATTAAAAAATCACAATGACTAATAAAGTAAAATAAAACTAGCATTGTAAAATTATTCTGAAAAAAAAATAATGAGTCATCTACGTATTATCAACACGAGGAATGAAATTCAACTAAAATTATAATATTAATGTAAAAAATATAATACAATGATGAATATTTTGTTAGATTACAAAATCAATTAAGACTAACTGTTAAGGACGAAAGCAATGTTTGAATCGAAACAAGGACGAAAATCGATTGTCTCTTTTTTCGCCGCGTTAAAAAAAATCTCGAGAGTTTCAAAACTCGCAACTTAACCATGACCGACTTGCATCGTCGAATATTTCACATAGTTCGAAAGTGCCTGTATTTTGAATGCACCCGAAAAACGCATAAATAATGAGCGAATTTAATTAATAATTCAACTACTATACAACAGCTGAATCAATTGTATGAAATCTAATTTACACCGCAACAATAACAATTATTTATTTTACAGAACAATTAAAATTATCCTATTCTATTTGTTTAGTTCCTTTCGTTTTATAACATAGAAAGAATCCATTCCCAAGCTGTAAAAAGATCGCCTATAATTCATCTATGAAAATGATTAGTGAAATTCTGGAAGAGATGGCCATACGGGAAAGATGGCCATACGGGAGAAATGTCCATACGGGAAAGACGGCTAGCGACATTTTTTTTGCATTGAACCTCTCTCGGAATTACCAATCAGGCCTCCGACAACGAACTGTCAAAAATCCAGTTGGTAGTTGGAGATCTAACTGTTTTGCAATACATTTGACTACACATAAACAAATCATCCTATGCTCATATAAAACCCCAAAACAATGCAACCCGAAGCACCAAACGCTTCGATGCAACATCAGCCAGAAATCCAACCCCATTCGCCCACTTAATAATAGCCCCACTAGCGGGCATAACGCGCACTAGAAACGAACCGTATTCAATTACGCGGCGTCGTTAACTGTAATTCAACCCTTGGAAATGGGACGTGGTGCGACCTTGGCGTCGGGGGCAGGGATTTCCATTTCCATCCCTGTCCCGTCCCCGCCCAAGAGTCGAAGGTGCCCTGGTCGTCCGCCCACCGGCTGCGAAGCGCAAAGGTGACTTTCGCTGCGAAGGGGACTCGAGTTCGGGCGTGCATACGTCTGTCTGTCTGTATGTCTATCTGCGATTGAAGAGTTTTCATTATGTTCGAATGTGTGGTTTTGGTTAAATTAGATTGATTTTTATAGTGGTGCTTTTTCGCAGTGAAAGCGATTTAATGTTAACTGTATAAGAGAGGCTAGGAGTAGTTGGTAGTAGTTAAATACGATTCCTTAACTATCAATTTTACAAATTATTCTGCCTTTTATAAAAACGAGGGAAGCCCACTATCCCGCCTTTTAACTGCACCCCAACTCTATGTCAGTTTGTTAGGCCGGCCTAGTTGGGTACCAGCAAAACTAGGCGAAACTACGGGCGCCACATTTACGTTAACAGGGAACTCTACATTTAATCATTATTAAAAACTATCGCGAAGGACAGCTTTCCAGGGGGCATGCGGAATGCCAAGGAATCTAGCCTTTTATAACAGTCAATGTCATATTTTATTTATTCATTCATATTTTTCTATCAAAATTTGTCAGACATAATAGGCTACTAGTGTTTCCAATTAAAAATAATAGCGATTTAATTCGAGTTTTCCAAGTCTCCTATATGCCTCAACTTTCCCCTAATGATGAAAATGTAATCATTCGCTCGAAAACGCACACATTAGGTCACATGCACACAAAACGTGAATGTATTCTATTAATTATATAGCTTACATTTAACCTTGTAGCTATTTAATTAGTGTGCTGAAAAATAATCAGAAACGAATTCCGCATTGATGCAATCTTGCGATTCGATTAAAATTTCATGAGTCCTGTTCGACACAGTGTAATATTTTTAAAATAAAATTGTGATGTAATCGAATATTTCAGTTCAGATTTGAATTGCGAAATCGTCGACGTAAAAACAGTTGCAAAAGAAAACGATGAAACGAAGTAATTTCCTGTCGCTAATTTAAGGTGAGATGGTAAAAAGTCTGAAACCGTTAATTTGCCTTTCGAATACGAAAATAGCATCCATGCACTTTGAATCGTTTAATTCTCTTATAAAATATTTATACAAATGTATAATTTAATAAATCGAACAATCACGACATATAGGTAAAAAAAAATTGAAAATCAAATAGACAATAGACAAATGATGTGAGGCGGAAAGTGAATTTAAACACTGAGAATTTGATCATCCGAATTAGATCTGTTTTAACGAGGACAGTAAAACGAGCGAACACAAAGTTCAGAGAGCCGACCCTGCAATTCGATTAACAGATTCGTTAATCGAATGAAAACGGCGAACTGCACCTGATATTAGATTACACCAAGCGAGAAACGTTCTCGATATTGCCGAATTAATTCGTTATGCACACACGCGACAAGATTGCTCCCTTAATGACGCAATATAGCTTTTGAATGAACATTTTATAAGGTGACGTTTATATTATGATGGTTGCTGTTGCATTGCACATGAGGCTAGTTCACATTGGTTCAGATACGAAGAGACACCTATCTATACGTAATACTGATAATGATATGACTATCTCCTATTTACGTATAGGTGTATCTTTTCGTGTCTGAACAGTGCGAAACAGTATCAATATGAATGTTGTAGGAATCGTGTTTACACTATTCATGTAGGTACATCATTACAGGAATGGATTTTGACAGTTGTTATGACAAACTAATTGCCAGAAAAACATTATACATAAAACATTCTCTACGATTCAATTGCTTGGATACAGTTCGATCAAGCGATATTTTACGCCATTTTCATAAGACAGCGCTCTGAACGCAGAAGTCGAAAACCTGTCACAAAGTTAAGTGAAATAAATTCTCAATCACTATATTACAATGATGTGATATAGCATGATGTGAACGTCGCCTAATAGACGAGTCAAACGTGAGCTAGAATGCGATCATTATCTGCGCTTTCGGCGTGTAAACACCGCCATTTCGAATACCGAAACAAAACGATCCCCGAAAAACGAACGAGAAAAAGCCCATGATCAGATACGACTTTCGTGTTAAACATTCGACCTTTTTTTTAGGCGGGATGCCGTCGTTGTAGTCGTCGTTGTTTGGTTGTTGTTGTTGTTGTGTTGTTCATTTAGCGGTAACATTTCTTGGCAACCCACACGAGCGTGTAGGGCCGGTAATTTGTATCCCGAAACGCAGTGCCGGTCCGAAGTAATCGAAATGAAAATTTACTATTTCGGGATTAGGCTATATAGCTATGTGCTGCGTCCGTTTCGCTCTCTTTACTTAACGCGTAAACAAAGCTTATGTTAATGCGAGGTTGTTTTCGTTTCACGTACGTATTGAGATTCTTGCTTAAAACAAACAATGTAAATAAACATAATATTCATTCGAAAAAAGTGATAATTTAACACTTAAAGGAAACGTTTACTGAAACAGATCAAAAACCTACCTTGTTTCATTCGATCGAATTAATGATACCTGTTATGCGCTATTATTTACTCTTCAATGCTCTAGTCTAGTGTCTCTACTTTCTTCACTTTGAAGAGAATAATATCAATTGAAGTAGATATATAAAATAATAAATGATTAGTAGTATCTGCAAAGAGGTCATTACATCATGAAAGTGTAAGTCATATTGCGGTTATATGTAGTAACTCCCCGGGAGTCTACGTCTTGCTCTAAATACAATAGATTCCTAGTGTGAAAAACACATCGTATTCCGAAGATTACTGTAACTGCAATATAACTTGCAACCTTCATAAAGTAAATATCGCATAACAATATCGAATTGATACAATTATTATGAAAATTAATTCTTCATGTAAATAAGATTTTTTCGCGCTCGAAAATCTATTGAAAGAGGACGCATCGTCAACAGTATAATACGTTAAACATTTAAGTATAAACAAATTATGTAACGGAGTACAAGGAGCGCGCTTAAGTATTTTCAGGAAAATCGTTTTTCTCGGCTTGGTTTTCCGCGCGCTGGAAAAACACCGGCTGCCGCCGACGAGAGAAAAAGCCAGTGGCGGCGGATCTTTTTTTCCCCGGCGTTATTTTTTTCACAACGTCGAAATGCGCGGCGCATTATTATTTACGTGAAAATTCTACGTTAAAAGGACCGAGGTTTGGGGAGAGGCAGAGCGAAAAGGAACACAGCGGCGGTCTAATTTGTGAGAAAATAAACGGCAGGAAAATTCGCCGCACCGAGATAAACACACTCGTGCGGAAAGTTTAAGTGTATTATTTTTTTTTTATATATGTATTGTGACTTTGTTTCTATTGTTTTTCATGTCGACACTCGATTTATAATATAATAATAATAAAAGCGCGATACATTGATATGAATATATTAAGTTCAGGAAACATCATGAAAAAAGGAGTGACACAATTATGAGGAAAAACTCAATGAAAACAAATGTTATCTGCAAGCCGCAAAGGATTATTCATGATTGAAACGTAGCGTATGAATCTTTCTGCACATAAAATAATTTAATCAAGAAAAATTACATTATCGATAGTTATTACAAAGCAAATCGCAATCAAAATTGAGCCATAATCAAAATCAACACCTCATAAGCGGTAACTCGAGAGATTTCAATCTTACGCGCACGCTTTAAGGGTTGGCGTAGCTCGGGGCTGAATCTAAATGAGATACGGCAATAAAGCATGCGAATTAAATTATCACGTATTCCATTAACTGCCAAAATTACCGAGGGTCGGAAAAACCCCTAAGATTTTCGCCTTAATATTATTATTCATCCGACTTTCGAAATAGTGAATAGTCGATTTGCATTTCGAATACAATCTCGTATTATGGTATATAATACAGCGATGCAGTCTCGAGTGCATTCATCTTCAACGACGAAACTTCCTTTAGAGTCGCTTTCAGACAATGAAAGCTTCAGCAAGTCGAGTCTGTAATATCCTGGGGCCTGCATATGGGTCACAGAGAACAACTGAAGCATGCATGAAGCTAATGTGATTATTTATATGTACGTACATATTTATGAAGATTATCATTTATTTACTTTCGATAAAAGTTAAATAAACATTTAACATGATTCATTCACAATAAATTGAAATGTCAAAGTATGAGTGAATAACATAATCACTTGAGTTAAATAAAAATTATATTCAGAATTCCTACATATTTTTTTATAACGCATGTGTAAAAATAAAGTCATAATTACGTAAAAAAAAAGGTTTTCTCATAACCAAAGTTTCACATCACTATAATGATCACTGGTTCGAAAGAGCCTCGTGGGAAACTAAAGGAGTCGGGAACGTTTCAATTGATGGTACGTCAACTGTTTATCAACCATACACATGCACCTACATAAAACAATACAAAAATATACAAGACGCATTCAGTGTCGGCATATGAATTTGTATAAACGTACCATTCAAATCAAGTTGATAATTCACAAAAAAAAAACTAATGAAACATAAGAATTATAATAATGTACACATTCGAACATAAACTCTTTCCATTACGATGACATTTCGAAAGATCAAGTATCCACGAAAGTCAGAGATTCAAACGGATTTTATTTTGTCATAGGTACATTTTATACACTAATATAATACAAACGCGATATGAAAAGCGACCGGTCACACACAACAATAATTGGACGTGACGAAAGAGCACAGTCCAATCAAAGGGCGAAAAACTCGTTAAACTGGTTGCAATCGTCTCGAAAGCACGACAGGGTTCCCTTTCAATACGGATGTTTAAACTTTAAACGAAACGGACGATTTCGGTAACGAGACGAGATAACCTCGCGAAAATTCCACGCATGTGTGCACATATTGCTATTTAAACTCATTACGTGTCTAAAGTCAAGTTTTTCAATCGAGGGTTAACAATCAGTAGTGACAGCTGTCAAATTTTATAAAAGAAAAATAAACGATAGTTTGTGTTAATCGACGATTAAAATAGCGAAATTCTGTGTTTCAAATAGAAACTCCAGCTTATCAATTTGTGGCGAAAAATTTGGGTGACATCTATCAGCAATCAGGTGAGCTGTAAATTGGCTGATCTGCACCATTCATTGCCAATATAAGATTGATTTAGAAACTAACCAATAAGACCCACGGTTACGAAACTAATGAAAAGCGTAGACCTAAGTCCGATTTGGACTGGAGTGCAAAGAAAAAAAAAGGTTTCAGTTTTATATTTTTTGCAATTAGCGAAAAACAACATGAAACGATCGAGACGGAAAACCAAAACTCTAAAGCTCATCGGTTACACATCGCAAAACTTGCAAATCACAGACGTAAATCGGCTTCTAAGAAGCGATGAAAACAAAAAAGATTCTCTTATTATAACACAAAAGCATCTGTAATAATAAATAGACATTAAATACGCCTTACAAACGCACGGAACGACGCTAAAAGCACGACTTTATTTTAATTCGATCCCCGCGGATTTGCTCGGCGCGCGATCAAAGCGCAGAGAGGAGAAGTCAACAAACGAACCCTCCCTTCGTCCTCCTTTTATTTATATTGTTATAATACCTTTTTTTTTATATCAACGCAAAGGGCTTTTTACGTCGCGCTAAATCGACTGCGTCGTTTCGGAAATTTTCCGAGAACTCGCCCACTCCGTGTGCAAGGGTAGGATGTGATGTGGAGCATTGAAATAATAGAGAATGTGTGGGTGGCGATGAATTTATTTATATACTGGAGAATACTGAACTCCGCCTACAGCTTTGCAACCCCTGACATTAAGCGCTGCAACGTATGTACATATGTATGTACGACTGCATTGTGTGCGCAGCCCACGGAAAGCGTTATGATCTCTAGTTGAAAAGGTCGTATAGTAGTGTCCGATGAAAAATTGAAAAGGTTCTAGTGCTAACTGAAATTGAATCGTTGTATAATCAGTTCTTTTCATAAAGGGCGTTTAAATATTTCAGTTGAATTCGTCTGATTTAATTTAATATCGGATAGATAAATTCAATGGATTACTCGACTAGACAAAACACTTGAAAAATCTGAAATTGCTGGGGGGAAAAAAAGTACAGATTTCAGCGAAATTGAAAAAGCTCAGCAGGGTTAATTGCACGAAAGCGCAATTGACTTTTTCCAGATTGAAAGCCTTAAGTGGCACTAAACAGACGACGATTGAAACTTCGTTTTTCTCCGATATTCAATATTGGTGCATTCGAGCATACGTGAGTGCTAGCGCACTGAATTGCACTGTTGTTTTTACACCTACATTAGACTCGTGTTTGTATCAAAACATACATTAGAACGATAATTATTGTATAAGAATTAAATGTTAATGAAGTCCAATTTGCATTCATTTGCGAAATAAAAAATACAAAACAGGTGCTAACCCAAATACGAATAGTTTTCCCACTGGTAACCATCGACCTTGGGAGTGAATATGTTCGCAATTAGCAAGTGTTTATACAAAAGCATATAAGTCGCAAACTTGTACAATTTTATTTTCAAGCAGAAACGATTTATATTTTGCTCCTCGTAAATGATAATTAACGAATATTACCGCTCAATTACTCGATCCCTCTTAAATAGCACAGATAACGATCAATAAAAATATTTTCACTATTTCATAAACGATTCTCATTTGAGCACAATGTGAGGTGACACTTGAAAACATTCAATTATTGCATCAGCCGGGCGAAGGTCAACCTTAGAGACGAAAACATATTTGTAATGTAGCGACATTTAAGTGCGAAGATAAGAATGAAAATCGACTTTAGAATTTCAAGTTTCCTTTCTTTAGATGAGTATTGCAAGACCAATTGAGATAATCATGACTAATTCCACTTTTAGGCAAAAATCAGATAAAAGGGGGAAACACTCCGGCTGAGACGTCGTAGGAAAGAGATGAACAACCATTTAATTCCTTGGGTTGCTTCCCTTTCTTCATTTTATGACGTCTCAGCCGGAGTGTTTGCGCCTTTGAACGTAAATGTATGATGATAACTTTCTACTTGTGAAATACATTTCCTGAAGGGCTCAATTGATGATATATTGACAATTGTCGTTCGAATGGACATGATGATGCGACATTTGGGAGTCTCTGATCGATGCACCAGTCAGGTGAAGGTCGAGCTTATGACGTAGCAGTTGGTTACTGTGACGCAGTTCGCGAGCCGACTGCGTCACAACTAATTCTATTATGTGCAAACTACAAGTGCAATTTGTCGTATTCGGTTCATGTAGATGTCTTTTTATATTTATATCTTTTTAATCAATGAAATGGAATAGATGTTGATATCTTTGAACCTTCGTAAATTTCATTATCTTAATTGAAAAAAAAATGATGTAACAGAAACAGTGTGATGCAATGAAAAGATTCGCTCTATTTTGGATGGGATGTTCATACTTATTGTTAACGAATATTTATCCACACATATAAAAAATTATGATGATAATACTAATTATCCAATAGATATTCATTATTTTATAAAAACAACTATTCTGGATCTTTTGATCGGAAAGTTGTATGCACACATCTGCTTTCATGCGAACTGAATTTTATTTCATTAAATTAAATTTGAACACATAATCACATTTAATTTCCAACGCGCAATATAAAAAATAATACATATTATTAAAAATTATTGAATCAGAATTCTCAGAACATATTCAAGGATAATGTGTGACGACCAACTGCTGCTCATGCACAGATATGCAACTCAAATGGATCAAACGATGACAAATTTCCGTTCACGCCGATTTTGCAATTGACATTTGATTGTCGACAATTTAAATGTTTGTGGATGAACACAAAAAATATGCACATTACACGTTTAAGAAATGTTCACATCGCCAACTGCATACAATAAATAGTATATTCGATAACGACCGATTACAAACATGCTCGACATGTAAAAATTACGCACTCCATAGCCAATTTTGCACTAATAAAATTTATGATGAATTAATTTTAATATTTCAATTATTAATCAACATGAAATACATAATTTGATAATTTTCGGCTTTTTTTCAATTGTACTACAATCTGAATCAAATCTGCGCTTATATTTTTCAACTGATTCATTACCATGGGTTCGCAGTTAGTTGAGAGCAGTTAGCCCCTAAACAAAGTCAGTTTTCGCTAATATATAATTTAAATATCGGACCATAGACTAACATTTTCTTAATAAAACAATAATTTATTCAATTCAAATTGAACTAGGATTGTCAGGCGTCTCGATCAACCGGAACAACAGCTGTCAAACAGACTTTTCGGGCATACTTAAAGGACATTTAAAAAATCTAGATTTTTAGATGATTTTTCATTTTGAATGAGTACAAATGGCTAAGAAATTTGTATAGCGAAAAAAGTTTCACTTGAGCCGATTTCAAAAAGCAATTCAAAATGCATCTCAGTTCGACCTGAACAAGATGGCGGAAATCTGCCATCCCAAAATGAATCAAAAACCATCTCAAAAGAAAAACGCTAACGCTAGAATAGCAAACACACAAAAAACAACCAAAACATACGAAAATACAAGCGATAACGCGAAACTCATTCATGGACGCGAACCGCGAAATCTCCCCACGCTACAACGTACACGTAAACAAGCAACAGCATCACGTGACGCGAGCGCAAAACGCGTCAAAATCGCGCCCGATCCGATCGCGAAAATCCTACGACAAAACGTCGGAAAAAAGCTTTAAAAACACCGAAACGTTCAATATTTACACAATCGGATGGAGCGAAACACATGTACGTTGTGTTGTATTATATTATATGTGCATACTTAGGCGCACGTGTACTACGTTCGGCGCGAAAGCGAACTGCGCACTTCCGACAGAACGTTCCAGACGCGTCGCGAGAAAAACGGGAAAACAATAAGGACGCTTTCGGATTGTATTCTATTTTTTTGAAGAAAAAAAAAGGAAAATTTTATGGTTATTTGATTTGCTTACTTTGGGAGATGTGCGAACGCTGCGGTGTTCGAGTCGCTCTGTTGACAGAACGTTCGCTAGAAGCGATAACGAAACGATAACTTGTCGTTTATAAATAGTCGGGAATTTATATTCGTATTGCCGTTCCGCGAAACGTGCATTCGAATCGAAAATTGTGCAGATAATGAACGATAAGTTTTGAATATTGTTTAAGGCGCGTAGATACGGTTTGAATTCGCGATGAAAACAGTTGTGCAAATACGTTCAAATTGGAATTGTTCGATCTGAATTTTGAATATTCTACGAGCGATACAAAGATACGTTCCGTGTAATATAATTGAAATTTAATTATTTTTGGCGGGACCAGTTAGGTTAGGTCATATTGGATTTTAGGTTAGGTTTTTGTTTATTTTTCCATGTTAGGTTAGATTCGGATAGTTTAGGCTACGTTTTAAGTATATTTAGGTTATGTTTTGTATCTTACTGACTAGATAACAGATGAATACTGAAATTATAGACAAAAATATGCATCTCCTAATTAAATTCATACAGATAACATATGACATTTTCCAAATCGCACTATATAAGAAACATCAAATCCACATTCAAAGACAGCACACACAAATCGAGAGCACAAACAAAACACGTCGCAATACCGATTCGCCGATAAACAAACACCGACAGAGGTTATGCGCAAGAGCCGAACTCACCTTTGAAAATCTTCATACCGCCCGAGAGCGACACATAACCTAACTAACGTCGGATCTCGAAACGTCTCCGGACACGACCGAGAGAGACCGCGGTGCGTCGCGTGCGTACGCGTTGGCGCGCGAATGGCGCCCTTAAGCGCGCACCGGGAGCGTACTGCGATAGGGGTGGTTGTGGCGTGGCGTTGCGCGGCGCACTGAGCGCGGCGTGGGACGCTCGGCCGAGGAACGAAGCGCGCCGGAAACGGCCGAGCGGCGGCGGCGGCGACGACGACGACACCTCCCTCCCCCCCTCCTGCCACCGCGCGTCCCCTTTGTCGTCGTAGTGCTGCTGCGTAGAGCGGGAAAGACTATGGAGAGACGTGGAGGGGTGTTTCCGGACGATGCGAAGGTTGTTTTTGTAGTGTAGTTTTTAATAATTGAGATGTTCAGTGATTAATTTCATAAGTTGAGAAAAACGATAAAACATGTTTGATTAGTTTTCCTTAATTCCATTTTTCCGAAATGATAATCATACATTTTGTTAGTAATGATCTGCTGATATGGTCAATTCATTTATGAACAACTTCAGAATTGATTAAATTGCTTCCAAAATAAATGATTTATTATCGGACTTCAACACGTTCAATCTTTTTATCGGTGTGTAGAGGAGTTAGTCACATTCTAAAGGGCTCAATTGTTTTGTTGAATAAATTCGATTGTTGATATTTTTTTCCGTAGATTTGTACGAGCGTTTATTTGTATTGAAAAGATTGTAACGAAATAAGAAAATTTTCAAAATGATTTATGGGATAGTATCCAAATATCATTTACGTTTCAAAATATTGATAGAATCTGAATAGTTAAAATGAATTGAGCTTTCAATATTTTGTCACGTTTGAGTAAACGTGTATGCAACGAGCACCGCAATATTCACATAACAGTGACAAGCTGTGCTTATTTAAGAGTTATAAATCTCATTTCTACGTCTATCTATTGAATTTATTGACATCGATTCGTTTCACGTACGAAATACGCGTATAAATTAATTTTCCAACATGTTTCTTCAAAATTTGATAAATATTACATAAACAAACGAATCAATATTCCGATTATCAATTTCTGCGAACCTCATCAGAACAAATGTAAGCAACACCGATTTCACAATAACATGTCAAAATGACGCAAAAGATTCCTCATTATTCATGATTCATAGTTATCCACTGTTGAAAACATTTCAATTGCGCAATCTAAATACCATACAAAAACAAATGTGCAGAAATTATGTTGTTATTTTCCTTCATAATTTTCTTACTATCCTCAAAGATCACTGCTTATAACTTTATCATACGAACTTCAAAAAATCACACAAATACAAACAATCACTGATGGTGTAAACACACCGTCTGAGACGTCATAAAAGAAAGAAATAGAAGAGGAGAGGGGCGCGTAATACCGTCGCATCTCTAGTAGTTCATGTCTTTCTTTTGACATCTCAGCCGGTGCATTTCCGCCTTAAACGTCCACCATTCAGCAGAAACTCCGCATCGAAACAGACCAATAAGTCGAAGATTACACTTCCAAAAAAAAAAAACATAAGAGACTGGGTAATGAAATATTGCGGAGGATGTATAAATTCATGGCGACTAATACGTATATATTTCCGAAATCAAAAATAAAAACGTCCAGAGCTCGGCGACCCCGACAGACTCGAAATCTATGAAGAAAATGTATTTCACAGTTGGCCCGATTCCACGACGGAGTACATAGAGGTCCGGACCCCCCGGTTAACGAATAGCCCGAAGATGTCCATTAGATAAACCGCTGGATGGTGAGTTTCCTTTCTATCTCTTCTATTTTTTCGACATTTTCGTACACGCCAAATAATACGCAGGCCGCTTCGTAAAAGTGCTTCGAATTGTGATATGCGAACGATGGTTTTTATCTCGAGTGCTGATGAAATTAATAATCTTATGAGTTTGATATGAAAAAATATTATTTTATGTTTTTAGATATTATAAGATTTTATATGCAGACGATCATCTTATAGGTTTCGTGTAAAAACAGTACTGTGTTATTAACTAGTAATGCAAAATATTTTTTGAAAGATGAAAAGCCGAGAAGCTATAACGCACGACCTCACAATATTTTCATTTTAGTCACTCGTAATGCGAAATATCACTCGTTAAGTGAGTCATATTTTAATATTTTGTTTTGTTCGTTATGCGAGGTGTTTGCTAAGCGAGGTTCCATCGCATATGTATTCGTATCAGATATGAGGCAATTTGTTATCATGTTATAGAATGTATAACTGCAACTAGAATCAACATGAAAATCTTCATTTACATGACTCTCCTAGTATTAGATCGTATAAATACAGAAATATCTCTATCGCAACACTGATCAGTTTCATCTCCATAAGCGCATGAAAACGCGATCTTTCATAACAAACAAATTGATCGCGACATACGAAACATTCCATACCCCACTTAGCGATAGTTAAAAATACCTCGAACACGTCTCGTCTGCGATATACGCGAACATCGCGTAAAATATCGCGAACACACACACACACTTGCGTTGTACATCGCAATTTTTCAAGAATGGATAAAGTGCGAAACGAGAATGCGAAAGATCTTCGGAGCAAGGAGCAAGGCCGAGAACGAAACTCGCACAAAAGGAATTCTTTTTCTCGCGCATTAGCGAGTACGTACAAGCGAAGCGGTTCGTTCTAAAAATAAGCTCCGTTTCGATGCAGGCGCATAAAGCGAATTAAACGTGGAAAAAAAGGCGGAAAAATAACTGCATAGAAATGTGTATGCAGTAGCTGCACTCCAGTTTGCAGATAAAACGATAATAACTAGACAAGGCCACTTAACCCGAGCGGTTGCAATTACCGCGCCGAGAAAAAGCCATATTCCGACGCCCTTTGCTTGAAAAGTTGAAAATTAGACTAAAAAGAAGCACGTGTTTGGGTTGTAAAGAAACTCGAAAATTAAACAATGAATAATGATTTTTGTCTTAATCGTTTAAATCAATAATTAATCGGAAAATATTGAATTTATCACAGATTTCAGTTTAGAAGCGTTGACGCACTTTCCAGAGATTTCCACTAGTGAACGAAATAACTAAAATAGACGCGAAAATCTCACATTTTAACGACACATTTATTCGAAATAGTGTAATAATGCGATCCTACACATGTCAAAAAAATCCTTTTGAAAACAATGAACATTTTTATTCTTATACATTCTCGAGGAAAAATGCGATTACAACCTATTTATCTGTACGATTATTTTCAAAATATTTATCCGAAATGGTAATACACGTTACAGATTGAAATGGAATTACCATTTTACAAGAGATCGGATCGCATGCGAGATACGTTCGTAAACAGATCGCAGATGCGTCACCTTCTTGACTGAATGACGTTTTCGAATTTATGTTTTTCATCGCGACCGTTGATAAAATGAAAAATACCTACTATATACGTAAAATAAAAGACACAAACGTGTCGACGTTAAACGTCCATATTCGTGCAGTCACAACACATCGATATTTCGTGCGGTCGACATGTCGATGAATATCGCACGTGAGCGAAATCGATACGTTTACTGTTTTCGAAACTCCGAACGAGATATGATTCAATAAAACAAATATCGTACGTGGCACTTTACTGTCTTTTCATTGCGATTAACGACACTGTAGTTCTGTGTCGAATATGAAATATGGCTCGAGAAGAATCTTTCATGAGGCGGCTAGAGACCTACGTATGATGTATGTAGTATCGATATTGTTAAGCAACAGTAGATTCCCGAATCATTTCTTATCACATTTGAAGCTAACTTTTTATAATCTTATAGAAAACAAAGTTATAGTTTAGTTAATGTTAGTGAAAAAATCGGTCTTTAAAGTGTCACATAATTTGTGAACCTACTGTTGTTTAAAGCCTCGTTTACACACGAATGTACAGTTTCTATCGTAATCTGTCTTATGTACTCTATTAACTATCTAATGCACTGCATATCACGAAACCTTCAGAGAGGAGTAGTAAGGATATGAACTGTACATACATGTAAAAACGAGGTCTAATGATAAGTTAAATTACATTTTCGTCGATATAATGCTTGTTCCAGATTCATGCGTGATTCACGCGCGAATGCCGTGAAATGCAATAGTAGATAGTTTCGCGCGGTTTTTTATACGCGTTTGCGTTCGTCGCGGCATTCGTGCGTGAATCGCGCATGAGTCTAGAGCAGTTTAAGCATATTTTAATTTTAATAATTGATTATTTTATTCACAAATATTTCAATATACAGTTGATTAACGACTGTGATTGAATATTTCACATAAAACACAGAAATTAATTGGGACATTATTTCGACGAAAACGTGAACAAATCTGTATGGAATCTGTACGTAAAATACCTGGAGGAGCTGAACGATCGGAATCTGAATGATGATGAGGTGCACTGAACGCGCTGGAGCAACCTGCTCGTCTGCCCAGCGATCCGACCAATGGCGCTCTCGGATCTTGAATTAAAGGACCTTTGAGAGGAAAGCAGTCGACGTTATTATCAAAATATACATAAATAAAGCGCACAGATCGGAATATCAATGGACCATCTGTGCGCGAGTTATACGTATTGACAAACTTTCAAACTACAAATGATGAAATTACTCGCGATATTCAAATCGGGGATCTGGAGCGAGCTACTCTGTTTCAGTTCTAAATAGATTTAATGAGATTCATATATGATTCTTATTAAATTATACTTGAAGCATAGTAGTTTTGAAGTAAGGTAACTCGAAAATGCATTTATTGTAGATTCTCAATTCAAATTGTGAATTTTTCACGATATTAAAATTAAATGAAATTCATAAAATAAATGTTAATTTGAGTACCTAGTATTAAAATTTTAAAAGTGTAAACGTTTTCAGTATGATATTGTTAGTTTGGAAGTTTGCCCGAGCGTAAAGTACCTTCGAAGCACTAATACGTTGCCAATGATATTATATACCAGTCATAAAATTAACGTTGAAACGAATTAATATTTCAAAAAAATACTAACAATACATATATAAAATTTAAATAACAAATCGTCAAATTTACCTTGATGCAGATGAGAGGGCGCCCCACCACCGGGCGGATGCATCGAAGACAATGCACCCAGAGGCGTGTACCCGGCGGAAGAACTTCCCGGAGGCAATTCCTGCAAAATGAAAAAAGCGTAATTATACTACACATGTCGAGGAAATGATGACCGAACGACGACAAACACAATCATCACGTCATCCGCGAATTAACAATTCAACCCCGTCGCCGAGGGAATCAGTTGTGCGTCGACCGCACTGCGTAAATGACAAGCTTCGTTGATTCGTGTTATTGACTCTTCCTCGCATTTCTGTAGTGTTTAAGCCGATTGAGTTCTTTCAGGTTGAATTTGAGAAAGTTAATTGGGGGAGTCAGTGAAGTTTGTCATTTAAAGTCTGTTTTGCATGGCGGGTGTATTTTGCTGCTTGTCGCGGTATGCAAAACGAGCCTTAACAGATTACTATTTCGATCGCGCTACAAGATAAAGCATTTTGGTTGCAATATGAACGATGGATTGTCTCTTGGAATCCCAATTGTTAACATTGTGGCCAAGAAGCTTCACTCTATCATTGCTACTACCTATCGCTCGTTCGGAAATGTAGCTATACGAGAACATTGTGGACGATTGTCTTTGATCTTTGACGAATCGATGTGTTCACATATGATAGCAATATAGGAGATGATTTGATTATCTGTAAATGCGAAGATACAAATCATTGTTGCGGTTAAATCCATTAGTTATGATCAGTGGTGTAGTGGTAAATTTTGAGGTGGGGGAGCGCTTGATTTTCAACACCCCCCCCCCCATACATCTTTTTCTTGCACATCCTTATGGAAACCATATTTTCAATACTTATGAAAAAAAAATAGTCGACACAAATTGCTTATTTTACGCAAATTCAGCGAACAGAGTCATTTTTTTTGTAGCCAGTCCTAGAAATTCTACCTGCTACCGTATCGAATTGGGCTCGATTTTTGCGAAAACGCACATGGCTCTCGAACTCACCAAACAATAACATGCAATAAATTTTGTCAACCGGAAATGAGAGAATGAAGAGATGACTATTCAAAGGACGTTGTTACAAAATTCGTTATGTGCAGCAAATGTTTAGAATTTTATGTGCTTTCATTGCCTTTGTCTAGATTTTTTGAATTCAATATGTTTGAAACTTTGATGCTATTTTGATATTTGAAATTTTCATGGGGGAGCGCGCTCCTACGCACGAAAGAGGTAAGGGAGCGCGCTCCCATGCGCTCCCCCTCGACTACAACACTGGTTATGATGTTGAAAGACGCAAAGTTCGCATTCCTAACCCTGTTCTCCCTGTCTATGTCTGCTGGAAGCGGCCAATCCATTTGGGAAGAGCTGACTTGCGGATTTGCCCTTATCACCGGTTAAATATTCAGCCTTTCGAACGTGAAGGAGCGCGAGCTCTTTATTCTCCATTTCTCAATTTCCGGCTGACTGCTAGTTAAGCCGACGAAAGAAAAGAGACTTGAAAAGTATAACGGTCCGGATAAACTTCTTACAATGTGAACTTCCAAAGGGGGAAAAAAGAAAAATAAAATGAAATAAAGGCTGAGTAGCGTCAGCGAAATCTGTTAAGGTCGAATTTTGACCGCTCAACAAAGAGGGTGAAAGGGTGTGAAAATTTCTTACGCGTAAACGCGAGTTGTCCGTTTTACGATCTGATGACGTTTCAACATGACCAAAGAAAATTCATTATCGGACGAAAATTTCATTCACATTTTGAATTAGTCTAAAAAATTTAAAACGACACTCTTTTTAGCAATCGTTTAAACACAGTTTAAAAGCTTCGACCGGCCACGACTTTGTGTGTCCGTTGAAATATCCGTGGAGACCAGCCCGAGGGTGGTCAGGACCCAGCAACTGATAGACGATACGAATCTGGACAGCCAGCCAGGATTTTCAATATCCCCGACGCTATTGTGCAAGTGAAGTGGTCGAGGCAATAATACGCCAGCTTCCGAAGCCGATACAGCTCTATGTGTACAAGTATGTATTGTATGTGGTCAACCGAAAAATAGAATGGAACGAAATTGCACTCGTACGTTTAAAAGTTTGCACTGTTGCGTTAGCCATTTATTTGGGTTCGGGTGATTAGTCATCAAATACCGATGTATGCGAATCACTGAGTCAATATTTGATATGTTCAGAAAAATAACAAGATAGCTTATAATGTTTTATTTAGTAAATAAGGTTCTGATTTTTTTTTTGTGATACATACGAAAAGAAGATAAACTGATGGCGGAGCGATCTTGCAAGTGTGTCATAAACATCTCATTATTATGAGTGCGGAAACGGGGCGAATAATCAAGGAAACGCGATACGATCCTTTGAAAAGAGTAACGAGAAAAATCCATTATCCTTTCACACAAAAGTGAGCTATTCCCAGAGAGCGCTGAAATCCGGATTTCGATACGGTCTCGATCGCAAATATTCAATTCATTCGTCACGGATGTGTTTGCGTGATCTGATTGGTGAACGCTGAATGTAATTTTTTTCAATTCGTCTTTTGATTTGCAAATGAAAAATCTTATAGCTTCTAAAAAAAATGGAGCGACAAATTGAATTGTTTCACTTGCAGTAACATTTCGATACATTAAAACTGATATTGAGACACTTTTCAAATCACTCATCTTTAATCTTTTTTAAGCAGCTTTGTAAGTTTAAATATGGTTATGTAATGACTAAAATGATTGGCTTGTCGGTGTGATTCGGGTAGTTCGTGTTTATGCCAATCGATTTGAGTGTCATCTATCGGCAGCTGGGACTTTCGTCGCCTTCGCACTTATGAGCAAATGGCCAATTTAGAATTTTTCTAGAGGCAAACCAAAAAATAAACTCTGAAAATCTAAAGCCAAGATCCGATTCGAACTGTAACGCCACAGAAAACGACTGAAATTCATACAAACGCACAATACACAATTTAAACTGCACTCCAATAACGAACCAACTACAAGATTATCTACGGGAGCCCTAATCACTCGACCTACGACCACACAGCATATGAATGCTCGAATCACAGACGACTCAATCAACCCATAATATTCCTCTATGGCACAATGAAAGCGCATCAGATTCGACCGCAACTGAAAGAAGCGAATAGAGGCCTGCAGACCGGAGTCAATTGGCGTCCGTTTCAGAGTTCGCTGAAAAGAACAGTCTCGATTACACGGCTGAATCCCCCCAGTCTTTTGCTCCGTTTTTCCTCCTTTTCGTTTCTTTCTTTCAGACGTCGTTGATTAGAGCGTTGTCGTGCCGGCACCGCGTCGCCGCCATCTGTATTCAAATTAAATTGCGCGAAAGCACACATAATGAAAAAGCTCCGTGTTTACAGTGCGCCGAGTCGAGCTTTAATCCTCACAATTAAGAGCGAATTTGAATGCCTCGGGGTGTATCTGAAAAAAATATGAAAATCGAAGTGGGTCGAGGGTCTTCGGTTCGGATCTGACTGGAGCTGTGTGGAGGTTTCGTGATGGTTCAGAGTGGTTCGTTGAACGAGTTCGATCTCGAAAAATCAAGTGATGGTGAATGCGTTTAGCGAAAGAATGTCACGTAACGCATAGCCTCGTTTCGTTGGCTCGTTAAGCTGACGGTTGTTTAAAGTTCAAGCCACTAATGAATCAAAATGTATGACATTTCTAAATTCGATAATTTTTCATTGAGATATGTAGATACACTTTCAAAATAAAGTATTTTAGTAAATTAGTTTATTAAAGTAAAAAACTTATTGATTGATTTCGAATTTTGATAGCTTATATGATTTTACGATGACGAAAAGAGATTAAAGCTTTGAATAAATAAATGTCATCATAAAATCGATCTAAATTAGCTTATTTAAAGTTAAACGACCTTTCTTTGTATTATATATTGTTTGTTTCGTTCCCTTAAAAAGGTCGTAAAATTTTAGAGCACTCAAATGGAAAACAGCTTAAAAATTTTCCATCCGTTTCGCTTTGATCAAAGCCATAAAAACGTAAGAACCACGCGAAAACGATTCCGACAAATTCCAAAAAGTTTTCAACAATTTCCCGATTTCAAACATACGCGTATTGAACAATGTAGAAATTAAAATATGTATTATATGAGCGTCAGCTTATGGCTCGTGTCTAGACAAAGAATTTGGAAATGTAGCCAATAAATGTTGACCCAGTTCACGGCGTCGAAAAACGGCCCGGTCGATAACATTCATTGTGATTTGTATGAAAATGGCCGACCTGAAAATGAGAAAAGAGACAAGAAGATGTCAAACGTCTTCAAAGACAAATACGAAAGAAAACATAAACTTTTAACACCGCAATATTATTTAAATGGATTATTATTTATGCATTGGAAATTGTTTCGTTCCGAGAATTAATTTTATAACAATTTGATTAAAATAACACTGCGGGGTCGAATGAAAAACGTCAATAATACACTACAGTGACGTAAACAACTGAAAATAATTTTCCTATGATAAAACGAAGATAACCGAACGATGAAGCGTATCCATCGCATGACATCCACCCACCATTATTTGTGTCGCTACAATGGACACAAGTTGCAAACAATCGCGAATGAATCACGCATTTGATACACACCACAAATTTGTCAGCTCCGAACTAAATTGAACCTGCAGACGACAAAACGGACTTCGGATTCAATCCAAATTGATTTGCTATTCGATAATTCATCGATGAACGGTTTACCCGTCACACAGGACACATAAACATTTAATTCTGATGCACTTGCCAATTTATCGGCAGAACTAACTGGCAATTCGCACCCCCATCGTTAAAGCGTTAATTGGGCAACGGACTCGGACGCAAATTAGGGTCGAAATGGGCTTAATCATATTTTCACTGAATCATCTTATGAATCACTACAAAACAAGTGTTAATGAAAAAAAATACGTCTGATTGTTAAATTGTCGTTATCGAGTAATTTTAGTAAAAAAAAATGCTGTAAAAATCTCACCTTATCTCCGGATGTGGTAGCTGTTGTTTGGGTGTGACTGGTAGCTGATATTCTGTATTGCATTCCAGAAACTGTGCAAAATCCTTCGTGATGATGAGTCGAATAAACTCCTGTGATGGTTACGTCGGCTTCCTGATTCACTATCACTTCTACTTTTGATTTCGAAGATTTGACATCTCCATTTTTATTGGCGAATTCTTTCGCAGCCGCTTCGGCTTTTTCTGCGTTCGCTTTTTGAATTTTGCATTTCTTGGCTAAAATCTCTTCGTGTTCGCTACTTGTAGATTCCGAAGATGTCGTTTCGTCTCTGCCAGATCTGGGAGATCGTTTCTCGTAACTAGCTGCTAATATGGCGGAAGCGTTTAAGCTCGCCATTCGCTTTTTAACGACCATATCTTTCAAATCCATAGTAATTTCAGCACGTTTCCTTCTCTTCTTGACAGGTAAGCCTAATCTTCTTTCCTTGACGTGAACCACTTTTGTAGGAGTATCAGAATCTTCTGTTTTCACTACAACTTTGGGTTTAGGTATGTATTTTCTCTTCTCAAATGCTTTTCTTTTTAATTCAACTTCGCTTTCTTCACTGGAAGATATTTTCATCTCCCAATATTTCCCAGCACCACGAGGTTGACAGCGCAATGTTCTAGGGAGAGGTGGATTAGAATCTTCTTCCGAGCTAGTGACTTCGGATTTAACTTTAGTTTCATACTCGGATTCTGACGAAGTCGAATCTATCTTTTCAATTTTGACTAAACGTTTCTTGTAACTATCTTTTGATTTAGAAGGCAGATTTTTATCTATTGTTTTCATAAGACCCAACTCCAAGTGAGTTCTGCTTTCATTTTCATAAAGGCATTGAACCTTCGCTAGTGCATTTAACGAAGCTTCTCTATGCCGTTTGGGTCCTGTCCAAAATCCGTGCAATTTTTTTCTACGTCTATTATCAACAGATGGTACGCTGATGAATTTTTTAGCAGGTCTAGAGGAAGCATTTGCGGATTTACTTGAATTTTTAACTTCATTTGATTTTGAAACACTACCTTTTTCGCCACTGTTCGATTTGCTGACAGCGGTTTTCTCTTTTTTGATTAATTCATCAGTGAGAATTTGGCTAATCTCGGGATTTTTGTCTTTGATATTTTTGTTTGGACTAGGTGATCTATCAGTTTTCTTTCCTTTACCTTTTCCTGTCTTTTCGTCGCTGGAAACGGCTGAATTAATTTTGGTATCAGGCTGTGAATTAGCTTCAGTCTTGGACTCTTCGCTTGTGCATTTTGGTACAGGGTCAATTTCACCTATGACATCATCTTTCGATTCATTTTTCTTCGTCGATTTTTTTGCTTCGCCTTCTTCTTGCTCTTTTGGTTCAGTTTTAATTTTCTTTGGTATAGTTTCCTTTGATTTAGACCTATTTAAGGGAGTTGTCTTACCTACGTTCAATTTACATTTTTCTACTTTACTAATTTTTAAATCTACTTTATTGTCTGTATCTATATTTGGAACTTTTCGCGAATCATCGGATAATTTATTTATTACTGATACGTTACTTTCTTTATTGTCCTCTTTGTTAGACGAAGGTATAATTTTTTTAGTAACACTTATTTTTTTCACTAATACGATCTTTTTTCCTAATGGTCGAACACGTTTCAAAACGGTTTTGGCATTTTTCGACAAAACTTTAGGTCGAGAGACTATTTTTTTCACCGTTACAATCTTTTTACCCTTTACTTTAGAAAGCTTATTAACGTCGCTTTCGCACTTTATAGGGTTTCTTGATGCATTCAACGTGAGATCTGGTTGAACAACCATTATATTTTTACTTGTTTCAGACGACACAGTTTTTCCCAAATCCGTTTTCTTGGGTGATTTCAATATTTTTGAACTATCTTTTTCATTGACCACTTTCTTGGTATCTTCTGAGGTCTTCGTCGAAACACAAATTTCTTTCTTTTTATCAAGTTCCAACTTCAATTTTTCGGCATTCGTCAGAGGCTTTTCTGGAATGATCTTTTCTTCGATATTTTTCGCAGGCGATGGAGTTGATTTTCGTTTTTCCAAATCTACTCGTTTTTCGATTATCGTTCCCTTTACTCTCGCTATAGGCCTTACGATATCCGCCGCTTTTTTCTTTCCCAAAGGCGACAATATGGGTGTGCTCAAAAACGGTGTTTTGTTTATGAGTTCGGACGATTTGAATTCATCTGACCACGGAACCGATTTGATAGTCTTACTCGCGTCAACAGAGTCAACCTTAGACGGCGATTTATCACCGACATTTTTATTTACAGCTTTAGAATCACTCTCTTTCGACTTGAGCGGACTATCTTTGGAGACGTCCGGAGCTTTCGGCGATTTTTTCACCGCCGATTTAGTCGGCGTAGTGTTCTGCGAGCAAATCGAAACATTCTCCAATGAGGTCTTATTGGTGCGGCTCACGGTAGTCAACGATTTGGCGTTTTCCTTGGACGCGACGTCAGAATTCGCAGCGGACGGAATGAGAGGAGCCGAAGAACTCCTCGTTACGCCCAGCCGCTTCTTGTCCGGAGATCGTGACCTGTCCTTTTCCTTTTTCACCGTTGAAACTGGTTGCGCGGAATCCGCGACTTTCTTGACGTTCGATTTAGCACTCGAATCTTTCTGGGCCGATTTGACGGCGGCCTTCGGCGAATCGCCATCGGCGGGCTTCTCCTTCGAGGGTTTGCTCTTCTTCGGTCTGGCTGCTGACTTTTCAGACGGCGACTTCTTCGTCTTCGGCGTGGTGGCGCTTTTCACGGCTTTGCTCTTGGACACGATTTTCTTCGCGGGCGATTTAGTTTTGTCCGAAGGTTTAGTCTTCTCCGACGACTTGGCTTTGTCTGACGATTTGGGAATCTTCTTCTTTTGTTGGGGCGGCGACTCTGATTTATTTTCGCCGCCGGTCTTGGAAGTCTGCTTGGCGGCAGACTTCATTTGGGGCTTCGCAGCAGTCTTCGGCTTGTCGGTTTTGACCGCAGATGTTTTGGCGAGCAGCTTATTAGGACTGCCCTTCGGTTTGACGAGCTTCTTAATAACGAGCTTCGTCTTCTTGTCATTATTCGTTTTCTGTTTGCTTTTGATGACACCCTTGAGGGGTGGAGCCTTGCGGGCAGGCCGCTTGCACAGTTTAGGCGCCTGTTGAGGCATGACGCCAATCAGGCTTCACTGGCCCGCTTTTGCTCTAAAAATGTCTCACATCTCGCACTCGGAAGCACTTTGCAGACAATCTGTAATCAAGGATAAAAATAATGTTATTTCGTTAATTAAATCAACATGAATAAATTAATGAAAATTCAATAAAAATCAACTATTCAAATTAGAGTTTTCGACGTACATAAAACGCGTAAGACGGTAGGCAAAGAAAACACGAGGGTCAGAACGATCCTCAATTTATGACTCACAAATAAAATAAGAGTTAAAAAACAACCACCACATACAAACTTCAATAGCCCCTAATAAAATTTTATAAAACGCGCGTTTCAAACATACTCTACAACAAATAACCGACCATCATCATAAATAATTTAAAAACAAACAATGAGTCGTATATATTCACAGAACACATACACTCAGACATACATATGTACAGTGCATACGTCTGTCTCTATCTTTCATCACTCGCGCGGATTTTCGACATGAAATTGTGCACCGATCAGAATTATTCGGTGATTGCATACAATCGAAAGAACCGCCTCGTGCGTACCTATCTTTTATTTTCGAACGTCAAAAAACTGGTCGTCCGAAACGAAATAGCGTATTCTTATTAAAGACGTTTAATGAACGACAAAGCATCTATACGTAAACGAAATATAGAGTTCGAATCCAACAAGTGAGCGTAAAATATGTCCGAGGCAAAGTGAATGGGAGGGTTTTACGAGCGATCGCAGTTGCACCTGCCACCCGCCGCTAGATTGAGATAAAGAACTCCACGGAGATAATAATTGGACACATCTGACTACCAAAATGAAGAGATAAAACAGAGTTCGTCAACTGTGCGATTCTATTTAAATGCTTTTAAATCGATGAGATGTGTTGATGAAATTTCGCGTCTCCGATCGGATTGTAACTGTAAAATTACAACAACGAACTAATCCAATAACAGAAATGTGTAATAGAATGAGGCTTTTCAATTAATTCCGGAACCGTAAAAAGCATTTTCAATTGCATCGGATCGAAAGCGATTTCTCGTTTCATTCATTAATGGTTTGAATAATTAGAAAATATTGCTTCCTAATTTGTAAATGAAATTTTTCCATTACTCGAATCGATTATAGCACGAATTCAATATTCAGAATGAAAACGAAATACAAAAAATAAATACAAAACCATCAGTTCGATTCACCTCTTAAAAAACGGGAACATATGGCAAAACAAAGAAGTTACAAAGATAAAACGGAAAAAACATAACACCTTGCACATCCCTTTTTTTGCTTTCGATGCAAAAGAATCGTGTAATATAAAAAACCGATCATTCAATACATTTCGACTTTTAAATTACACGTATGAAATATATACGTATAATGAGAAGGTTCGAAATCACAATTACGACACTCAACATTATCCGAACGAAAGTTATAAATTTCGTGACAATGCGAAATCAATTAAAAAGGGTTACCCGTCGGTCGGGTACGTTTTAATAATAATCCCAAATTAAAACTTTCGAAGAGAACGTCAAAGTTCCACATTTTAGAATCTAGAACAAACAGATTTATATATTCATTAGATATACGTATATCATTCGCGATTGAACATTAAGATAACAATCTGACCACAAACGACTTCAATCATGCAACGAATTAGCCAGTCTACTTATCGCATTGAAATATGGAGTAAACGAATAGAATCGAGACTATAATCGCAGTTCTCGGACAAAAAGGAAAACGGTAGGATAAGAAAATGGCACGTAAATCTCGAATGCAACGTTAACTTTCAAGATTTGTCGACAAACAAAAAATAAAAAGAATTGCTTTTCAAGAATTTGTCACATGTATGACTTACATGAGCACAATAAATATAATAATACTTCTTCTTACCGGTTCACTATGAGAAAACCATTCAAGTCGAGCGACGGTTTCCATTGTGGACGTTTGGCACGCGCTTTTTGCGCTCAAGTAACGGTTTCTCATTATTATCGCACATACACATGAGATGAAATTTAATAGAAATTTTGTACGAGTCCTAAACGATAGGTAGTCCGAAACATACCACACATAATAAAAAAACTAATCATTGTATGAATCCTTTTACGATGAATAAGACTTCCATCAAAAGACGAACTTATTTAAATTCAACGAAAATAATTAAACAATATCATTTTGAAACTAACGTTTCTTATAAACTCGAAAGCGTGTGTATTGAAATCTGCGAAAAAAAATGCTAACGTTGCACAATAAGATTTTTTTCTAGATCTCTCCATATTTTTAATATAAAAGGATCTAGATGTCGGAACCCAACGATCTTCTTTTGTCCTGCTAAGGTTGAAGGGCGACAATAAAAGGATTTTTGGCGGGTTGACTGCTTTCAGGTATCGCGAAACTTTATGTCTCGAATCGAACGCATACGTCAAAACATCGACGAAATAATCAGCGATAAATTTCATATAAATGAAGTATAAGAAAAGAAAATTTATATACGACATGAAAAAGTGTACGATATTGGCATATTTTCAAGTTATTTAGTGTTCAATAGTGTCGGCTTATCTCGTAGACGCAGAGCCTCTGAGCAGCATGAAAAATACGTACGAGTATCATATGAATATTTTTCATGATAGACAACCATCAAAAATTATATGGACATATAAAAAAAATACATTTTCCGTAAAAAAATGGAAATATACACACAAAAATAGACAAAAAGATTAATTCGTACAAAATAATTCGATTTGACGCGATTAGAAAAAAATGAGAACAGTCAGCGCGGGCGTTCGAATAGAGTAGTTTTCTTCAAGGTGGTGTGTTTCGTTTTAACAATTGTCCTCGTGCCCAAGACCCTATTATTTGACCAAAAGGGGATGTATTTATAATATTATATGTAGTTATTTGGTGGCGGAGCAGATGGTTTGAGGGTAGCAGCTGCCACTCGCATCCTTACCATGCGTTGCTACAAAAAACAGCCCCGTGCTGCGTAAAATCTATCAACGTTTCCTAACCAAATACACGTGTATTGTACTAATTTTCTAATAAAATTTTAACAAGCTAAATTTTTCGAAATAAGAGTGTTTTCATCGAAATCTCAATGCTCTCTTATATTCGAGTACGATTTTAATTAGCGAAACCTTCTAGTTGATTACTTTTCATCGCGGTAGATGCTATTCGATTTTTTTTTTGTTTTTTCAATTAAAGGCGGCTTCTCCTTTTCTCAGTGAAGAAATTCCTTGATAGAAAAATATGCATTTACAGCTCGAAAATCTCTCAACTTCTTCAACTTATAGAAAACTCTTACTGGAATCTAGTTGGATTCTCGTTGGAGTTTGTTTAAATCTCGAGTGGGCATAATAAAGAAGGGTAAATAAAGGAGAAATAAATTTGAACTTATGAAAATTATGTACACATCCCATCATCTCGATGAATGGTAATCAAAGGCGACTTGAAACATCAAACAAATTCTTCAACGGGGAAAAGTGTGGCATCGACCAATGGCATAAGACTATATATCTTATCGTTACCCATAAATCTGTCGCCAGTTATCTGCCGACCGATCCCACAGAAACAACTCCGGCCGAGAATCCTCAAATGTCTCAAAATCTATTTCTGAAAATATACTTTCTGAAATATTGAACACCGAAAGCAAGCGGAGGCAAATTGATTAAAAAACGAATTATGCGAATACGTTTTGTCTTAAACTCATTTTATATACAGGAACAGAAAGAAAACCTAATTTGAATTGAATATCGAAAGACGGTCTTTTCATTGCTCTAGTTAACCTAACTATAGAATCAGTCCTTTAGCTTTTCGATTTTCGAAAAATGAAAAGACCGTTCCTAAATGATCCATCACACCTCATCGAGTCAAACCATAAGTCATCCCACTTATCCGTTATGGAATTCGAAAGACACGCGAGATCCATCACGTACTATGGAAATATAATCAAAACATTAACCATCCTGAAAAGAAACATTTCATTACGAGGAGCAAACGAACCGTCGACCCTCGAGCCTAATTCCGAAAAAAAAACTTTGGGAATCGACGTCGAAAAGGCTACGGGGCGAGAAGAGCTAAGTCTATTTGATCTCAATAAATATGAGCCGAAGGAAACCGAGGAACGGGAAGGGTTGCCTCTCCTGGAGGGCGAAGGAGGAAGCCGCTCTCGAAGAAGAGGAGACAGTAGTCAAAAGGGGTGGAAATAGTAAGGAAAGGGGTTGAAGATCCTCGGGAAGGAGGTCGGAGGTGTCCTGACCGCGAAAAGATTTATGTCCGAGGTCCGGCGTTATGAATTTCCACGGAGACATCTGACGCCGTCTTAATAAACAATTTGTCCGACGCGGATCAAACGAGAACGGATTTATATCTATCTGTGCGCATATTACGCTGTGACTTTATATCTTTTCGAGATCACAGGCCGTTTTATTTATGGGCGTGAAAATAGGAGTGCTGCTCCCGATGCGAGGTGCGCATTGTTAGTTTTGTCCGTTTAATTATAGTGTGAATGTCTGTTTGGACGAGTTATGGGTATGTATTCTCAACGTAACGGCTCGTGTAAATCAGAAAATTTGTATAATAAATAAGGTTGAGGAGCTTTAAAGTTGTCGATCATTATCTTCGAAGATTGTTCGAGTGTGTGTGATTTTCATCGCGATGAAAAGTCATCGTCAATCAGAAGTGTGACCGTCCGCGACACTTCAAATGAGTGATTATAAGCAATGCTCGAAAGCTTACAAGGATTAAAAAAAAAATTAAATACCCTCGCGAAAACAAACATCCGCAAATATCGAATATGTGCTAATTTAAATTTCAGTCCTTATAAGCACACAAAAACGATCCGAAATTAGATAAGCTCGGAAAATACCCGACAATATACAAGAGACGATGACCGACAAATTCGGTTTCGAGAGCCAATTTATAAATTGAAACTTTGCGTGAGCGGCAATTATAAACGCGATGACTTCGCTCATTTTTCCATCCCCTGCTTAGCCGCATAATGAAAATTTCACGACAGAAGCGAGGATAAACACCCACGAGTGTCAAATATATAATATAATCGACACATGCCGCTGCCGATAGAGGCGAATTTAAAATTCGATCGAAAAACTGCTACAGAAAAAAAAACGCGGTTTATCTCGATCACTTCATAAACGCTAGGGGAGCTGAATATTAATTTTTCCAAAGTGAAAAAATCATGGGCAGAGGAGAAAAAAAAAGCGCGGAACATTCGTCATTCGCGTTAATTTCCGATGAAATATGGCCGAAAAAGTGTCGTAAATCTGTAGCCGAGAAGAGTTCAGCGGTGTCCATATTTCACTTAACTGTGGAAAAGCGTGACGCAATAACGCCCGGGTTACAGTAACGGTTAACTGCGATTTTTATGGTTCGTTTGGTCACATCGGGATTAACAACCTTTTATATATCGCCTATATTGAGCCTCCAATTTTTCTTTATCGATTCGTCAACTTGTACGTGCGCGGAGAGCGCCGAACGTCGCCTCTATCCGCATCGCATTATTGCTGTTTATCTGATGTGTAGTTCAATATTATTGGTGTCGGTGCGAATAAAGAGGATTAAAATCAATTAGTCGGCTCGCGAGAGAGCGAATTATGTGCAAATTTGCACAAACAAAATGGCCGTAGGAATTGTGTTAAAGACGCCATTTTATTGACGCGAGTCAACAATGGCGGCTTCGAAACGCTCGCTAAATATTGGTATTGCCGCGGTTAAGTTTCGCAAAGTAAATATGTCCTGCCGTGCAACGAATGTCATTTTCGAAATGCAAAAAACAATATTTGTGCATTTCATTTGAGCTTTTTTTTCCTTGAGAAAAAACTCCTCATTATTTCATCGACAATATTATTCCGCGATAATTGAAACGCGTACGTACGCGAGACGAACTTCGAACGAACTCGCCGAATAGGAATACGACTCGACAACGATTATTCGCATGTATAAATAAACGTAAACTGCACGAGAATTAACGATATCCGTGAAAATACGTTTCAGTGCCGCTGAAGAATTCGATTAATCTCCTGCTTAGTCGGGCTCGATGAGTCCGCTTGATTTCATCCCTCTTTTCTGCGAAAGCTCTCTCCTCGATCTAAATGAAGACGGAGAAATCTCAGATTCACTTTTTGCAATGTTGTGATAAAACATCGCCGAGAAATCTCATTTAATTTTCGCCTTGTACATTATGATTCGAAATGACATTTCATAAAATTCACACATCGATTCGTATAAAACCACTCCAAACAGACCGCACAAATCGGATAAAAGCCCGACACGATTACGAATCGAAACAGCCGATAATAATTGATACGTCGAAAGCCAACAGCATCACAAACGCCCAACGTTTAATCTATGGCAAAACTCGAGCACATTTCGCGCTTTCGACACAAAAGTCCTATCGAAACCGCGCTTCGAACGTTCAATTTAGGAATATGTAGTGCATTTCAACGCACATCGGATAATATAACGTGGAACAACACGTCACAGGTACACGCATAAGCGCGGGAAACAATGAAGCTATTATCAAAGGATAATTAACTCCGGCTCGAACGTCATGCAGCAAATGGATAATGTTTATTTACGCGTACGTTCGCTGTCATTGATGCGATTATGGAATTATTAGTTGACCTGTACCGTTATGACTCAATTAATGTGCACTCAAGCGATGATATGCTGCTGCAATTTTTGATTGAAATTTTTCAGCATACATACATCTATATGTAGTAATTTTCATGCGAATCATAAACGAAAATATTCGAAAATTTACCTATACAACGAAGTGACAGAAGTCGAATATTCTTTTACGAGTGACCGTGGAATTGCGGTCGAAAGTTTATTGCTGAGGAAATTATTAATAAAAATGTACCAAACGATCGGGATCCGACGAAAAACCTCACTTACGCAAAGCCATGTTTCGAGTTTAAATTTAGCGCTTCGATAAAATATAAAAGAAACCGCATCGAATAAAATACGTATCGATACTATACCACAATCGTCGATAAGGAATGCACTTTCATATTTTCAACCACACGTGGTCGAATCGGTTCGCGAGTTTGTCGCACTGAAACAAAGCTCGACCTATTTTTCTTCGATTTTGTATTAAATTCGATGTATTAATAGAGAGCCTCGATATAATTCGCCACAATGCGAGTGTCGAACAATGAGCTGAGGGTTACGAAGCGTTTTCGAATCGGAGCGTTTTATATTTTCGCTTTATTGCACTTTCTCTATCGTTTCGTAAAAAAAAATCTGTGGGAAAATCTATTTATTATGAATGGTGTCGTGAAAATTTATGGGAACGATGGTGCTAAATGTGTAATTGTCGTATGGAATTAACGCGCTAGTATTGTCAGCGGTTAATCTTCGAGGAGTGTCGTATCAGTAGATAATCAATATTCAATAGCATTGTTATATTCATTGATTTGGAAACATAAAAATGCTTTAAATATTACTTCTAATGGAAACAAATATTTCAATTTCGATTTGTTCAGTTGATAATATTAATGTACGCCCGGTTAGAATAAAGTTTTAAATTCATCTATGTACAATATAATCTGCGCCTATTTCATGCAATATTCATAACAGCATAGTAGAGCAAATCGCAAACCGAGCGTTACACGAATAGTCACACAAACAAATTACCACAAATATTTTAGATTACAACATATTACAAAAGCATGTCGAAAAGAAACAGATTAACAAAACCTTCCCCTAAAAGAATCAAAATGGTATGTATCAATCCGACAACCACCAACGCACGAGGATATAGGTTACGACATTTTTTCCGGGTTCACAAAATTTCATCCAACAACCCTTTAGATTTTCCCACAGTACCTAGCAAAGTGTGAGCGATAAAATGTCTCGAGAGCGTCTCGGATATCTCGAGTCATTGACAAATCACCTACTCGGAGGATATTGAGGATATGACGCCAAATTTGCAACAAAACGTACGGAACGACGTAACAAGCGAGAACCCTTTTTCGGGATTTTTTTCTAGGGTAAATTTAGAATGTTTTATCGCTGAGTTGAAGTGAAAAAAATCGTTAATTTTTATTTTAAAACCGCACGGTTGTATAGCGTTATGAGAATAATTTCATACGGCCAATTAAACGGATCGAATAATGAAAAACTCGTGTGTTGTGGCTGCGCAATTTCAGCGCATCGTTCATAATTCATACGAAACTATATTTTCAGATGAAAATGAAAACGCACACCGACCACGTGTCGAAACGATGAATATTCGAAAACGATAACCGACACTTTAATTGAATTCGCGAATGAAATTCGACACAAAATCGCGACCGTTTCGGCCGAATGAAAATTCATTTTTTTCATTAAAACGAAAATTCGCTCGAAATCGAAAAGTTGCACAAGGAAAGTTCCGAGAGCGATTCGTTAAAACGCCGCATAGCACAACTTTTATCACATTTAGTTATGCGATTGCGGCCTTTGCGAGTCGAAACGCGAATTCGTCGGGAATATGTCCGTTGACCGAAATGTAGATATGAATAAAAATTGCACGAAACTGCAGCGGAACGATAATAGGTACGCTTTCAAGTGATGCATAGTAATATGATTTTCAGATTGCGCCGTGGATCTTGTTTACAATGCGATGGGTTTATGTTACTGCACAGGGTTTATTAACCGAAACGCTCCGTTGAAATCTCATTCGCATAAACAGTTACGTTTTACTCGCGGACCGTTCATTTCTATAATAAACAGAAAAAAATGTATATGATGAAATAGGACAAGGGGATCAATTCGCATGGTGGCGATTTCGAGAAAAATGCACTCGAAGTTGAGTATATGCTAATATTTTTAGGAGAGAGGTAAGTGATTTGATGATACAGGCAACTTCCTCAAACTACGAATTTTCGAAAATTCGCAGGACATAGATGGATGTATTTGCTGTAATACGGTTTGAAGTACATATGTTTGTCACTATCCCGCAGATTTTAGACAGTTCATAGTTAGAGGACTGCTTGTTTATTTCAGCACAACTTCGAATTTGTTTATATACTTTTGTCACAATATAGAAACAAATCCGTACTTGACTCCATTTCGAAAAAAAGGCCACTTGATCCCCTTGGTTTACTTCATAGTCATATTTAGTGAATTATATACAAATGTCGATGGCGAATTTAATATCTCGAAACTTCCATGAAACTCAATTTCAGATCGCTCGATAGGAAAAACCAAAAGATTTACGATAGAAAAGGGGTTGAGCTCAGAAAAATTAAGACTGCACGAAAAGTTTCGATACCGCCAACTTATCAAGATGCAACAAAGTGAAAATACACACATATAAAACATCAAAATTAAATTTCAATCAACATGTAGGAAAAAACGTCTCGGAAAAAATCGGAAAAGCCAACGGGATCTTTCAGCGGCGAAAGCGGCAGACTGGAAGCAATGCCTTCGGGAAATTCCCGGGAATTTTCGGGGAATCATTATGCGGAAAACCCGGGAAAGCCATTGTGCGCCCGCGGGTCGGTAAGCCATAAGAAAAGCGGAAAATTTGATTAAGTCTCGCGACAATGATCGCGCGGTTTTTCCTCGTTATGGCTTTGTGACGATGTCGTGAGCTCGCTAATCGTCGATGTATGGTTTGATTTCATGAAAGGATTTTGTTTTTTTAATTCAAACGTTCGTATACAATGGTTGAATTTCAACGTATGAACTTTTCATTGTTTTTGTGGAGCGTTGAAAAAAATGGACGAACAATAAACGGTTTCGCGATGCACTGTTTTTCTGGATCGTTTGGATTTTCCGTTTCTATTGATTGATGTTTTCACGCAACTTTATCTTTATTAGACAGACATAAAAGTAAACAACGCCATTAGATACTGTAATGAACAATATCGATTTGTTGTGCAATAAATACACAATAATTATTCATTCTGTAAAGGAACGAATCATTAAAATTCACAGACTAGTGTTAGTGATAACGTATCGAATGACGAAGGACTTTATAAAAATCGGGTCAACCGTTCTATACTTCTATAGATTCATTACACAACATTTAATAAAACAAACAATTGATGAGTTTTTCAACAGAATTCGCCGATTGAGCAGAAGCAAATTTCGTCTCGAACAAAAATAGAAGTTCTTTAAAGCAAACGATTCAAACATTCCATGTGTAATACGAACACTCGCTATGAAATACGATACAACAAATAGTGGGTACGCGTTCCGAATATTTGCTGCACATGTTTGAACTGAAATATCTGCGTTTCATCAGCACCAACTGATAATCGCTCAAATTCCGAGAAGTCGAATCGGATGAAGATAACCTTTGCATACTCGGCACGGGTTTTCGACAGATAAATCAAAATTGTAATTTTGTGCAGATCTTTTACGCGTTTACGCTAATTGAATTGTGCGACGTAAAATAATATCTACAATTGCATGATTCATAGTCTACACAAACTTGTGCATTTTTTTGAATAATGCAACTACAGATATTTCGCACATTTAACACATATGGAAACTATTTTGTCATGGATTAAATTTTCAAAAATAAGCGATTTGTCACCAAATTGTGCATCTAGCTTATATTACACGAACCGTATGCAACTCGTCGAAGCTTCAACAAAGAACATATTATATAAGAGAAACAGAAGTCGAACGTGGGGTGGCAAAAAGGGGTGGCGCGCTTCACACCGCTGATAACAGATTTCTCGCACGAACGCACCGCGAAATAAATAACGGCCACAACTCAAATTGGGCAATTTCTATTTGACAACCGCCACAATTATACACCAATAAATCTATCGATATACAGATAAAATATCGAATTAGGTTAGAATATAATTTAATCGAAACGAAATAAAATATTGACAGCTATCGGTGCGTGCAGACCACGCGGTCGTTGGCCATTTTTCAACGCATTACGGTAAACTGAAAATGAATCGAAAGGAAAAAAAACGGAAACGTCACCGCGCAAGCTTTTGACAGATGTCACGTTTAACGGGGTTGCGCGAGAGCGGGGCGTTATCGACCCGGGGGGCGCAGCGCCCGAGAGGGGGCTCCCTCTCGCTTTCCTCGGGATTTTCGCGGCGCGCTTTTCATGGCGGCGGAGGAGGGCGCGGGGGGAGGCGCGAGGGGGCGCCTGCGAAAAGCCGTCGACTTATTTTGTTTACCTGGCGGGGGCGGGAGGCGCGGGGCGCGGCTGCGGAGGGCGACGGGGGCGCGCGTCGGGGGCGCAGCGCTAACGGCGAGTGCGGGCGGAGTCTCGCGGCGAGGGACCGGCGCGGCGGGGTCGGCGGGCGACAGCTGAGCGCGAGGAGCCCCCGCCCTGCGGCTGCGGCCGCCGAGCGCGCGCCATATTGGCCTCGACATCAGCGCACCGAGCGGAAGACGGACGCAACGATCTCCGCGGCGCACTCTACATCTGCGCAACGGTTCATATCTTTGCTATTTTCGATTCAAATTTTTCAATCTATTCAAATGTTTTTATATTTTTTCTTTTGAAAAAAGTCGTTTTATTATTTCAAAATATTTTTTATTAATTTTTCGATCGTTTTTAGCTATGGTATTCATTTTTTTTCATGATTAATTTAAGATTTTAACGCTGGTATAGCAGCATCTTTTGATTGATCGTGTACTAAGATTGTTTAATTTTTTTTTATGTTTGCGTCAAATGGTGCAAATTTTTCAAACGATTATTTGACAAATCTTGTTTTTCAAAATCCACAAATCTCAATTGTAAGTTGAAAGTTGATATTATTTTTGTTTATTAATTTCTCTTTTTTTCCGATTATTCTCATCGGGAAACAAAAATCTGGAGCATACCCTTTTCAAAAATAATGAGTACACTGCAATCTGCTCTCCAAGCTGTTTTAATTTGATTTCACTGTAAAAAGTAAGTCTTAAAAAGTATTTTTACTGAAATTTCTGTTTGTCTTATATTGAATTTTATTGCTAGTTATACGAAATTCGCCCCCACCCTCGCTCTAATCGCGAGCTACCCTATCCGATCTGAATTAAAATTAATCTTTCATTTATAAACAATAATAAAATTAGACTTTAAAAAAGAGTCACCCATATTTTTTTTAGTTTTATGATGATATTCTAATCAAGAAAATATAAAAATATCGAAACAATGAAACACTTCGTATATATTTTTGCTCCAACTGTGCTTCACATCTATCTACAATTAAATTCTATAACATACGAAACCTACACGAATCCGATCTTCATAACCCACCCGCATTAAATAACACAGAAACGAACATCCACTCCGTAGCGGAATATCTACGCCCTATCCTTTCCGTACCCTAATATTGTATTCATAATGATTAAAATTAATAAAACGCTGCCCGAAATTGAATTCGACGCCACACCGGCTACAGTCAGCCCTCCGACTACGAACTCTCAAAACATCTGCGGAACAGAAAAAGACATAATGCAGCGCATACATCCGTCCTGTTCCATGAATTTTCGGCAGTTCTTAGTTAAGGGACCGAGTGTATCAGAGAGAGAGAGAACAGTGCGAACAAACGAACGTCTGTTCGCCTATATTTTGGCGGGCATAAAACGAATTCGAGGCTTTAAACTCGGCCGTAATGAACGTCATAAACGCCATATCTGGCCTCCGGGACGGGACGAGATTTAATCCCTATCCCATTGTTGTCCCGTCCCGTTCCCGAAGACCCATATAAACTTACCCCATACAAATTTTCGGCTTAATTCAAGGACTCATAGTTTATTTCGCCTTTTATGGCGGTAATGCGCTCTCAAATCTCGCAGACTTCTGAATATTACATTCGCGATTTGTTTCGCTTTTACTCGAAAATATATCACTTGGGTGGTTAACGGCTTTCGCATTATATTCTAATAAGATGTGTTTTCTATGCGTTTTGAATTTTTTATTCGATGTATTGTTAATTCTGCGGAACGACGTATTTACATTGTTAATGAAACTCGATAAGAAAGTGTAACGAAATTTGATGTTTTCGATCGGCACATGTAATAAATTTGTTAAAGAAAGTGTAATTTGAATGATTTCATTATTTATCGTTCACATTCGAATTATTTGCATTTCGCTTATAGAAATTGAATTCGAAATGTGATCATTGACCAATTCGATTAATCATCGACTCGATTGTCTGTAATATTGCGAATTAAAACGGTTTTGTATCATTTGACGAAAATTAATTAAATCTCAGTATTGTAAATTCCTTAATGGTCTTCTTCTTCGTCGTTGTTTGTATAATAATGTTGTTTTGTTCTCGTTGTGTACTTGGCAGTTGGTCACGGCCCAATTAGCAAATTCTTCCCTTTCGGCTTCGCAGAATTGTAATTGTTTTTTAATTGCGTTTTATTGAGCGAATAAAGCTGTGCTTTTGCATGAATTATCACAAAGATATTTTCAACTCTATTATGATCTAAACGAAATTTTCTCAACACTGCATTATGATCATTTAATCCACATAATATTCAAATAAACACACATATATTTTCGATTAAATGCAATCGATACAGTACAATGTATTATCTATTACATTTCCCATTTGGTTAATTCAAAAATCGCAACTAGTGTTTGGTAATAGACTATCATATTCAACTGTAACCGCAAATCGGAACAGATCTAATCGAATCTTTTGTGTTGAAAGTGGCGAAATAAACGATCGATACGTACGAGTTTCGATATGGTACAAAGGTTCAAAATAATCCGATAAACCCCTTTCAAATTCTTCAAATAATTGGTGTTATGGTATTTTAGTATTTCACACGTTCAAATTGAAACTTACGTAAAAATTCAAATGAAGCATCGCTTCCGATACACATTGGAATTTTCGCAATCGTTATTTAATCAGATTTACATGTTTAAATAATGAGAAATAGATTTTTTTGTTGTATGTAAATTAGTATTTATATACGTTCTTGCGAAAAAATGACTTTGATTCTGATTGATTTACGATAGATATTTTTGATCTAAAATTGATTGGTTTGTAAAAACGATTCCTCTGAAGTTAATTGTTTTTATTACACGTAAAATATTTAATTCAATTGCTTGAAAATTATACAATAGATGAACAAATTCGCTAAAAAAAGACGACTTCAGATTAATTGAGCGTATCAATTCGAAATCTTTCCGCGTTTTTATCCACTGATTCCTTTTTCGATTCGAATTTCGCGAAGCTCCTTTTGTTCGATGAATCGTCGTATTAATCATTACATCATTTCAAAAGTGCGACCTCGTTTCGTTCCCGCGCATTTTCACTTTACAAAATTAACAGTTTAACGTGTGCACGTTCTTTGTTTCAAGGTATTTCAATTAATTATCGGCCATATTTCACGCGTGACTTACGCATTCTGAATTTCTTCAGATTTGTGCGTGATTTGTTTTTTTTTTTAACGAAATCTTTGAGTGCTTAGCATTTTATAGATTCGTTTGAATTAGTCATATTAATTAATTATCTTTTTCAGATAAATTAATTATCGAATTCGTGTTTTATTGTTATCCAAATAGCCTCTTTGTAGAGCAAGGTTCTTGAAATATTATAATTGATATTAACGGTTATTGTTTTTTTAACCAATAACAAAATCACGCTATTCTTTAATTTAATTGTTTATATGTATAAGGAAGTTTTTGTTTATATTGTATAACATAAACATTGTAGAGTTAAGCCATGTTTTAAGTTAAAGATGCATGCAGTTATTTCTGTGAAACTTTACTCACCATAAGATCTAATGAAGTTGTGTGTTATTAAAAGGTTTCATGTCTATCGTAGTTCAAGTACAATATTTAACATTGAATATATTTTTCATCATATAATGTGTTTACAACCATTTGTTATTTGATTAATTGACGGTATAAATGTACACATATATAGCTTAATTCACTAAGAAATATTTGGTTCCCACAGTCAAATGGAGTCTACCTTGACACTGTTGTATCATCATTCCGCTTAGAAATTGCAAATGGTTCACATCACACAGCGTAATCTAAACAGTTTCTCCTATTGCTATGAGAGGCTGCAATTGACTTGACATATTACATATCCTAAAGATACGCATAACGGTAAACACGAGTAAATATTATATACTACCGCATGTTAAATCAGTCTAGTTTATTTAGTTAGATTAATAAACACTCGGCGATGATTTTATCATGTTACGTAGTACTTACACCACATACGAGATATCTAGGCGTAAAAGTTGACCCAGTCACGTTTGAGTCCTCGTAAAAGGCAGGTGTAACCATCGCATTTTCCATTTTGTATTAAATAAAGGATGCGGATATACTACTGCAAATATTTACAGACAATAAGTTTATGATTAAATTATTTGCAGTTACATCGACTATGATCTAATGTCAACTGTTAGATCATTTCTTAGACGACTATGACCACAATCCGCCTCCGATATTTTTGTCGCATAAAAACTCAAATTTATTAAGTACCTTTTTCTTCTATCGAAATTCGAATCTCTTGAGAAAACATCGTTTTCTCGGTGCATTCGTGTTGTAAACACCTCTCCCGTTGTTAGCGTGGAGCGCAGTTACAGTTACGTGACCCGTGATAGCAGTTGTCTCCAGATACGGAGTTGGACACTCCTAGCTAAATGCGGAACACTGTCTCATGAAGCCTAGAAAAAGGATCTTTCTATGACGAAGATGTTACGGAGACCCACTTTTCACTTTAGAATTGCGCTCGACGCCCATTTGAATTATAAGACCTCGTTTACACACTGCTGCATGGTTCCTTTTCATATTCATGCACCGTATCATCAATCTATCTTATTCTATGTTACGAATAGATAGTTAAGAACACACCGGCTAAGACGTAATAAAAGAATGAAAGAGAAGCAACCTATGATTTTTTTGTGTGCGAGTGAGAAAATCATACAAAGGTGTGTTTCCACCTATAATAGAGTGTGAAAGACAGAGCTCAATTTAGCAGTCATGTTCGATTCACACATGACTGTTTGGATTGCACACAGTGTGAAAGAGGCCTAATTGTGCTCCCACCTGATTGTATGTGGGATGTTATGTTTTTTACACAGATTTGATTTGTCATGTAAATTGATCCTGATGCATTTGATAATTTTCGTCTAAACATAACTGTATTAAATGTTTGGTGATCTCATGAGAGCGTTTATGAAGTCCGTTAGGAGTCGAGTTGAATAACAGTTATGTTGAAGTGTGTTAATTTTTGTATCCTTTAGTGTTTCGATAAATAATGTTGTTATTGCGTATAAATTGTATTTATGTTCAGATCTGACAAATTCAGTCATCTATCTTCCCACGATGAATAATTTCGTTTGATTTACATAGACAAACTAAAATAAAATATATGATTCACTAACGTGCTACAGACTAATTTTCCAACATGTCATGATATCATCACAGATTCATCTCTAGATCGAAAATTAAAAATAAATAAATCAAAACACATTTTATACAACAATTGAGCGATTCAATTCGAATTAATGTCAATCGAAATCAATATCGATTATAATCCAGTTTAATCGATCATTTCTAACCGATTCGGAACTCATTTAAGATTCTAGTGTCCGAAATCGTAAATCGTTGCCGATAATTATCGGACACACATTTCGATAAGCGCAACTTTAACGTTTCGCGCAATTCAATGTATTATATGAGCCATTCAGAGCTAAACTTAACTAACTCCATGAAATAAGGAATCAGAAAGAACGATTAAAACGTGCTTGACGTATTTTCCGAATTTTTTTCGGGAACTATAAACATATAAATTTTGTTTACAAAAAGCTTTTGATATGGTCAATTCTCTATGTGCTTTGACTTAAATTTCTATTTTTTTTATTGGAGTTAATCACGTTTAGCTCATATGTATATAAGTTACATACACATTCGTAATTCGTACCGATCGTACTTTTGCGCAAGTGCCTTAGCACGATCACGATATTGCATGGTCAATGGCCGAAAGTTTGCCAAACAATTGGCCAACTTGTAATTAACGTTCTTGTAGATAATTGAAATCTTGCGAGTGCGTGTTGTTCGTCGTTTAAAGCTCGAGTGAGGCATTAAAATAAGATTTGAAAAAGCTGCAGATGAACTATTTTTCGTTGCTAAAAATATTCGTTTTTTTTGTTGTCATTTTAACGATCGAATCTTGTTCTTTCGATTACATAGCATTATTTTCATTTTTTGTGACATTTTCGAATCATCGATGTCAACGCTTAAGTCACAGTCTACATATCATTGATTTTTACGGTCATTTCACATTCGAAATTCTCAGCAAACTTTGTATCGTCGATAATTTTCAGTACGCAATAAAGAATATAATTTGAAATCCGTTTGAAGAGAAAATCAACGTTACAACTCGCAATTTGTTTCGACGTAATTAGGATTCGAATTAATGTCACTCTCTGTGTCTCTCACAGCTAGAAACAATAGATCGATTATGTATAGATTTATTACATTAGAAACTAGCTATTATTATGTAATAATACGACATTATTATGTAGCTTACCTTGAACTGACTAATTTCGCCATAGACATCACACAGGTGATTTTTTTTATAAACAGCGAAGGCGTCGACATATTAATTGACATTTAAATTTTAGGAAAATTTTCTTAAATACACACTGTTTTTCGATAACCTACACAAAATTTATAATGAAATGCAAATTGTTAAATAATAGCGTTTTTCGAGGAAATAAATTTTGTATAAAATCGCAACGTTACTTTCAAATCTGTCCGATTCAAAAATAATGTGGAAATTATATGATCCGTGAAGTATGCTAATAGATACTCAAGGATCTATTTATTCTTACATAAATTGTTTTTTTTTTTTAATTGAATAATACCATAATTATATACTTACGTCTAGTTAGAAAATAAAGAAATGTTACAAAACAGTGAAAGCGTGACGCAGAATGTGCGTGCAGTACTAAAACTGCACACCTTTTTTGCGATTCGCACAAATAACTTCGAACATAAAGGTTCGGAAATGAAATTGCAATATTCAGATAGATATTTTTATAATATGTATAATTGTGCGTTTCTTCATAAATAACGCACTCTTTAACGTATCGTAATTATTAATTAATTTTAATACTAGCATTGACCGACTTAAAATATTTTATTTGGAGTCGTGTATTAAGCAAATAATAAGCAAAGCGTTAAACGAGACATATTTTTTTAACATATTGAAAATAGCGAAAGTAATGCAGTTTTTTTTCTCCAAAATCATAGATCTAAATATACTTAAAAGTAAAAGTAGCAACGTCAAAAACAAAACGTTTTATTTTTCGCTGACTCTTCTTCGAATTACGCTCTAATAGTTTTAGCAAGTTTCATCTATTTCTTATCTTTCTATTTCTGTAAACACGTTATCAGCAACTTTCTCGTCATTATTTTTTCAAATTTTCACAATCGTACACGTTTTAACACGTGTCTTTAACACATGAATCATTCACTAATTATATTCTACACATTTGATCATTTACGTTATTATATCAAATCAATAAGAAAAAGGTTTGATTCAACTGATGTTAACTGATCCTTAATGCTTTTCGTTTGACTTATTATTATTTATTTTGATAGTTTGGACCGAATAACAATGATTTAGTTTAGTTTTTATCACTACAATACAGAGTGTATTTAATCACCCATTTATGAACAGTTCGAAACATCGATTCTGAACGCTAAAAAACCGTTCAAATATAAAATTTATTCAGCAATAATAAGCCTACGATCACTCGGAACATGTACTAAACCAATATTTACATTAGAAAAACTTTACTATAATTTATTCGGATGCATTTTCACGCGCGGTGCAAAAAACGCAACGTTCGCACCGCATCCGTGAACAGCTTCAACGTTCGAAGCTACAACAACCGTTTGACCGGTAACTGTTTTAACCGTTTACTACTAATAATTTACACTTATTTCATTTCACAACGAGCATAATTACCATTCGAAAACCAATAGCGAACCCGTTGGCCATCCGCAAGTCCACGGTCCGTGTTAGAGGCATGTCCAATACGATCTTTACGGCTTCTTAATCGCATTTTTGTTATATGGATGCGGAATATTAGTGCAAATTTTCATTTTTCAAATGCGTAGAGATGCTATGTGAGCGTGTGAATCGTTTTCGGTTTCGTTTTTTATCGTATTTGTCGGTTTTGTGTTGAAGGTTCTCACGCAAGATGAATAGAATGACGTTTGTTGTGTGGCGCATCCACTTGACATTCAAAACCGGATAAAAAGGTCAGAATTAATTGCATAATGGCTTATTTATAGAATGTTCGATTTCCAAAATATCATAAATGTTTCTCATATTTTTTGTTTATTTAATCCACCGTGCAATTTGCGGATTGGCGTGTTCTAAGTTCAAACTTCTAACAGTATGAACAAGTTTACTGTTGAATTATATTTATTAGGTTTGAATAGTGACCTGATTTATACATAGTCACTTTATTCTTCATTTAGCACCATGAAATACGATTAAGCACTTCAATTTGTCAATTTAAAAATCATTAATAGAACCAGTTTGAAATTGACATTGAATGTTTAATTTATTGTGAAAGTTTGTACACATACCTATTGATGGTAAATTTATTTACTAATGTAACTGTGATTTCAAATTAATTGGTATTAAATATATTCATAAATTCTAACGCTTCGTAAAAAACTACAATTATCCGACAACTTAGCATCGTAAAAACATTATTATTGAAAAATCATGAAAAAAATAAATAACATCTAATTTGAATATTTTCAGTAAAATCCATCAATCATACAATCAATTCTTATTCAAATCAAATTAACGACTTAAATGCACATCGAAAGGAAAAGATAAGAATCGATTACTAGGAAAGAATGGAAAATTATCATAATGAACATAAATCAAACGTTCACATTTTCACAATGCTGAAACCGACAGAGGTGAAGAGCCTACCTTACAACGCGATAGAGAAATCAAAATCAACTTACGAAATTAGTCAGAACGAAACGAAACATACAAATCATATTAGCTAGAAAAGTACAGATATGAACCGTCCAGGACTAAATGTGACTAACTCCATAAAGCAAGAAGTCGAGAAAAACGATCTAAGGTATTTGGTGCGTTTTTTCGAAATACCTTTCATTTTACACATTTCATATGAAAAGTTATGACTATACCAAGTACTTTGACATTTAAATCACTTTTTTTTAAATGGAGTTAATCTCTTTTAGATCTGAACGTTTCATACATCAATACGACTATCGCAGGAATGTAAATCATATTATCGTATGAACGCATCGAAGCGTCTAGCTCTTCCTCAATAATCTGATGTTTGTATGCAGTTTTTATGGTTTTGTTTTGGCGCGTTGCAAAATTTTGAATATGCCGAAAAAACGTCGAAATCGAAGCGTGCCGAAAATAATTTAATTGTCCGGTTTTTATTGGGGGTTTTTACGATGCGGTTATTTCATGGCGATTGTCGTTATATGATAGGTAGTCCTTTCCAATGCAATTTTTATTTTATTATATTTTTGCCAATTTATTTGTTTACGTATTGTTTTATAAAATTTGCAATTTGGAGTGAAATGCACAATACGCTCGATGACTTATGTAATTTCCGGAAATTTTCGGCAGTTCTCAGTGATCTATTTTCCTAATTTGGTACTCTAGATATGTGAAATATTATTATAAACATGTATCAATCAAATATGTAACGCATAGCATATTTCAATATTTTTCTACTTCAGCGATTCCGAACTATTTTTCTCTCGCATACCTATTGAGGGCACATTTTGCTAAATCGTAATTTTGAAGTTCATGAAATTCACTACAAATCTTTTAAAAACGACCGTTTTATCCATGATTTCACACTACGTCTTCCAACAACGAACCGTCAAAAATTCTCTCAAGTGACGAAAGGCAGAGACGTATGACGAATGAACGTCCGTCTCTATCTTTTATCATTTTCCTAAATTTTCGACAGTTTTTGTTTATTATTATGGATTATTATTTGTCTATTATTATGAATATACATATATTCGCATAATAGAGTCAATAAGAATAGGAACTCTCTTAAACAGTTACATAATTCAAGATGAGAATTGCTATTCTAATCCAATATCAACATTTTCAAATATTTAATTAACTAACATATTACTTGATTTGGACAATTACTATTTTTCATTCGAACATTAAAATTTTATTTTATCACTCACAAATAGTGTACCTATAAACTCCACTATTACAAGTTCAATACTTACTAAATCGATCTCAAAGTACTAACCATAAAAATATAAACATAACAATTCAAAACGAAATTCTTCATAACCATTACAACAGATGTGCTCCTACAATCATCTCAACGAACTTAAATCCATCGACCAAATACAAAATTGTGCCAGATTCTCAAATCCGACACTCAACCCGTTCTCGGACAATTCAGAAATCCGACCAAATCGAATTTCGGTTATAATTTGAATCCGATGTGCCCGTTAGGAATCCGAGGCGAAGAATTCACGTGCCGGTCGTAATGTCGAAGCATTGTAAACACGTACATAGTCGGCTCAGTTCGAAAGCGGAGTTCGCATCGGACGGACGTGTGTTTCGCTTTACGTCCAATCGGTTGTAATATCGGCTAGTGTCAAGTTGGTTGAAGTTTGAAAATACGTGTGTTGAAAAAAAACTTGATTGAATTCGGAAAAAGTGCGTTTGAATTAGGTTAAGTTCGCGCGAACGGAAAGGATACTGCGTGAAGATTGTGTATAGGAAATAAGAAATTTATCGGTGAAAGTTTATTTTAGTGGATGTTTATACGACACATTTTTGGATTTTCTTTTTGGATCTGCTTATTCGTTTGTAAGTTCATGCTTTTTCAATTTTTTTTTTCAAATATGCTAACTCGATGCAAAATTGAAGATTGTGTCGTATTTTTTAGCACGTTTCGTTTCGAAACGTGCTGATTGAATCAGTTTTTTATCATGTTAATAAGCATGGCGAAATTTCGAATGTGTGTTGATTTATTAGAATATTTTTCGTAAAATTTTTAGTGGCTTTTGTTCGATGTGTACTTTGGAGGTTTCGTATTCGAAGTATTTGAATCACAGCCTCGGGGGGCAGTCAAAAGTTAATTATCGTCGAAGAACTCGTCATGCAAGATGGTCTGGAAGGTCGTTAATTCCAGAACGCTTGAGCGATTGCAGACGAAGAAGAAATTTTGAATAAAACCGATATTAATTCGCGAAAAAAGTGCATCTGAAACATACTTTCTTTCCGCGCAAGTAAAAGTTTCTCGAAAACGTCAGCGTGTACTTTTGTATTGCTTTAAAATCGATGAGTGTACGATTTCATTGTATTTTGAATATCTATTTCCAGGTCTTATATGACAAAATACGATCATTCGTCGACAATTGTAAGTGATTCGTCGTCTTCAAACGAAGGAAACCATAAAGTAATCATTTTCTCATAGACAATTTAACAGTGCTGTCATTATTTATATTAACGCACACAAACGGCCGTAACATTCATTATTTCACTATAAATCTTACAAAACAGCATTTTAAATTATAAACATCTACCATCATTTATAATCGTAGAAATCTTCCATCTTCAAAGCTACGTTCAAAGTTCAAAAGTATCAGAATTCTTATGTGCCACTCCTCTTTCGAGATTCGCATGCTAATTTTTTTCTATAGTTAACCGTCGAGTCAACAATTCTCTAATTAATATTCGATTGCGCAAATAGTACTTGAGGGCCTCTGTTTTCGGTTACAATTCGACAGGAAATCTATTCGACCTCAGGAAGTGTATATTTAACTTAATTTCCCTTCACCGAAATCGTTTAAGTCGAGATTTGCATAGGGAATGTGGAAAAGTGTGTTCTTCCATACTTCGAATGTTATGGATGCGATTTGTGTGTTTATCGAAAACAATAAAACAATGAACTCATCTGAAATCTAACAGGTACAAGGCTGCTTTAGCGTTTTTGGGATTTTTTGAATTTTTCGAATTAGTATGGTTGTTGGTATGAATATATTAAACTTTTTATGCAGATCTTTAGATAAACTTTTTTAAGAATATAATATATCTCAATGAAAAAGTGTATTTATATTATTCAAATTGATCGATTGAAATTCAAGGTTTCTGATTTATTTTGAATCAACTCATCGAAGCTTTGCATTCTAAATTAGTGAATGGAAACGATGATTTGATATACATTACACTTATATGTGTTACTTATTTGAAACATTTCAATTTTCATAACATTCCAACAAAAATCGAATTTTTAAAAATTTCCAGAACATTTTACATTTTTCTTATCGAATTGTTCAGTACTTAAAAGAATCTTTCAAAATTTTATCAATAAATAATATTCATTTATTTTGATGATTCAATGAAGTGTTTTTTTCACTTGACGCTACAATGTGTAATTACTTCACTTGTCATGTAACGAAAACATCTAAAAAACATATTTTAGTTTAAAAAATTCACTAAAAAAACCTGTCTGATCAACAAGACAGCATAGCGATGAAGCTGCTAGTTATCGATTCAGTTTTTATATTAAGTTCGACGAAAAAATTTGGGTCATGCTATTATTAATGCGGAAAATAGAAAGGAAACTTTAAGGCTAAAACTGCGTACGAGTATCAATTATTTGAAGTCATGTTTGCGCATAATATGTCTATATTTTCAATTTTAATTTATCCAACATAATTGATTGATAACATGTGTATTATCATTATTGTTATTAGCAGAAATAAGATTGCAACTAAATCGTTAAAATCTATGTATTTCTTGCTCAATTTTCTTCGACACTTCATATTGTACGCAATATAATTCCGATTTTCTCAATAAACGAATATGATTTTCTTCTAAATCGATTATTTTATTGCATATTTTCACATACAGCAATTTAGTATTTAGATTCTCCTTGAGATGCGAAACGTTCCGTTTACGAGCAACGCTTATACCAGTACGTGCTCTCGAGTTCTGAGATTTTCAAAACCGCTAGTGTACGTGACAAATGTCCATAAAATGAAAAAAATGTACTTATCGCTTATTTTTATCGACAATATAAAATCTTTATTTATTAGGTTTTATCATAATGAACATGCGAAACAAGTAATTCTACATTTGAATGTGCAAAAACATTAAGTTATAGCTAGTTCATTATGATTCATTGTTGCAAAATCTGAATTATTCCAGTTGAAGATTTGTATCTGATTTAATTTTTATGTTAAGAAATAAGTTTATTCATTTAAGTGGCTTAGATAAAGTGCATGTAGTGAAAGTTGATCAGAATAATTTATCGTTTGAACCCTACGGCTTTGGGCTTTCGTAAATGTAACCTACTTTTTAACAAACTACACATACGGTAGACCAAGAAAAACGATTATTTATTATTACTGAAAATTATATTTTCCAATGCACACATTTGAAATCGACATAAGGTTTGTTCAATTTCATTATATTGTAGATTTATAATGGACATGCTCATACATATTTACTAAAAAAACTTTCTAAACGACCCAACATTTTTTTTATGTTCAATGATTGCGACTTTTTTTGTTATTTTCACAATGAACGTGTGGGCCAGAGTTCAAATTCATACTAGAAAGCGTGTCAAGTATGAAATTAATTAAAAAGATAAAATCCTAATTGACTTTCAGCCAACGATCCCTTCAACGAATTACAATCAAACTAATGGAATACATAATAAAGTAACTGTAACGAATGCGAAATTATTGCCGAATTTATCGATTCGCGTTAATTTCCGATTAATTGAAAGCTTTTCGTGAAACGAGGAAAGTTGATTTTTACATTTTCACCAATAACGTGAACAAACGATCGACTTCTATGGTATTTCGTAACATGAATATTAACTTTTTTTCTTCGACATTTTTAAACAAATTGCATTACTTTCGCGCTGTCGAACGTAATAAACAATCTCACCGTGAAACGAACGATTTTCACAAAACTCGTCTGTTTCGAATTCGATTTTCAAAAGTGTTATATTTAGCTCTAAAAGTGGCATCGTTTTCTTTTATTTTATCAGCAATAAAGTTGCGACACACTTTTTCAAACGATTAAAAACAAATATCTGCATTTGAGATTTTGCTTTCAATATTATAATCGAGATTCTCAAATCGTACATTTGTCAATTGCAACGCTTTTCGATGCAAATTTATAAGACACACTAGTTTGTTCCATTTGTATTTGAATTATTGATCGTTGAGCAAATGTCAATCGTCACTTGTACTAAGTGAGGCCGTCTGGTATGTCGTATGTAATTTCGAATAAATCGAATTTAGTATCTCATAAAATCAATTACGGAAATCCAAATAAATACATTTACATAGTAATATTTTAGATTTAAATATTCACATATTGCGAGTTATCTCATAAGATTGAAGATGGAAACGCCCACTTATCATCTTTTTTTTTAAGTGAAAGCTGTTTTATCTAATAAACCATCAAAAAGAATGATGAAGAGTTTTTTTTCAGTATGTGCTTAATGGATCATAGATATGAGTCGTTTAGAGCTAAACATAACTGACTCCTTAAAGCGAAAAACGATAAAACGTGTTTTCCCGAAAATCCCATTTTTCAGAAATTGTAAACACACATTTGTTTATAATCAGCTATCGATGTAGTTAGTTCACATTGGAGTACAGAATTAGAATTAATCAAAACGACTTTTGAAATATATTGTCTATTATCCAGTGGCCAAACTTTGTCATTTAATGATACTTATCTTTATTATTCAAGAAAGATATTTCACTCACAAAAAGTTATGAATATACCAATCGTTTTGACATTCAAATCTACTTTTTTTTTCAAAAATCAGAGTTAATCACGATCAGTTTTAAACAGCTCATATATCGGTGTACGAAAAGTACGGTCACGCACCTCGCGCACAAAATTCAATTATGCACTCACCCACAGTTGATTGCTTTGCGCATACTTTTGCAACTTTCTCTTCCATCATTGGGTTAGACAGTTCCTCAGCAGCAGTTGAATCCTCGACATAGACATTTCTTGCAAAAACAGCACTCGTTACGGCATTGGCTTTCGTCGATTGCGAACAGCAGTAAACGCACTCGTGCGGTCTTTTTCTTAAAAATGTCTAATGCCACTTTTTTATTTAGCCTACTGGGATTTTTCATTATTTTTAACGTTTGCAAAAACTATTTTTTTTTTCAAGAAATGTACGTGTGTACTGATGATTTAAGTCACGAGATGCTTGTGAGTTGAAAGCCATTGTCTCGATAGACTGCGTCGCGCTAATGTTATGTCAGGGTCGTTGCTTTGTTTTGATAAATTAACATTTCCATACTATTTTTCCCGATGCTTTAGTGTCGCTAAAGAATCTGTTCTAACGTAAATGCTAATTCGTTTAAAAATTTTCTTTGTACTGTAGAAATATTATCATATTTGATTTCTAAAACAACTTTTTTTTTTAATTTATTCAAACTTAACTACTCAAAAGTCATTTTCAAAAGAAAATGTAACGGGCTTATTTGTACTTACAGCCTGTTACAGTCTTACTTACTCACATATCGCGACTTTGCGTGAATCGTGTATGAGTCTGGAACAGGTTTAATATTCAATCCAACACAAAAAAATATAATTGGAAACGTTTCAATTTCAAAAGTATCATTGAAGAAATCACGTACTATACACAAGCATGCGACCTCAAACTCATAATCAGCTTCCTATCAAAGTCGGAAGACTCGAAAAAATCTCTCGCTTCGTACGAAACTCAAATACCAAACAGCTAATGTGAAAATAATAAGCATTTAAACGGCCGCATAACGATAACAATCCTAATTAACAGTAGCGTACACATTACGCACGAAATGTAACGAACTTTCGCCTCGGGCAACTAATGCGAAACGGTAATTTACCATTATGAATTGAATAATTTCCTCTAACGCTACAATCGAACAGACCGTAAGTTACATTAGACATGTGCCGAATCGTCTCAAATCCGTTTTTTTTTCTTCAATAAATTTTCCGACCGGTTTCTAACACGAGTCGGTTCGATCTTGAGCGTCTGTAATTAAGTCGGAAAGCATGAAAAGTGGCTCCAAATTCTTCAGATCGCTTCCCCTTGGCATACCGATGAAGGTCGCCAAGATACAGCTGGTTCACATTTGTAATCAATATTCACGGAGAGGCTCACTGTGCCACCTTGATGGCAGACCAGCGACCAACCCGACCGCAATAATAATAAATGTCAACGAGGATGTGTTGCTAAACTTGTTTGGTCTATCCAGTAGCACATAGACACATATTTTCAAGTTTTTTTTTCAAAGTCATTTCAATTTAGCTGTTTGCGATGAATATCGACTGTTTTTATCATCAGAAAGATTTGGAAATGGTATTGGAAGGACGCTCGAATTTGTTCAAATGAAAATATCCTGCATATAGATGGATATTTTCATTTTTTTTTTCAGTATTGAAATTTCAAGATTTCTAAAGATTTTGACATTACAATGACGTATGTGTAAAATGCTCGAATGTATCGCACGAATTCAACTGCAAATATCCAATCATTCGCAGTCGAATCGACTGCGTATATACATTTTTGTTTTCGTTTGTACGATTTCGAAATTCTTATATTTCAAATACGCATTACTCAAACTTCGCTTTTCAAAAACAAACACAAAAATGAAAACTTCGTATATGAATAGGCGATCGGTAACAACCGTTTCGAGCGACAGAGCAATTAGTGCAACCGACCTCAATCGGTATTCATATTTCGAATGACATTTTCATTGTTGCTTTTCTCCTAGAAGTTTTCCGACTCGAGTTGAGCAAACTGCTGGAAAATTATAAATTCAATTCGTCGTACACAAAAACGGCCAGAGACGGCTTTCTCTTGCACTCCGATCATATTTCTCAATTCGATCACCTCCATATAATATAATACCTACTCAGTTCACCTGTCCAACTCCTAATACTTACAACTGGTTTGCCATCATTCGTTGAACTTTCCCCAGAGACCAACGGCACGCATTTTGTTTATGCTTACCAAATCAAAATACACTCACATTAATATTAAAATTTCAATAAATATCAGATCAGGTGCTCACGACCCCTAACCGAAAAATAGCTCATGGTTGAGAAACCGCTGAAAAGTGGAGACCTAAGTGTAAGTCTGAATGAAGTTAATCAGGTGTAGCTCTGAATGGCTCATATATCGAATAATTATGCTCATCATACACTGATGTTTTCATAACATCTTTGATTGTGTCGTATAGTTGTTTAAAAACGAAATATTATAAATTTCTCATGATTGTAACGCGAATTGCAGAAATTGTTGCAAAAGAGTCGAAGCATGCTTAAAAATTTCACGAACACACGCGGCAAGAATTCATTGTCTATTATTTTGATAATAATTTAGTAACTGGTGATTGTGTAAAATTATATGAATTTCCTCGTGGGAGTGCGTCGTCGAAGAATTTTCCATCATGAGAAAATTGTGAAATCGCAAAGCGAATTCCTATCATTAACGAATACGAATCGATTGATTTCATATTGAATTTTAAAATGCTGCTTTGTCTCTTCTTCTCCACTCTCTCGAAAACTATTGACAATACAAAAATCGAGGCCAAACATCTTTGCGTATGAATCTTCGATTGAATTCATTGTCAATTAACAGTTAACAGTCCATAAAAGAAGGCCGATTTTTCGCTCGAATTATAATGGTTCAAGTATCTCGAAAGGCTCTTCGCGGTTTTATTGCCAAGTTGACTTTTGAAATCGATTCGTCGTGAAAATTTCGAGTCGCATGCATTCTCGATTTTCAAATCTCATACTGTAAAAAAGCGATAAGAAAAAAATCGAGGTCGCTAGTGTAAGTACGTATGCTTGTTTTACCGGTCATTCTTCGAGTATCGTTCGATCATTGTTAATTTAAGCAAAATGAGGCGAACAACCTGCCACTCTTATTTTGCACACCGATCGAATTTTTGAAATTTGTTTGTTTGTTTACGAAAGTAAAAGTCAGTATGATGTGCAATATTTTTATTTGAATCGATATGCTTTTGTTTGTTTTTGATAGAAATTAATCATGGAAACTGTTTGATTATTCATCGAATTCGTAGACATTTTAAATACATATGTATATATTTTTATAATTTGAAAGTCATTGATTTTAATATGCATCTTAAATAAATTGGTCAGTGTTATCACTTTTGATTTTACTCGATTTTCCATTAGAGATTTGATGTATCTAAAAAAATATTTTTACTCTTGTCGATTTGAAAAATAATTATTTTTTACACTCTTTAATATTTGAATTTAATTGACACGAAAGGTTAAATTCAAATAACATACAACACGATGACTAAAAGATTAGTCGCTTAAAATAGAGAAGACTCGATATAACTCACAATCAGCTTATTTATTTCTTAAAATTTTTCCCAAATTCTCATCATCTAAATTGCATATCGACTAATCTCCATCAATACACAGACCTCAAATTTTATAAGGTTAGACTTTTCATTAAAAAAAAACTTATTCATCTGATAAGGACTTAATTGGGATGGAAGTTGGTCTAAAATTAGTACAATGGCGCATGTGAAATGAAAAAATGTCATTTCTGGTATTATTTAAAGCTTTTTATGAAAAGAACTAAACAAACTCGACCTTTTCGAATGCAAAGTGCATTCGCATCGGAGTCAAAAACGTGAGCACGATCGAAACGTTTACAAGACACGCCCCAACACACATAATAATACAACATACACACATTCGATGCACGAATACGTGTTTCGAATATCGAAAAAGGTGTTCGCATTGTTTTCGAAAGTCTTTCAAACCGTTTTGAAAATGAGCGACGCTCGCTTGTTTCACGAGTTGCGCAAACAGAATATTGACACTTTCTAATAGTCGTTCGAATTTTCGAAAGAAGTTCCTAATCGCTCGTATAAATAATATTGTATTCGGTCTTTAACCCTTCTATGTTTATTCATATGTGAGTTTTCGTGTATCCGCTTGTGTCATACAGTAGAATAAATTCAATGAGCGTAAGCTGAAGGCGTTGGTGAATGCCGCTGCTTATTGAATCCCTTCCTGTCCCTTCATATGCCTTTGTAATTCGAAAATTTATTCAGGTTTCTCATATAAATCCTAATAAATTGTCCGCCGACGCCTAAAAGAGGCCGGAAGGTCTAACCCGCTTTCGTTTCAACACATCTCGAATTCAAATGCTTGAACCGAAATAGTTTCGGCTGCGATTCAACGAATCGAGCCTCCGTTGAATAGGAAAAAACAATAATGGTGTAATGTAACACATTACATACATGAGTCGACCAGAGCTAAACGTAACTAATTCCTTAAAACAAGAAATCTAAAAAACGATCAAACGTGTTTCATGCGTTTTTCATGAATATTGTTCCTCTCGATAGATCTTTTGAATGATCCTATTATCATATCTATTGTATCCTGGTACCAATCTTCCCATTATAATTTTGTTTATTAATTAGAAATGTGGTCAGTTCAATTTATTATTTAGAAAAGATATTTCAAACATTGAAATTTATGACTATACCAAGCGTTTTGACAGTTAAATCTCTTTATTTTTACTTTAAAAAGTAGAGTTAATCACGTTTAACTCCGAACGATTCACATGTAGTTTTACGCGCACATGGCACAGAAAAACTAGTTCGACCAAAACATCCGGTCTCTTTTTTCCTTCTATTTAACATTATTTTTACATGCAATTATAAATACTTTTCGCTCAAACGATTATAACTTTATTAGAGATCTTGTACGCGTTGGGTTCGATTTATTGATCGCACACGTTGCAAAGATGCACGCGTGCATAAAACGTTTCTTTCAGCAACACGAATTAAACGCACGCAAATCAAAATCAACACATCCATGTGTTTTGTACGTATGTTTTAAATTTTTGAGATTGTGATCTATTGCAGTTAAATTAAATTCGTATGGACGCGTTGAAATGTTAGAAGTTGCGGAAAATTCGGTGATTTCAACGCGTGAGAGAACAGATTGTCTTTGAATGGAAAACGTGCTTTTTCAAAAATCAAACAAGAATATTCAAAGTTCATAGGTGTTTGAACTGTACGTATAAGGATGGGATCGGATAATTTTGAATAGCACATTCTTGGCGGTGGGTGCCCTCTGAAAAAAGTTCAACAACCGCTGGATGCGACTCTTTGTTTTTAGTCAAAATCAAATTAGAGTTCATATTTTTTCATATCTTGATAAAATTATATCTACTTAGTAGCCAATTTTTTACTAGATCTTCATAACGCTCGGATTTTCAGAACGTGCAAAAAATCATGATAAATTGCTTCTAAAATTATATAACAATTCTAGATGAAGTAAACGATTTTGTTTTTTCATTTAGAACGAAAAATAATGTTGATTTAATACGAAAACTCTACAACTACTTATCACAGTCATCGCACACGCTGTTGTATCGGAAGTTGCTTTTCATTAAACGTCCATACATTAGTTCTAAAAATTTTATTGTTGCAGTCGACTTTCCAATCCGTCATTCAGTAAATAGACCAAGGTAGAATAATTAATATGTTTCAACTAGATTTATATGAGTGCGTTGAAAAAAATATACTTTTCAAAGCTGTTGCTTTTAAATTTTGCACGTTTTTCTTTGAGACGTAACCGTGTCGTTGAAATTCGATTTTTCTGTCAGCGAGTAATCAGTTACACTTTTTCATGTTGTATTTTCGATTATTTCTAGCTTTTCAGGAATTGTTCATGCTTTGGGTGGTCCAAATTTTTCATGCTTGCTTCATTAATTAACTACAGTAATATTTATTTAATTTTTCGATAATTATATTTTTCAATATATGAACACTTTACTATTTTGTTCGAATTTTATTTGAACAAACAGTTATTATTGAGCAACTTGCGTGTTCATTGATTTTTGAATCGCGTGTCGTAATCTCATATTATTACTATAAACATAGCCGTAGTTTGATGTATGAAATGATATATTATGTTAATTATTTCAGCATTTTTTTTTCAATTTGATTCAATAATCAAAACACGATTTAATTAACTATATTTGTATTAATTATTCAATAAATCCAACTATTCTTATTTTATGAAGTGTAACTAATTTTCGCATATAATATTTTTCAAAATCAATTCATTTCATCAGCATTATTATAGCATATAATTTTCTATGCAAATCATAAGAGAAATGTTTCCTGATCATGTTTCTCGATTCGATGACCTTTCATAACCTTCACATTCTCTTGAACTTTCTGTTTCAATTTTTTTAAGAAAACTTTTGAATTCATCAATCTTGTTAAACTTGCTGGTCAACTCTTTCTCTTTTCCATATTTACAAATTTAAAATATAATTTTCATTATATATTTCAGTATTTCCCTATTAACCGTTTCTTTTATATGTATTGGAAATTTTCAAAATGTTTCAAATTTTCAGATATGCTTTGTATTTTTGGACAAGAAAATTTCATCCATGTAAAATCTAATTCAAAAATTAACGATTTACAAACAATACACAATTTCCAAATTAAAATATGGCGTGTTGTTAGTTAACTTTCTGCTTTCTTCAGCTCAAATACCTGATGTGCGCGCTCTCGTACGATTCTGATCTTTTTGCAATAAAATTCGATACCATCACTCTTTGATTCTCAATGATAACAATATCTAACATTATCAGAAAATGATCATGATTTAATGATCCTCAGACGCATTTATTTCATATCTCAAAGCACAACGACTTTCATAAAAGATCTTTCGATTCAGTAATATTACTGATCAACTAATTTTATGTTGTTATCAAAAAACTTAATAAAATTATTTTATTTTTTCAATAGACATGACTCTAATGGACTACATTTGTTCAGAAAAAAACTTTGATATAATAAATATTACACGTAAGAAAGCTGGCTTTGAATAATGCGGAAGATTACACTTACATGTATGGCGAAGTTGATCTAACGCGTTCGAGTTTTCAGGGCTGTGTAATAATGGAAAAACTTTCCAAATAATTTATTAAAAATAACACATTTGTTCAAAATATATTTCGAAATAATCAAAACTTTCAAAACGTCAATTTTCACTATTGTTTCATTTTTTCAGCCCTACTTTTCTTTCACTTGTTCGTGAATGACCATCGATGTCGTTTCCGCAAATCGTCATGGGATCGCACACGTTGAACAAAAGATCACATTTGCAATCTTTACAGCAAAAAATAAAGACAATCGCTTACACAATCTTCGTTAATTTTGCTTTTACACTAATAAACTTTCGATTCGATTCGAGGAAATTTATTAATATGCACGTTTCACAACAACCGTGTCCGTACTGTTTCGCGATCGGTGCAAATCGTTTCCTCGGTGTTTAATGTTTTTAATCGATGTTTTGTTTGATGATTATATGTTTTAAATATTTATATTATATTTTAATTACGCGTATTTATGAAATGTGCGTGTTCGCGATATGATTTCATTGCTTTCTATGTGAAATTGCATCGTTACAAATGGTATTTCTCTCACTTGTTCCGACTTAAATACTCATTTGAAGATTAAATTATTATGTTATTAAATGTCATATGCTATTAGCTTTCTTAGAATAAATTATCCGTATTAATTGTAAGTCAATTTGAAATTATTTTTCTCATTGCCTAATTATTTATGAATTGTACAATTTTCACAACTTATTTTATGTAAGATATAATTTGTAGCAAAAAATGTAGTATTAATAAAATTACCAGATAAAATCATTGTTAATATTCATGTAAAAAGTATGCATAACTTAGATGCGTATCACACGTATATTTTTTTTCTAAATTGTGAAATTTAATTTACCATTTAGCGAAGTATAATACAAAAAGTTCCAATTATCATTCTTAAACACAAATTCAACTCTAAATTTTGATTTAAAAAATGAATAAAACGTCAGGTCAACAATCTTCGGCAATTTGTTAAGAGTAAGCAGGTGCAATAAGAAATTGTAAGGCAAGTCAAGGAGATCTTGTAATCTGTGATGCTCAATACTGAATACCGGTTTTTTGTTGCATGGAGCACTTTCGAAACCCAAAGCAGATGCAAAAACAGTCATTAAGACAATTCGAAGGTAAACTTTACGTAGAAAACAAGAATTTATTATATTGACTGCATTTCCTCATTGCTTTTCACTTTTATGATGCATTGTTTTGATTTGATGATCAAATGGTTTGGATTCATATTAATCTTGAAATTATAATCATTTTTTTGTGTACTCTAATCATTTTTTTTACGACCGATTAACTGATTTCTTACTGTAAATTATGCTCCTATTAAAATTTAATTGATTCTCAGTTTATAATGATTACAAATCAATAGCATTCGACTGGAAGAAATCGTCGCCATTCATTCGAAACCCATTTCGTAAAGAATGAATATCCATAAATTCTTGAAAATAATAGACGATCATCGGAAATTATTCTCGCTCAATGGCTATGCTCACATCTTAAAATAAGAGGAGAAAATTAAATAGCAATTAAACGATACGACATACCGAAAAGAAAGTTCAATGTTCGTTTTCTCCGTTCGTTATTCCATTGTTAACACACATATAATGTTATATACTGTATATGACGTGCTCATAGAATGCCTCGTGTCCATTGTGCTCTAACAAAAGTGAAATGCAATATGATGACGATAATTTGGCAATCGCTGAAAATTTTTTTACTAGAAATTCCGAATATCTTTTCCATAATTGCGTTTTCTTTCGATTCACATACTTTTACTCGATAATTTCGTGTCGGTATGAATTATTCACGAAAGTTTAACTGCATTCTCTTAATTGACTTCAAAATTAATCTATTCCAATAGTATATTAAGAACTTCAAAAGTATTCTGCAGTATTGTCGAATAATTTACTATTTAATCAAATCTAAACTTACACATTTCGATGAGATTGTCGAACGATTGTCAAATTTTAATGAATACAATAAGTTTAACTACAATTAAATAACGATTGAAAGATCAACCATTAGAGTTGATTTTCCAAATGTCAGTCAATTTTGAATATTTAAAGTCTAATCTTTTAATTACTATTTAACAGTAACCGTTCATTATAGATGTCAATTTTTTTAAGAGATCGACCCTAATTCAACTAAATTGGCAGTTAAACTGTTAACCAACGATTGAAAAACCAATCCTTATCATATTACATACATACTTAAATACATAAACATGAAACTAACAACTTGAACAACTCAAAACACGTACATACGAATGAAACACGTGCACTATAACCGCACAGGTAGAATTTTCGCCGTTTCTTCGGGAAAACGAGGAAACTCTCGCCGCAAACGAAAGCGAACTCGCTCCGATTTTCCTCGTTTTTCCTCGTTCCTTTTTCCCATCTCGAGAACGACGATTATCCGGCAACAAAAGCGAAGAAAGACAATCGAACGAAGGCAAAAATTTGCCCCGGTCGCATTGTCGAGGGCGTGAGAAAATCTTCCGGTGCGTTCTCACTCTCGCTCGAATGTCAATGTTAAACGATTCCATTCAATGAACTGTACCACAGTTATTCAGATTCAGATTCTTTGCGTTCTGTATAGTAATCTTTGATTGTAGTTTTCGTTTTCAGGAAAAAAAAAGCGGCATTGTTCGACCGTTTTGATAATGCGATTATGCGTGTTCGCGCTGTTGTAGGAAAATCGTCGTGCGAATTCGATTCGCTTCGCTGTCGTTTATTTTTTTGTTAGATTCGTTTTGAAATTATTTTTTAAGATTTTTTCGTATGTGAAAGGTTTATGAAGTGTTTTGAAAGTTTTTTGTATCATTATTTTGAAATATTCTTCGGTAAAACGACAAATTTTCTGCATCTAACTTTCAATTGAGTAAGTTACTCAAATATATCAAAAATTAATATTAAAGATCTATATTGATAATACCTATTCGAATCTCATAACATTAATTACAAAATAAATCTAATTTTCATGAATTTTCCTTAAAATTTACCTTCATTTTCTCAAAAGACTTCTTCGAATCTCGCACGCTTGAATCGCATGCAAATTTAATTGTTCAGGGAAACGACTCAATTCAGGAATAGATTTGCATTTTGTTTTCGTCCAAATCACTACTGAAACTAAACAGTATAACAATGGAACGGTTGCAGCTGCTGAATAAATAATTAAACATAGACACGTGTTTTGCAATTTCACTTTCGCCTGCCTACACATACGGAATGCAGCTACATTTGCAAATAATGCATTTTTATCGTTACGTTACGTTAATTACAATCTACTAAAGACAACAAAAACTCTGAATTATTAGAATAATTTATTTAAAAAACAAATTTTCTATTCTAGTGAATTAGTACGAATAAGTATTCGCACGCTATTTTTAAGCTTGATCAATTTTTGTCACTCGCTTTGTTAATCTTACAATTAATTGAGATTCTCAAATGTTAATATTAGCAACCTTGAACGATCAATTGTGCACTCTTTCGAAACAATTAATTTATATTATATCTCGAAGATCTATATTATACTTTTACGTGCTCATAACACAATCGAAAGTTAAATTTCGCGCCGAAACTTCACAATGGCGATCGTCTCCATATATCGAGAACGCGCGTCATTCGAAGCATCGTCACGTTCGTATAACATAAATAATTAATGCAAATGCATTTTTAGATGATATCATTGATCGGTAGCTAAGTGAGCACGTATGCTTGAATTGTTTGGCCATTGTTATGGCCTATATGGAAGTTGAAGTTTGTGTGTGACTTGTATGAATTGAACGAGCGCGAGGATTCGCTCGTGTGCTATAAAGATTGAGATCGATATTATGTTTCGAAATTAGTCACCTCGATTGTTGACACGGATAATTTTGTTGCTTTATGTAACTCGATCCCTAGTTTGTCATAGTGTATTTGTTTGAATTTTTAAATTAATTTAAATGTGCACGTATTTGTGTGTTTGCAATTTAAGCATTGAATTACAGATTGTATTCACTAGAGAAGATATGGTTTTAATTTGATGAATTTTAACTTATTTATTAGTAAATCATTTTAATAATTTTATCGTCACAAAAAGGTTTTTTAATACATACGTACTTCTAGATATATCTATCTATTTAGAGAAATACTTTACTAGAGAAATTATTAAAGGTAATCGTATTTTCATCACATCTTTGATCCTATTTGATTGTCAGTGTCTAGAACTAAACGAAAAAGAAAACATAATTACATAACTCTTTTTATTCTATTGTTTACTATTTTAATGACAATTTTAAATATGTAACATACTCGTAATAAAAATCACGACTTTTTTCGGTTTGATACACATAAAAATCATTTCATGCATTTATTTTTACATTTGACGACTTAAAAAGCCAAAGAGTACAAGTGACATTTTTGCCAAAATTGAGTTATGTACAGGAATCGCTTCTATGTACGCTCATATATTCGGTGGCAAAAGGATATGAATGAACTAGGAACGTATACAGAGATATATTATCATATCAATTGACTTCCTCCTAATACATGTCGGTACATGATGAACTTTGGGCGCGCTTTTCCTCGAAATCACTTACACCCCTTGGCCTTTTCAGTCGTCATTTAGTATTGCGGAAGCGTTCATTACTCGAGTACACATTCGAAAGCCCTAGGCGTGTCGATGCAACGATGCATTTCCGTCGCATCATTCTGCTTTGCAAAATCGCATCTCGATTATAATCTCTACATACAAATAACGAAGACAAAATGCATGAAAAAAAACTTTCAATTCGATGCGAATACTGCGATTTCATATAACCGGGCGATAAATAGATACTGTTGCACGATATCGGATTGCATCACGGCTTAATTCATCCGATTTTACGATTATTACGATTCCAGTTTCGTAAATGCCATAATGATCGTTTAAATTAGCAGTTTCGTCGGCGATGCAGATGATTTATCGTCGGCACAATCTGGTTAATTGTCGTTGTGTTACGAAGCGTCGTCGATCAATCAAGCGTTTGATTCGTACATTCTATTAAAAAGTCTATGACCGAGTTATAAATGCGAGATTTTTCTTTTGTGCTTTCGTGTGTAGGCTTTTCTTAAACTTTCTTAAATTCAATTCGAAAATGTAGAATAATTGTGAATAGTAAAACTCAGTATATCGTCGAAATAAGTTCCAAGTAATAGGGGGAAGTTTTTTTTAATTAATTTTTTGATTTCATAAAAAACGTGAATTCAAATGTTTTCATTTTTTCAGCTTTGATGTTATTCGTCATATGTGAGTCTTAATCTGTTTTATTTTATCTATTATGTGCATTTATATAAAAGTATTCATAAAACTTTCAAGCTTTTAATATAACCGAATAAAAAAAGAGTTGGATACAACAAACTTGAGGGGATTGGAATTAGTTTTGCGTACTCCATGAAAACACAACCCTCCGAGCACACGAAACTTTCTCTATCCCGAGAAAGTTTATTCAGAGACACTCGTACTTTTGTCAATACGAGACGTATATCGAACAAATATTTACAGTGAAAATTGTGGCATTTCTCAGAGTCGTAAAATTAATTTAACCCACGGACTTTTCGCAACGAAGCCGAAATGTCAACTCGCTCCATTTTTTTCTCATTTTCGAATTCGCTCTTGTTATGTTGAAACTTCGTTTAGTTACATTTTGCGTGAAAATCAAATCACTAGTCTGATCGTAGAACAATCGACAAGTGTTCGGTTTACTTATTGCGATACTAAACGTCGAGTTTCCTGTCTTTTGTCTTTCTGAAGATTTGCAGATGATCTCATCTGCGTCTCCAGGGCGTGACCGAAGACATAAAGGTCGTTTTCGTATTACGTTTCATTTCAATTATGACAATTTACCGATTTCTCTTTAGAATACGAATTTTATAGTCTTCATAAAATCCATCCTTTCAATAACAATTGGATTCAACAGCTCTGTTGACCATTAAATTTTATGTATTATGTAGAATTGTATTTTGCTAGATGCATATAAAATTGTTATGTGGCATTGGTTTTAATTAAGGGAATAATTCAAACTTGTATCATAAAATGAAAACGTCTTTTATTCCAAAACATAATCAATACAATGAAGTAAAATTATATCTATTAAAAGTACTCACTAAATATTATTAAAGAACTATCTTTATATTTGGCATAATATGCTATTCTATTTGAAGAAAAAAAAAATACTGATAACTCTGCATTTCTATAGGTTTCAATAAAATCACATACTTTTAATATTCATTATTCATATTATTAATCTTCAAACTAAAAAAAGACGAATTCACATACAAAAAAGTCTAACATATTATTATGACAAAAAAATCCACCTGATATTTTACCAGAAATTCAAGTTATCTTTACTACCATAATCTTATTACGTTTGAACAAAATGTGAACCCATTGTTTGAAGAGATTTTCATACTTATTGTTAGTCGCATTACAATTGTAATAATAGCGTGTAATTTACGCTAATTCACTTCTTGCTACAATTCTTGAGCACTTAAAAAACGTGACTCAAATTCGTATTCGCTTCGTCGACTCGAGGTTCAAGGCTTAGATAATTCGACGCTACAATAATTACCTGCTGTTTTGATAGACATGGCATTTTTTGTATTTGTTACAGAAAAAAAGGATTACATGAGCGTCTAAAAGCCATACAATAATAAAAAAGCAAGAATGGATGCTTCGACGGGCTTACTGCTGGCTCTGCAGCTGGTGGCATTGTGCTCGATAGCTGGAGCACTCCTTCTTTATTTATTGTGCAAAGGAAGATCTGGAGGAAATGGAGTACTCGGACCTGGTCTGACCAAATCTGTATTGGTCACTTCTGCAGACACCGCTTTGGGACTTCAGGTTCGTGGGAAATTCGTGAACTTTCGAAACAATCGGAATCGGAAATGGTTCAGAATCGTCAATTCCATGAAATGTCTTTGAGTGTTAAGTCCTACATAAACATATTCTTAAATAGTATGAAAATGTTCCAATAGTTACATAGTAGTAACATGTTAAAGAACTACCTATCTAGTGGTATATGTTTATCTAGAACTTAACTGTCAATGAAAAGGCATGCTTATTTTGAACATGCAATACCTGTAGTTTTAAGAGTTTAATTGATTGGATTATTACTAAGGTTCTTTTTTTAATTTTAGATTGCGATTCATTTGGCTGAAAAGGGATACAGGGTGTTCGCTGGTCTTCGAACTGGTGAGGAATCTTTGGCTGGAAGGCTAGCTCGAGGATGGGCTGCTAGAAGGGAAGGTTCTTTATTAGTGCCTTTAGAATTAGATGTGACTCGTGAGGATATTCTTCATGAAGCTGCTGTTGAGGTCACCAAACATTTGCCTGCCGGTGAAAATGGTAGATTCACTTTCTTCATATTTGATAGTTTAGAAATAATTATTTTCAGGAATTTGAATTCACCCTTTCGAGTTATATTGATTCAACATTAGCTTCAGTTTATTTAAGAATCGTATACGAATTTTGCATAATTGAACCAAAATGACTTGAAAAGTAAATTGCACCAGATTGCTTTTTTCATTTAATTAATATTAACCCATTTATAAAATAGGGGATGAAAATCAATATCGAAAGATATTTATTTATTTAAAGTTTGGTGTTAACTGGAATATCGAGCGTTCGATTACTTATCGATTTAATTTGATGTTATTGTTGTATTCTATGAATATTAATTGCAATCATTAAATAAATTAAAGACAAATTTTAAATATGTTGGGATCAGAAAGCAATCGAGGTCGCAGCACTGCTGGTGTAGTGGTATCATGCAAGATTCCCATTCTTGCGACCCGGGTTCGATTCCCGGGCAGTGCACGATTTGTTTTTTCCTATTTTATCCAATCAACTTACAAATTTTTATGAAAAGACGTAGATATGCAATATTTCTCATCCGCTTTTACATTTATAGTTGTTTGCGAATTATGAAACTCTATAAGTGCAATGTGATGAATCGAGGCTCTTCAAACGAAAGCTTTCTCCAGCTTTGAGCTTTCAAAAATATTTTTCTAATGTAAAGTTTTCAAAATCTTTCATCATAGAAAGCAATTAAAATTTTTACAGATATTTTGAAATATAGTAATTTGTATTGTGATATTCTGCCCGTATAAGGATATTGACGCCATCTCTTATCAAGGATTGTGCAATACATTTCAAAATTTAAATTTAACGTTCTTTCGCTAGTTTTTTAAAGTCCGTTTTATAGAAGCTAAAGCAAATCAAATAAATTATCGATAAAATAGAAAAATGAGCTTGTATGGAATCGAATATTGTATCCTGAAAAAGCTTCAGCATCCTGCTGAATATTTTTGACTTAATATGGCCACTAGATGTCACTATCAAAAATATTTTTTGAATAAATTTGAAAATATTTTTATGTTATTGAATACTAGTTAGTTTCCTTTTTTAAAAAGATAAAATATCTAAGTACTCAATAATTGTAAGCGCGCCATTATCCTGAAATCATTTAATCCAATCTCAAATAAGTCTAATTTAATCCAATTTGATTCTAACTGAAATGCATATTTCTATTCATTTATAGGTCTTTGGGCTGTTATAAACACGGCAGGTGTGGTACACGTAGGAAGATTCCAGCAACAGGATCCAGCACAATGGGAGGCAATGTTACGCACCAACGTCATGGGAGTACTGCGTGTAGCTCGTACTTTCTTATCACTGCTTGCCAATACTAAAGGACGCTTCATCAACATCGGTATCATCAATAAATTGAAAGTTCTATCATATTAAAAACTCACTATTCACCAATTTGATTTTTCGTGCAGGATCTTCTAATGATTCTAGCAGTGAACAACAAGTTTGTTACGCTGCAACTCGCTGGGCTGTAGAAGGAGCAAGTCAAGCCTTGAGGCTTGAATTGAAACCATATGGAATAAATGTAGTTACTCTTCAACCTGTCGGACTTTCAACGGATACCCTTTTCTCCGCACCTAAAGAAACTGGTACCAGGTAATTTGTGAAAAAAAATAATAAAAAGAACTTTGTGCATACAATAATGTCAATCAATCTTATTGTTAATTGAATATAATTTTTAAATTTCAGACCAGATAGTCCAACTTCAACATCATCCTCAGAATGTTCAGTTCCAATATCTGAAACTATGGAATATTCAACGAGCGTACTATATCCTTCTGCTTTGAAAACCATCGAAGAAGCATTATCAATAACAAATCCCCATAATTCATATGAATTAAGTCACAAACCAGATTCGTGGTTCAGGAGAATTCCATCTTTGAGATCATTGAAAAACTAGATTTTGAAAAATACTTTTGAATGTTTTTCTTTCAAAATATCAGTTTTTGTGTAATTAATAATATTCATTTTATAAATTGTACATAATTAAAAACAACGAAATAATTTATTTAGAGTAACCCTTGAACTGATTTATTTCTTTTTTGAGCAAATTTAAATTTTGGATGTTTTGCTTGATTTTGAATATATTGTGTAGATTCAAACGAAATATTCTGAAAATATTATATCTATCATTTGCCCACTTTGATAAATTTTTATTCCTAGAACAATTACTTACATTGTAAATATTCCGATTCATCATTGAATAGCAATCATATCAAAAAGTTTATTTAAAAGAGTAACATTTATTTTTGTTTTTACGAATGTTTCAAATGAAGCAATGTTTTATCGTGACCATTATATTGATCATGAAATATGGCCATTTTTAACTATTTAACGGTGAAAGTCTGTACATTTATATTGTAAATAGTTAGTTGAGAATGCTTTTGTGTATTGCTTTGCAATAATTTTATTGCTCGTATGAGTGTATATGTATCACTTATTTTTTTAAAGAACTGTTTAACAATAATTGTATTTTTGATTTTATATAAAAATAATCTATATTTGTATCTATATCAATTTTACAAAAAACATTAATAAACAAAATAATCTATATATCGAATATTTTCATTTTTCCTTTGCACATAAAAATATGAAAATAAAATGCATTTCATATAATCAATACATCAATAAATCTATTACAAAATAACCTTGAAAATAAATATTAAATGTGAAACAAATTAAAGTGATTGTGCAAAAGCGTAACAAATGACTAACAATAAGAAAACAATATTGAAATTCATCAAAATCAAACATTTTCTTCTAAACATATGGCACATTTGTTTACTAATTTTTTGATGAACCACAAGGTTCTATAGAATTAACAGAATCACTGTAAATTTTCCAAAGATCACTGTTTGAAATACAAACAGAACCTCCACCTCTGTGCTCCTGAGTTTCCTGAAATACATATAAAATTATTGAAATTTGCAGATTTACAATATAAATAAGTATTTATAAATTACACTAACTGCTCTATTGATGTCACCGACACAGACCCAGTATTTATCATTTTGGGATTTTTTTCTTGAGGATTTTGGAGGCACAGAAATAGCCCATTTAGAGTGATCGGAATGTGAAGAAAATGCAATATTTTCATCATGGAATGCTATTTTCTCTATATTGTTTACTCTGAAATTATTTCATTCAGAAAATAAAACAACAAAATAATGAAATATTAAAGTGAATATACGTAAAAATGATATACTTGTATTTATAAGAGCAATTTGACTGCAAAACTCCAGGTCCATTGATCCACGATTCAACTAAAAGATCAGTTTCAAGATTTTGAGCAATCAAACCATAATAAAGATCATTATTGAAGTTTGCACTTTTAGCAAACGATTGAAACACTTCTCCTTTGTTTGTTGTCAATCTAGCAACATTTTCCCTAAATGGTCATTGAAAAATTATACATATTCGTTGAAATGAAACTAGGTCAATATAATAATACATACCACGGAGAATTGGAAACAGTTTCATTATTTATAACATTTACAATAGATTTGAATAGATTCTTAAATTGATCAGGAACATTTGAAAATACAATATTAGGTTCGTTGTAACTAAGTTGGACTCCAACTGTATCCATTACTGAAGATGGTAATGATAAACAAAGAAAACTTTGTCCATATCGTTCTGCATTTGATGGATAGGAATATATAATTTTTTCTCCTTTAATACAAAAAAAAAAAAACACTTCAGATGATGCAATAGAATTTTCATATTAAAATTAAAATTTGATAACAAACCTGGTAATGGAGGAAATTTGGGAACTGAATGAATCAACCAAATTCCATTTCTATTGTTACTTATAATAACACCTTTTGTATGACCTCCTCCGGCATTTTTAGATTTTCGTTTCTTTTTCTTGTTAGCTTTGGAATCAGGTGAACTTTTCTCTTCGACATTGACAACACTTTTTTTCATGGCGTTTCGAAAATAATTCCAAATAGAACTCAAGATACCATTTTTTGGCGGTTCAACAATTACTTTGTCTGGCGGCTGGTCATTATAAATAGTTGAAAACAATTGTTTTGACGACTGAAAATTTTTATATAAACCAAAATTTATTTCTTCGTATTAAATATATGTATAATTTGATTTTTTTTTCTTACTTTATATAAAACATTCAATGTTCTTCCTGGTATAGATTGTGTATCATTAATAGACTTATCGGAAAGTGTCCAACCTCGCCGTATAGTGTTTGGTGTAATGTACATGTATGCTAATCCTTTTTTAATCAAAGGATTAGTAGTGAACTTGTTTTTTGGAAGCTTGTAAAGATAGAACCTGAACGAAAAAATTTAAGATTTCTATTAGGTTTTGTAGGTTTTATGAGATATTTTAAAGTTTTTGAAGGCCGAACGAGAAACTATCGTGCTTGAGTGATTTAGCTCATAATCAAAATAAATCTTAAGCATATCCTTACCAATCTACCGGATTGTTATCTTGATCCCTACAAGTAACATCATCAGAAGCTTTGGTTGAGGTTAGAACGATTAAACCAAAAAATGCTAACAAGCGATATAATTGAAGCATTTTATCGAAATGTTCAAAAATTAGACGCAAAAAATAAGTTTACTAGAAAACATACTTCCTGGTGTAAACCACTTTGACAACTGACAAACAAAACAATGTCAACATGACATCACTGTTTTTTTTCTATTAATCCTAAGTCACAACATGACAACCATAAATGTAAAAATTTATAAAATAAAAAAAAATAATAATAATTTACTGCATTTATTTTGAAAAGTATACTTGGAATAATTACAGTCTGTTGTAAAATACAATTGGCGATTAGTAAATCACATTTACAATAAAAAACAATGGCACATCATATAGAAATATATTTTACAAATGCAATGATACAAAATATGTTTGTACAATTCGAAGAATACTGGAAGACATATTCAATTCATGATTTATAATCAGTGTAAATTTTTTCTAAAAATATAAATGATCTTTTGATTTTAATCTATTGCATAGTAGGCATAGCAACGGCTGCTTTAGAATGTGATACATCGCTTTCTCTCCATAATTGTGTGACCGTTTTCGTTTGAAGATAAAAATTAATTCCTTGCTTGCCATAAAAATGAGAATCTCCCAAGAAGCTTCCCCTAGATCCGGTAAATGAGAACATCGGTAGAGGCACAGGAATAGGTACATTTACACCGACTTGCCCAACGTCTATGTTTTGTACAAATTTCCTTGCAGTTGCACCATTTGTCGTGAATATGGCTGTACCATTTCCATATGGGTTTTTGTTGATCATGTTAATAGCATCATCAAGAGTATCGACGAAAAGACAGACAAGAACAGGACCAAATATTTCTTGTTTGTAACATTCCATATCTGGTTTAACATCAGTGATTATTGTGGGACCGACAAAATTTCCTTTTTCAAAATTAGGTACAACTATATTTCTTCCATCTAAAGCTACCTTTGCACCTTGATCAATACCTAAAATTTTAACATTACAAGAACTCAATATATTTCTAACAAATAAATGTATCAATTTTCAATAATTTGGATATCTAACCCGATTGAATAAGTCCTAATATTCTTTGTTTCGATTGTGGAGATATTACAGGACCAAGATCAGTTCCGGGAACATGTCCAGCATTCACTTTCAAAGCTTTGGCTCGGTTTACTAAGTCAGGGATCCAATCTTTTGCCTCACCTACACATTTCGATGGATATTATTATTTATATATATATATATATATATCAATAAAATAAACTAATTTGTTTGTGAATATCATATTTACCAACAAAAACAGCTGTGCTTAGCGCCATACATCTTTGACCAGCAGCTCCGAATGCAGCGCCAGCCAATTGATTCAATGTGTTCTCCTTATTAGCATCAGCCATAATAACACCATGGTTTTTAGCTCCCATATTAGATTGTACTCGTTTTCCTGTACACAAAAGTTAATCTTTCAATATAGAGATAATTTAACAATTAGGTAGATGAATTATTGTGTTTAATTAAAACAAAACCATTTTTGGATGCTCTTTCATAAATGTATTTTCCAGCTTGATCAGATCCAACAAATGAAACAGCTTTGATATCAGGATTGTCACATATAAAATTAACAGAATCATGTGCTCCATGAATTACCTATTTCAGAAAAATTATAAATATACACATATTTGAGATTTCATGTTTGATAATAAAATCAAAATATGTACTATTATGTAATACAACTCACATTAACAACTCCTTTAGGAGCTCCAGCTTCATTTAACATATCCATTAGAAGCATTGTAGCACCAGGATCTCTTTCGGAAGGTTTAATAATACTAGTATTACCAGTAACCATTGCAACAGGGAACATCCACAAAGGAATCATAGCGGGAAAATTAAATGGTGTGATACCTACATGAAATATGATTTTGTGCTATATGCGATTAGATATTCCATTTACAGACCCATGGAATAATGAATAACTGTTAGTTTGCTTAAAATTTACCTGCTGTGACACCCAAAGGAACTTTGTAAGAATGCGTATCCATATCTTTAGCTATATTTTGCATTGTCTCTCCCAATTGTAAAGATGTTACACTACAGCAATGTTCTACGACCTCTGAAATCATTTAATACGGTATTAAAAAATTTCAAAAATAATTACTGAAACGAACTATGTGAGTCAAATAAACTTACGAAGTCCTCTAAGAACATCGCCTTCTGCATCAACAAGTGTTTTACCTTGTTCTTTAGTTATATTTTGAGCTAACATTCCCATATTATTTCTAATCAAATGCTGCAATCTACATATAAGAATAAATTATGAATAATATAATACACAATGTAAATAAAATAATGATAACTTGAAAATATCACATACTTCAACATAACTTGTTGTCTTGTTAAAACTGATGTCTGACTCCAGGATTTGAAAGCTTCTTTTGATGAGTCTACAGCCGCTTGCATTTCTGATTGAGTGCATTTTGGAACTCTGAAAATTTCCGAGTATTCATGATCAGTAATTTGTAAAAATCATAGCGATTTTGAAACTGATAAAATTTGAACTAATAATTAAAGGGAAGAGCAAGCTTTTGAAACAATTTTAAAATACATTTAGTATGCAAAATATATGTATGTACCTCGTCACAAGTTCATTTGTGGCAGGGTCATGAAGATCAATCCATTCAGTGGTTTTTGATTCTACAAACTGTCCATCAATAAACATTTTTGTAGTTGGTGCTGAAGATGAATAAGGTTTTCGCAATGCATTTGGAATCTGAAAAAAAAAGTGAAATATAAAAATTATTCTGATAGATTTTTCGATAATATTATGAACCTACTATCAATTGTATGAACAACTCTAACAATAAGTTATACCTATTCAGAATAAACACTTTTACATACATATTTACAGATGATTTCATTGTGCAACTAGAAAATTTGTATAAAAATTCAAATTGCCAGCGATGAAATATGTATGAAAAATAAAGATCTATGTAATTGGAACAAATTTCACAATACGAATACAAGTTTCATTTTAAGTCAAAGATAAACATGTAATCGAATAATGTGACCATTTTAATAAGCACAATGAAGAACTCATTATAAACTTTAAGAAGAAAACACTTAACTGAACACTCATTAAATATTTATTTGAGAATAAATTCAATTAGAAAAACATCAGTTTGGTCATTTTGACATCATACGTTAATACTAATGAAGATAAACAAGAGATAAAGTGAATACATATGATTACGACAATGTTGTTACATAAAGAAGTTCTTCATTTTTTATTCAATCATTATTTTGATCAACGTTAGTTTCACAGACTAGAATTCAAAACTGTTTATAATTTAAAGTGAAATATGTATGCGTAGTTACTGAATAAAATCAATATTAATCAAATATATTTTAGAAATCCATCGTTGAAACAAAAAACTTTCTAACATTACAATACATTATTCAACCTTTTGGAGAATGAAATATGGTACGAATTAAAATACAAAATTTACTTTTGTTATCCATGTATAAAACATTTTTCAAATGAATTATTCAGATGAAAATGTACAATACTAAAATATTCTTTTTTCAAAATATTGCAAACATTCAGGTACATTTTTGATTTACTTATTCACAGAAATAATATTTGACATTCAGGTACAGTTTTATAATATTATTTTTTTAATTAATTCACATCAATTTACACAATCCATGATAAAACACATGTTTTTTGTACATCTATTCATTACATTCTTATCACTTATAATGAATAAAAGCTTGATAACAGCGAAATAACATGTATTTTGTGCATTGTGCAATGAATAAAACACAAAATAGTGTCTTCAACAATTAACTATCTACCCCATCCCATGACAAATTATCACATTTTGTTTACATAGCAACGCATAGCAACACGTATCCAAAGTCAAAAAATCTATCAAAATAACCAAGTTATCTAACAGAATATTTGCAAAATTCAACAGAAATTGACATCAAGCCATTCAGAAGTGATAAAACAAAATGAAAACAAGCTATCAATCGTCAAAAATCCTCACTTCTTTGCGCAAAACCCTCAAGAGTGAAGAAGCCATGTCGACGTGGTCACCGGACCGGCTGGAGTGCTTATCAACTTTTCGACAATCCGAACCTACACCATTTCGTATGGCGCCATCACTCTCACTCTTCATACGTGCGAATAGATAAAGTATACATAATACCTTTTCTGTTGGTGTTGTGTAGACCTTGAACATATGACATTTCGTACAGTTCAACCATTTGAAAAAAGCGCTCTTTTTATTGAATGTTTTTTTGAACGATGAAAAATAGTTTAAAACCTGTTTTTGCATTAAATTAAGTTTATTTTAGAAGTCAACACTAATTGTAAAAGACCATAATAGTTTAGACTATTTTGTATTTCAATGGTGTTAATGAAAAATCTTTTAAATTATAATGTTCAATTGTTATTTAAACTATTTAAGTAATTATAAAATTTATCTACAGTTAAGTACCAGTAATTAAATACTTTTTCATAAAATTTTAACTAAAACCAAAATATACTGATTTCTACTAATCAAGAGTTAAAAGATTTAGCCTAATCAAATCAACAATCTACTACTTCTAGTGCTTATCTATTGCTTATTCATTGATTTGGAATCAATAAATAATTAAAGTAATAGCAAATACTTAACTTTTGAGATAGATACTGTAGTTTCGATTCATCACTTATTCAATTGCTGTGAACAATTTACTGACCAACGAGTAAGGGCGCTTGAATTTTATACAATTCTTGACACCTATCAATTGATTCAAGTACATACATTTCAAATTATATACGTTTACTGAACATATTTAGTGATTTATTTAATACATAGTCTATAATTAACAAATTTTCTTCATTTGCATGAATAAATTCAAAATTAGTTCACATTTGACTGCAAAATTTTATCTGTATTTTTTCAGAATTCCACATTTTGAGCTAGAGCTCTATTCGAGATAGGGTATGTGAATTATTTTTATCGCAATGAACCGAAATAATCGTCCTTTGATAAAATTATCTTTGTTTGAATAAGTTAGTTTTTGCTAATGAGAATTAACGATCACAGTTTTGTGACGCAAAATAACAACTCGGTAAATATTTTCGCATCTGGTTCATATATTTTCGAAATACATACATACTTTACATACCACGTTATGAAATGTTATCATTTTATATGTTGTAAAAATAAATTCTTTGATTTTATTTATATCAATATAAATTGTTATTAAAATACATATTCCATTTTTGTTTTTTAAGTGAGATTAGTAAGTGTTCATTGTTCAGGTACATACTAAAAACTTCATAATAGCATGTAGGATATTATTTTTTATCGATATCTATCTATCCATAGGTACAATACATATATTTTATAAGCTCTCGTTGATTTTTTTATTACAATAATTATTTTTAATCGATACAACAGGTTTCTGTAATATTTTCAAAAAGTGTGAATATTCATCATGCTATTTGATTCGAATCGAAAGATGTCGTTACTATTTTACAACGATTTTTGCATTTATCTTTATTTGTATTTGAAATTTAAAATACATTCATGTACATATCATTATCGAATATAAAATGTTAAAAGTACTATATTACATCAAAATAATACATAGATAATTGTTACATAAATTATTTAATACAACAACACATCGATATAAATATTATGAAACATTACTTTTATTTTCCATTTCAATCATATTTTATTAACGTTGGGAAGAAAAGTGCCATAATTTTTCCTATTGAAAGTTGGCGTCCTTAATCGAGGAAAAAATCTCGTTCGAGTTCTGATGAAATTTCCTACTTTTATGTATCATTTTATAAATTAATTATGCATCAGTTGCGAATAATCTTGCGAATGTTGTTACAGCACAAAATAAAATATACAATCGCAACGTATAATGAAATGAAAAAAGATCAAACATCGTTGAACTAACATAAACCTACGTTCAATTGCAAATCAAACAACGATCGACTCATCTACAGGAAGATGATTTAATTACAAACATATCCTATTCTCATTATGTCTGTAAAACGACTTTTATGATCTTGTTTGACTTGAGTCATTTTCTAAATATTAAATCAAAACATCATATTAATAAGTTACAGACAAACTTATGAAAATGTATGCTTAAAATAAGCAAGTTCTTTATAAAGAAAAAAACTGATAATTTTGATATGTACTAGCAATTCATGCTAGAAACTAGTAAGTGATTAAAAGTGGCATGCTTTTGTGCTATTTATTCGCACTTCTATTTAGGATATCTTGTATTGAATATTCGTTAAATTTAAAAAAACGAGAAAGTTTCGACGTAAACAATTTGAACGTATTATTGCGTACGTACATACAACTACCAATTTAATTTGGAGGTGAACCAAATACGTGATAGACATTTTCGAGTGAAAAGTGTTAAATAATAATGAGTTTAAAATTTCATATTGTAACACGTGTTCGACGTTGTGCAACACAAAATCGTGTGAATATTACGATTCGATTGTATGTACGTAACTCTTACGTCCCAGTTTTATTAAAATGAAAAAAATTGACCACAATGACATTTTATTCGAATAGGAAACAATGAATCGTTTGAAAAAAGGGTTCCCACTGATGGAAATTGTGACGATTTGAAAAAATGTCATGTTGTTGTAGATTACATGGAAATTTTTCGCATATCGAGAATTCAGAATCATACCTTCTAGAAAAATTGATATCAGTTCATAAGAAAAACATCAGTCATGTTCCGAATTCAGAAAAATAGATAAGACGATTAAGTAAAATATTAAACTCTTATCGAACGATATTTTTTTCACACAATGGCGTCAAAGCAAATCTATACGACGACTGAAAAGGCCAAGGGGTACAAGTGATTTTGAGAAATGAGTGTTCAAAGTTGAGGATGAGGTCGAGTGATTTGATGATATATCTCGGTACACGTTCCGAATTCGTTTATATCCATTTGCCACCAAATATAGAAGCGATTCCTGTAAATAACTCAATTTCGGTGAATGTCACTTGTACCCTTTGGCCTTTTCAAGCGTCATACAGTATCGATTCGATTTTTTCCCATTAACAATTGACCTCATGCAATGAAGAAATGTGAAATTCTAGCCTCATGTGTTTATTATCGTCGTTATCTTAAGACCTTTGATCTTCACAGTCAGGAACTCGAATCGTCGTTATCAGCTGACACAGTTTCTGGTTGCTGAGAGCAGAAAATCGATATTGCTCATTTGAAAACAAATCAGAAATGAAAATGTCGAACAATCGAATCGTTTTTTTATAAAGCTGTAATCGGAAACTGTCTCATGATTGCTCATTCTGTTTCATATGTGACGTTCAGAGCTGAACGTGAATAACTTCACTTTATGAAGTCTTTGATGTTTTTTATATCATGCGCTGATTTAGAAACGATTCCATCAATGAAAATTGATATCGGTAATTGAACGAGTTTATAATTGAATTATTTTCAAACTCGTTACACTTATTTATTCCGTATAATTTCAGCAATTAAATTCGCTGACGTCTTGTTGTTAATCGGTGAAATATTAAACAATCAGGAAGTGCTATTTGATAAAATGCCGTTTCTCGTATGAATTCTCTGAATGTTGTGAAAATATATCAACGGTGTATGTTAAAAAAAATCATATCGTTAACATTTCATTGGAACAATTCCGAGCGACATTTTTCTGTGCCGTTAATGCAATAATTGGAATTGTGAGAATTTAAAGCGCGCGACTTATAAGGATTGATAAAGGCTTTTGTAATTTCACCATTGAAAAAAAATGATAAAAATCGATATGCATATAAATATAAAACTATTATCGATTATGAATGGAAAAAATGCTATTAATTATAGTCAACAACCATTGATTATTACTAGTTTTTTTATAAGCGAATAAAAACATAGATATTCATATTCTCACGTACTTCATATAATATTTTGCTACACAATAAATAAAAAAAATCAATCAAATCGAAACAAGATTGAACTAAAATAAAAATGAAACTTCATAGAAATGAATTTGTATCATTAAACCTGTATAAATCAAAAATTAGATCATTTTTGAAATCGCATTAAAATGCATCCCTTGAAATAAACCCATATCAAAGGGAAAATAAATGGAGAAATCTCTAATCTAACCCAATTTTTGACTAATTTACAAACTAAAATATTTGCTAAATCATTAAAAAATCAACAAACAATAGATTTATTAATAAATTTACTAAAACAAACAAATATCATACGTGCATCCTTTCGATTTCGAACGTCGGCCATTTTTTTCTCAAGATTCGAATTGGGCAACGTCCGTTTTTCAAAAAATTAAAAATTTCGCTCACGAAACGCATCGTTTACACACACACACATTACACATTATAATAATATTTTAAATATGTACGTAAAACGCAACCTTGGTTAGTTTCCTGCGATGGTCATACGAGATTACGATTTAAAGCGAATCCCTCGCTTTTCGAGCGATTATAAAGAGTTACGATTATGCAAATAATTCGCTTCTCAAGTTTCGATTGTGAAACATTTAATATGGGAGCTAATTTATCGTTTTGTATTTGTATCGTTGCACAAGAGAATTTTCTGTGTTTCGATATTGTATTTCGTATTATTGTCACTTTATCATTATGAATCGATTGAGTTGTGAATAAATTTGCGCAATGTTAATGTTTCATACTTGAAACATAATCGTATGTACTTTAAATATAATACATTTACATTGATTTTCAGTCAGATATTTCAGTTGAATGTTAAGCATTTAACATATTGAAAAGTAGATTAAAAAATGATAGAAAAATCAGACTTAAATATGAAACATGTATGTATATTAGTCATTAATCAACATTTGTTTAGTTAAACTTGTTGTTTGTTTATAACTTTTATGCAAAATTGATTGTAAATATGGCAGCTTTGCTTACAAATCAATAACATTGTTCAATAGATTTTCTCTAGATAAAAATGTAAATAACTTGAGCGTATGAAATATTTATATCAGAGCATGAAATTAAGTACATAATTGAAGCAGATATATTCAATCATTAAATCGATTAACATAAGAAGAGTATATATTTTATTTTTATTAATTCGAAAAACATCATTTTATAATTAAAAATTATGCAGTGAACTTTTCATTGATTCAGTACATTCTTATTTCTACTCTACATAAGACTTAATCTGATCAAAATTTTGTGTTAAAACATCTAACTGAACTCAACCCAAACTAATTTTTAGTCTTCTCAGTTTGATTATATAATGTTAATAGACTTTTACATCAAATTATTTTTCGATTTGATCTGAAATTTCTAACGACTCGCTAGTAATAAAATAGAACGTTCTCAGCTCGTACGACGAAAACGTTAAAAAACCATCCGAAAATATCACAATTTCGAAGTGGCAACTTCCACAGAAGTTCCATAGAAGTCATTAGGTGAATCATCGTCGAGCCACGTTCACTTTCAAACGTAATTTTTTTCCTCGGTTCGTAACTCGTAACTCTTGACTCGTAACCGAGTGAGTACACACAATATAAGTACGTACCTATGTACATACACACGGCACACAACGTGCAATCGCTCATAGATTGAACAAAGTCTCTGCAATTATTAAATGCACGTATTGTACAATTCAAATGGCACGATGCAACTTTATACTCGATTGTGTGCGGTGATTGTGCTCGATGCTGGACGAAAATTATTCATTTTTCTGTGTTCGAGTTGAAAATTGCATATGACGACTGAAAAAGGTACAAGTGATTTCGAGAAAATAGCGCTCAAAGTTGAACATGTACCTATATGTATTAGGAGGATGTCGAGGGATTTGATGATATATTGAGGCACGCGTTCCGAATTCGTTTATATCCTTTTGTCACCAAATAAATGAGTGTGCATAGAAGCGATTCCTGTACTTTATTCAATTTTGGTGGAAATGTCACTTGTACCCCTTGGCCTTTTCAGGCGTCATATGTATTTTGCAACAGGTGTACATAAAAATGTATGTATGTATGTTGTTTATAGACTTATAAGCGATTGATCTTTTCGATATGAAACTTCACAAGATTGTTGTGTGGATATCTGGAAAGGTTTCTGCATATTACATTTTAATTTTTTCACTTATTTTGATGTTTTATTAAAGGAGGAGCTTTACTGTAGCAAATACTATGAACTGCCTACATAGTATGCAATGGGATTTGCTACGAAAATGATAACTGAAAATACACAACAGTTCACAATCAGCTTAAATCCAAAGATTTTCTACCAATCTGAAAAAAAAAAGATTTACTTTTAAATTTTATTTAATGAATCATTTAAATGACTTGTTAATTGATCACGTTTTATTCAATTGTATTAAATGATGATTCTTTTTTGTTTTTTTTTTTTTTATGTAATATAATATATTGCACTGTTATTTACCTGTGTAATTATACAATTAGACTCAAGAGTGAATTTGAATTATCTTGACGCACCTAGATCACGTACACGTTCCAAGTTTGACGTCATTTGAAAAACAAAGTTTTCTTTATTAACCATTTGTCAGTGAAACGTTTTAAATCGCACTTTTTATTTCGAAGTAGTACTTAAAGTGAAAATACGTATTTCTCATGAAATATTCTTCAGTGCATATTCTGTATTATTTTAAGAGTTTGATGTTGTAGTTTTCGTAATCGAATTTCGGTTTCGTTCCATAATATAGAATTGGTAAACGTTAAGTTAGTAAACTAGACAAACCGCTTCTAAATATGTTGACGATTTTCATTTTTTTTTTGTAAGGTTGAAGGTGATCGATAAAATAAATAACAGGCGATGATCTCAGCAGAGAGTAAACGACTTTTTGGAAAATTCGAAACGCGTTTGTGTTTACATTTTGATTTTTTAATCTCGAACGAACAGCCCCGAATATCTATCGAAAGTTCAAAATGTCACGAGAATGACTTTTGCTTTATTTATATTATCAAATTATCGCACTCACTAGGAAGACAATGAAAAATATATCCAAACATTGAAACAAAACAAAATACGATCACAATTTAAATATCAAAATTCGCACGTAGAGATTTCTCAGAATTGATTTTGCATATTTACAATCCTACGCAGTTATTACGATATGCAGATGATTGTAAAATTCCGAATTCACAAATCGACACACTATTAACTGATGTATTGTACTAACTCTGTATTTCAATTTGAAACTACATTATTCATTTATTATTATTAACTTAGATGATTTTATATAAAAAAACTATTCTTCAAGCTTCACAGCCATTATCTGTGTATATTATTAATGCTAAAAAGGGTCTTGTACCAATTTTTCAAAACGAAATTTACCCAATAAAAGGGTTCTTTATAAACCAATTTAAAAACTGGTTTTCCAAGGACTTACTTATCCCCCAAAAGATCACTAAATCTAAATTTCTAAATTTTACACATGCATAAAACAAACTTTTCGGATCATTTGCGTGTTCATACTATATGATTTATTTGACTTCTATCGGCGACTAGGACCTCTACTCGACAAACTGATAAGGATTGTGCCTAACTAAAAATTATCCTGAAAATCAAAGACCTGAGTTCAATTCAAACTACATCACCATTGAAACAAACTTTATACAGGCAACAATGCGTTATCATTACCGAGCGCAATTTGAAAAAACCGCCGCAATTTCCATAGAAAACACAGCAAACTGGAACCATCATGTATCATTACGACTGTCAACGATGGGAGTGTTCATACCCACCATTATAATTCACATTATGAACTTTAATCGGAATGAATTCAGAACCGTAAACGAGATCGAAACGTGCGTCCTGCGTTCGTTCGTTCGTTCGTCGGTGCAGCAACACAACAACGTGACACACAAAACGGTATAGAAAGTGAGTTGAGTTGTTCACTCTAATTATAGTCACGCTCTAATGAGCGCAGGATATTGTACAAAAAGCGCACACACGATTCACTTTGGTGATTTTCGACTCGTGATCGCTCATAAAAAAGCAGACAGGGTTCAAGATTACGTTGTGTGAGTGTACGAGTTCATTACGAGTCGTTGAGGCGAGTTCACACGTGAGTATTGCAACCGCAACCACGATTTGTGAAAAGGGACAGACAGCTATACAAAAAAGAGATGACTATATACACGAAAAATGGCTTATACCTATCTTCTTTGTATTGTATAGGTCTGTTCCTTTATTCTTCTTGTGAACTCGCCCTTAGGATTGGTTCACACTACAGCTATCGAAACCAAAACCACAACTAAAGAAAGATACAGACCTATATACGTAAAGTTATCTCTTTTTGGTTTCGGTCGTTATAGTGTGAACTAATCCTTATGTTGACATTGAGTTTACACATGACTACAATTTGTATCCGTGCACTGTCTTGCACACTCCATTGTCTTTCTGTTAGGTCTATCGACTTCTAGCTAAGAGTATCTAGCTTCGAGATATGAGTAGGATAATTTGATGATAAAGTGCGTGAGACAGAGTAATTAGGTAGAAGACGTATAATTATGTGTGAATGAGACCTTACGTATTTTCAGCTGTGGATGATGTTTGGATCACGTAATGAATTGAATCGTTTGAATTAATCATTTTTTTATGTATTCTAACGACATTTTTCTTAGAAATCAATACGTAAACGGAAAACAATTGTGAGGAAAAATTTGTAATGAAATTTGTGTTTAATGTATTATTTTTAATCATTACACAATGATAAATTGAAACATTTTCGGTTCATTATCTCGATCAATTTGAATAAAATGTTTGGATTTATCAAATTCATCTGAATTGTATTTTAATTTCTTACTCTAAAGTTCATTCTGTTGGTAAGTCATTTATTTAATCTTATCAAAATCAGGTGATGTTAGGTTAGGTTAGAGTTGAGATTAAAACATATTTTTATGAAAATCGATAGAACTTCTCGTCAAACAATGTAACATTGATGAGTACTTAAAAGAAAATCTTGTAAAACATAGATTTTCATTAATCACTAATCTATCAGATCTCGATGAAAACTTAATTAAAGCTTATCTCCGATTTCAATCGAGCATCATACGAATAACACGAACACGTCAATCGCTAATTTTCAAACATCCACAATTCCAATTAAAAACACGACTTAAAAATCGATTAAAACACGAAAAATCGACATTTCCGGAAAACTGAAATCGATCTTCAGCGCACTTGTTCCTTGAACAGATCCTCGTCGAATTCCGTTTTTTCCTCGACTTATAATGGACCGTTCACGATTCAGAATCACGAAGCTCTTTCGTTCGAATACAAATTGCGTTTTGAAAATAAAAATGGCGATTTTTTTCATATAAAACCATCCGATTTAATCACTCGAAAGATGACGGGCAGTCGTTAACGTGTCGAACGATCGCAGCTTGTAAATCAGACAGTTAACCTTTTCAGTATCGAGTCTTTTGTGCGATAAAATTGCTGAAATATTCAAGGGCCGATCGATCGATAAAATTCGATTTTTATTTTTTTCGATGCCCAATTCGATTATTTATATGAGATTTATTCATAAAACAAAAACTGTGTATAAATTGAAGCGTGTTCTTCGGCGTGAAACAGCTTCTAACTCTGCAGGTATCTCGCATCGTTTTGATTTTTTTTTAGACTTATTTGGGTACAGCAGTAAAAAATGTGATATTCCTAGAACGAATTAATATCATCTTATTAAATCCAAGGTTGTGTGTGAGCATTATCTTTTACGAGTTTTTCAAAATCTACAAGTACGAAACATTTCAGACACGCTTTTAAATAACCTCTTACACGAACAATAATATAGCCAATATTTTGGTTCAATTGTACAATATTTTTCTTGATATAATGACAATACATTTCATCCATTTTGGATGATCTAACGATTATTTTTAAGATGATTTTCCGTCTAATGAATAGTTTGCAGATTGATGTATTCAGAAGATAAATGTTTGCATTAAAAATGTCATTAAAATGTGTGAAATATAGTATCATAAAAGGGTTTCATTTCAGGAAAAATACAGTAGATATTTTATCTATCAATGTTCAAGAAAAGTATAAACGTCTCGGAGGTTTATTGACAATATTTTCTGCTATGAATTGTATTGAAATTTTTGAAGTTTGAAAATTTTTATCAGTATTTTATACTTCTCTGTAAGTATCATTAATGAAGAAGTACAAATTCAACTCTATTTACGAAATTAGTTACAAACACATCAATGAACAATGATTTTGGTATCGTCAATATTGAAGCTACACATTGATCGTGTATGGGCCACTTATATATGAAGATTTTATACAAAATCTTACATTAGATACAAAACACATATTTCAGTGTATCCCATTATAAAAATGCGAAAATAAAGATCAACACTTGCGATTTTTTCAACCGTACCAGTTTTTTACGTTCAGTAGGAAGTGAGAAGTAACGTTTTTACAATTACGCGATACACAAAGCGTTTTCGGATGATTTTTATCTGTGCCATAATACACTTCAAGTTGTCCAAGGACTTATTGCATCACCGTCGTCACAATCGTGCCGATCGTTGGCTTATTATGAGTTTTAATAATAATGATCAATAATAATGATTACGACAGGTAATTCTTCTCGAATCGGGGGCGTTTTCAGCGAAAACGATCCGAAAATTGATTAATTTTCATTGAAATCGACCCGTGAGATTTTATAAATTCATACTAGTTCTCGGTTGAATTGTTGTTTTTTTCGTTTTCATTCAATACAATCGATAGCATTGTGATCTCTTTCAGCTTAAGTACGACAAATCCGCCCACGCTTATTGTATTGGAGAAATCTGCGAGCGTTAATTAGTATCGGTGCTTAATTATTCGCACAAATAATGGAACGACCCCATTCGGTATTTTTTTTACATTCGTATGAAATATTTGTTTGTTAGCTGAATAATAAAATTTATTATTAACTTGATTTGTATGACAGTCTGGATTGTTTATTCTTATAAACTTATTAAGACGTGTATTGTTTACGATGATTATTAAAGTGAAGGTTTCACACTAAATGCAACATAGTGTAAATATTTACTGCAAAATGTCAGAATTGTTGTCTTCAAAATGAAAAATACGATCGTTCGAATGAACATGCAAAATACATAGTAGTTTTATTTGAACTATATAAACATTCTGATTGAAAGTGCACATTTTTGCATTTATTCAAAACGAGTTTAAACCGAATTATTGTAAATTGAAAAAGTTTACATTTCAACCTTGAAATTTTAATAATCGTACAACATTCTATCATTACGAATTCATTGAATCGAACAATGAGCTCTTTATATCTAGCATCGTAATGAAAATACCACCGTTCGTTCAATATTGTGATAGGTCTCTTACAAATGAAAAAAATGCATTGCTCTCACATTTACCATCTGAATACAATAGAATTGACAACCTTGAAAACACAGATTAGACACATTAAAATTTCTTAAAAAAAATATGTTTTTCATACGACAATTTTGCATTTCAACCGTCGTTAACGTTGATAAATTACACGTACTACTAAATAACGCAAAAACATGCTATTTTTATCAATTTCAACTTGATTAAACGAACATCTAAAACATTGCTAGAATCGGGCATGCTAATAATATTGTATATAGTACTGATATATACAGACATAAAAAGCATTCTTAAAATCTTGCTTTGAGCATGCTCAATACTGACAATGCTTTAGTTACAAATGCTACTATGTATCAATAGTTAATCCAGTAGCATGGTGATAAAAAGCATGCTTAAGATAAGCACATTATCTTGATTTGAGCATGCTCGATACTAGCAATGTTTTAGAAACAAATAGTTAATCAGTTTCATGATCATAAAATTTTGCATAAAATAAGAACTTTATCTATCTATGCACATAAAAAACTTACTTTAAGCATGCTCGATACTAGCAATGTTCTATCCACTCGGTAACAATTACTAACCAGTAGCACGACTTAGCAGCATATTTATCTAACAAACAAACATTTTTAAGCAATTCCCCAACACGCTTTTACATAAGCACGCGTACCAAAATTTCTCTGTACATCACACACGAATCTCGATCGTCCGACACGATATCGAGCTTCAAAAAGACTACGCACTCGAACATCTCGTTCTCAAATTCGGATAAGATCAGAAAGAGAGTTTCGTACACACTTCTCGTACATACATATTATACATCGGGTACGAGAAAGTGTACGAGATCTGGTGTCCACACTTTCGACAGCGTTTGATACGAGACGCGCTTTTGACAAAATCGAAAAATTTCTAAACACCGAACTGAGGTGCGTAACCTTCGCTGTGTAGAAAGTTGAATGAACCGCTCTCAAAGCTCTCGGTTGAGGTTTATTTAACTAATTAGCGAGCGACGTCGTTTTGTACGGTTGGCGATTGTCGAGACGAAATGTCATAAGGCGATAGAATTTCATAAAGTCTTGAACAGTTTACGCGAAACACTCGAGTTTGAGTGTCTACAGATCGTCTACAGACTCGTTCGGCTTTTGTTGGATGCGTGAGGTAATATGAGTGTTGGATATCTGGCTGTTTATCGTGAATAGGTTTTTCGATTGATAGTTATATTGTAATGTGAGAAATTGATTGGTAAAATTATTTTCGATTTACAAGAAAATTTTATAGTTTGAATCGGATTCTCAGTGACTGAGGTCTTGGAAGCTATAAACTATAGAGGAGAAAGAGGAAAGGAAAAAGATAGTAATAATTTCCTGGTATTTCGAAGTGAATAAAAAATTCCCCTATCGCAAATCCAGTTCCTACATATTCGATTTTCCTTCAAACTAAATCCTATCCTAGTTCTATAAACGTGTGATTTTTCAAAATGATGGAGTATATACAATTGCTTTTGAAAATTAGTATATTTTTCTTGATAAATAAGGGCAAGACTGACGGAGCCTAATCACTTCATCAAAGAGTCAGATGAGTACAATAATAATTCGACAGCCGCCATAGCTAACTAATTATTAACATTCGATCGAAAGATCAGTCTCGAGACAAGCGCAGAAAAAGAGTCGAGAAGCCGATTCGAAAGCAAACCGCTCTGAGTGAAAATTTCATAACGATCCAGGGGGCAACGGCTGAAAACTTCATTGTGCTCAAGTTGTATCACATTAGAGAGCCAACCGCTCGTTTCTAATTGAATGAGAGTGCTTTGACTTACGACACTAAATACGAGAGAGCCCTGCGCGAAACTCGCATTTCCAGTTTGCCGAGCGTGGGCACAACTCTTTCGGTGAACCGGCTCCTTTTGGCCTACGATGGAAAATTCACAATAATGCACCACCGTTTTCCACACTCTATGCTGTTCATTTATTACTTTACTTCATTTTCATATTCTTATATGCTCCAGGGCTTTGGCTATTAGCTTCCCTAGTCTTATCCTTGTTATAAAGGTCAATTTTCATTTAGGTACTCTAGGTTCTCCAACTAAAAACTATCGAAAATCAACCATAATTCACCAACGTTTTCCACACTCGATGCTGTTCATTTATTACTTCACTTCTTTTTCGTCTTCTTATGTGCTCCAGGACTTTGGCTATCAGCCTTACTACTCTTATCTTATTCACCATTCCTTGTTATAGAGACCAATTTACATAGTCTTCCAGTTGAAAACTCTTAAAAATCAACAATAATGCACCACTGTTTTCTCAAAAATTTTCATTTAATCGTTATCTTCTTCTTCCTTCCAGGGCGATGGCGATCAGTTTTCCTAGTCTTATTTTATCCACTATTCCTTATGGTAAAGGACAATTTGCATGTACTCTAGGTCCTAAAACTACAAACTGACAAAAATCCACTATAATGACCAATAGTTTCCTAAAAATTATTCATTTAATACTTATCTTCCTCTTTTTACGTGCTATGCCCTTCCAGGACGTTGGCGAACAGAATCCCTAGTCTTATCCACTATTACTTGTTGTAAAGGCCTATTTACATTTACACTAGGTCTTCCAATTAAGAATTGTCAAAAATAAATGATAATACACCACCATTTCTTCAATGATGTTCATTTATTACATGTCTTTTTCTTTTTAAATGGTGTACCCTTCCGAGGCGTTGACGATCAGCCTCCTTAGTCTTATCTTATCCACTATTCCTTATACAACTAAAAACTGTCAAAAATTCACGTGAGTAAAGAAAGACAGAGATGTATAGAGATAAATATTTATGTTGTGAAATTGTTGTAATCAAGCTTTTGCCTTTATGGATAGAAATATGTTGCGTATTTACTCGATAAAAAATGTCGAGTGTATGTGCAACGTATGTTGAATTATTGATATGGTATATTGGGCTTGACATTTGGTATGAGTTTGATGATAAAGTATATCATATAGGAATATATTTGAGCATTTAGAAAAAAAAAGCAAATGGATAAATATTATTTTATTAAAAAAGAGAATGATTTGCGTTCAGCATAAATATTTTGAACATCCAGTCTCAAATCGATACTAAGCTCATACTATAAATGGGTTCGCGAAATAATCGCGCTTTTACTTTTGCTATCGAACCGAAGTGCACAGTAAAATCGACTGGACCTCCTTGTCGAGACTAACGATCGTGTTTTTATAGTTTTTCGAGTCGATTTGCATACAGAATAAAACGAAACTCGGCCGGTTTCGTTGGCTCCTTCCAGCTATCGTGTTGTGTAGTGCAAAACGCAAAAAAAAAGCTTCGGCAACGTAAACTCGAACGCCCGTTTCGACTCTTCGAAGATTCGTTTCGACTTTTTCGTTTTCGTCAAAGAAAAACGGGTTAATGTGTTAGGCCTTGGAGTCGACAGGAAGGCATGAGAAGACTCCTCGTGTAAAAAAATGAGACTTGAGGTCTATTCATACAAAATAGTTTAAAATTGGGAAGACTGAGATAAATTTTCCTAAGATTTATAATACTAAAAAAGGGGGTTTATGGTTTCAGCTGGCAGAAAGCATAAGATTTGGCATATAAGTAGTTTTTAAACGTGCAATTTCATCTAGAAATGGGTCGGAAAATGTGTCTTGTATACCTATGCAAGGTTAGTTTTCCACTTACAGGGAAAATAATAAGTTGTTTGCAAAATAAATAAAAAACTACAGGAAGAAAAAACATTTCTTTAGTACATGCGCGCAATATCAATATAATAGGATCATATTTATAAAGAAAATTTATTTTAAAATTCAATGGAAACTTTATAACTCATTAACCATTAAAAGATCAAGAATATAACTCATGATGTAACAACAACTACTAATTATAAGCTGAAACTTTACTATGTTGTTGCTTTAGCTAGTTTTCCAATTGGCATCATTTACCAGTTCATTTCAAAAGACTTAAAACATTTGAAAAACAATCTTCTCATAGACCACAAAATCAATATTTTTGCACTCCCATGTCTCATAGTATAATCTGATGAACTATTAAGCTAAGTTTCCGGGTCCAAGAAATGGGTCCCATTATTCACATTATGACCACAGTGCTATCGCTGCTACTACCTATCGCTCGTTCGGAAACCCATCTTAATAGGATTTCGTCTGAAGTATCAATCACTCGCAAATATGAATACGCCCTTATACGAAAGGTTTTATTTTGGATATGGACAGGAATGGAATATTATGCTTCGCGGTGATTCCAGGCACGACTTTTTCGTCTGGGTCTCGAACGTGACCCGTCGATTGCCCGACGGAACTTTACATCTAAACATTTCACTTCGAATATTCCGTCTGCACGGGTAATTATCACATTTATTCGTGTTTGTCTAATTTGTGTGCTTTTCAGAGTTGTTATGTGAAGTCATCGAGAGGATTTCTCCTTCGAAGTCGAAACGAAGCCATAATCGAACGCGCTGAAAAACGAGTTTGTCGCTTTTAATTGCCGGTTTTGAGATTGAAATTTTTGATCGAAAACAATACGATACGATCACAATATTCGATATATTAACGTCAGATCGAAACGAGAAGAATCGTTCGTCATTGGTTTTGATGAATGTGTGAAAATCCCACGTACATTCGAATCGAATTATTTATCGGGAAACCAATTGTGCGATTATCGCATGTAAACAAAAACAATTTTTATCGATCGCAAAGTTGTGATTGAACGATAAGACTTCGATACGAGTGCAACATATGCAAAAATATTGACTCAACTATATTGCACTATATACAAAATTACTAAACGATGATAAAATATTAAATCTAAACAATAAACACGAATTAACTTCGAAGTCACATATCACATATGCGATCTGCATGCGAATGATAAAATCGACAAAATACGTATACATCTCAATCTCGTTATAATTGTAACGCTGATTATAAACGATTGCATCTCGCCGTTCTCTCGACGACGCGTTTCGCAATTAGGGTTGTCAAATTGTCTTTCAAAACCCTAAATGCACACAAAATTGTATTGTTTCGACATTTGTTGAATTGGCAAACGTTTTGACACATAAAATCGTAATTTAGCTAGAACACACGTCGAATGATTGATAACAAAATGCGACGTACATTTCATATTGCACCAATCGTTTCGAGATAATCGAGTGAATATTACAAATTAGCACAAGTAGACATCGTGATGTGTTTTTAAACATCTTATTTATTATCAGTATTAACATTATGTGAGTACATCTTAATATGAAATATCAATGTATTGAATGTGTGTTAATATTGATAGAATTATTCAATACTCTCCTAGACTATCATTATGGTCCTTTATCGATATTGAAATGACATTTGGACAATATTATTGATAATCCAAGTGCATTTTATACGATGAGAGAGAAAGAGCTAGAATATCAGAACGAGAACAGAATGACAAAAATGACAACAGCTATATGTAAACGTCACATATGGATCGTCCACATTATGTAAATGATAAATGTCGTTGATTCGACTTATTAAATCAAGAATTTAATTGGGAAAAAACAGTTAATAAGTCCATTTGCTTGTTATTTACACAGTGTGGAAGACTTGTATAGCTAGATTTCCGAGTATGCGACAGGTAGCAGTAATGTCAGAGTGAGTCACCTTGTCACAATGTGAACAAAATTTCTATGAGCCTATTTCTTGAGGATATATTGTTCACATTATGACTAAAATGCCTCACCCTGTCATTGCTGCTACTTGTCACATGCTCGAAAACCTAGCTATACAAGTCTACCTTTAGATAGGTTTTGCATACCGCAACAAGCAGCTTGTTTGGAAGTCTGGAGTCTGTTTTTTGGAGTCCCCGTTATTGACCATGCTGCGTGCTGCTTGCCGCTTGTTGCTTGTCGCTTAGCTTTAAGATTTTTTCGTCGTTTCAGTCGATTGGCAACCCTAAAATCGGTGGTGTGTTGTTTTTGCGAGTGTGGTCGGTGTCGGATGTACACGCAAGCCAACCAGTTTGTTCGTAAACGACCAGTGCCAGGTCGTGCCAATGGATTTCTGGTTCTTTTTGATAAAACGAGATGCAGCAGTTTCGACTCTTACAATAAGATATGGCCGCGTGTCTTTTTTTCGTGTTGATACTCCGTATGATTGATTGAGTCAATTGGCTTCGTCGCTGTTTAGAAACAGTCGAGGAGTTCTGAACGAGAGTTGAGTTGTCATTGAAATGTCAATGCGCCTTTTCGAATCTTCTCCTACGTGTTTTTCAATAGAATCATCGAAGAGATATAAAATTTCTATTATTATATTAAAGTCGAATGAAGGTCTGCTTCTGACGTGTGACACGCAATTTTTAATTATGCAGGAAGACATAAAATGTATAGATTAATTGCACTTTCGTGACACAACGTGCGATTGATTGATCTATTAGTTTCGTTGCGGATGAAGCGATTCGAAAGAGTTAAATCATCGATATATCGATACAATGTATCGTATTAAATTCACTCTATAAATTGCTGTACAGATAAAAAGGAAAAAAAAGTATTCTAAGAATTACTTATCGAGTGAAATTGAACACTCATATTGTATTATTAAGTCACAATCGTTTGTGTGTGTTTTGCTTCATATCACTAGCTTGTTCAACTTATTAGATTGAATATGGTAACTGTTTTGTTTTCAAACATTTCTAAAGTGAAGTGATACATTGTATTTTAGAATTGCATATTTTAATAACATCTTCATAAAATCTAATCTAATATTTGTATTTTATAACGTTTTAATGTTACAAAATATAAAGTCTTTCATCGTATTTGCCTTCTAGTTCATTAGAGTCAACATATTCAGAAAACACAGATTAGAGGTGTAATAATTTCAGTGACTGCTACTAAGTTCATACAATAACAACAAAAAATTTCAAAATACTTGTGCAATTTCATTTATACAATATTCTACTTAACGTAAAACGTAACCAAACTTATAATTAGATTTGTGATAGTGGTATTACTCACTGATACCATTTTCAGTTCAAATCCTATGCATATAATGCAACTTTAATTGAAACTATCCTATTTCACAGCATCATACTCTTTCTATTATCCGATTGGTATAAGACTCAAAGGGTCCAATTTAGTCAAGTTGAATTATATTTTAAGTCAGGTTGACAATAACACCAACCCTACTATACCTGATTAAGTTTCACTTATTATTTCATACGCAATCAACCCGTTGAATATATCATCGCAATTTCAACCCATTGAATATATGAATGCAGTTTAGGAGCTTTTCGTGAACACACATACAGAATAGAGCTATTATATAGTTAGATTAGGTCAAATTGGCAGAGTATTTTTCCAACCGGATAACAGACAAGTACCAAAGCATCTTGTGTCATATCTGTCAAACACTTTTCCACCGACCAACACAGCCTCATCGCACGACACTCAAACACTTAAGTGCCTATAAACACACATAATATCAGTGCAAAGTGCACAAGTACCGAGCGGTCTGGCAACGGCGCAGTATCGCCATATTCCCGTTTGACCGGTGAACCACCGAAACGAATAATAACTCGAGCTGGACGACGAGGAGGTGGTGGAAGAGGAGGTGGACCAACACTTGCCCTCGTCAGGGATCGCCAAGCCGAGAGTCGAGACCGTTAATTGACCACAAACACATGAAAAGGCCAAGGGGTACGAATGACTTTGCGGCGATTTTGAGAAAAGTGCGTTCGAAGTTAAGAATGTACCTGCATGTATTAGGAGGTGGACCAACACTTGCCCTCGTCAGGGATCGCCAAGCCGAGAGTCGAGACTGTTAATTGATCACACACACATGAAAAAGCCAAGGGGTATAAGTGACTTTGCGGTGATTTTGAGAAAAGTGCGTTCGAAGTTAAGAACGTACCTACATGTATTAGGAGGTGGACCAATACTTGCCCTCGTCAGGGATCGCCAAGCCGAGAGTCGAGACCGTTAATTGGCCACACATTCATATGATGAGTGAAAAGGCCGAAGGGTACAAGTGATTTTGAGAAAAGTGCGTTTGAAGTTAAGAACGTACCTACATGTATTAGCAGGAGGTTGAGTGATTTGATGATATATTGAGGCACACGTTCTGAATTCGTTTATATCCATTTGCCACCGAATAAATGAGCGCGCATAGAAGAGATTCCTGTGTATAACTCAATTTTGGCAAAAATATCACTTGTACCCATCGGCCTTTTCGATCGTTATATATTATATGAGCTGTTCAAAGCTAAATTTCATGAAAAAAAAAGAGATTTGAATGTCGAAGCACTAGGTAGTCATAATTGATGGATTCGATGTTGATTTTCTGATTTTTAACCAATTGTGAACTTGCAATTGTGAATCCCGTTGTTTCGATAAAAATAAAATGTTAAATGTATCGATTCATAAATCTTCTTAAATATTCATATAATAATCCTGGAAAGTTTCAATGTCAAAGGATTAACCGTTAAAAAGTTAATCTATATTATAAATACGCTAACGATGCTCGAAATTTTCAGACGTCCTTGCCTCAAACCCGCGCGTGCAGTTTATCGGCCCACTGCCTTACGCTCCGAGCTACGCGTCGTAATTACGAAATTGCAACTTTTAACGTATATATGGGATATTTTTTTCGTTATTTTTTTATTTCACACATAGATGGCAATAAACACATCCGTGGCAATACGAATTTGATTCATTCCGAACAATTTTGATACACATGCGCCTACTGCTAGTAAATATAAGTTTGATATTATTTATCTATACTATACTTACTTATTTTATTTATCTTACTTTTTTATTATACTTACTTTACTTATCTTACTATTTTGATATCAAGTTTTAATCAAAATTATAAGAAATAAAGCTCATCCCGTCCCATTTCCCGTTCCACCCCGTTTTGGGTCTTGAGAAATATGGTCACCCTATATTGGTTGTACAAAGTTCCAAATGAAAGTGTGATTTCTATTTTGATAGATGTACAATTGTACATACATACAATATTATCATTTGTGGTTTAGTTAAGTTTCCGAGAAACTCTTGGCAGCTGACAGTGGAAATTAAATTTACATAGGTATGTATTGTATTATTCTTGTCGTAATATAGTTTCCATATAAGATTGAAAGTTGATTATGCGTATTATATTATGAAGTTATACAGATATGTAAATATTTCTGTAGTCAATCGGTTTTTCTCCTCTAAAAACGCTTGGGGCTGATAGTAATGAGTAACCGGTGAAGAGTAATTACTTCTATTGTATAATCATTTTCTTAATTTAGCTATCGACACTTAAATACACATATGTTATGTGTTCATAAAATATCGAAATAATTACGTTGTGTGACTAGAAAATTTAGAAATGACTATAGATTAACTGAATAATTCCCATTCATTTACAGAAATACCTATAAGTGTTTCGATAAGTTTTTAATGAAATTATATCATCTGTTTCAACTGACATTAAAAAAACTCAAAAATTACTTAAACAGATCACAAGATAAATATCGATCGTATCGCTCTACATACGTTCAACATAAACTAATTTTCATCATCAACAAGCATATTACGACAACGATTTTATCAATTCGAACAACTAACATTAATTGAGCAAAAAACATATATACGAAGCTCATTATGCAAACAATCGATAGGCATATATGAAAAATTTAATAAGTCTTATTATAAGAAACGTCATGATTATTTAGCTCAAATGACCGTATCGATACTGACGCCTTAATTGCACATTAGAAGTCAACTATTATGATTGTGATTATTTGCATTTAGGTTTTAGCTGAACGTTTTTTAATTGATGGTCATTATGTAAAACGCAAGCGATAAGTGAAATCTAGCATATGTAAATAAATCTAATAAAAAAAATACTTGTGCTTTACGTAACGAAGTCATTAGATTTTTAGCATTTTTTGAGTGTTTATATGTCTAATAATAATTGAATTTGATATCGAACTATGCCAGATGTAAAACATGCTTTATTTGCTCAAATGAAAACGAAATGTTTATTAAACGAAGATTTATCTGCATTTTTATGCAGATTAGTGCAATATGACGTTAGTTGTTATTGTTCGTACTTATCGCTTATTTCGATGTATTTTATGAGTGCATTGTATTACATTGCACTTTCTTATCGGGAAAATACTGTTAAAATTTTTGAGGTTATTCGATTGTGTGTGGAAAACTTTATTGAGTGGCTACACGTTTACTAAAAAGTATCGATTAAAAACGAAATTCACTCGATCAATTAAAATCGATAGAGAAATGTAACGATCTCGTTCGAAAGATTTATTTCAATTACTTTTCATTAATTGGATTTAAAATTCAATAAAATTTGCGAAACATCAGCTATTTGATTGAATTGAAACATGTTTTATCATCCGAAACGAAATAAACGCGTTTTTTAATACGAAATTGGGAAATTTTCGATTTCGTTGCAAAACGATACGTGTAATTAATTAATAGCCGTTACATAATGAACTTTATGGCTGTCCTGTAAATGAGAAATAGTAGTAATTTAGATCAATTACAGTCAAGAGAGTATTTTTGAATTGACCAATCAAAGTCAATATACTTGTTTACTGTCGATAAATTCGTTGTCTTACACGAAATTAATTACTAGAAAGTGATTTAGGCTAGTTTTACAGCCGACATTATAAATACTTCACGGTGCGAATTTTCAACAAAATTCGTGATAGAGCGAAAATCTAATTAATTTCAAAACGAACCGATTTTATGAGATATTCGATGAAATCGCACAGTTATTATTGTGTGATTTATGCTAATACCTTGTTTTGTTACTGGTTGATTTTTTTCTCACTCTCAAACGCGTTTAACTATTCAATAAACAATAACACTTTCAAGGTATACGACTATGTAAAACCGTTGTCGTTAGTCGATGGCTGGTTTCCTCATTTATACATATAGCGAAATCATAATAGATATAATACATCGTTAGTTCAAGTCATGATTTAAACAATGAACGCAGATCGATATTACAGCTTTGATTTAACTCTACGAAAATTTTTAATTAAAAAAATATTTTGAACTTCGAGTGAATTGTTGCATTCTTTTGTTAAGTCTGATTTTTTCAGTCATTGAGTTGTATCTGTCAAATTTTGTGCGAAAACTAATTTAACTAAAGATGGAAAGATTGGCTTTTAGTATGGTATAATATTTCATTTATTAGTCAGCGTATGAATTATTATATGAACGGCTCAGAGATAAATGTGACTAATTCCATAAATTGATAAATCAAAATGTCAAAAAAATGATTAAACGTGTTTGATGCGTTTATCGAAATTCCCTTATATCTGATTTTTTTCAGAAATTATAATGATGTGATCAATTCACATCAGAGCACAGAATAAATTAAAATAGCTTCTGATTGTGAAATACTGTATGATTTATTTCCAATGGCCAAATAATTTAATCACTTATCGACATTTATCTTTATTATTCAGGAAATATATTTCACATATTGAAAGTTATGACCATACCAAGTACTTTGGCATTTAAATCTCATTTTTTTCTAAAAATAAAGTTAACCACATTTATCTCTAAACGGCTCATATAAGCAACGATTTAAAAAGTATTTAACAAAATTTTCATTGCATTTCCTACAAAAATAGTCGATATTTTAGATTTATTCTATGAACTAAGCAGCCCTGCATTTACCATGGTAATTATACGATCTCGTATTGAAACGTCACGTTGATCGACTCGTGTTGGGTGAATGGAAAATCTCAAAATGTGACCATTTAATCTGGAAACAAAACAAGCTGGTAATTATTCCATTGCATTTTAAGCACTATCAAAATTGACAAAAACACTTTTAAATCTCATGCGCATATTGTGTGTCTGTATGTTCGACGTTTTATATTATGAAAAGAGAAATCTCCGCGTATATTGAAAACTTGTTCGTCGTCCATATTATTAACATAACAAAACCGAAATTGACTTTGGCGATTACGTGATCGAAATGCGCGTTTTTTTATATAAATATTGTATTAGAGTTAAATTGATAAGTTGGTTTTATATGTTTTATTATAGAACATTGAAATGTTTTGCTCGTTAGATATTATTAGAATAGAAGTCGAAAAGTTGGTGATTAAGTTTAGCTTTGATCGATTCCTAGAATCATTAAATTGTCTTTCATATTGAGTATTTAAAATACTTTAAAAATGTATTATTTTGTTGCGTAAATAGACTTTTTACATTAGTAACTTAATTTTTCTATCGTTTGTATGATTAATTTTGGTATTAAATCTTGTCGCTAACAATTTATTAGCAAAAAAAAAGATAATCTAGATACATATAACAATTATCAATTTTTAATTTATTTTTTCTATCAATAATTCAATAAAGATATTTTCAATTGATTAAAAATAGATTATTTCTAGAAAATGAATCATCGAAGTAAATTCGAGCAAAAATCAAAATTATCGCTATAAAATGAACACAAATCCACTATCGATCATCAAAAAATTTTACAACACCTATATCAGTTAATTCCATTTCCTTCAAATCAGAATCAATCAATTTAATTTACAATTTTAATCGATCAATAAAATCTAAGCATATATACGGAAACACATCTCATTGTCAGATCTAAAAAAAAATGTATTTTCCTATTTCACTCAAAGTGCAAACTCGAAATTAGGATTAGGCTATGTTTTTCATTTGAAAAAAATATTCTTTTAGTACCGATCTTTTCACTTTAATAACTCTTAAGTTAGTTAACTACACTGATTCCTTGAGATACGAGAAGCACCGAGTTAGTTACGCTTTGACAGATTTCTCATCTCGGAGAATCAATGTAGTTAACTAACTCGTTGGTTAATAAAATGAAAAGATCGGATCTAAAAGTATTGTTTTCAAATGAAAAACTTAACCTAATCTAAATTTTCTTTACATTGAGTGATGTATGATTGTGGCAATGGAAAAACACATGGAATCGAGCTCATATTCCACGAGCTCAACACAACCGCAGCGCAACAAACTCTTGCTTGCGGCTCGCTGTGATATAATGGCAGGTAATAAACGACCGAAAGTCAAAAGAAGAAGAAGTAGAAGGTGGCTGACGAACGACGACAAGGTGGAGGGGCCTTTGTGTAAAACAAAAGTGAAATCAAAAGCACACGAGACTCGAACGAAGCAGAACCGAGATGCTGCAGAACCTGTTCCCCTCTCGACGCAACGTCTCTTCACTTCTTCTCCTCTCCTCCACCTCATTTTCTTCTTCTTCTTCTTGGTCTTGGTCTTCTTCTTCTTCTTCTTCTCGGTCTTCCACTGGTTCTTTTTCGTCCTCTTGCACTCCTCGTCTTCGTCTCGGGAGCTGGTCCTGACCGCTGCCTCACCTCGAAGCCCAAAAGGGGCGAACCCTTCGGCCCTTCTTTCGTCGTCTTCGCATTTCATTATGTACTCGGTCTTTTCGGTTTTCGTTTTTGCTTTTGCTTCTTTCGAGTTTCGTTCCGAGGGTTCTTTTTGGCTCGTTTCGTTTTTACGCGTGTCTCGTATCTCTTCGTTTTGGTTTTGCCTTCGCTCGAGATCTCGGTAGCCGTTCGAGTTGTGGTGTGCCAAGACGTTTCTCTTTTTTTTTTCTACAATATTATTATATAGTTTAGTTTCTTTTTAACTAAATTTTCATATTTTCGATAGTTTAAATATTTAAATTTGGCTACAAAACTATTAAATCCTTGATATTGGAAGATTTCCGCTCGGAATTATCGAGCGAAATCGTTCATAAACATTTCAAAAATGAAAACCACTTTAAATATCATTCACGTCAATAAAAGAATCGCTATAATCGTTTATCTAAAATTTTATGGTTTTTCAAATTTTTACCTTTTTATAGCATCCATTTTTGGATAAACTATCGTTATATTGTTTTCGCTGTTAATCTCAAAATCAAAATTCTTGAAATTATCCTATCAAATATTCGTTTGGCGTTATAAAACAGGTACTATTAATATGTTTAGTTCGTTTTATAGCTTGAATTATTGTTTTATAACTAAAACGCTTTGTTTGAATTTAGTGTTTTTGACACGGCAGCTGTGTTGTTTTCTTTCGGAAAAACAAAGAAATTATTATCTATCGTATTACCCCGTTGTAAAATGAAGTTGAAAATAATGTAAATATAATATTTGCTGTGGAAAATGAAAACGCTTGTTGACATGTGCATTAAGCTCAAACGTTCAATTAGAAATGGAAAACTACGTTCGTACGTACGTCAAAAACAAGGAAATGTTTATGAAACTTTTTATTTTTCAGCTTATCGCAACATAATAACAGTATCTTAGATGCGCCAGTATGGTGTGCATTTCAGCTCTTGATGTATTTTAGATTATACTGTTATTAACTCTAGTCGATTATGACGCTACACAGTAATTATAATTTAAATCGTTAGAAGATTGACTTGCGAAAAAATAACTGTATACATACTGCGTTCAATAAAATCTTTCCATATGAATAAAGTTATAAGAAATGCTCCTAAGTGATAGATATATTGCCTTAGTAACATAAATCGATCTAACAGTAATTGATCTGGTAAGTCATCATTAACCAATCGAGACAATTGAAATTCATTCGAGTAATTCGTCTGAAGATAACCACCATGATTCAAAATTTGAATCAGAATATTTCATCATTGAAAAATTCGATAGAATCTACTGCAATGAATAATAGCTTCTTCCAAGAATCGAAACCCATCCAATCAACAATCGCATTCAGTATAGCTTAATATGAAATATATACTTCAATATGATAAGTCATATTCAAAAACGCATAACATATTTGTTCCATTTTATCGACTTTCATTATCATGAAACGATTCTAACCGCGATCCAAACTCAAACCTTGAGAATCAAAACCCATACAATCAACAGCCGCGCTCACTATAGCTTAACATGAAATACTCAACAATAATAGACACATTCGAAAACGCATAATATTCTACGATTTCGTCTCGTTTCATCGACTTTATATAGCGTTAAACGATTCATGCCCGCGATCCAAACTCGAACTATTTATCATTCTCGTCCAGTGTGAAATTGGTCGGACGCCAGAGTCTCGCGGCAAGCAAGAAAGTGATAAAAGGAAACGCATCCATTCGAAATATACGTTTCGTGGCCACTTTCGCTCTCTTTGTCTCATCTATGGACAATCTAAAAGCGGAACGGACGCAGAAAACTCGCTCGCCCTCGAAACGAGCCAAGAAAAGCTGGAAAATCGTCTCCGATGCGTGTCTCTCTTTGCGACGACACTCCGGTCAGGGAATTCAATTATGTTCAAATGTCAATGATGAGTCTCAAATAGTTGAGAATTAATCAAAGCGTTGAGATTTGATGTGAATTTGACTTGGAATTTCGGGAAAATCTGATCCAGAACGTGATGATGTTCCGGGAAAACCAGATGCGTCAAGCGTTGTGATGTACGAATGCATCGATGGGTGATACATTTTTGTTTTCAATTGAATTCTGAGTATTGTCGAAAAATATTTACATGTCGGGTATTGACTCTAATTGTAAGTATATTATGAAAAAAATGTATTTCAGGAATTGAATTATGTCGATGATGAGACTCGAATAAGTGATAAGCGTTAAAATTAGATGCGAATTTGATTTGTGTGTTCGGAAAAACCTGTAGTGTCGTTCTAGGAAAATTTATTTATTTTAATGAAAATCTTAAGTATTATGAAAAAAATGTATTTTTGGAATTGAATTATGTTAAAATGATGATAATGAGCATCGAATAGATAAAAAGCGTTGAGATCATTTGATCCGATACGGTACGCGTGAGTTCGGAAAAATCATCAAAGTTGTTCCGGGAAAATCAAATGGATTAGGTGTTGTGATATACGAACGTATCGATGCGATAAATTCTCGTTTTTAATTAAACTCTGAGTAATATGATGCAAAAAAACGCACATAAAATTGCACAAAACATAATGTGGAATCTGCTCGTTTATATAGAGCTGCAATGAAATTAAAAGAATGTCAACTGCAGGATTATATAAACGTGTACAAGACAGTGAATGGTATTGCATTACGAGAAGAGCAACATTTTCAAACTAACAACTTTTTAATAGACTTATAAATTTTATTAAGCGCGCCATTTTCTTGCAAACGCTATAAAATGGAAACTATAAACGTTTATTGAGATTGACTGAAAATCATAAAAAACTCCACTTTTCAGATCCACATTTTTTGTGAAGCTCATCGCAGTCGAAGAACAAACGACTTCGACAATTGTTCATGCGAATACACAAAAGATAATTATGTATACAGTAATATTGTAGTGTGACAGGAAGGAAATGACTTTCTAATCGATAGTACACGGCTACAGTTATTGTAGCATCGCTCATTATGATATGCAACATCCTGTATATGGGGACAAAAATGATTGTATTTTGAATTTTCAAACAAAAACCAGCATTTTACAATACGATTTTGCTTCAGACAATTAGACTCTAATTGATTGTTAGAAGAATGGTGCTTAATTAAAATCTCGTGTTCGCGAAAATCTTATCTTCATACTTGTAAGAATCGCTGATTTATCGAAGAACTAGATAGATAATATTTTTGTAGTTAGCTCATCGATCATGCCATAATACGATATAATCTTAAAGTTAGTTTCAAAAGATAAGCTAATCATTTTAGTTGCTTGATATTACGATAGTATGATCTACATATATTTGAAAAAAATATTCAAGTACTCGAAAAAGTTGCTCATTTCAAAGAAAGCATATCAAATTATATATTTATACATTCCAGCGTTTATATAGAAACAGATTAGCGATTAACGATAAATTTTATCATAATCTACGAAATAATTACACACAAAAAACCCATATATGGACAAAATGACCTTCGATAACATTTTCGATAACAATTCTCCGAATGATCCCACAACAATGACACACCTTTCTACGAAGCCTTTAATCCAAACAGAGGCGGTTCCAGAAAAAGATTGAGGAGAGATTGCCTTTTTTATTTATGTATTTATGTACATATATATGTTTAAGTCACGATTTGGATGACATCTATCGGCGTCCAGCACTTCTACCCAAAGAAGCGATCGACTTCCAACACTTTTGTCCTCAAGTGTTGTGTTGTATACGGTAAACTTATACCCCTTTACTTCTCGGGTTTTCGCATAAATACGATACTCAGCCAGTGCTTTCCGTTTCTAATTTTATATATTCTTTTTGAAAAGTCGCCGTTTTTTTATTTTTTAGTGTCGAGAGCCGGTGGAACCGGGACGTTGTGCAACCGGAGGCTCGTTGGGCAACTCGGTCGTCTCCGCCTCGACCAGTCTTGCCCAAACAGTGGCTTTTTCCAAGTGTTTCGACAAATATTTGATCAACATTACAAAACGGATCGGTGGCTTCAGCTCGCAGGAGAGATGGCCACACGTCGCACTCGAGCTCGTTGTTGACTCTTGAGTGTTCGTTTTTTTTCCATTTTTTGAGTCAACGGAATATGCATCACACCGCTGCATTATGTATGAAAGTTGTACATAGTTTGTGTTTGGGGATTTTTTGGAATTGAATCGATTTTGGGTGTTGTCGAAATATAAAGATTGTTTCCATATGTTAAAATTTTCGAATAGTGACCATTTGTTGTGGAAAATTTAGAATAAATTCAATTCTAATAATGTATTCCGCACGAATGAAAGTTCACGATTATTAGTTTATTATTTTCATATAGATATAGGGGAATGTGGGTCATTTGGTATTCACTCCAATTAAAAAAATCAATATCAAAATCATTACATTATATTCAATTGACAACACTAAGTAAACCCAATTTAATTCCGAGGGTATTAACACAAAAACAAAATGTAAGATCAAATGTCCCAGAGAATCAAATAGATATCCCCATTCACCTCTATTCGAGATGATGAATTTGAATATCATTAATTGAAAAATTAGATTGAATTGTTGAATTGGTTCAATTGGTGGAAAAATCGAATCATGTACATAGTTTGAAAATATGTCCACAGTATGAATTTATGAGGAAATGATCGATTTCGATGAGAAAATTTTGCATAAAAGTAGAAATATGAATGAATATGATGACGCTGATATAAAATAAATAAATTGAAGGAAATTTCCTTTATTTGAATTCATTGAATAATGATGCCATTGAGATCAAGATTAAAGGAAACTAATTGAATATTTAAGTATGCAATAAAGGTCAAGTAATTAATAGGCGAAAAATTTTCACTAAAACTAATGATCGAATCGCTTATATCAAACATAAATTTCATTAACTCACCAAGCCTTGAATATAAAATAAATCCATACGCGATAAACAAACATATTTTTCACATATGAATTTCCACACTTTCCCACATACGAAATATCAAAAACGCGCATTCACATGACACGAGAGAGATAAATATTAAAATTTCCTCTCGATAAGAATATCGAAACGAAAAAAGGTCTTCTTGTGACGCATTTTATCCAATAATAAGTCTTGCAATCGAATCGAAAACATGCAAAAATACCGATACGAGTTTCATAACGCACAGCTTTCACAATGACACAAAGAAACTGTTCGAAGACGAGCTACAGCTTTTATTTCGGCGAAAATGTTTATACGACATAAATGTGTCCGAATCGAAAGGTCGTCAGTGTGAAGGTTGTGTTAAATTATTTTATGCTGACTGAAAAGGCCAAGGGGTACAAGTGACTTCGCGGTGATTATTAGGTGATATTAGGAGGAGGTCGAGTGATTTGATGATATATTGAGGCACACGTTCTGAATTCGTTTATATCCTTTTGCCACCAAATAAATGAGCGTGCATAGAAGAGATTCGTGAACATAACTCAATTTCGGGAAAATTGTCACTTGTTCCCCATGGCTTTTTCTGTCGTCATATATTTAAATGTATCGTCACATTGCAGATCAACGCGTCGAGAATCGTTAATTGTCGTTAATATCGTCATCGTCAGAGTCTGGAGTTTTTATTGGCGCGAATTGGGGTTTGATACGTTTTCGCAATGTTTTTACGAAATTGTTCGTATAATAATGATGCTGGCAAAATTATGATAGAGATTCGTATATTGCGTAAGAAGGTGTGAATGGAGAGACTTATCCTTCTGGGAGACATGATATCATTTTCTGATATTTGCCAGTAACTTTCTTTTGATAAATCGTATTCGAAAAAAATAGTGTCAAAGTAAACTCAATTTAATTTCGAGCGTTTTGTCATTGTTTTATTTTAAATTATTTTTTCCTAAATGGAATTAGGAATAATATGGTTCCTAATCCCCACATTCCCCTATATTTTACGATCAGTGCCTGAAGTAACTTATTTTTTCAAATAAAATTTTATGTTCCCTTATTCATTTTTGTTGTCATCTTACTTCATCTAGAACCAACTGAATGAGATTTTCTCTCATTATTGTTGCTCTAAATCTGTTAAACAAGTTGATCAAAAGAATTGATTTTAATATTTTTGCCATTAATAACGATCTAATTAAATCCTTCTTGCCTCTATATAAGATTAAATTTAATCTACATTCATTTCAGTATAGATATAACTTACTTAATAAACTAGTTTAATATTACAAATTTTACGACTTCTTCTCAAGTTTCCGTTAAAACATTTGAATTTAACGGTCTGAAACGAATCTCTTTATTAACTTTGAGCGTACTCAGTTTATTTTAAGTCAGTTATATTTTTTCTAGAATTTCTATGAATCGTTATTTTCCGAAATATGCGTAATAAAGTTAAGTTTAACGTCGAGTAAATCGAATATTCGTACATTCTAAGAAATTTTTCAAAAACAAAAAAAAAACGATTCGCGATAACCGCATAAATTAATATGATAACATATTTCACACAAGACAAATTAGATAATTCGATTTAATTCATTTGAATTACTAAAATTTCCATTGTAAACAATTGCCGAGTACGTAGTTAGAAGCATTTTCAACAAACAACTCTTGTGACAGATCTCACCACATAAATATTAATCAGAAACACACATAATTTAGGATAAGGCAATTTTATGAAGACATCGAAATGGATGCGACTTTCCACCGTTGTTTGTGAATTGCAAATTTGTCACCGCAATACATAATGTAAATTGGAACACGTCAAGATTACAACCGACTGTCTGTAAACTTTAACCCGCTCAAACTTGTCGATTTCTCAATCGGACATATTTTTTTAATACATTCTTTATTTCTATCTGCCTTTTGTTTTTTATGACGAAAGTTTTGTGTGTGTGCTAAATTTTACTCGCGTGTCGAAACATTGGGAGATTTTACTAGTTTTTTATATTTTTAACGTGATCGCGAATGTGATGTAAACGATATCTTAATCACCGGTTTTGAATTTATAGTTTGTAAAGGGACACATCGTTATGACTTTGCGTAATGTAATATGAAATATGTACATTGAATTTACATAAAAATGTGCGAACATTTTATTACACATGTGTTTATAGGGAGCTGGATGTTCTGGGGGTAAGTTGTTCCGAAATTTTTTCGTAGCCAGAATAACTAAAATAGTTTCCAAAGTTACTCAATATCAGATGTTTTAATCATGTTACTATTTCTATTTCTTACAAAATTATTCTATTCGGAACAACTTACCCCAAAAACTTCCAGTCACACCTTTTTCTACATGTATTTTCTTATATTTGATCAACAGCATAATTGTGAACCGAAGATAAAAATATCTCTAATCTAACTCAATTTTTGACCAGTATATCGACAGAAATTTGTCGATGAATAAGTTCAGCAGTAATCAAATTATTATATTTTACAATTTGCATTATTATCCCGTGACTCACAAAAAAAATGACATAACAAGTGAAAATAACAGTCATTGGCCATCTTACCCATATGGCCAACATACCCAGAATTACCTACATATAATAGAAAAGATTTTTTTAATTGCTCAAAATTTAATCTTAAACAAGACATCAGACAGTGCTGAACGATCATACAACACATGTACGAATTTGTACAAAAAAAAAAATTGCATAAAAGTGCATGCTGAGAGGCGGTGCATTCGCAATTATGTATGTGCGTGTCATTGACCGATCCTCGGTAATTGACAATTGCACGCACTCGCCACGAGCGTTCGTACGTAAAAACGTTTGTAATTTTTTTTTAATTGACCAATTTTGAAATTTTATTTGCATTCGTGGGTGGAAATCATTCAAGACGGTGGCTGATTCGTTTGATGTGCGTAATGACACAATAAGCTGTCACAATTCGTCGGTTCTCCTATACGAGTGTGACGTTTCTAGCTCCACTGTATAAATAGAATAATTTAATATTAATTATGATTTAATTCGGTCGATGGATGAATTATGCATGATTAATTCGTTAATTCGAAATCATGCCGAACAAACTCATCGTTAATTTTTATGGAGGATTATCTTGTGATTCATATAATTTTTTGGTAGGCTTAAAATTATCGATGAGTCTGAAAAAACGTCATAAGAATACACATCGTGCATGAAACGTTGATTCACATGAACATGACTCATTCGAGGTATGAAATTTCACGATGACTCATTGCAGAGCTTTTTATGCAATATTCAATTAGAAGTGTATTTGTACGTTTTGAACATCTTCCGCATTTCAGATTTGCAAAATTACGCGAGAGCGCATATAGCATACTTATTGCGAAAATATTCAAAATTTGTCTGTTCTGACATTAACATGATGCATGTTTTCAGAATGTTCTGAAATATTAACTCCTCTTTAACGTCCTTTCCTACAAGGTTCCCTTCTTTAATATTTGCGACAGTTTCCTATAACATCAAAACCCCTTACAACGTCATTTTTTAACTCTCATTAGTAATTTCTAATACGATATTGTTTAGTGAAGTATTGAGTTGATCTTTTCAATCTGTAATTCACTGAAATATTTTCAGACAAAATACGAAGAATATTAACTCGAAGCGAAAGAGAGTTGTCATTTGTGCTGGTTAAAAAAAATTCCCCCTTATAACGTCGAGTGAGGTTTTATGTAATAAGGGGGGTTTTACTGTATACAATTTGAATCACATACCTAAATTCTACACACAAAATTCGATAAGAACACACAAATTATTCAAAACGAATTCCCACAAACGAACAATCCAAATCAAATCCATTTCGACCGATCCGAACTGTCAACACTCGACGAAACAATGAACCGACTTTCGCCCCGCGTCGTTCCCAAACGAAACGGAAAAAAATGAAAATGAAAACGAAAAAAAAATAAAACGCTCGATACGACGAAGAATTGAAAATAACGCGATAACAATGAGAGACCGTGAAAATTTCACTGGCACAAGTCGAGTTTTTCCACGGCGAGTGAAAAGCGCGCGAATCAATGGCCACCGTTCAGTTACTCAACAATATTGTTCGACGGATAAAGAAACGCACCACGAAAACAATACGGTCGTAAAGTTTATGGCTCGGTTGACGAGTGCTGTGCGGTTGCATTCGGTTCAAAATCGTCGGTCGACGAACCTTTCGTCTATTTTTTTAATTTTTCATTTGTGTTATTTGAACGCAGATTTTTAGCACTTTGGAACCTCTTCTTACGCATACTTGTCGTATGTAAATTTTATGTTATTTAAAGAGTCAATTAGATTATGAATTTGCATGTCTTATTGTTAATGTAGTTGCATATGCAGTTACAGTAACTCCCTAGAATACAACGATATGTTTTTTTTTTCATGCAGAAGCTATTTAGAGCGAGATATTGTATCCCAGACAGTTACTGTAGATAAAATTATTTTTTTTCCTAAATTCATAAAATAATATCCTATCTCGTCCACTTCTAAAGTTTATATTGCTCGTGATTTTTCGCTCAATGAAAGTATTGTTGAATGGAATAATACGCAATTATAGTAGATAGTGCGTGCAGTCCGATCAAAATGCACTTATTGTTCAAAATTGCTGCAATTTGTCTTTCAGCTACTTTCTGCAGTGTCAATCACATCGGAGACGGACGCGGTTTGCGCTCTTCGTAATTTTCGCTTTCGAGTCGCCATTTTTTGACCCAAGCATAAAACTTCACGACGATCACTTTTCTTTTTCAGAAAAGCGGAAAATTGACGCGCCGGTTTTCGCATAATTCGTTCACTCTTCCATTTCACCTTCGATTTCCTTTTCAAACATTTCAAACTGTCTATTAAGGACACCACACAATTCTATTTTATTCATATAACTAACTTCTGAGAATCAGCGTCGCTCAAGTCACTTTGGATTTGGATAATGTCGAATATTATTGGGGGATGTCCACTACCGAGCGGAAAAGAACGGACTAAGGACACAGCTATAGGAAAGAGGGGGATAGCCATATGCGTGTTCTCCTCTTTCGTATAGCTTTGTCCTTATTCCGATCCATTTCACTTGGCAGTGGACGACTCCATTATCGAGAACTGTGGGGCTGGATGTTCCGGGGGTAAGTTGTTCCGAAGTTGTTTCGTCACTCAATTAAGCAACTAAATATTCGAAAAAGTTGCACTATACCTAATTCTTTAATTATGCCTTTCACATGATATTAAAATTCAACATCTATTCTTTTTATTCTTATTCTTATTCTTTCAAAATTATCAATTTCGGAACAATTTACCCCCTGAACTTCCAACCTTACTTTGCAGTTTTTCCTATTTCCGTAATAAGTTCAGTTGCGTGTGTAGCCATGCATCATATTTTCTCTGGCTTCGGTACATCTTTATTACGATTTTGCTACTCCAAAGGCACCTCGCATGAAACGTCAAAGTAGAAATTCTGCAGATTATGAAACGTCAAATATAAATCGTAAAATGAAATGATGCAGAAATCTTACCAGACTTGCTTTTAATAACTCTAAAAAGTTTCTCTGCCAAAGGATCAACAGTCAAAGAGTCTATAAAACACAAATCGTCAGTTATTTTTATTTATATTATTATTATAACACAATTCGACAATAATCGAGAGCCGGATGCGTGCAGAATTCCGCCGTTCGAAACTCTCCTTCGACCAGTTCGACCTTTATTTGTATTCATCGCCCACGCAGCTTTTCGCATCTCAATTATTCATGTGTCGATCCATTGTTAAGGGGGCCCCATCCGGCTCGCGGACCGCGGGTTGAGCCCGCCTGCTTTTAGTACATACAGTACAGTACGTACGTATAATGTATGTAACCGCACAGCTCTTGTAATGTTAATTGATTGTCCGAAATGGTGCGTTCAATTGTTTCGGTGCATCTTTTTATTTCGTCGATTTGCGCTTTGACGATGTGGTCGTGTAATTTCGTATGCGGCGGATATTGTGCAAGGATTGATTGATGTTGGTCGTTCGCAGAAATCGTATGTCATTCTGTCGAAATTTTGTTTTGTTTTTTTGATTTTTATTAATTGTTAAGTAAGGGTGATGTGTTGAATTTGATCTATCATCCAAATTCGTAGAGAAAAAAATTGAGAAACTTCATCTCCCCCCCCTTTTGTTTTTGTGCCTCTGACTCCCTTTGGGAAAATCATATTTAAAAAAAATAACGTCAATACATACATACATACATTCTGAATTTAATCGGGCTTACTTTGACAATATTTTTTTAAAACACAATTTTCCAAGTAATAGAGTTTTATAGGAAAAAAATGAAAGGGGATCAATTCTCACCACTCTCCCCTAAAATGTATGTTCATACATACATATTTATCTATGTATTTTATTTCACATGTTTTCAGATTCAAATTCAATATTTTTCAATTTGAATTCAATTTATATTTAGTATTTCCCATTTTGAGTTCAATTGTTTTCTGTGAAATATCGCTAGAAAAAATATTTGAAGTGAAAAACGATTAATATGGAAATGGATCATTAAAATCATTCATAGATCACTCTCATGTTGAGTGTTTGTGCGAATTGTTAGATTTTAAGCGAAATTGTTTATGATAGCTATTAAAGATTGATGATATTTTAATAACAAAATATATTTACCATTTCCCACATTTGCTACAAATTGAAAATTTACTTTTCAATCTTCATTAGTACATCACATTAAAATTATATATTTTCTATTTATATGATATACTTTTTAATAAGATGACATAATTCATTAAAAACATCCAATCGAAATATAACATCGTGAGAAAATCTAATGAACGATATTTTTTCAGCCCATTAAATTACATCAAAAAGTTATTCACTCAGAATACTAATAGTATTGAATTTCACATACGCGGCAATCAGATCAATTTAAATTCGAAACCATAAGATCTTAATCTAAGCTGACTGTTCAAATGTTCCGATGTTCATCGGCGAATAACTCCGATAAATCGTTCGATTTTTTATTTCTACATTATTATTTCGACTTTTATTTTCGAATCACGTCTCACGTTTCAAGGATTCAAACATACATTATATACTACCGGGTATATCGGTTTAGTATATTTAACCTCGAAAACCGGAGTCCGCACTTTAAATTATCAGAATGCGAGATGAGATCGTGAAATTTCGATTATATAAAAAAATATAATGGTTATTATTTCATATTAGATGTTATAGCCAATTTCATTTAAGATGATTCAAAGTCCATTGTGATTAAATATAAATGATTCTCTTGTTTCGTATGAAAATGAACGTGCACAAGTATCATCACTCTCGTCACGTTTACCAATACTCATTGTAAGGTCGTTGTTTAATGTTTTGTACAAGAAATGAAATGTTAATGAACTTGTGTGCAGTTCGACGTCTGAGTTGTAACAACTCATTATAAACATGTTAAATCTAAAGATTGTTAACATTTTCATTCGACGTAACATTGTTGTGGAATTTTTTGCGACTCATCGTAAAGATCGTGATTTTTTAATTATTGACAGAATTAATTCGATAAATATTTAAGATACGTTTTCATTCAAATATGTTTCGTATCGAATTCATATTATGAAAGTCGTTTTTATACAATGAGACGGGAAAAACGTCAATTAATCGTTTATTTTTTATTGTTATTTTATTTCATTCTGAGATGAACGATCAAGATAAACGTGCATATGAAAATATAAAAAAATATTATTTTGTTTGTCTGTTCTTTCTATAAATTAACACATGTGTAACATTATTTCATATGTAGACAACCAAAGGTTTTTGAATAACTTTCACTTACATATATTTGTCTTCGTTGACTATTTACTTATCTATTAAATTCATCAATAACCGATAAAATATAATAAATTTTGAGTTTGCCTCCGATAAAGATATAAATGTAGGAAAGAGTTAATCCGTCTGGGAGACTTGATCATCATTTTTTTTGGCTTATAACTCCGTTTTGGAAAATCGTATTTTCGAAAACATACCGTCAAAGTAAACTCAAATTAATTTCAAATGTATTGACATTTATTTCAAAAACATGAGTTTTTAAAAAGTAGTTAGAGGCAAAAAAACAAAAGAAAGGATCAAGTCTCCCCAGATACCTTTATCTAAGTATCTGTTCTGAAAAGATTGTCGATTTATGTTCTATTTAATAAACTATGTATATATTCGAATCGATCGGAATGTGTCTCTGTTTCGATATACGAGATGAATGAGAGATAAGTTGGATTATGTAAGCGACGATTTGTATTTGTTTTCTAAAATGTCGAATCGAAAAAAAATCTAAACGGTCGCATAGCTGCATTTCAAACGAAACCTTTGTTTAGGAAAGAAATATATTTTCCAAATAAAGGTTTCGATTCCACACGAAACAAAGGTCAACACTAAAAAAATTAAGGATTCCACATAAAAAAAAAGTTTAAAGGAAGTGAACGGCGGTAGTTCAAAAGACAATTTCTAATCGACACATTAATTAAATCGACCATTAATTCCTAGAGATTGGATTCGAACATAACGCACATCCGCGAATAGCATTTTTTGCATATTTCCAGTCGATATTCGATTGATTTAACACGCCATTAGAACCGAATGTTAGATTTTCCGTTAAATTAGCGTGATATATGTATACGTTTCGAGGTTTTCTAGTAAAATATCGATATTTACAAATATCACGTTGTGCACGATTTTTCCGCGAATATAAACAAGTCATAAGTGAGCGCAGTTTGTATGCACATTTGAAACGTTTATTCAATCTATACTTAAATTGTATAGAAATATTTATTGTATTGAGTACAAAATGATGATATTAATGACATGACACCCAAACTAACTTAATTAATCTAAAACATAACCGGATAAAAAAAATCATACTTTAACCTAAACCTAACAATTCGAAAGTTAATATAATCGTTAAGTTCCAATATGAATACAAGAAGATCAAATATATGTATGGTACATGTATCCAGAAATTTATTTACAATTATTTGGTAAGTTCTTTTTGTGAATATCATTTGTTATTATGAGATTAAGTTTCAAATCACTGTTCGAAAAAAGATATTGCAGAAACACTTCGTCCAATTTAGTACTAAAATTATACTTATAAGCATTCTAATCACGATAATTTGCATTGTTCTATTTCAAAACTGACCCTGTATATGATGTATGTTGATTTTTACTTCATGCATTTCAAATAAGAAAGCAACAAAAGAAATTCATTTTGCATTAACTGAAACGAACTACTAATTTCACACAGCGAATTGAAACTTACTCCCAAAATAATAAACGATACTCACAAAAAGAGCTTTCCAACTGAATACATCTCGTCGTTATTGGATTATGAATACATTTTAACCATCTTCCTTCATTTGATTCGATACATTTTCAATATTATGAAACCAAAAATGACTTTTTCGAATTCGATCCGAACGTTTTCCAAAAAAATATCCTCACACGTGTGCTTTTCGGACGAGAAAGCCTCGTACGTGAAGGCATGCGAAGCTTTAAAGCGAAACAGGATCGTACAAAATAAGTTTTACGAAATTGTTTATTGTCGTTTTAAGTGGCCTTTGTTCGGCACAAGAATATGCGGGAAATAAGACGACATGCAATACGCAACTGCAGCTTCGACGTCTTGATGATCGTAAAGACGGGTTTTCGGCTGGGTGTAAGTTCGTTTCGATATTCGAAAATGTATTTGCATACGTATTTACGTTTTAAATATAGCACGAAAAAATCCCTTCTTATATTGCATGGAGTTAAGTTTCATTTTATAGGAAGAATGGAATCGATGCGAATTTTGAAGTCAGGTCAGGTAACCCGATTCTTACGAGAAGTGATCTTCATTTGACTTCATTGAAAATTTATAGAAATAAAGTGTAAGTGTAGATATGAAATAATTGTGAATAACGAAAATGTAATTCTCGATAGTTTTTTAGTTATCATAAATAAAATTTTGGAATATTTGTCACTTATACTGCCAAGAATGTTTTAAATGAAATATTTTGACTCAATGTCAGGTTATATTTGGTTGATTATGCAAATTTGGTAAAAATAAGGATATATTTTTTCACAGAATCGTGCTATAAGAGAGTGAATGTGCATACTTATTTCATTGGAAATTTATATGTTTTTACATTAAATGAATTTGTTATGAAGTATAAAAATACATTTTCCTGTTGAGTCTATGTACTTCTACGTGATACCGAACATGTACAATTCATACATAGATTGTGCTAATAAATTTTCGATTCGTTTGAAAAAATGAGCAATTGTTATCTTCTATAAATCGCTCCGATAAAAGATATTATTTAACGTAAATCATCTTACTATGATACTTTTATCAATATCTCGTTTCAAAACACGATAAAAAAAACAACTGCAATAATTTTTGTTATTATTTGTATAGCCGATTCAGCGTTTATAAATCACTATCGATTTGGGACGAATCCAATTATATCTTATTGTTAAATAAAAATTCTGTTCCAAAAAAAATCAGATTGTACTTTACGGGTACGAATGCGTTTATTTGAACACTTTTTCGAAAACAACAAAGTAAAATTTAACGACATCTTAAATTTTTTTGAACTGCATACGCATTCATCTCGAGTGCAGAAAACACATCGAGTCAACTTTGTTGGTTTTTGCTTCAGAGAAATTTTCGACTTGCAGACAACTGCATTTTACGATGGAAATTTTCACGCAATAAAAATTACAAACATATAAGAGACTGCATACAAATGCAGCAGATGTTCTTAAGCGGAATTGATATTATTTTTTTAACTTGATTTTTATTTGAAAAACGAAATCACCAAGTGAAAAGATGCTGAAATTAAATAAGTAAAAAAATCATATGGAACACGAGTAAAATGTGGCAAACACAAACGAGATCATTGTTTCGTTTTGCTCCTGAACCATTTTTTGCTCCGAGTTCGTTATTGCCTATTTTTGTCTGCAGTCCTCGTTCAGTTCAGTTCAGACTTGGTAATCAATTGACTTACAGATCTACGTAGATGGAAGGACGAATAAGGTCACATTGCACTCATAATTGGGCATCGTAGATCATCATCATGGCTCCTATTATAATTTAGATTGGATCTGCATTCATATCAGTCGATTTGTTTGAAAAAATGCAATTTTGATATTGGATTACTATATCAATGATATGTACAACCTAAAATGTAATACAACTAAACCTAATTTGAATGAAATGGAAGGAACTTTCGTTTGTATCTATGCACAATTTCATCAGCTCAAATTAGGTTTTAGGTTAAATCAAGTTAAGTTTATGTTATTTTTTTCATATTTGATTCAATTAATGTCAGATCTATAAGATAGTAAGGGAGTGTAGAGTTGGAAGTTTCGGGGTAAATTGTTCCGAAATGAATACTACTTCGGAACAACTTACCCCAGTAACTTCCAGACCCACATTTCCTTACACAAATACCAAAAAAAAAAACTAACCTAACCTAACTTAACATAACCAAATACAACAATTACACTAAATAGTTTATTTAAATTCATAAAAATATCAATATTAAACGACCTTTAACAACATTCGATCGATAAGTAGCGAAGCTTCGCTGCCTACCGCGAGTTCGGGTCATTTAAATTAGCCATTGTTTATCTGTCGACAACTGCATTGAAGTCCTCGGGCTTATATTTTATGTATTTATTTATCTATTTATTTGCGAGGCATTGGATGTGTTTGTTCTCTGGCAGAGGAGCAATGACACCGTAATTGTTGTCCATCGTTCACTATGCGAGTTGCGTAAACAATAACGCAGATATACAAAAGTCCTCGTCGGTTCATATCTCTGTCATTTTACAAACAATCGTTTGCATTGTTATTATATATTTGAATTGTTGTTTTAGTATTGAAATTTTTTTGCAAAATTGCATAAATAATATTCTAGTTTAGTTTGGAAAATGTTTTGTTGTATGTATTGTTTTTTCGATTTCTTAGAATATGTTGAGGAAGTGACATTTGCAGTTTGTGCTAATATAAATATCCTCATACAATATTTTTAACTATATTCCGGGAAATAATATTCAATATGGGATTTTTAGAACAAATCATCAGCATAAAATTTAACCTAACATAACCTGATAACTGATCAAATCTAACTTAAAATCAAACCTAACCTATCTAATATCTATTCCACAATTACTAAAATAAATATCAAGTCAAAAAAATAGTTTGATTCAAATCTGATATCTTTTTAAGATTCGATTTGAAACGATCATAATCTCTATTGTTTTTATTTTGCTATTACACAAAAAAAAACTCATACATCTGTTACTATGGAATTATCAACGAAAATAAAACGTTCACATTTTAACATACAATTGTAAATCGAATCGATGCTACTAGAAAAATTCATTACACACAAATCGAATTATCTATACAAATTTTCCATGATACGATGGAACAGAAAATTTTCCACATTCAACTGATTCATCGACATGTTAAAAATTTTCCTCCAAACTCTGACGCATTTCATTATGAATTTCAACAATATGTATTTAAGGGTCAATTGCGCACTCAACACCGGCCAATATTCAATACGAAACATAATAAATGAACTGACAACCTTAAAGATGTTGAATATTGTGAAAGATGGTACGTGAGTTTGTATATAATACGTGTACGGTGTTGAAAAGAATTATGGACACTTTTCTTAATGAATTTGATTTTATTTTAACTAAATTGTCTTATAGTTTCATTCAAAATTTGAATAATGAACGATTAGGATTCTTAATCTTGTATTTATTGTATAATTCGATAAATGTTGCATTTATTCGCAAAATGGGTTTAAAATTTCATTTATAATAGAAGAAAGAACAAGCATGATTCTTAATATTTCATTTGGTGTCAACGTTTGGAATGATTTTTATGGAAAAATTCGATTAAACGAAATTTACTCGGAAGAGATTTTTAAACAATAACTTTCCAAGTGTATAAAAATATTGTTTTATTGTAAATTCTATGTATTAAAGAATCGAGGCAATGTATAAAAGCAAGAGTTATTCAATAAAATATAAATTTTAAACATTTCGACAAATTCACTTTCACGTAATATTTTCGTAAAATCGAATTTTTCTATGGAAACCATCTATTAAATGCAATATTAGGAACTGTACTTGATCATTCTTCAAATTATAAAAGAAACTAAATTCTTTTATTTATCAAATACATAAAAAATGACCAGAATTCGTGACAATACTGCATGTACTTGTATGTTCTTGTAATTTTAAACCACAAGTGTGAGTGGGTGATGAAATGTACGTATAATGAGCTCCAAAACGCCTTGCGTAAAATATTAATACGATAACGATAAATGTCAATAGCAACAATGGTTAGTACACCGTTGAATGCTGTGTTGTCATATCGTAATCTCACCTAGAATCGATTCTAGTCTGAAAATATTAAGATACGATAAAACCGAACGAAATTCGTATATAAGTGTAATATCTGCTACTCGCTGTGTATTTTATTATTATTGTGGCGATTCTTAGAAGTATGCTAAACAATCGATTAGTATTCACTGTTTCTTCACATACGAACGTGAGAATATTTTTGAGAATCTTACTGAAAATATTTGCATTCGTCGGCGATAAAACGATCGAAATTGCACACTAAAAACCGCGAATGGATGAAATGTTTCAAAACTCGATAAGATTAGTGTTGATTAACATCGAACGATTTTGCGGTGCGTAGCTATAACGAAAATTATTTGTAAACACGTTAATTAAAGCTTGTTTGTAAATACACCTGCCTAACTGAAATTTCAATTATTGTGAATAATCATTCAATGAGCCTTATTTAAATGCGCAAATATTTACTTTGAAAATGTTTGCTTTGTTAATTGTTTGAGCGTTTTCAGTTATTTTTGAAAATCATCAAAAATCATTTTTGAATTTATTTAAATTTGACATTTTAATTTTAAGTTATTGCATTTGAATTACTAAAGTTTAAAATTTTAAAACAAACAGTTTTGTGCGTCAAGTTCCGGTCGCTAGTAATGCCCTCTGTTATCACACATTGATAATGTCAAAAACGTACATTACACACATATATTTATCTAATTTAAACGAAATTATATGTGCCCTGCAATATTTCACTATTAAAAATTTAGGTACATTTCTATTTTACCAATATCAGACCTAACTTGACCTAACTCTCATCTTAATTGCAACTTATGTTCTAATATGATGAAAAAATGAATTTATTGGTAATCAAATAGAAAATATCCAAACTTTCATATGATTTTAAATACTTTAGTCTGAATTATCATTCATTATCTGCTCGACTCGAATGTTATGTAGTTATTGTTTTTATCCTCTATATGAAATTTGAACGAGTATTTTATGTATAGGAAAAAAACATCGACTAAAGGCAAATCTTTTCATTACTTTAGTTAAACTATAACTTAGTTAGAGCGTTTAAAAAATGCTAGTTAAGTATACTTAAGTTAAGATAAGTAAAAAGATCAAATATAATACTCAAGTTGAGTAACTGACGATTGAAAATTCATGTCTTAATCAATAAAAAAATCGTATCGCTCTTCTAGACTATGACGTAGTAAGTTGACCAATAAAAAAATACACACATTAGTCACATCTTATATTCATGAAAATTACAAAATTATCATCTTGTACCACGATGTACCGCGAATTCGAAGCACTATCGATACGTGACGAATATAACGATTCAAATAATTTTGTTTGTGTGAAGAGCTTGAAGCTAACACAAGATATGTGCAAACAGGTTCTATCTAAAAACTTAATAGCGCTTCGTCATCGAAACATTAAACGAATGTTGTTTTCTAGACAAATCTCGAATGCGAGACGCAAATGAGCTTTATCAAAGAGTGTTTCTCGTTAAAATTATAATGCAGCTTTGAAGAGACGCATTTATGACTCGTTCAGATTTCGAATCATCTGATAAGATCTTGAATGTCGTTTGTTTAATTGACGCATTCAATCGTTTGATTTCATTGTCAGATGAAATGTTTGAATGTGAAAATCATAGAGGATGTAGAGAAAGATGGACAGGATTGATCCTTCTGGGAGACTTGATCCCCTTTTGACATTTTTGCCAAAGAAAATCTAATGTCAAAGTAATTCCAATTGAATTTTGATTATATTGATTCTTCTTTTTATAATACGATTTCTAAAATGGTATAAATAGAGGCAAAAAATAAATGAAAGATCAAGTCTCCCCATATTGTCCTATGCGATTCTAAAGTAGTGAGGTATGTATTAGATTCGATTTTTGTTTATAAAATACATGTTGAGAATCCTTTGGTGATATAATCAAATATTTGTTAATCATTATAGCGATGTCATTAGTCATATTCAAATTGGCTTTTTTTTCCGGAAAAAAAACTTATTTGTCAATTAATATTAATGACAATTTACTTGTGGAAAAACAAAATTAAAACCTATTTAAATTAAGTTTAATTTAAAAAACTATTTTCGTACGATTTAAAATTTATGAATACGTATGAATAAACAAGTTTTATTTTCATGTACTTACTATTGTATTGTTGATGCGTTATGCAATTTTTATTATCATTTAAATGCATTCACTTAAGATTCACAACATGAGATATTGTAAACAATATCTATTTACGTACATATTCTGAAATGCAAGAGAGTATATAAGTGTAATAGTTGATCTGTGACAAAAAAGGTCTAGCATTAGACATTAATAATGCATTTAATAATACATAACTACATATGAATATTCTTATAATTAAGATTGTGCAATATGAATATAATCAATTCATTGCCAAGTTTGTAGAAATATGAACGTTTTAATTGGAATTTAATCATACACAGGCATAGTAGTAAATTTATACAATTGAAATCAATACGAAATAATTGCTTCATTCATATGCGATAGAAAATAATAGAGTCGAGATACATAGGTGCATTGAAAGAAAATTGATATTGAATTCAATTGAAGCAAATTTCTTTGAATTCAACTTGACATGTGACTAATATTATCTTAGTTTACAATGTTCGCAACATCCTTATTACGCTGGTGTTTATTGCTTTGGCGGTATTTCAGTTTGATCACTTTCTATCCCAGTTTGTAACTTTACAAAGTCGCAAACCCTACGCAGTCATGAAATATTAATAGAAAAATGTGTCAGTTTCGAAAAAAGTGCAATTTCTAAGAATTTCAACACTTTTTGAATTGTTTACATTCGATATTGCGTATCTACGAATTTTTTCTGCGAATGAAAACACTTCATATTATATCGAAAGTGTACATAGAAAGATAAGACTTTAAAAACCTATCATACAGCATTTCACGATACATATTATCAAACATATAAAAACTGTAATTTTTTGATTTGAGTCGAAAAGTGCGTATTAAATTTTACATTAGATACGAATCAGACGCATAAACGCGGAACAGAGACTGATTTTAACAGTTCTCAGTTAAAGAACTGACTGTAACTCTTTGGTTAGTTAAATAAAGCAGTGAAAAAACCTACGCTTAATTTTCGATTCATTGACGCAAGTTCCATCTACCTAGAATTGAAGAAATGACGACCTAAAGGGTACAAGTGACATTTTTATTGAAATTGAGTTATGTTCAGGAATCGCTTCTAGGTGGCAAAATGATATAAACGAATTCGGAACGTGTGTCTTAATATATCATCAAATCACTCGACTCGACTTTGAGCGCGCTTTCCTCCAAATCACTTGCATCTTTTCAACCTTTTCATTCGTCAAATAATCCGCAATTTTCCAACGAATTCCAAAGCCTAGATTTCCCTCAATTTTATAACACACCATTCACAACGACCACGTAATCGATTTTCGAATCAATATGCAACGCGAGCTCTCATACGTAAGTGGACACGATTTACGTATTTACGATATTACGCACGCCGAAAACGTGGCTGTTTCAGGCACACAGAGTGAAAGTTATCTTTCTTCTTTCGTTACATACATACATATATGACGAGTGAAAAGGCCAAGGGGTACAAGTTACTTCGCAGTAATTTCGAGAAAATAGCACTCAAAGTTGTACCTACATGTATTAGGAGGATGTTGAGTGATTTGATGATATATCTCGGTATACGTTCCGAATTCGTTTGTATCCTTTTGCCACCAAATAAATGAGCGTACATAGAAGCGATTAAAACTTAATTTTGGCAAAAATGTCACTTATGCCCCTTGGCCTTTTCGATCGTCATATAATGTACGTACACATCGTTTGCGAGTACCTTGTGGCGTGTATAATATTTTCTTCGAGTTTTGTTCCGCTGCATCGGAGATCACTCTCACTTTCTTCGGGCCTCCGGAGACGATGGATGTAGAAAGTTGGTGACTCTCGTTGTGATGATGATTATGATTATGATGCTGGAAACCGTCTTCCGAGTTGAAGAGTTTACGAAAGACGGTGTGAAACTGTCAAGTGCTTCCTCGTTCGTGAGTTCCAAGGTGTGTTTCGATATTTAAGGATTTTTCTTTTGTTGATTGTATTGTTTATGTTTTTAATTGGAAATGGACGTAATTAATTCTGTGATTCAAATTGTTTCTGAAGAAAGTGACTCTTGAGTTCATGACGTAAACTTTATGCGTCATGGGCGTGAAGTGTTTTTTTTTTTGTGGAAAGTGAAACTTTTTTCTTTGTTCCACAGCTGGTAGCTTTAATATGGATTGAATTTTAAAATAAATTAAAAAAATACATAATAAAATTTCAAGAATATCAATGCTCAATCAATTATTTAATACATCCATTTCACACTTCCTAGATTCATATAACGAATTCAATTTTTGCAATACATTCATCAAGATAAATATCAATTTTGTTATCATGTAATGCTTGCAATTCAATGACTACGAACTACATAACCGACTTATCAAAAATTCATTCCAATTCCAATTCATTTTCTACGAATGAATGTTGTTACATTATACCTCGAATAGGGATCGTTAATAATTTTCGAGTTTCTAACATTAGTGAATCGAAATCGCTATCTCATTTCGAATTATTGCGAAACAAATCGACTATTTTAATAGTTGCGTAGGAAGCAGAATTGAATAGTGAAAGGGCTCAAATAAGTCCATACTGAAAACGTTGGAAAATCGCACAATCATCACTAGCGTGGAAAAAAGGTGAAAACTTTTTGTTTCTATCGAAGTTTCGTTAGAAACGATTTCCTTCTCTCCAAAGAAAAATGCGAACCGTTCTTAGAAATCAGCTAGCGTTAAAATAATGCATGTTAGATTCGTGTTTCCTGACATTATGACACTGGCGTTTCGACTTGTGTCAAATTTTTAAAATAGAACACCACTATCTTGATTTGAATCTTATTTGCCTGAAGCTATTTCTAATTGATAGCCAGTTTTTTTCGTTTTTGAATTTCAAATCACATTTTTAGACTACACACAAAACTCTAGGAAAATAAAATGCACAGTGTACACGACTACATTTCAAGAAAGTCATATTCGAAGATAAATATTAATTTTGATCAAAAAAATATTTGAAAGTTTTTTTTTAATAATTCAATGATATTTGTATACTAATACAGATTCTAAAACCGTTCATTTATTTTATCGAAACTAAACATATTCAGAGCCAATTTTTGCACTTAACTCCAATGATTCAAAGTCATTAAACTACTTAACTTCTAAGCTCCTCAACTGACCTATAAAAATAGAATTTAATATAACTACAATTATAACAATTTACAACACTTGTATCAAAAATATTTTTTTACACATCTCAAAATTTCTAAAAATAAGAATAGTTTCTTAAACTTCGAAGACAATCGCAACAAGAAGCCAGAACGGTAATGATTGATAATTTCACGAGGGCCCCAATGCGACGAGTGGAGAAAATTGAACTTGATAACCTAATTGAGAACCGCTGGTCTCCCTAATAGTAAGATGATGCGTGTTGTTTGTCGAACTGGTACTATGTGACCCGGCACGTCTGCGCACACCCTGACCCGAAACTCTCTTTTCGATTTTTACACAACTATCTAATACTGGTCATTCAGATAAAGCTATTCTAGAATGTGCTGAGAATTGTTTTCAGTTTGGTCCAAGTCAAAAACTATTTTAATCGCACCAAATTCGAGTGAAAATTGATGAAACTTCAAATCGAAATGAAAATGTCTTTATTTTCAATCGTTAGTAATTTTTTAGATTTTCCATAGAATTCTTATTCGAAATAAGAACTGTCATTATCATAAAGAATTCTATAGAAAAAATCGTTAACTAATACTCGAATTGAGTAACAAAAGATTGAAATTTATTTATTTCAATTTGACTTTTTGTTCGAAGCTAGTTTTTGGTGCGATCAAAATAGTGAATTTGTTCGTAGTTATTGAGTATCGATTTTTTTCCGCTGTCAAGTTTTTAGTTTTATCTTATCAATTTTTTTGAAGAGGTTATCTCTCCCGTTTTAGGTGTACGTAACATTGTGCAACTTTTTCTTATAAAATTTCTTACGAGCAATGGTGAAATTTAATTGCAAATCATAAGTATATTTACATTTGGTATTTGCATTCGATTTACGAGAAAATTCGTTGCTCAACACCAAATTATGATATTTACAAATTGACATAAGCGACAATCGAAAATCCGACGACTATTTTCGAAAAGCGATTAGTTTCGACTGTCAAATATTCAAATTATTACACTCCCATAATTGAAACGTTCCAAATACACAATTTCCCAACCTTGACAATCGAAACGAACTAAACGATAGCAACGACAAAAGTATTGCTATAATGAGATCAGATAAATACACTTCCTATATGCTGAAAAAAAAAAATACAACAACACATGAATACCAATTTGTCATTCTGCATAATGTACAACATTATCAAGGTGACCGAGAATAGTTATATTAAATTATAATATTGTCGATATCATTGTTAAGATGGTTTTTTTAATCGTTTTTGGCACATGGTGTACTCGCTGATCGTTTGTACGTCCCAAGTCACTCTGTTCAAGTCATCACTAAATTACAACAATGGCTCTTGGTGTTCATTTTTTTTTCAACAGCCACTGATCAACGTCATTTTATTATTGTTTGACTGTTTTATGAGTCGTTCGGTGTTAAACATGACTAACTCCACAAATCAAGAAGTTGAGTAAAACGATCAAATGCGTTTGAATCATTTTTCAAATTTCTCATAATTCACGTCATCATTCGATTTTTCATAAGTCATAAACATATAAATTTTATATGTAATAAGCTACAGATGTAATTGATTCACATTAGAGTATATGATTAATCCAAATGGGTTCAGAAATAATTAAATTCATTATCAGGTGTCCAAACAATTTTTGTATTTATTTTAATTATTCAAGAAAGATATTTCACTCATAATGTTATAACTGAATCAATAATCTTATTTTTGATGAAATGTATTTTTCAAATAAATACAGATAACCCTCTTATAATATTATACTAGAATAGGTTCCTCTTAATACGAATAAAATTTTGGCAAATGAGATCATTGTACATATTTCAATTTGTGCAAATATTTTTTGACATTTTTGACCGGACAATTTAACTCACTTATCGAAAATCTTGTTATAGAAGAAATATCAAGTGTGTCATATAAGTCGTGCTTTATGAAGGATTTTTGATATTGTATTATATTAAAAAATTGATTTTAAGGGATGTTTATTTGAAATAATTTAAAAATGAATATATGACCTAGAGTCTCTCGTAAATAAAATGATGATAAAATTATATCGTATGTTAAATATATTTTGGTTCAATGAGATCACATAATATAGATATTGATATTATGCTTGTAATTTTATGTTTATGTTAAGAATAAATAAATGACCCCTCGGTCATTAAATGATCGTAGTGAGTTACTACAATGATGATTTTTTTGAGAATTTGTAAAAATATAAACAAATGAATATATTTCAAATTATTTTTTTAATAAATGTAAATGTAAAGTTATTTATACTGATTTTGTATGCAATGTGTAAACACAAAAATGCAAAATGAATAACACAAAAATACAAACAAACGTGAATGTATTAATACAAAAATACTTCGAAAAACACATTCAATCAACAGCGTAAAAACCACATTTGGGAGTAAATACTTAATGCGTGAATTTTTCCAAAAACCACGTATGAATAAAACTGATTAAACACACATTTTCGTTCGGCGATAAATTCTAGAATCGTGCTTGCAACCGACATAGATAATTCAAAATGCTCGTGTGAATAAAAAAACTTTCATAGAAACGATTATTTGAACTTACGTCAATGATTTTACGCACGGATATACAGTGTACTCTCGATTATTCGATTTTTTTAACAAAATGTTAGTTAAAAATTTAGATTTGTTATTGATTTTATACATTTTTATTCAATGATCATACCTGTATTGTTCTATAATATTATAGCACAACTCGACTTCTTCTAAAAAAATTCAATTGAAAAATCCCTAAATTCCATCAATTTTTCTTGGTGCATTGACAAATTAGTTATGAATGATTGTGACGATGGTTAAATAGGAAAAACTTAACACGTTTAGTCCGTCCATGTTGACAGAAATCTGACTTTGTTTTCGAAATAAATGAAGTTGGTTCGTAAATTTATTTAAAAAAAATATAAGTAAAAAACATACAATATAATAAGAAATAACTTTCGAAAGACTTTCGTTACATTTACTAAAATAACTACTATTTAAAAAAAACACTTACAACCTCAGAGTTGCAGAAAACTCTTCGAAAAATTCTCTGGAACTTAAATGGCTAATAAATGATAATTTATGAAACAGTTAATACTTTATAATAAAAGTCAAAATTTGAATTTTCTAACAAATTCAGACAATTTGGTTATAAATAATTATGATTTTCAGCACTTGCCAGAGCAATTAATCGATAGCACACTGTATTTTCGAAAAATTTTCCAACGATCACTGTCCATATACATTCGTAAAGAACGTCAGTCGGTCAACAGAGTGATGATCATCGTATAATATAGAGACGAAGAACAAATAAGACACTTGTGCAAACGGCTCTCAAAAGAAAAGATGTTCCATTATGAAAATTCGCGAGTCAGTGGTGAATTTCTAGAAAAATATGTTTTCGGTGCTGTTTCGTCAAATAAATCAACAATCGAAATGTTCTCAGTTCAAATATTGTTTTGAAATGGAAATATAAGGTTTTTTTTTTGAGTTCGTTAGATTTGATTTTTTTGTATCGAAGGTGAAGAAAATAAGTGCAAATCTTCTATGGCGTTGCGGGAATCTTTCTCCTTTCTAAAATAGAAAGGACGATAAATTTAAGTGTTCGGATCTTTGCGGAGGTGTAAACGTCGAACCAATTTCGAACATCGGGAAACCACAATTTAAAACCAATAAAATAATTGTCAAGACCTGACCCACAACGCCAACACGTCTCCTTTTATATTGTATCGTTATATCCTCTTCTTGTGCTTTGTCGTTGTACGAAACGGTCAGATTTCACTTTTCATCTTTCGAGAGATCTCATTTAGTGAAATTAGCGTTTTTATACTGCTTACAATGTAACAAATTGAGAATCATTGAATCCCTAATTGTTAAATCTTGAAATAATATATGTTCTTTTCTGATCAAAGTTCAGGACAAAACTAAAGCGAGGGAAAATATTGTATTATGAAAGGTTTTCAATTAAGATCTGTAGAATCTTTGAAATAAAATGAAATTATATAAATAATACAGCCACATATTCGATTCACTTATACAATTTACCAATGATTTATGGTTTTAATATGATTTAGGCATAAATTGACTAATTAGATGTCAAAATTTGAACTTATCAACTCAAAAGTCCTATACTAGAGATAAGTGCACAATAAATAACTTCTATAATTTGACAAAATCTAGTTCCACTGAAATTTACCAATTTTCATTAGATTTCTATTGCATAAAATCTAATCATTTATTATAGAAGTTGTATTCATTAACTCATGGTATTTACATTTATCTTTCAAATTGCTAATTATAAATGATTAAAAATAGAAAATGTGTTATTTTGCTTTTACTCCCCCTTTTATCAAAATAACTATACTAAAAGGGTTAAACAATATTATTTTTTTTCGAAATACTATAAATACGATTGACTCACAGTATCGTTTTCGATAGCAACTATGAAATAACAATTGTGTTCCACAAAATGTGAAAAAGTCAATAACCTTAACGTATGTCTACACACTCGTGTTTGTTCAGCTGAAAGTATCGAAACACGCCTTGTTTCGATAAGATTTCATCGAGTCCCTTTTCCTTGTTGACACAGTACTACTAAATGCGATGTGACTTGTACACATTGGGATATGGGGTCATTTTTTTTTCGTTGAGTTACGAAATGTGTACTTACTTATTTTTTTCCGTCGAGTATTTTAACGGTTATGATATATTGTTGATGTGGCAGTTTCGTCATTAATCATTAGGTTGAATAGTTTTATAGTCGATGATTGTAGTGATAGATGTTTTGTATTCAAAAAAGTGTAAAAAGTTTCTTTTTTATATTCAATGGTTTGTCTGTTAATTGTTATCGATTTTGTAGGTTATCATGTTTTGGTAGAGAAGTGTGATTTATTGCTTGCATTTACAGTCTATGGTATATCAATGAAACAACATTGTAATTTTCAACATGTCTTTTATTCCGTGGAAATTCAAGAAAAAAAACACGAGATATGATATGAGTTCTCGTATAAGCAATATCATTCATCATAAATGATAAATTCTAACATAGTTATAAATAATTACAAAAAAGAATTAAATAATGAAATATAAAATATTTATCTGTCTAAAAATACAAAATGACTTGAATGAAATGTTTATTGTTACATTACATAATTATAATTACATACATATTTTTCACAATAAATGGATAGGGGAACTAAAGTTAAGATTGAATTGAAAAAAAAAACAGCATATTGGAGACGACCAATAAATTACAAAAGGAAATTAAGTTAATCGAACATAATTCTAGATTGGTCCCATACGTAAAACATCAATTTCAAATAACCAATAAGCAGAAAAGGGGAAAGAAAACTTATGAATAAAAATTTCACTGCGAATTTTCCAGTCCAAATGTATAAATAGTATTTCATTTGTCCGAGCAATAAAATTCAGTAAACTTTACCAGATCGGACGAAGGCCACGTCTACTTACTAATTATTAAATAAATTAATAAATGGCCAGTATATTTTTAGGAAAAAAGGCAGATCAGAATGTGAATTTCATTGTATTTTCATTAAACAGATAGTACATGGATTCGGTTTTGAAAAATTATTTCAATAAATAAATAAAAACTACGAAATTAAATGAAACCTTAGCAAGGGAGGTTGTGTTAAAACGAATAAAAAGAAAGAAGTTTCATATTTTCGAACAAAAATAAAGTAAAAGAAAGAACCGACATACACTTTTTGATACACGGTCGAATCATGAAAAATATTTACAAACGAAAAATGATAATTGACGAAATACGAGAATGGTTTTCATTATAATTTTAGAAGTAAACATGAAAAAAATATATGGGGTGGCAGGGAAATCGGCCAAATTTATCCGATCGTTTACGAGGAAGAGAAACAAGCATCACTGTGTTTAAATAAATCAGTCTATCGAATGAGATAAGAAATAATCAAAATAATATTTACAATTAAAAATAAAACATCGTAAGGTCTTTTTAAAAATATGAAAAATAACTTGAAACAATAATCTATCATGAAAATATACAAAAATGATTTCGTGCTAATTATTTATGAAGCGATCTAATATAATCAACGTTAATATGAATTCGAATGATAAAAGAAAACCGCCAAAATCAACACAGTGACGACTGTCGCTTTTTCATCGGATTCAAAACTAGGATTGGTAACAAAATTAGGATTTTTTCATTTTGAATTGGAAGAACGTCATGGATTTATGATCGAAGATTTTGATATACGAAAGTTAAATTTGCACCAAAACGTTTGTGCGCAACTACAGAAATTTTTGAAAAACCGAATATGAAAATTTGAAGAGAACTGTTGAAAAACACGAGTTAATAATTTACGAGCATTTGGCGACATCCTTATCTTCTTATCACATTTCTAAAGTGCAAAGTTGACGAATCAATTTTTAAATATATATTTGTAAACTAACAACAAATTAGTATTTTATCACATTTGATACATACAAAGGCACTGTTAGATTTATTCAAAAATCAAGGCACATTCGTATTCTTTTTTTAAATATTAGAAAAAATGTTGTACACGAAAGTATGGTTATCGTTTCACAATTACTCAGGAAAATATATACACATGTGAGAAAAATATATTTATCATATGGTTGTGAAAAGAAACCATTTACAATTTTGGATTAGTTCCTGTCTCAATATTTCACAAGCACACAATTCACATTTTGTATTCTAATATTTAAACTTCACTATTAACAATAGGATTTTTTAAATAAATAATTTAACAATATCAAAATCAGTTAAAAATATGTTTTCTATCACGAAATACATTTTTTACACGTTCACAATGGAAAAGAACTATTTTAATATGAAAATATGTTTTTCACTTTTTATTTAAATCCTTACAATTAAAAGTTAAATACACAATTTTGAGTCGGAAAAAGTTTAAGATGACAAACTACAGTAATTGCAAGAGCGAAAAAAGACCTTAGAAAATAAACATTTCGAAATTTTACAATAAATTAAAGCGTATGATTTTTTTATACAAAAACTGATATAAATAAGACTTGACAAATGGATGATTAATTAAAAGTTTACCGTGAGAAAAAAAAACCGTACATAAGACCTACTGAGGTAAGACCAATGTAGAAGACGAAAGGTTAACTAACTTTAATGAAGATAAGCGTTAAATTTGAATGATTTTTCACTATAAGCTATCTAAACTGCCTTCACATACCAATCAGTACTCGTGAATAAATAAAATAAATAATTGAAAAATTAAAACAAAAACGAAGACAATCTGGCAGATCGTTATTTTTCACGCGGCAATCGATGCTTTAAAAATTAAAACTTCCTCTTTCTCATCAGACTCAGATAATTTGCCCCATAATTAAAAAAAAACTGTACAATAATTAAAAACTAATGTAATCATAAATGTGCGATTAAGCGACAATGGAAAATGTTCAGCGAATAAAATATGTACATGAACTGAAATAAAAAAAATGCACTAGTAACGTCATCGATTCGTTCAAATTCAAGAAGCACACGCTGAAATAAGAAAATTTTCACTTCTCGGGACGAAAAGAAATAAGAAATTGTGCGAGATGTAACATGTGTTAAAAATGACTCGATTCAACATTGGATGAAATTATAATTAATTTTACAAATGTACAATTGTCGTCCCAGAAGGAAAAGCGGGGCACTCTAGTTGAATTTTCCAGCGAAATAAAAATTCGAAAATGTGCGAAAATGAAAATCACAAATGGAAAACTATTGTTGTTGAGTGCCATTTTACAAGTTTGTTCGCTCAAGCTCGAAAAATTATTGCGAGACGTTACTGTGACCGTTTTTAGAACAAAAAAATAATCAAGATTGTTGTAGGTGATCAACCTTTTTTTTCATATTGAAATTAACATTTGATTAATATACAAGTAAATTTTATTTTGCAAAAATTTAGAAAAGTTAACATTGGAAGACATACAAAAACTTGTATTTTTTATATTTAATTCTATAAGTAGATTTAAATTGAGAACACCTCCGTATATTAATATATTTTTTTTTTGCATTTCGAAATCAACTCAGTGTACACAGAAACCAAAATTGAAATTAAAATGATAGAATCATCGAAATGCTCGTCATTTACAATTAAAGAAACATTACAAAGTAAAATAATAATACACAAAAAGGAGGGTCAACATTTTCTTTAAGAATGACTAAAACACGTTTAAATACAAAAAATTAAAAAAATCATAAATATTACATCTAGACGCCTATTGTAGTAAAATAATATAATTGTAATTATTATCAAGTATAATAAAAAAGTTACGGTACGGTGCCAGTAATGTAAGTATACAAATAAACCGTACACACAAAAATATTAAATAATTATAATAAAAATTGAATAAGGAAGCAAAATAATTTGTTGTTTTTTTTTAAATAAATAACACATAATATTAATCAAGGTAAATAATATTAATCGATTGGTGTGAGCGCTTCAATCACCCCCTTTACAAAAAAAACCCAAATTATTGAAAAATAAGGGACGCTAAACAGCCCTACGTGTGCCACATAAGATGGCTCGAGATCGAGATACAAAAAAATACACAAAAAGAAAAACAAAATAGAAAATGCAACAAGTGCAAATCCGCTGACTGGATCGGCCTCAACCGAAACACATCTGAACTGTTAAAAAACCAAAAAGCGACAGAGATACAAACGAAACAGGCCAAAACTCGCGTCCGGTGGGAGGAAAAAAAGGTGATCGAAGAAGAGACGGCTCTTTAGGCGATGTTGATGGACCTGAGCCTGTTGAAGACTGGCAGACGTCCCTCCTCAGGAGACGAGGGAGGCGGAGACTGACTCGGCGAAGCGACAGGAGACATCCCGAAGAAAGAGGACACCGAAGCCGCTGGCGATCGGGACAGAGGAGGAGATCCAGTGGGCGTGGAAGGCAACGAGGTCTTGGAAGACGCCGGAGTCGGAGGACCCTGATTGGCCCTCACCTCATCAGCATTGTGGACGAAGTGACAACGTGGACCGTAAGGGCAGAATCCTACCGAGTGATATGTGCGACACAATTCAGTTTTGTACTTGGGGTGTCTTTGGAGATTGCGCAGCTCGCGCATCCCGTGTGCGAACTGGCATTTATCTCCGTACTTGCAAGAGCCTGCTTCTTCGAACGGTCTGCACAGCTCTGTCTTGTATCTGCTTGCGTTCGGAGACGTCGCCGGAGTCACCGGAGCCGGCTCCGAGGTCGTCCTCTCCAACCTTCTGTGCTGAGGAGTCGACTGAGGAGTCAGAGGAGGTGACGGAGCCAGCTGAGGCTGCTGCTGCTGCTGCTGCGGCTGCTGCTGGAGCTGCTGCTGAAGCTGCAGCTGGATCGGGAACAGCTGGGACAGCTCGGCTATCTGCTTGAAGTCTCTGTTGTTGTTGTAATGGTTGAGGTTGATGTCGATGACTGCCGATGAAGGCGGGGCACCGAGAGATCTGGCTCGAGATATGCATATGTGGTCGGTCTGAACCTGCACCGAATCCAACATTCTTTGGTTCTGTAACAATTAAAAATATGTGATTAGTTGAAAGGGTTTCGAAAACATTTGATAAAATGGGTCATTGCGAACGGAAGTGTTATCTGCGCGGGGTTGCGATAAGTTATTGTAAACGTAAACAGCGTTGTTGTTGTTGTTCGAGTGCATTGATAAAAACAAATTAAATGCGTTTGCGTGATTGTGAATATAGTAATTTTTTTTAGTTTTTAAAAATGAGAAAAGTGAAATCAGTCATACACAAAATGGACTGCTTTGACGAAATCGTACCTCGACGGTGACATCAACGCTTTCCACGCAGTCTCGTGAAAAATAGCAAAATCACAACCAAAACAGTTTTTTCACTCATTATTACAAACTTTCTAAAAACGCGTCGCTTAATCTCTCAAAAAATGAACAAATCAACCCATTCAGAGTCTATCCTTAGAATAATGCCTAATCTAATAACAGCGCTAATTTGTTGCATTGCATAATATAGCTCGCGTTGTCACATGGGCCACATTACGATCAATTCGAGAAATTGACGTTTATAGCATTTCATAGTCTTGTGACACGCGTAATTGGCATATAATGAACGTGGTGACATACAGAGACAAACACACATACACAACATGGTAGGTTTACACGGCGAGTGGATGGGAAAAAAGAAAAGTGCAACAACGCAGAACAAACAATGGCATTGTTGAAACTGTTGAGCAATTGAACAAAGACACGAATATAAAATGATACGTATGCCGTATTGGGACGTGTCGAACGAATCTAGGAAGAGAAAGTTTCTTTGGAACGCGTGAGACATCTCGGGGAATCCTTCTAAGGATTGGTATAAAAGAGATGTCAAAACAATAATTCAGTAGTTCAGATACTAAGTGATTAATTCCATAAGTAAGAAGTCGAAAAAAACGATGAGTTATTCGAAATTTCCTTCGTTATACCACTTTACACAGATATTATGAAGATACAAATTTTGTTTATTATAAGCTACAGATGTGGTCACTTTACATCAGAGAAAATAATTAGTTAAAATGGCTTTGAAATAAATGATTAATTATGCGGTCATTTAACGAAATCATTATTCAAGAATATTTCATACAAAAGGTTATGAATATACGACATGCGCATTTTTTACGAAAATTGGTTTAACTCTAAATATTGTGCATGAATATGATAGACCAATCGAAAATGAAATTGATATAAAAATACAAATCAAACGAGATCGAGAATGAAATGAAAAATGTTATCGAAAGGAAAAGTCATAACGGTATTTGTACGCTCGCGCAAGAAGCGCGATACACACGAATTATCCGGTGGCACAGATCCGAAAAGATCTATAGATCTCTCTCTTTCTCTGTATAATATAATATATACAGACAACAACTACAACGTTGCGGTCGATCTATAAAACGTAATCGTCATGTTATTACCCAATTTGATGAGATCGAATTCCGTAACTGGCGCACGATGCGTGTAATACGTCGAAAACTTGTCTTTATTTACGATCGGAGTTTTGTTTTCATCGCGGTTCCATAAAATCTACAAAATAGTTAAGTAATAGATGGTTTTATTGCTTTGAAGAATATGAATTTACTTTTGTTGAAAATATTCGTATTGATGCATATTAGTGTATGCGATTCATATAGCAAGTGATAATCACAACAACAACTATTGGGGATATGGTTGAATTGGGTTTGGGTTAGGATAAGTTGGGTTTAGGTTAGGATAAGTTTGGTCAGATTTTCTGTCAGGTTAGGTTAGGTTAAGATTGGTAAGATTTTCAAAATAGGTTAAGTTGGGCCAAATTTTAGGTTGATAGTTCAAGATTTAATTGGATTTGTCACATATTACGCCGAAACTCTACACATACCTACTTGACTTTACAGTAAGTTAAGTTAAATTGTTCAAAAGGTCAGTCTTGTGTCACTGCTTTTATTAACCAACTATAAAGTCTGATTGACTCCCCTTATCAGTCCTTCAAAAACAAACTATCAAAAATCTGTCTCTATTGAGCGGATCTTGATTGTTCATAGTTTGAAGATTGACTAATTCTACGGTAAAATAACTAAAGCAGTGAAATGACTGACCGATTAAGCTTCCTCTATCAATACTATATCCCATATCCCACTAACGATATCAAGTCAGAAACAGCTCTTGATAGAATACGAATAGGACTTTTTCCAAAAAATCAACACATCCTGGATATTTGATAGATCGATACGGATCCATCGATCAATATAATGCTGAAAAAACGTTCCGATAAAGAAAAAATCGTTACACTTTCTATGATGCGAAAGCGTAATCGCAGACTGCCGGGTTTTGCATAACGCTTTAACGGTAAGTGGCACGAAGAACCAACGAACGCGAAAGCGAACGTCGGATCTCCATGGTTTTTTAGATTTTTTTACACATCTTTTCAGCGGATTCTTCATTATCGTATTATTATCTCACGTAACGTAAGTTATAAGACGATATGTTGTGCTTATATTGTGTGTGTTTGGAATGTTTCGTTAGCAGGTGAGGCGGGAAGCTGATTTCGAATTCAGCGTCGCGTCGTCGCCGGTTAACAGATAGATAAATATACGCACACTGTGCTGAATAAATTTGGTATTGAAAAATCTGATGAAAAAAAGACGAATTGTAGATTCGTGCTTGTGAAAAAAAATACGATGGTTATTTATTGTGTTTCGTTCATGTTTGGAGTTTTTCGTATAATGTAATCGTTTCGGTGCGTCGAAGCGAGAAGTTTTTAGTTTTGTTTGAAAAAAAATTAAATGTTCTTTGAAATACAAGTACTATATGTATGGCTTTGTCACTGAAAAGTTGGTGTTTTTTAAAAGGAAATGGGCAAAGATGTAGGATGACAGTTGCCAAGCTACGAGCACGTGATTCAACCGAAAAATTGCAAACGAAAATAAATTGTATGAAACGATTCGTTGAATAATAAAATTTGGTTTTCTATAAAAATGCAAAAGAAATATGTATGTACAAATTGAGATACATTTGAAATCCATTCAGAAAGATTTTGCTTTGAGAGGGAACATTTCAACCTAACTTCCTTCATTTAGTTTTTATGAGTTGTAGTTATACAACAAATCAGAGTTCTCTGTATAATTTCAGAATTTTATGGTTACTACCAGCAGATAATTAATGAAAACCTAGCAAATTAAATGAGCTATACGACAGACGAATAAAAATAGATTCATACATACGTATTTGATACAAGAGATTCATTGATACGATTCGACACTCAAAAAATTAATCACAACGAAACCATGAATCACACAATTTCCTACTATAAGTCATACAAAAAAAAAAGAAATTTCATCAATGAATAAAAACGTACTTTTTCCTACAATTTTCATTAATACACATAAAAACCATTATTCACGTAGGGTGACACGCTCTAGAGGCGTGTCCGTGACGCAGAACCAATCGCAAGCAATCAGGTGGGACCGAAACTAGCTACGAACACAAAACGGCAACAACAACAACTAAAAGAGGGGAAAAACACCACAACCACACCTTCGAAATCGAAGAACCTCCGAAGAGATCTGCGAGACAAAGGAGCCATGAGGGGAGTCGGGATTCAGAACTGGTTTGTTGGCGAGACAAGTTGGGGTTGGAAGCAACAAGTGGGGATGATGATGGATGGGTTTTTTTTAAAGGATTGGGGTTATGGTTTAAATTTGGGGGGGAATGATTCGGCGAATGGTGGTTTTGGGAATAGGGGAATGTTTAGGGCCAATGGGAAAAATTTGGTTTGTATGGATTGTGCATTTCGATGAATGAATAATTTAGTAAGGTTTTTCGATAGAAGATATGAAAATTAAGATATTTAAAAAAATATATCGATGACGTGTGAGTTAGTTTCAAATATGAACAAAACAAAAATTGAAAACTAGTTGTGAAAATAACAAAGCGAAAACCACAGATACAGATAGTAATCTGTATATTATTTATCTCTCTATGATACAAATAAGTCAGTGAAAAATACAAAATCTGTTGGTTAAGAGTTCGAAAACTACAAATTTACATTAGATAACAAATATACGATCAAATCAACCAAAATATCTTCAAATGTCAAAAATCAGCAGCACACTACACAACACTTGTCGATGCAATGGAACATCAATTCACAAGACCAACGAAACAGACTTATTTTTACAAAAGAAAACTAAGATCAAAAGACCCTTCCTCCTACAGAATCCAACAACTCATACCGCTAAATACAATTGAAAGATCGGAACCTAATAACGAATATTCCCCTACAGAATTCAACAATTCTTACACCTAAAAGACCTAGTATTAAAAAATGAACCATAAAACCCCCCAATTGGACATTTAGTTGGATGAAAGATGGCAGTTTGATTGGGTCCGGTGAACCGTCCACCTTGAGACGTCCTGCGCCCGACAAGAATATGTAATCGGTCCCCACCCGAGGCTCTCTTCGCGAAGCCGGTTCGTTGTCGACAATAACAACACAACACTACGCAACACAACAACGCCTCGAGATCGAGTCTCAACACTAGTTGTTGTTGTGGTGGTGCTGGTGTCGATTATTCGGGTTTTGGCTACTGATTTCTGTCGTTGAATGCGGTTGATGGGTTCGAAATTGGGATATGAAGGTTTAATTAAATGGTTGGTGTGTTGGTGGTTATGATAGGTATGGAGGTGTGAAGATTTTGATATGAGATTTTGATATGAAGTATGAAGATTTTGATATGAAGTATGGAAGATTTTGAGATTATGATGTGAAGGATTGATTTCGTGCAGTATTCTTTGGGGGCCAAATAATGCAATGCAATGATTCCTCATCTAACTATATAATAGCGATATTCTGTGTGTCAATGTAACGCTCCAAAACTGCGTTGATATACTCAACAGGTATATCGCTAGTATAGTATGATTCAAGATATATTAGACTTGAAAACATAGTATTTCTTACTGTAACCAAGGCCTGATCTATCAATTAAAAGTTGCTGCGCGTATTGGTAAAATCAAGCTCCAGTTAAAAAAAGCCATTCAACTAACAATTTAGGGAATAGCTCTTAATTACCACTTGTGCCTTCCCAAATAAACATAATAAATAAGTAATTTTGTTGAAAATTTTCTGAAAAATACCCTAAAAACTAATGTCTCAACAATCAGATAATAGTTAGATATGTGTCATTTAAACAAAAAAAACTTCCATCTAACCGATAAACTGATGTTGAAACGACAAATTAAAATAAACATCGAAGCAATAATTAACGAAGAATAACAATTTGCACCATTGCATAACGAATCATGAATAATGCACGATATCAAAACCATAAATTTCAAGTCGCAGAGAAGAAAGCGATTGTCACAACAGCTGTTGCTCCCAAATAAAAAAAGCAAACGAGAACGTTTTTAAGTCGAAATTTATTCAGTCAATTCGAAAAACATCGACACATGTAATGATGTAAATTAATTACGACCGAGGAACATTATTACGTATCGCTTACGATGCACACACGTATCGAGAGTGAGGAACGAGTTTCGTGGAATGCGCCTCTCGAAAGTGGTAAGAGATGTTAAAATAACCGCCAAGAGAGAGAGAGTGAAAACGAGATTTACTTTTCCGTTTAAATTCGTTTTATCTACGTGAAATCGTAAGAAAAACGCGATTGGAAAACCTCCGAAAACGACACGATTAAATCGATCACAATAAACCGATCAAAAACAAGAGTAAATCGCGATGCAATTGAAATGAAATCGTAGTAGTGATAGAAAGCGAAAGTGGTAGTGTTTGCCAATAGTAATTTTTCATTAATGACATGAAATTATAATTATGAGTAAACATAACCTTATGTAAGTGTACATTACAATGCTACAATTAGCATCATCAATAGTCAAGTGATGAACTTTTAAAATAAGTGTGAAATCTTTCCTGAATAACGATAAATGACGACTGAAAAGGCAGAGGGGTAAAAGTGAAATTTTTGCCGAAATTGAGTTATGTAAAGGAATCACTTCTATGTACGCTCGTATATTTAGTGGCAAAAGGATATAAACGAATTTGGAACGTGTACAGAGATATATCATCTAATTACTCTACCTCCTAATACATGAAGGTACATTGTTCAACTTTGAGGACTATTTTCTCGAAATCACCACGAAATCACTTGTACCCTTGGCATTTTCAGTCGTCAAATATGAGACGAAATTATTTTAGATGCTATTTTAATTACTTCTGTGAACGAATTACATGTGTTCAATAAGTTTACAAAACTAATCATGCGTTAAAATAATTTTCATCGAATATGAAATCACGAACAATTTTATGGTGAAAATAACACAAGGGGTTGTAAAAAAAACTGGACCTAAGAGTTCCTGAATCGAATAAGTAACTATAGGTGGTTGTTGAATTGTGTTGAGTCGAAAACAATTCGCACCTGTTAGTGTTGCAAGTTGGAAAAAAATGCAAATAGCCCAGTTTTGTCAAGGTCGAGCAATTATGTAAATTCGGCAATTTAACCACGCGAAGTATTTAGTTATGCTACTGTGCTTTTCAAAACAAGTTTCCCAAAGATACCTTTTCGTTAAAAATAGTCAAAAAAGAGAAACAGAATTATTTAAAAATGGAAAAACAAAAGTTTTGAAAATCATTCAGAAAAAAATCAATCTAATTTGAAGACTTGTGTTGAAAGAGTAATGCTCTGAATTTAGTGATTTATTACTTATAAACAACGCGTTATCTTATCTTGTTTGTTCTTTAAAAATGGTAGAAAATGTTTGTATAGAATGTTTTCAGGTTAGAAATTATATAAATACAGTGCCATAATCAGTTCTTGTTTATTTTGTAAACTTGCTTGTTCATACACGTTCATAGTTCGATGAAGAAAATTCGAAATTTAATTCGCTGCAATAAATTTATTTCATTGCGCATTTTCATACATTATACAATTAGATACAAAGACGTAAACAATTAGATTATCTTTCATCATCTTACAATTGCATGCAATACATAATTAGAACACAATTTTCAATTCAAACCATCGTTTATATTCTAAAACAAATAAGAATGAAAAATAATTCGGAAAAAAAAACATTTGAACCCACATGTACATTACAACCGAAAAAAATACTAAAAACGGTTGAAAGGTCAATTAGTTTCAATAAACAACTTTTCAACGTTCAACTAGATGAGCACCGTACTTGTATAAGAATCCGGCTTCGACTGAACAATTACATCGATTTTAAATTGCAAAATTGCAATGCTATACAAGAACAACAACTTGTTTTACGACAGGTTCTAATTTTCGAATGAATAGTTGTTTTATTTTGCCTAACATCGATCGATTCATATAAAAAGCCCTGAGGCGAGTTTTATCGAGGGTCGTCAATCGTATTTTGTATTTTTAGTTTTACAAATGCTATTGCAAATGATAATTCATGTTATCACAATTAATTTTAGGTTATCACTATTGACTTTGATCACTGAAATAAATAGAATTTCATAGAAGAATGAAAGAATCGTAGGGGTAGATCAAATGATACTATCGAAAATAATAAAATAAGGTGTTAAAAAGTTAATATTGTAATCTTATTATTTAGCCAATTGAAATCTCAATTACTCATTATAAACTAAAGAAAACAGTGATATTTTAAAAGTGCTTAAATCATAATTTCATATAAGTTTATTTGGCCAAATCATACATTACCTAACAAAGTAAACAGTGACGTAAATGTTGTTAAATCATATTAGAAACAGTTTAGATTAGAACTTCAAATTGAAATGAAGATTAGTAACATCTGAATTCACTATCCAAGCTGGTGAAATGATTCAACTAATAAAATTATGATGTTAGAGTGATCAATCAGTTGAAAATATCAACGCATGCTTTACTAAAATAATGGACAAATGTATGACCCGTCGAAAGTTTTATGGCCAAACTATCTGGAGCGTTGTTCTCCAGTATTACTGCTCACTGTAGAGCGACATTTACATTTTTAAACGTATGAAAAACATAAAAAAATGAGCTATTGATCGTAATATTGAATTTTAGCAAGCATACATAAATAATTAAACTAGATCACTGAAACATTCAAAATGCACAAAAACACACACCTTATCCCAAAAAGCATCAAACAGCCACAAATTTCGGGTACAATTGAAATTGAAAGACTCTAAAAAAAGAGAGTACGAGCAGTGAACACACTCCGGCGGCTATTCGCACACTGTCAAGGTGAGGCAAAGGCGAGTGGGCGAGCGAAACGAAATGTCAACCGATTCGTGATTAGCCGTTTCGATGATGTATGCGGGTAAATGTATGGGTTAACGACCCACATCAATGCCGCACAAAACGACACTATCGTTAATGTATCGTGTGTGTACTCGAACATAACCGCTATGGGGTTTTTGTCAGTGTTTTTTATTATGGCGTGGAAAATAATCATGTAGGAAGTGGAAGTTGGGAGACGAAAGTTATGCATGTTCGATTATGGTGTGAGAATGAATTTTTAATTTTTGAAGTGAATTTAATGTGTGTGTTAAAGTATTTCTACATTTATTAACCGGAAGAGTGGTGAAAGATTAAGACGGACCTTCACTTATGCAGTTTTAGCTATGCATCATGAACTACTACAAAAACAAATTCATAAATACAGTGCAAAACTGCGCGAGAGAAGATCAGTCTTCATCTTTTGGCATAATTTCGATATTTTGACGGTTTGTAAAATGGAAAAAGTACACACGGATAAATAATGCCAAATGGATTAATTTATTAATTAATGAAATCATTTTTTTTTTGTTAATCTTGGTATTTTGATTTTTGATCAACCTTCGCGCGGTTTTTACAATACAAATTTATTTTGAATTTATATTGCTATCAAGTATATTTTTAGATTTTTCCTGTTACTAATATATTCCATCGAAGAAAAAAACACAAAAAGCAATTGTATTTCTTTAATCCAACATTAAAAGTATAGGAATTAGAAACATTTGAATACGAACATACGATATTGACAAATAACCACATTAATAATGAATTCATAGACTATTAGTTGTAGAATTCGAACGATTGATCACACCACGTTTTTTTCCCATAAATGAAAATAACGTGAACAGAAAACGTGCACGTTGTGTATAAAAACGTCAGAACACTTCCGAGGTCGAGCAATTACTATAAGCGTGATACATTTTTTATTAATTATTCAACAAAGCAATCGAATGACGCGAATAAAACTGCTAACTGGCATGTGTGAATCATACAACTGCAGTATTATAGAAACTAATACAAATTGAAAAAAATAGTATAATCAACGATTTATCTTATCTATAGATTAGTACAAAATTAATAACGTAAAAAATACAGATCGATCAATGAATTATTCGTAGGCTCGAAAACGCGAGATCGTGAATAATAAATTCAAAATACAGTTTAATATACTGAATGTAAACAAAGTCTGACTAATAAACAGGATATGGATATACGCACACGAGTTTTCGTGAAAACAATAGTGTGTTGAGTTGTAAATTTATACATGTAGGTAACGCAATTAAAGTTTGATTGTTTTCAAAATTCGATCAATAATCAAAACGACATTGACCCCGCGATCCTTAAACTTGAACCTAGACCTCGATTAATATTTCGTTGGAAATTTTACATTTCACGGTGCACGGTTGCGAGAATTGCGCATAATGCTTATATTGAATCGAAAATTTTGTCAAAGATACTTCATATTACCAAAAGTGTCTACTAAGATCAGGTAAGCTTCAGAATAATTAACTTCGTGGAGGTAACGACAGACAGGTAATGCTTTTTGTGAGAAAATATAATAAAGGGATCTATTCAATTCTAGGATTTAGTCAGATGAAATAGATAAAAATGAAAAACTTGGAGCCTGAGTAACAAAAGCGCATTAAAAGCTTATAGACTGTAAAATAATAAAATGAGCGATGTGATTCTACTCTGTGATGAACTGTTTAAACAATGTTAATATGAACATGATTTCAAACAAAATTTGTCAATATTAAACAACACTACAAATCGTTTCAGATAAACAAGGAAAACTCTTTCACTACATAACATTTACCACACAATTCAGATCTAAATTTGAAACATTTTCAACACAGCAACATCCAATCATAAAACACCTCAAAGAACGATTGCACACACAGAAGAAAAACCGAGCAAAAGATAAAGATACAATCTGACACAGTGCTCGAGTAACAATCTCCTTGCAAGAATCAGCAACGCCATCAAAGAACACACACATAAGGTCGCACAAAAAACAAAGACTGACTAAAAAAAAGACCAATTTCCAACTGAAAATCGCCAAACGGCAAACGAAGCGGAGCAATGGCATCCGGCGGTTTCACTTTCACCCGAGAGAACAACGACGACGACCTGTTGCGCAAATTCAACTAGTGGAATACAGTTATATCCATCCTAAAGCATGAATTTGTAAAACAAGACTTTCTATAGCAAAAATGAGACATTTGAGCTCAAAAATGATTTTTTTAAACAGGTAAAATATTCAAGGTTAAGGTAGATTTTTTTTTGCAATAATCGTGATTATTTCAAAACTGAGGTAAAACTTCATGTAAAACCAACACCCATGCACTTTTATACGACAGAAGTCGAACACCGGATTTTAAGCCTTATATACGGAAAAAGTTATCGTATGCTCGAGTAGGACCATAGCCGAATGTTTGGTGCGTCTGCATCGATTATCTGCACGCTTGAATAGATAGATAAGATGACTAATTATTTCACATGAAACCATGTCTAACCAATCTAATTTCATGTGAGTTGCAATCTTATTACAATAAGATTTTTTTATAATAATGGAAGTTGTCATTTTTGCTGCAGGAAGGTCACCTGTTCTCTTATTTGCGGATCGTGAAAATTGGTCACTCGAAAATACCGATGATTGGTTTCCGTACAAAATGGTCGAATATAGCCTGAAGCTATTCGAAACGTTGTGAACCTGAATCGAGTCATTGGCAAGGTCGATACATTTCGGTCGTGTTGCAAAATTGAATTGTTACGAATGGATATTGTTGTTTCTGGTCGTTGTTTTTGCCGATGCAATTCGAAGATAACGATAAGAGATCATCGGTAGCTATTCGATACTATAATAAATCAGATGATATTAAATTGATTAGATACAATTTTGTTTATGCGATAATACGATCGCCATTACGAGCGTAACGCGCCGCACGTTTCCGCGTATTTCGAAAATCCGAATCAATCGAAAACGCGAATTATCCAATAATATAATAATAACGAGATCATTGTCTGCCATTGACGAATGAACTCATCAAATCCGACCTTGTTTTCGAAAACGCGAACGAACGCCTCGTTAGAACGAACACCACTTCGATCGATGGTAAATCGTTCGCGAAATAAAAACGTCAATCGATCTCTTGTAGTGTTATCGAGATTCTTACGAAGGCACACACTCTGAACACAGCAGCTGTTGTGTAAGAGAGAGCGCCACGATATTGTGTATTGACAGGGAAAGTTTCTTAAAACGAGTTTTCTCGGCGAACAGATAAAAGAGACGATACAAGTACGAGATGTCGTAGGTGAGGAGAGCCGAGGCTAAAATGCGGTATGAAATTGAACGGATTCGTTTAATCAAAGATCTGTATAATTGATGTCTGTTGGTTCGGTTCAGATTTGCAAGAAGATATAGTAAGAGAATTGAAGTAGCAAGATTCGCATCTGATGTTATTCAAACAGCGAGAATCGTACTGATGCGATTCGCCTATTTATAATGTGCATGATGTTGCTATTTTTCGTGACTTCATAATTAGATATGCAGTACTAGGGGAAACTCATTTGTTTTACTGAAAGTCATTGCTTGTTCTAGTGCTTAAATGCTGCTTCACGATGAGGACAGTAGCAAGTAAAATGGACAGTAAGTAAATTAACTTGACCAATGTTAATACACTGTTAGTTTTAACGACTACATATTATCCACTGAAAACTGTGGAAAGTCAACTGAGCCAATAATAACAATAATTTGACATCAAATAGGATGCTTACATAGGTCAAGTTGACTTCATACTGTTCTTAGTACGAACTAGCCTTCAAAGTGAGAATGGATATAATTTCTATAAAATATACTTTAAATAGATTTGAAGAGACTAAAAAATGCATTTGCTCCAGATCCCAGTGTAAGCGAGTAGCATATACATTTACGAAGCCGATAATCGGAATGGATCATGTAAATAAGTGCTATAAGCACTGTTATAATGATCGAAGTTCGAAGGCAGTATTCTTGGTAGAAAAAAAGAAGGTACGGGCGTGCATAGCAAATGGATAGATCGTGCTGTTACGTAAGGTGTACCACAGGCTTCGTGATGGACAAAGATTGGCCATAATTGTTGTGTCGTTAATGAAATTGATTCTGAGGTGTTTTGCACAGTTCACGGCCGTCAGCCGTAACTTGGCGAGAACCGATGCTCTAATACGAAGATTCTATGCGAATACAAAAATTGCGAGAGTTCATAAACATATGCACGAGGACAGTTTTCTTCGCAAACATCACAAATAAACGCTAGCATAACGAATTAGCACTTTGCTTTGTACACTGGCAAGAGCGAGAGTACACACACAAGGCGAAAATCGAAAACGTTGCGAATATAACGATCTTCGACGAGGTCGCGACAACAGTCATCTTCATAGCATCATCCCAACGAATATCTGAAGTGGTGAAGAAGAAAAAAACATACCAGATGACACTCGGGCATACAAGACACACAGCCGGAGAAACAAATTGTCTCCGTCTGAGACACGTACGCATCGTCAACGGCCATTGTTATCCAATCATCCACTTACAATTTCGCTTTCAGCCCCCCTCTTTTAAAGTCGGACTGATTGAAAAAACTACGTGCGTCTCGCAGACGACCTCGAATTTGAATACTCGGAGAGGACCGATTCTGATTTTTGTCAAGTTTCACTAACCCACTTTTATTAATCATGCACTTGGAAGCAAATGCCCTTTCGAGCGAATTTCTTGTAGACAGATCTATCGGTTACGCTAGGGCCCATAACCGGGGCCATTGTTTTGGCATCAATGAGTTTCTGACGGAATCCGAACCTAAAGGGAGTCGTTCTTTGGCTTAGGTGTGGCCAGTTCATGTTGGTGTACACACCCAACGAGTTACTTTGACGTTCTGAATTTTATCGTAAACCCTGCACCAATGCAAGCCAGATGCGGATCTCGGGGTCAGGTCATGCAGTCGTGCCCACACAAAAAAGAAAGAACGAGTTGCATTGTGCTCCAAAGAGCACTATACATTGGAGAGAGCAACCCACGCAATTGTCGGTTGAACGACTCTCGACCGAACGACGCACAAAACGTTATACAGTATGTGTGTGTGCTATAGTTAAAATTGGAAACGTTAAACGGTGGCTGAAGACTTTTTTTCTCTTGTGTTTCATTTCACAAAAGGAAACTAGATGTAATCTGGAGAACAACACGCCAGACGTGGCGCAACAGTTTGTGAACTTTTGAACGGAAAAGGTCAAGGATTCGGATGGATTTCTTCTCTTGTGTTTATCTGGAGCCGTTTTGAAATCATTCAACGGATCATTTACATAAGATCAAGATATCACCCAACGAGCGAGTAATTAATTCGAGACGCTAGTTTCGTCACAGTCGTGAACTGTCCACACGTAGAAGGTCTTAATTTAGCTGTTTTTTCTGAAATCGCACGTAAAACTATGGAAACGTTTTAAAGCATCGAAGGTCGATTCTATGGGATTAGACGATTCAATTAAACATACTAAATGAGCGGGTCAACACGGTGGACTAGCGACGATAATGAAGACGGTAATTTTAATGTTCTCAGTCTTCAACGAGGCAACAAGAAACAATGGCACACCGGGTGAGTAATGAGACAGACATACATACGGTGTGTGTACGATAATAATAAAGCGAGGTCCGGCCTTGGGTTTACGTTAATTAAGCGTTTTACTGTAATTGCACACACTTTCCGTGACTGTTGGGCAAATCGACGGTGCCTATCAAACGGGATGTCACGAATGGACACCGGCCACAAGATTTGTACATTCAAAATATTGACCCAATGAGCTTATTTTACAATATTTATATTGTAGCAATATGCTATTTCGAATCTTTATACGTAATAATTGATGAATGATTTGTTTGACACTGATGAATACTATAGAAGAATTCTGTATTCTAATGTGAACTCACCACTTTATTTTATTAGAATTTAGAAATACGCATTAAGTTTTTCTTGACTTGTTACTTTATGGAGTCACATTTGATTCTGAACGACTCAATCTATGAAGTGTGAATGAAAATGAGTTTTAATGCAAGTCATTTGTGAAGCAAATATAGATCAAATATAATGAACGACATTTTCTCAATGCAAAAGCAATTTCAGTCAAATAATTACATATATCACACACACTAATGATACAACAGAGCACTGAAAAAAAAAAGATCGGTGCTCTTCAAGGACATGGAAGTTTCCCTCGTAACCCAGCAGCAGCACAGCGGCAAGCAGCGCGCGGTCCGTAAAGAGATAAATTTGGACATGGAAAAAAATAAATAAACCACACTCGAAGGCACACAAAATCGAGAAGCTTTCGCCTTCGGGTAGATTTCGAATCCGCACTTCGTATACGAGCATATTATTTCGGGGGGATCAATCTCTCGGACGAAAGAAAGTATTTTGGCGCCGCGGAGACGACGCCACTTTCTTCACGAAACGGAAAGGAGAATGAAAAGATAACACACACATCGGTAGATGAATAAATAAAACCGGAATCGATCGATGATCGAATCCTCTGAAATTTAAAAAGTTAAGTTGCGCAACGGCTGAAAAAAATGATGAGTTTTTAATGAACGTTTCTCGTATTTTTGTCGCTTTTACGTTACGGTCATGGTGTGTTGGTGGTTGTTCTTTTTTTTTTTAGGTTTTCGCTTTGGAAAGAACCCATGGCGACTGTGTGCTCATCGCCAGGTAAACACCGAATCTCGCCAAACTGGTATGAATGTTCGTTGGAGGTTGTATCGAATGCACTATTTATTGGTTTATTTAAGTACATTTTGGGGTAAATGTGAATTTGACAAATTGTATGAATAATTTTCAACTAAATTATAACTTTTTATCTATTGAATGTGTTCGCGAACTCGATAGAAAAAAAATGCCAGTTAAGAACAGATCGGTAACTTTTTTTTGTGCTAAATGTGTGATCGGAAGTTAATATTTTTATATTTTCTCAGAATTTTAACATTGAATTATTCATATTAGTAACGATCATTCGTGATTCAGAAATTGGACAAAAAAATACGTAAAAATAATAGAACGCAAATCGACCGGTTATGACTCAAGACTAGCGCGCCGATAAAATACAAAGAATATTCACGGCTTACCCACCACTTCGGAAACACTAATAATGTACGAAATTTAAATTTCGAAATTTCGTGTGTTCGCACAATTCCGAGAAATCATATGTACGAGGAAAAAATCACGATCGTTCAGCTGGGCCACAAGATGGATGCGTGAACCGAAACTTAAACGGGGAAAAAAAAAATACACCATTCGTACCGAAAATAAGAGGGGAAACCTCTCTTCTACCTGCTGCGGCGAAAAAACACGCCAACAAGTGGAAAGAACCCCGAAGAAAAAAAATACATAAATACAAGACCCTTTTGACGCTCACGTGCAAGGTTGCTTCGTAATAAACGAGCGGGGTTTAGAGTGCAAATTAAATATAAAACGTTAAATTATTGATTATAGAGATAAATCTATGCTTCGATTCGAAACATCGATTTTTTTCAAGAAAAAAAAAATCAGAGGCAAAGAATTTATTATTTCAAAAATTTTACAGCCATTATTGTACACTATCAATGAGAACTAATTTAAGAGTTCAAACCCATTTTTGTGGATATTAAACACAACCGATAAGATATTGTAACAACAATACATTAATGCATATCTACAACAATGTATTTACGCGTCTAACAATCGAGAACGCAACAATAAACTTTCATACATGGACGCATTCGTACGACTTAGGGCCGCTTGTTCAAAACTCGCACATTCGCGCCACAATCGAAAAAATGACGTTTCATCAATTACCTTGAGCAAGGAGTCGCCGATCTCGTAGAACGACGACTGGTGCATGATCGCCGTCGACATCTTGGAGTCTTCAACGATATTCTTCCTCTCTTCGAGTGGCGAGATCGCACTTTATATTTCTTCGATTCGAAAAACTCGCGTTTCGCTTAATTTTTCGGTTTTTTGTTTACGGTTTTGTTTCGTATCGTAATCTCGGCGGGGACTTTTCACGGGTTTATCGAAGCGCCTCTGTCATGTCACGCTGAAGTACGAACGAGCTGGCGGCCGGCCTCACTCTCGGGAATTTATTTTACTTGAGGAGTAGAGCACTTGCACACTTAAGCCGGCGCCACACCAACACCATTCAGCGCTCTCGATAGACACGTCCGTCTCGGTCGACGGGCGCCCGCACACTGAACGCAGAAGCGCGCCGCTCGACGCGACAAACCGGCAACGGCGCGCCGCTTCGATGCCGCTTTCATATCCACACCCACGAAAATAATCCTTATTTATTCTTTGAATAAAGCATAAAATCGTACATTCATATAAAATAATATATACACACATGTGATATGCGAATTTATGCGTTAATACAGCGATATATAAGTATTGTTTTTGTATTTAAAAAAATATTAATTGTCATGTTTGTTCATCGCGCGTTGAGAAGGTTCGCTACGAATCACGAACGCGCCATCGTCGTGTTTACGCCCGTCATTTTTTTATGTGTTTTTAACGAAAAAAAAATCATATGTATTCGCTTCGTACGCATATGGCCGCGCTGTGCTAGTCGGTAAATGCACGACGAAAATAAATAAAAGATACGGTGTCCCCCGCTGAGCCGAAGCGAGATAAGGAAGAGTAATTATTGAGCTTTTATGTTGTTTCGAAGAGTTTTGTAGTTGGTGTTCATGGGCGAGGAGTTGGTTAAAAATCTGCCCGCACGTGTTCGCACAAGTTCTTTGTTATTGATATCGTCGATAAGTTAACGAATTGAAGATATTGTCGCCATATATCGAATATTATATTCTATAACGATTCCCGATATTTAATTTGTCATTTGTTAGTTAGTTTGAAATGGTCGTTGTTTATAGCTGTCAGATTGTATAAAATTGAAAATGTTTGGCTTATGGTTAAGTATTGTGACTTTATCGTCGATTGAAAGATTGAAAATATTGAGAGCGTACATCAATATTGTTACCGAAACCGATACTTGATCATTTCAACGAAATTAATGCTGCATACTCAAAACTATTTCTGATGTTTTTGTTGCTAATTTTTGAAATGTTTTCAAATTCAGATTTAAGTTTCATAACATAAACGATAAAACATTTCAATACGCTTTCAAATTATCAATATTGAAGCGATGTACTAATTGTAACAAACTCTCATCTGAAGTTAGTCAAAAATTGATTTTCGCATCTGTTCACCCAAGTTTCTTAGAAAAGTCGAAGCAATGTTCGTATGTAATTTTCGGAAGTTGTTTTTATGCTTTCTTCGAATCGAAAAGTGCACACGTGCAAAGTTCACCTCTTTTGCCATTGTTTCGTTTCCAAGTAAAATAAATGATCGTCTCTTTTTTTTCTTAATGCTTAACTTCACCGAATTATTACTGAATTTTATTATTTACTGTGAAACAATTTATTACCAAAGTCTTAAATTTTGGAATTTACATGTACGCTTTTATAGTTCTCTGAAATAATATCTAAGTGTTTCGTTTTGGTGTACGTGACATTTCTTTGTGTACTCTAAAATATTATGATGCATGTTGGTACAAATAAAAGTTACACTCGATATCGACTTAACATTGTCATTATCGAAATCGATGTTTTTAACGTACGCGACATTTGACTCGTTAATTATTTAATCGCATTTTAATTGTGAGTCTATTTATTGTTTTAAAAATTTCGAATCTTATCGAAACTTATTCGAGTCTCATAAGAAAACATTAGTGACACGAAAATATAATTATGCAAACGATTAAATACCCACAGTTAGAACGTCGATATATTCGATTCAATAACACAAAATCAATTATGAATTTATAATTACACATGTGCATTATCTAATTTTACTAAAGTAAAATTAAAATATTCAAAAATTATAATTTACAATTCGAACATAATAAGCTATGATTTAATGATCGGAATAATACAGTGGAACTTCGCTTAACGAGCACCTCACATAACGAGTAATACAAAATTTAAAGAAATTACTCCCTTAACAAATGATTGGAGACATAGTATTGTATGCAATTTTTGTCGTTCAAAAAATTATTATGTATAATAAACTCCCCTATAATATCATTTCCTATAAGGTTTTCTCTATAACATTATTTTTTACAACTATAATTAGAAGATTCTTATTAGGTTATCGGGTAGAAATGTCCAAAAAAAGTGAAAATTAAAACATTCGACATCTCTCTATAACGTAAAACCTATCTTGACGTTGTAGAGGATTTACTAAATTTCGCATCACAAATGAGATTCAAGAACGAATCCTGCTCGTTATACGAACTTTTGTACTTACTACGCATATAACTATATAATAGCACTATTCTGTATGTCTATCTCTGTGTGTGTGTGTCCGTGTAACGCTCTAAAACTGCGTAGATATATTCAACGGGTCGATCGCCAGTATCAAACAGCATTTGATTGAAGTTTCATATTCGAATTCGAACTTGAAACGATCTTCATGGCTGTTCCATTCCACGCTTGTGTGTTTGTTATCTGTGTAATATGTAATTGCATGCTCGGGTTGAGCGAAGAAGTGACGATACCACTTTTTATGCGGCAGCGATTCTAGATTTTCCCTCTCGATTGCTTCTAGTTCCAAGTAGAACGTTCTAACTGGCCGGTTTAAATCGCATTTATTATATACGAGTTTAATTATGAACGTTTTCCGTATGATCTTTGAATGTCTAATTTTAATCATTATCGAGTCAATACAGCGTTTTATCGTGCGTTGCGCAAGTGTCGATCGACGCGTTATTGCAAAGTGGGGAAATGAAAACGCGTATGTAATCATGAAATTTTACGAGGAAACTAAAAATAAGCAAACCGTGATTCGACAGGGGAAATCAATTTTCGGTTCTCGCACTTCCTTCCTCATGAGTGGACCTTCAAGTGAATTTCAAGTGAACAAGTCCGTACGTGAATTTCGAATCATAATCACAAGTGAACAAACTTCGTCACTCCTCAGCTATCTCAAACCAGTTCATCCCTCCAGACTCCGAATCTCCAAGTTTCAACCAATTAGAATCCAACACTTCGACTCTTCAAATAACAAAGACATCTTCAACCGCTATCATAGAATAATTGAATCTCGAATACGACCCTTACCTCATATTCTTGCGATCCTATAATTCATCAGCTATCTTGATACGATCCATCCCTCACGACTCTCTAATTGGAATCAAAATTTTCAAATTCTTAAAAAACATTGATATTTATGAACTTGAATCTATAATACATAATCTATTTTCATTTTCATCATACACTCACAAATCTATAATTCCTCAATCAGCTTGAACCAGTTCCTCTCGATTCCTAACTGGAATCCAATATTTCGATTTCTCAAAAAACAAAGACATTTTTCTAACATCGATATAACTTGAATCTCAAACATACCCCTCAACTTACTCACATGCGATTCTATAATTCTTCAGTCATCTCAAACCAATTAATCCCTCTCGACTCCTAATTGGAATCCAATATTTCAATTCCTCAAACAACAGACATTTTCTAACATCATCGATTAACCTTGAATTTCAAGCATATTCCTCCCTCATACACAAGCAATCTTATAACTCCTCAGTCATATCAAACCAGTTCAACCCTTTAATTGGAATCTAATTTTCAAAGAACAAAGACATTTCCTAACATCGATTAAACTTGAATCTCAAACATATCCCTCACTCATCAATCAGCTTGAACCAGTTCATCCCTCTCAAGACATCTAATTGGAATCCAATTTTCTAACCTTGAATCTCAAACGTATCCCTTCCCCCGTACAAAATTCTTCAGCCATCTCAAACCAGTTCATCCCTCCAGACTCCTAGATCGGAATCAGAATCGAATCTTCGACTCCTCGATCTTCAAACACGATCATGACCGCAGATGAGCATCCACATTCGCCAAAAAGTATGGTCGGTTCACCTTGAACGTGACACGTATTGCATCACTGCTTCGTGCCGTGTCTCGGTTTGTTTCGATCGCAAAAAGCCGAAGCGTCCAAAAAAAACGCCGAAGAACAAAAAGAAGACGAAGATCTGAAGAAGAAAAAGGCGAAGATGAAAAAAGAAGTACGTACTCCTTTATTAGAGCTGTGGCAGTCGCCGTCGGCGTGATCAATCACCGCCAATTGATGATGGCCAGCGTTGATGGTCTCCGTCGTTGAAGATGTATCGCAAATTGTTTATCGGACTGTATTGTGTCGTTTGAGGGTATGTTTTAGTCCGATTTTGGTCTTCGATTCGATTTGATGAAGCATTGTGTGGTTTTTCTATGTTTTGAAGCTGATCTCATCGGTGGTTTCGAAGTGAGGTTATGTTGACGTGCTCACGTGTCGGTTGTTTTGTTTGTCTATTCGAAGTACGTTATAAGAAATGTTTTGTGTAAAATTACAAAATCGATATTATTCAATGTTATCTAATGTCTGTGGCAATTAGTGCGTCAGAAAATAAGTACATTTGTGTCACTTTAGATATTGCATTGACAATTATTCGTGTATAATTGATAATATATTGTTACATTGTATTGCACGTAGTAATTTAAATCTATTCATATTTGAATGACACAATACATATAATGTAGATGCACATTTATTATTTGTCATATCTCTTGTAATAAAAATGTTTTATGTGTATTAAACATAATATGAATGCATGCAAAGAATGCCTCCTACGTTATTTAAATTTTAGTTCGTCAAAGACATTGTCTTCGTCGTCACATCGAGGATCAAATCAATAAGCAAATCATGCAATATTGAACATTTATGAAATATCCCAAGACTATCTGAACTTTAAAATTCAATTCAGAGTTCTAGAGAAAACGTCTATTCGAGCCATTCTATTTCAGATCTATTGAATACACTTTTGCTCCAAATAGATTTTCATATAATACTTATTAATTGTTATTCTTCTTGAAGCACGATGCAAATCTAAAGAAAAGTACCACCATTGTTTCTATAATTAATAAAACCCTTTGAATATTGCGAAATTAGATTCATTCCGAGCGATTCAAAGACATTTCGTCCAACGACGTTCACAATTAGTCCAATTTTTTTTCGTCCCATGAATATTTCCCTTTCCGAACCATCACATTTCTCCAATAATAATACATCGTTTCATATCAATTTTATACCAAAAAAATATACGAAAGCTCACATATGGTACCTGAACGACTGAATAATACATCGTTTCATATCAATTTTATACCGAAAAATATACAAAAGCTCACATATGGTACCAGAACGACTCAAGAAAACACACTTTGCTCCAACAAGATCGAAAGAACCAAAAGTGAACAGCATCTTCCGTCTTCGACGATTTATGGCACATCACGAGAATCGCGTGGCTAACGACGCTCACGATGGCAATCTAATAATGACCATCATCATCGCCATTGTGACTTATCATATGACTTAAGCGGCCGTACAATGTGCTTCGAAACAAAACACTTTCATCGATCGGCCGTCACGGAGCGCGAGAATTTTTCGCCGCATTATAACTAAATGCTCGATTCTTGTTGTTGGTTGGAATCAATGGAATCGTGGACCATTGTCTATTGTCGGATTGTAAAATTGCAGAGTGTTCGTCTGCGTCGTTATTGTGTTTGGTGTTGGAATCACGCAGACGATTCGAATCGAATGATTAGTTCGTCGATCTTAAGATCAATAGTGTCTAAAGTTCAAATATTGACGAAGAATTGTATGTGAAACATTGATTCTCGAAGCGTCTTATCGATATCAATTTAAATAAAATTTAATGTATGTTTGTAAAATATTCAACGGCAGATCTGACAGTGAAATTTTTCAATAGTATGCATATCTGCGATGATTTCCACATCATTACATTTTATATTTGCATGCGTCTGGTGTAACGCTATATTACTGTGACAAAAAACTTATTCGTAACAATTGTTTTTATACATATGAATTTGTTTACAAAATAAAAAACATGTTCTATCATAAAAATTCAAATCACACATGAGATGATGATCATATGACATAAACGCGGTCATCGTTATCGAGCATTTCTTGCACAAATCCGGCTGAAAACCGACATATTACAACATCCACGAAAGTAAAAACTCTTGTCGTGCTGCACACATCCATCTGTAGATCTGTAAATCTGTCTGTGCACACAAAATAAGACTTCCGCGAACGTTCGATACATAAATGTGTTAATAACACCGGTCACGTCAGATTACGCACGTCAAACTCTCTTCTGGTCCTGGAGCGATTACCTTTTTTATAACCATATATTTTCCTATTCTGGTGTGTGTGTGTGATTGCAGCTAAAATGTCGCATTATCTCTTCTTAAACCAGATCCGAAATTATAATTTTGGCACATGTCAAATACACTATTCAAAATCATACATCTTTTCAAGAGAGCATATCGAAATTTCAAAGAACTAACGATTTCAAAAACAATACAAACTCAGATTAAGTGAAAAGACCATTCTTTAACTTGCATCATTTGTGTAAAACAATATGTAATATATCTACAAGAGTCGTATTCAGCATTATAATAACACTGATCGCAACACAGTACACAATGCCTAGGTACGGCTCTGCTCAATCTTTATTCAAAGCTCGGTCGTTATTTTTACTAAAACTTGTCGTAGACGAATCGGACGCAGCCGATGAGAATTCTAATGGTCATTTTCGATATGTAAGAAGTTTTCTGTGTTTTTGTAATGTGATTGTCGATTGTGCAATCCGATCGAGATTTATGACGTTTGGTTTATTTTGTTAATTCGAAAGCATCTAGGGTGTTCAATATTATTTATTGATTTACTTTTGAATAATATACAATGATGAATGTTAACAAAATAACCAACAAAAATATTGACGCGTAGTATTAGTAACTAAACTGCGATAATATTAACAGATAAAAAAATGTATATTTTTGTGTACAGTTTTCCTCAATTGACTACAAACATTCGATAGTTTCAACATTGAAAATACGCAATAATAATAAACAATTCAATTTTGTTTTTAATAAATAAGTTGACAGTGAAATTTTGATCTTTGATTCAGTCACAACGATTTTACAGTCAAATTGTATTTTCTCATAATAATTATCGATTCTTTATCCGTATTCTTGCGTGTATCGTTGTCGTGTCTATATGTGTTCAATTCCTGACAAGAGTCCGCCAAAATGCCTTCACGCCATCGATGATTGTACAATTCTCAGGTACTGAATTGAAAATTATGTTATTGTACATTATGACGCATATTATTTGAAGTTTTGCAATGAATAATCGATCTTTTCGCATTTTGAGTCGCAATATGTGAAGTTCCTATCGAACATGAGAATTTTTGTAACTGTTTGCTTTGCGCATAAAATGTTGTGATTTTATTTGATTTTTTTATCAATTCATGTGTTATTTTATTTCAGAATTCATATCCGTTAAATAATTGTGAAATATGTGCGATTTTAATGTGTGAAATATTTGTTACGGCTTTGTGCGATTGTTTTGTTATAAATGTGCGTATTCACGTTTTCTCTTTATGTCAAACTGTTGTATAAAAATGTATAGAAATTTTGTTCAATGAAGTATTAACTACAAAATATAATATTTATTTATTCTTATTACTAAATATTAACACGTTGAATAGAAAACAATTTCATTAATTTCTCGATAGAATTCAAACATTCTTCAAAAGAATCGATTCAATAATGAATAAGCTGAGATTCTCTCACACTGATAAATTGCATATTTCATTATTTGTAAACCAATATGTGTTAAGTTAAATTCAAGATACCTTAAGTTGTAAAAAAAAAGTTGTAGTTGTTAAAGTTGTTTTATTCAACCATTTTTTGAACTAATTGTAAATTAGGTCCCATATCGTATCGATGCTCAACTTTAAGCCACTAATGGTTCGAACTATGTATATGCTTCGAACCAAATGTCATGAAACCGAAAATTTCACAATCAAATTCCAAATCAGATACATCCAACTGATCCAAAACCCTTATCGAGAACAAATCGAAAAATGATTTTTTCTTAAAAAATCAAACCTTCCTCCTAAATCGATCGGTCGTTCTCCAACTGCGTGACCTTCCCGCTTCCGTTCCGTTCTCCTCAGCAGCATCTTCGCCCGAAATAGCCAAGTCGCTTCTATTTCGGTTCGTTTTGTTGTGGAAGCCGATTCCTGAATTAGAAGGCGTTGGATATGGAAAGAACGCCGAATGTGCAAGTAAAAGCTGGTGAGAGGCCAACAACGTTGACCGTGCGTAAACAACGGCTTCCGGCGAGCGGTCAACGCACGTCGAAGGTTAATCGGATTACAACTATTTATACACGTTTTATTGTAACGTGTATGTATATGAAATTGTATGTATTTTGTACGTGGGCACGCTTGAACCTTCGTTTACGAACTGTCGCTTTTCCGTCTCGATTCTAGCGAGCGTAAGCGAAGAATGCTCTGTAATTAACAATTAGATTGGTGGATACTCGCGCAGTTTTTTAGAACGTGCAAGTTTTTAGAACCCGTTGAGTATATCAATACAGTTTTGGAGCGTTACATGGACACACACACAATATAGCGTTATTACATAGTTTGATATTTAAACGCTTTTTCAGTGCCGTAATGCTCTTGTACTGCAAAACTGCGCGAGTGTACATCAGTCTCAATTAAGTTAAGGCCCGTTTTGGGTACCGCGACAAGCTGCAAGCAGTATGCGGCACGTAGTGTAGTCAATGATTGGAAAAATTGAGTCTGTTTTTGGGGTTTCAATTATTGACAATACTGCCTGCAGGTGCTGATTGCCGTAGTATGTAAAACTGAAAGTTTGCTTTTGCATACTCCATTCCATACTCCATACTCTATACTCCATTACAGACTCCACTGTATCTGTTTTGGACTACGCTGCGTGCCGCGTGCAATTTGCTGCTTGTCGCAGTACCAAAAAACAAGTTTTATGATTAGCATACTGTGATAAGCAGCATAGTCAATAATGAGAACAATGGGAATCCCATGAAACAGACTCAATTTTTCCCATTGTCGTCCACGCTACGTGCAGCTTGTTGTTTGCTGCTTGTCTCGATGCGCAAAACGATCCTTAACTTAATTGAGACTGGTGTACACTCACTCAATTTTTATAATATCAAAGCATTACGACACTGAAAAAGGGATTAAATATTGAATTGAATTGACTACAGAACTGCGTGAGTGTCCACCCATTTTAACTACAGAGCAATCTTTGAATAATAATCGCTAAAATTGAGATGAAAAAGTGACAGTTCGTTAACGAAGGTCCGAGTGTACTTGGAAGTTATTGTTGTGTGTGCACAAGATTCGAGTAAAAGGAAACGTGCGACAGAAGGACGACGACTCTTCGAATTGGAAAAGTGATTATTCGATTCCGTTTGCGGATACTTCGTTGAAAAATGTGGTTCGTTGTTGGAAATTGATTTCGAATTGAAGCTGTTTTGATTTGAGTTGCGATTTAAATCGGTTCGTTTATGTTCGATGCAGTTGTGAAGCGATGAATTTGCAAGAATTGCTCTTTTGCTTTTAGATGAAGTTGAAAATGACTCGAGATATTTTTTTTATATCAACACAATTTCATTTAAGATTCGATTCTCTAATATCTAAGAAAATCGTTATGAAATGACAGTTTATTTATGAAACTTTTAGTGTTCGATTACTTCATCAAATTATCAAGCAAAGAATTGTCATTAATTTCATCATTTGATAAATTGAGTCCTCTGTACCAATAAAAGCAATAAAATCATAGAAATTGTTAAAAATAATTATCAAAATTGAGGTTAATGATTCGTATGTTCAATCAATTCGTAAATTCGTTAATTACGAACATAAATTTATTTATATCTATTCGGTTATTCACTTAAGAACGAAATTCATTTAATTTTTCCGCAATCGTCACAATTACAATTAATTGTCGGTTAAATTACATTCATATCCGACTTTGACTATTAATATTATTTCCAATGTCACAAATAATCGACACGTCTACCAATATTCAATAAAATTTTCAAAAAGTTCGAAATCGAACTTCCTTACTTTGAACAATTTCAAATCACTCAACCTTTGGGCTTTCTTTGAACATTTTCAACCGATTTTTTTATTCGTTTCTAACGCATTTAAATTCGATAGCCAAATGCCCAGATAAGATCTAGAATCGTCTAAAAAATTATACTAGGACTGTTGACTATGAACGAAAACAAGTTTCGAGTACATACCTCTATACACTTTTTTGTCATCGAACATTTGGACGTGTCTAGCCTTCCGATTCTTAGAATTCTAAACGCGCAAATTCTATGATTTGCAAAATTATTGTGCATTTTGAGAAAGGTGATTCATTCTATCGAGATTTTTTCGGAAGATGTCGATTTTTCCCAAATCATTCGATTCGATAACAGGTAGTGGACAAAAACTGGTATGTTTCATAAAAGCCTACTAAAAAAAACTCTATAATGATACAAACGGATTTTCCATCATGGGTGAACAGCTGATGATCTTTTTTGATCATGAGTTTTTTTTTCCATACCTGTCTGTTTATTATTATTTTAGAAACGACTGTTTTACGAGGAAAATCCGGTACGTTTCAACATGTTTTTTTGGCATTTATTTATTGTTCGTACAATGCCGTAAAATATTTCGACAAACATAATCAAAATTTGTTAAAATTCACGCCGTATACTAAATCTGATAATATTTGTAGCGAAATCGGACGATTTGTTGTACATAGTAATTAGTGACTAGTCGATTGATCGATTCTTGAAAGTGAATTTATCGAAATTTTCATTAAAACAATCGGTGGTTCTTATCATTCATATAATATCTATCATTGATTTCTGGTTATTATGATATGAAATCTATATGAATACTATTAATAGTACATTGTTAATCACCGGATCATATACAAAATGCAGAAAAAATAATTTGAAAGAATGTTGAATTGCATCCACATTAATTCAACTTCTGCAATTCCACAATTACTCTAAAAAATGCACATAAACAATTTTTACTTCAGCTTATCTAACTCACGTAATAAATACACGACAATATTACAAATTCTAATATTAAGATATGCCATAATCGTTATAAAAAATGCATAACAATATTTTAAGAATTTGCAGTGCAAAACTTATGCAATTTTCATTTTTTTTTTCAACACAATCGAAATTCATATTCTTTCCATTTCTATTTACAACGCATTTTTTATCATATAAGTCGATCAGAGCTAAACAAGACTAGGTCCATAAAACAAGACGTCGAATAAAATGATCAAACGTATTTGTTGAATTTCTTTGAAATTCCCTTAATCGTTCCTTTTTTCGGAAACTAAAACACAAATTTTGATTATAATAAGCTATGGATGTGGTCAATTCACATAAAATTATATAATTGAACATCGTCATCATAAATTAATGATTTTATTATAAGGTGGCCAAACAAATTTTGTCATACATATAATGGTATCTGTATTCTTCAGGAAAGATAGAAAGTAATAACTATCTATACCAATTGCTTTGACATTGAAATCTTCAAAAAGTAGAATTAATCACGTTTAGCTTTGAACTGCTTGTACATAAATAAGCACATGTATGTAATATAATAGATGGCGATTTCGAACGTGCACGTGATTGTCCCATTCCAAGAATGATGGACGTTTTTCTGGGATCGTTATCTTTGTCGAACACACTTGGGCACCATGGCCATTAGAAATTTTGACCTGCGTTTTCGAGACCCTTTTCAGTGATTTACAAGTCTACCTGACCCTGGACCCGAATCCCACTGGGATACAAAAACGATAGTCGTCGTCAACCTTTTGTCGTAACGGTTGATTTCAGTTCAATTTTTGATTTTCAATAAAATAAATTTTCAATAGTTAACTAAGCCTCAAGTTACAATCAGTCTTTTAACTGCGAACTTAAAAATCCATGGAACAGGGATGGATTTTTGATAGTTCGTAAACGGAAGACTGATACAACTGAATTGTGTTATAGAGGAAATGAGAATGTGTTATAGGAGGCCATGTTAGAGGAGCGATTACTGAATTTTGTCGATTTTAAAATTTGAATCAATGTTTAAATTTTCAATTTGAAAGTCATTGTGAAAGTAATTTCTATCGAAATATATGTAATCACGCTTAATGATTATTACTGTGAATGTTTTTAATTTTATTTATATGCTTTTCGATTCATCAATATCTCTAATGATTTGAACAATTAGCGAATATTACATTGAAATTTTTCATTGAAACTTTCAAATTCTACACGATTTATTTATAATTTTTGAACTCACAAACCACTTGTTTATGTTGGGATTTTGTAGTTTACATTTGCAACGTGCATGAAAGAAAAGTACAGTTATTGCAACGTATTTTTTTCCTCTTTGATATATCCACGACTTTTTCGTTTATGTATCTCAGTTCTTTTTTTTCACATGTGACGTATCCGAAAACATTTATCATCAAATAAACGATCGATTTGAAAATTGTCAATATTTGCTAATTCATTTTAGAAAATAAGCTTTCACGGAGCTTGCATCCATACAAAATTAGTAATTGAATTAAGAGGATTGATAAAATTGCGAAACGAAAGAATTATAGCAGCGCTTACGATTTTCATAAATTATTTACATATTTGTCTAGAAACAAATTGAATCCACTTACGAAACGAATCTTCCATTTTTCATTTATTCGGGGTCGAGTTTTGTGTAGAAAACAAATAAATTCAAATTGAATCGAATTCATCCGAAGCGAAATTCTTTTACGATGCAAATTAGCACATCTACCAAGATTATAATCGCTCTAAATACATTCGCTTCGAGGAATATTGATAATACATCTTCCACTGATCGATTTGAAAATTAGCCAACAATGTTCGATTTACCTAATGCGAAATTGAAATTTTAAATTTTCAATAATGATTCCATAGTTCAAATGCATGTTCGATTTCGCAATCGATTCGTTTTAAAATTTCTTACGTACATTTTATGAAGTGATCCGAACTTTCTCCACACTTTTAGAGCGACAAATCGATATTTCAAATACGCATTGATTAGTGCACTCGTTCAAAGTCATTGTGCGTACGAAAGTTGATTCGATATTGCGTAGACACTTCGCAATTAGAATGTTACGATGTTATAACAATGTGACGAAGTATGGAGTAGTATTATATCGAATTTGTTCATCGTAATTGACACTTTTGTACGAGTCATACGAGATATAAAGGATGATGGATACAGAAACCAATGATTAGATTTATATGGATGGAAAGTTCTTTTCGTGAGTATCGTTTATTATTTCTCAATTTGTTGTGTGAAAAAAAGTAGTTTATTTCAGATATTTTAAAAACGTTGAAAAAAAAAAGATATTCAGTTTCGCTTGAAAAATAGTAAGTCGAAATCATTAAAATGCGTTTACAGGATTAATTTTGAAAGAAATATACGAATTATAGTAAATTAAAAGCTGTTAATAAAAGCATTTTACAAGCTGCTTGCAAAACGTAACTTGGCATAGTTGTTATTACTGATTCGGAGTAAAGTTTTTCAACTATAATATCTATAACATTTTTCTCACAGCGATTTGAGATTAAAAATAAATGATACCCATGAAAAGAGCTTTCCAACAATCTGATCATTATTGGTCTCTGGATACACATCCCATACATTTTCCTATCATTCTTTCTTCTCATTCGAATCAAATCTCACAATTTCGCTCCGATTCGAAATTTCTAACGTAATATTCGAATCGGGATCGTTCCGCTGAACATGTTCAAGTCGTTTATCATTTACACGAAAGTCGATGGGAACATATAATATAACACACATTATCACCATAGTCATACGTGTTCGTTACTGTCGTCCGTTATGCTACATTCGATAAAATATGCGTGAAAAAAACGGTCGTGCTCATGCGTTTCCGCGTGCACTTGAAAGTTACACACGTACGTTTTTGTATGTACTTACATACGTGCGATTATGAAAATTTCCGTTATTCTATGGAAATTCTAAATCGACAGATAAGTAAGCGTCAAACAATCGAAGGAAACGAGAGTTTTCCAATTCGAACGTTTCAAGCTGAACGCCCAACTAATTGAAAACGGTTAACGATATCGAATGACTGTCTAAACACGCTTTGACTTTGGTGAAAATTTGTTAGTCGATACGAAAAGTTTTTATCGGTTCGTTTTGTATCGTATTTTGTATTTTTAAAGATGCATTCGATTTATTTTTATTTTTATACATCAGGATTTTCCATAAGGAAATTTTTACTTGCTGGAGATTACGTATAATATAAGATTAAATACTCATCCATGAATACGATTAAAATAATTAATTGATTTTATAAAAAAATGAACATATTAAATAACTGGTAATTTCCAATAAATTGTACCATTTACCGGTGAATCGGTAAATCAATAATGCAATCCCTAATTGCGTGTAACTTAAATTTTGCAGCTATTACGAAGTTGAAAATGACGCAAAATTATCATTGCTTGATTATTTATAGTTCAAATTGAATTTTTCGACATGAAAATCATAATGCAATCTAAATTCAATATTTGTGCTAAAATGCATCTGACTATCTTTTTATCTGTATGAGATTTCATTAAACATATTTTATATACGAATTTTCAAATAAGTACTCAGTTTTCGACCAATACCATTGATGAATCGAATAATATAACATTCGAATCATCACCATATCAAACTGTCAAACACATTAATGTAAATAATATTCGAAAATCTACAGAAATAAACCGAAAAGAAATCGTCAAATCGAATCGACAATTTCTAGATCACTCGAACTGCTTACATACATACATACTTAGAATGCATAAAATCTCAACAGACGACAAATCTTCAATTTGCAAAACGCCTTTGTTCCAATTCGGAGACTTTCGTCGATTTTTCGAAGGCTAACTCTCCGGTTGCCCAACTCGGGATCGTTCGCGATCAGCATACACATTATTTATTCTTACATACATACAAACGCTTGATGTGTTATTTTTCTCGTTCGTTGTTCCCTTCGGTCGTATTATTTAATATTGGTGTCGCGTTTCACAATTGCGTCTGTTCGCTTGTGACATCTGAGTGCGACGTGACTCAAATTGTATTCGAAGCTCCGAAGAACGAAGCGACTTTTTTTGTGTTTGGATCGAAAGTTTTTTCGGATTTTATGTGTTTATAATGTGTGGGTTATTCTCTTATTGATACAGGAATGAGTTCAGAGTAAGGGTTGCATTGTTTGTTTATTAGTGAATCGATCAATTTGCTGGTTATTGTCGGTAAATAATATTTAGTTCAGTGTGATTTGATAGAAATTAAATGAAATTTGGAAAAAAGTAAATCATCTTAATTTTGTATAAATTTTCATTTTCTAATGGTACATAGGAGAGAGTGGGGTTGGATGTTCCTGGGGTGAGTTGTTCCGAAAAAGAAAAAGAGATAGTAATACCACACAAAGGGCTTAATCATAGCCCAACTTTAGCAAACATTTTAGTTTCTCTGGCAAAGATGATTAAGTAACGGAACAACTTACCCCAAGAACTTCTAGCTCCTCCTTCTTCTATATGAAAAATCACATTATAGAAGAAAATTTATAGAAATTAGCAGTACTTTAGAAACATAAGTTGAATATTGTCTTTGAATGAAATATCTTTAAAGTGTGATCTTATAACGGTTAAACTTCAAAATCAGTAGGTTTTCTTACCCCAAAAGGTTTCTATACTTGATACAATAAAATATGCACTTGAATTCCAATTCAATCAACGACATTTCAACAAACTCTTCTACATTTACAATGAATTTAGCACAACTTCCATTGAATCAACTTGATTAAAACCTAAAATAAGAATGAAAAGATGCCATGAAATACCATTTGAACTTAGTTGTATCAACTTCCAACCCTAAAATTCAGGTACCATGAGATTCGAAAGATCACACGCGACTGCCACACTTATATCAATTCAATAGCACCACAATAAAATTGGAGTCTTTCATAATTATTCTTTGATAATGGGGGTCACGTGAACTCGCATAACCCCATAGGGGTAACACACGACCCCTATGCGATTCAGACCCTTCCTTAAAAAAAAATGTATTTCATAACCCAAACATCCCCCTTTTCGATGCCAATTTATTCGCAATTGTAAAAGTCATAAATGTCCCGTTCTTCAATTAGCCTAATTGAAGCCTCATTGTGATGTGTGAACGATGACTTTCTCTAAAAATTCGCGGTCGGATGAAAGATGAAAGTGCGACGACCAGACAGGTGGTTCAATGGCGTGTTATGCAAAAAAATGATGTTGGAAATTTTGTTGAACAACATTTTGTAATTGTAATTTCACAAGTGAAATGCATTATCGGATATAGCGTAATTTGTGCGGCTTTCGTTTGGCTTTTGCAACGCATCGGCGTTTTCTAAGGTTTGGCAATACGAAGGTAAACTGCTCGAATTGTGGAAAATAAATGAGCTGTTTAAAGCTAATCGTGATAAATTCCGAAATTTGATAGAATGAAATTTATAATTCATCCGTATAGTCATAATTTTCTGTGTGAAATATTTTCTTGATTTATAAATACCATTAAATGACAAAATTTGTTTGGCTACCGATAGTTAATCGTTCATTTCAGAAGTCATTTTAATTAATTCTGTACTCTAATGTGAATTAACTACATTTATAGCTTACTATAAACTCAATTAGTATGTTTATAACTTCCAAAAAATGTGTTAATGAAAGGACTTTCGAAAAACGCATTTTACACATTTGATCGTTTTTTTCGACTTCATACTGAATGAAGTTAGTTACAAAAATTTTGCTCTGGATTCAAATACATTTTGAATCAACGACTTTATTGATGACTTACTATTAAACTATTTTATTTCTGAAATAATAGCGTTTAAACGATCTATAAATATATTTTCGAAGCTATGATGAATTTGAATAAATAAACGCAAAATATTTGTTCAGCCGAATTTAATATATCTTTTGTTTAGTGTCGTTGTATCAATATGATTGGTAAATATTTCCTCATTGTTCACCTTAAATATAAATGAATAATCATTAATTTTAATCGTATGAAAAATATTTACTTATCGTCATGTGTTTTAAAGGTCTTTGTATCGCGACCATAGTAATGCAATAAAATCGAATGAAAACAACGTTTAAATTTAAACATAAGGATAATCGATTAGGTTAACCTTAAAATAGACAGATTCAAATTCTTTAAATTGTTGTGCAATATCAAAAGTGATTAATCGGAAATGAATAAGTTCAAACCGCTAAAATTAATAATGAAACATAACATGTATTTTCCCTTTAAATCGACTTTGATACGGAAACCCACATTTAAATAGAATGAAAAACCCAAAATAATTTTTCACTTTCCATACAAAAATATTGTTAGGAGTGCATCATCAAGATACATCACAATTCAAACGATTTAAGCAATTCAGAGTTAAAAGTGATTAATTCAATTAAGCAAGAAGTCGAGAAAAACAAGTGTGATGCATTTTTCACTTTATTATTATATTTTTCCAAAAATATAAACATACTTTGTTTTTAATAAGCTACGGATTTGATTGATTCACATCAGAGTATAGAATCAATTGAAATGGCTTCTGAAATATGTACATATATTATTAATTAATCAGTGCACAAAAATTTAATGCTATTTATTTTTATTATTCAGGAAATATATTTCACACATATAAAGTAATGACTACACATACCATTCAAATTTCATTTTTGTCAAAAAGCAGAGTCAATCACGATTAACTCTGAACGACTCAATTGATGCGCTAAAATCACACATCCATACAAATAAATTTCTTCAATATCCACACTATAATAGCACAATTTACGAACTCGTTTCGTAATATAGATGAAAAAGGTGAATTATATTTTCACATCTTTTAAATTATCCATCGAAGACCGGTTAGGGCGCCTTAGCGGTCTCGAAGACCGGTCGTACTAAAAGATCTCAGCAAAAAATAAATATATTTCATTTAATTAAACGGCGTCTTATTTTTATTGATGGCCGAACAGTCGGTTGACTAAATTATTGACCTTGCATAATAATTATTGCCGAATTAAAAAGTGTAAAATTAAACGATCGAGTTTGCATTACGGTGACGAAATATCTATCGCGGTTCGAGTGTTTCTCGAGTAGTTCGTTAAAAGTGTAAATTTAATTATCAATCGGTGAAATAAGTATATTTTTTTTCGATTCATACTAAAATGCATACATTATTCGTTGTTAATTCTGTAAATATTTTTTTCCGTTCTTGTAGTGTGAAAATTGGAAAAATCTACTGTTGACACTACGTTGTAAAAATAATGTATTTTCTTTTAATTAGCGCTGAATTCTATATATTTTTTGATTGTTTGAAGATTTTCGCTTTCGAGCGTAAGTAAATTTTTATTTCAATTTTGAACACGGGGAAATTTAAATGTGTAAACTTTGCGCACGATCAACGCCGCGGAATGGAAAGTGAGCAAATCCGAACGCAAAAACCGAAAAGAAAAGAAAGAAAGAAAGAAAAAAATAAGACGAAAACAAAAATTAAACAAAACACCGAAAAGGAAGAAAAGCGATGACGCTGTGTAAGCACGCGAACGTTCGACGCGAGTTCGTCATGTAATTGAATCGACGCAAATAATTACACAGTTTCATTATGAGAGTACGTCATTATCGCTATTTTTTCCTCTTGTTTTGATTGTAAATTTGCATCGTCGATTTTTCTTCTCGAAATGAACGTCATCGTGCGTACAAGTTTAAAGTAATAAATGAGCTGTGCAACGTCAAATGTTGGAAAAAAAAGAGATTTAAATATCGAAGCATTTGGTATAGTCATAGCTTTCTATATAAGAAATATCTTTCCTGAATAATAAATATAAATATCATTAAAGGCATAAACTAATCGTTCTGAGACGTCATAAAAGAAAGAAAGAAAAGCAACCCATTAATTTCAGAAGGCATTTTAATTAATTCTGTACTCGAATATGAACTGACCACATCCATAGCTTATTATTAACAAAATTTATGTATTTATAATATCTGAATAATAGAATAATGTAGGGAATTTTGAAAAAAAGATTCACGCATTTATATTGTTTTTCTTGACTTTTTATCATATTTTGTTTTGAACTGATCAAATCTTGAAGATTTTCTCGTGCATCTTTCATTCGTTTGAAAATGGTTCGACTTTGCGACGTTTTCTTAAATTTGTACTGCGACTCATCGTACCACCGCGTGCTTATTTATTCAAAACGAGCGTTAAATACGACGATGTAAATATGTATAATATATTAAGAAAATATTTACAACTTGTACACACATATTCGTTATTTGCCCTTGGACGGTCCGAGTTTACGACAAAGTGCGAGAACAATCAAGAGATTTCGATTCGACCGCACTTTTGGCGTCTAACGTTTTGTTTTTTGTAAACGATTTTCGTTTCGAATCCTTATTTTATACGATGAATTTCGAAATTTTCATACAGAATCAACCGAATGTGTTTGTTATGCATTCACATTTGCATCGGTCTCTCGAATGCACCGCGTCGATGCATTTCGAATTTTAAAACGAAATTTTCATATCGAACCGTTCAGAAATGTGCATCGAATATTTATCCGATATGGAATCTCGAAAAAATAGAATTTCAAAAAAGTCTACGATGTGCATAATGCATCTATCGAAGATACTTTCTAATTTCACGTTTCCTGGAAAATGGAAATATGCCTTTTCTTCTTCCGATAGAAACTCGATTCGATTCGGAACTATCTCGAATTATCCAATATTTGTACGAAAGAAATTCGAATTAGCGTATTGTATAAAAAAAAAACGTATTGCATCACATGATGATAAAATTCGAAACGAGAAAGCATTTCCAATGCACTAGCGATTTTTGCATACGACTTTCTAGAATCGTACGAAACACATTTTTATTTTTTATGCAACAACAATAGATCGACGATCGATAAATGATAAATCATCGCAAATTGCAACGAGTGCATAATTTTCTCACAGATAACGAATCTCTGTATTATAACATAACACACGATGCACTCATTGATCGATCAGCAATTGAGCCATTCAGAACTAAAAGTGAATAACTCCACTTTTTATAAACTATACATCAAAACTTTTGCTTCTAAAACTATGTGAAAAACGTCTGAGATCTCGAAGAAAACGTCTGAGAGCTAGAAGAAAACATTTGAGAACTCGAAGAAAACGTCTGAGAGCTCGAAGAAAACGTCTGAGAACTCTACGAAAACGTCTGAGAACTTAAAGAAAACGTCTGAGAGCTCAAAGAAAACGTCTGAGAACTTAAAGAAAACGTCTGAGAACTTAAAGAAAACGTCTGAGAACTTAAAGAAAACATTTGAGAGCTCGAAGAAAACGTCTGAGAGCTCGAAGAAAACGTCTGAGAACTCTACGAAAACGTCTGAGAGCTCAAAGAAAACGTCTGAGAACTCTGACCTTTTTTTATCTATAGTTTAGAAACAAACGTCATACGTCCATTACACGCTTTAAAGGAATTTCTATATACGTTCGATCTATTTTTCCGACTTCTTCCTTTACGTAGTTAGTCACATTTAGCTCTGAGCGGCTCATACGTATATAGAAATAATAAAAACGGTGTGTCACATGCGATCGGACGCTTTCACTTTCACATTTTTCGCTTTTTTAACGTCGGATAGAAATCAAAAACGATTATCCGAATGCTAAAAGCGGTATTGCGCAACGTAACGGTCTATAAATTGCAGAAATCGTCATTCGGTCGTATGTATGAATGTGCTATTCGTTGTTTGTTGTGTTATTATATGACGACGTTCCGTGCAAGTTAATCGTGTTCCGGTCAAGTTGAAAATAATTGAATCAAAAAAATGAACTTAAATCGAAAAATATTTGAATTGAAATGTTATTCATTTCTTATTTTATATTTTAGAATAGATTTTTTGTATGTATGATGATTTGTATTAAATGAATTTCAGGAAAATTTTTGTTAAACTTGATAAAAGTTAATTTTTATTTAAGCCGTTATTTGTGTTATTCATTCTGATGAACGTTGCGAATAAAGACCTCTCGAAGATTAATTTTTATTCCAATAAAGTTTTCACAGTGAACCATAAATTCTTCATACATACAACGCAACAGACGAATACACAAATTGAAACATTGTATTGAAAATATTAACGCACATAATAAACGTCCGACCAATAAATTACAACCTTTCAGAAACTTGCTTTACTATCGCCATAACGTTTTAAATTGTGAAACGTATTTTTTAACATTTTGAAACGATTCACAGATTTAGATTGATCAATAATGAACGATAGCGCTCCATTTTTTCCCCATGTGCAATATAAATCTTTTCACCGTGAAATCTTCGATAGTTTAATGCGAAATGTATAAAACGCGAAATATTCAATTTAGAAACGATGAATGAAGCCTTTTCGCGAGTTTCGATTGCTCAATAGTGAAACTTGACATTTAACGAACGAGATTCCGAATGCACATACAAAATGCAACACGTCTATCATATAAATATTTTTTTTAATTGATACTACAGTCTGGATCAAACCTTCAGTAGTTTTTTAATCATTGGATATTTTTTGGTTAGGTTAGGTTAAGCCCTATGTCTATGTTGGTTATAAATAACATAACCTTTAAGGGTTAATGTGAAGGAAGTCGATCAATTCGTCTAGTACATAGAAGTCACGGTTGCAGATAGATGTCACCTAAATCGTTCAACATAAGCACATAATGATTCAAGCGATTCAATAAGTTGAAATTATGTTTGAAGAACTGTTTTATAAACCATTAAATTGACATTAGCATAAAAGTCAATTGACATGTGACTCTCGCCAGGTCATTACAGGACTCGAATGCAGAATCGCGAGATCTCTGAGCCCGACGCGGTATGCACAGACGATTTATACCATCGATTGACTATACATACATATATTTATAATGCAATATAATATAATAAAATATGCACAACGTTTCGCCGTTGTGCAACACGAGAAGTCAACAACGGATACGTCTGCGCCATTCCGTAACGTGTTTCACTTTCGTTTGCGCTAATTGTCGTTTGTTGCTTTTGCTTTTGCTCTTGCTGCTCGCTTTCTCGATTATTTGCTGCTTTTATTATAAACTGGCTGTATCTCTGCTCTCTACGAAATTCTTGAAAAAAAAAACAATTAAATTTCGATACAATTCAGTTAGTTGTAAGAATGTTTAATCATTCCTATAAGGACTCTTGATTGTCAAAAAGTGCGAGTGCGCACAATCTTTTGAGATAGCCATATTTGAAATTGAATATTTATAATAATTAAATATCGGAAAGTTAAGTGATCTTATGATATATTCAATACAGAATTCGAAATCAATAAATCGACATATTCAGGAACAATTTTTGCATTCAACTCTGACGATCTAAAGTAACTGACTGAAAGTCACTAAAGTCTCTGACCATTAGCTTCTAGAACTTCTCATATGTGATTTTCAATTTTGAATTCAAAATCTTTCGTAAAAAATGCTGTATGAATATGCATTATTCAATATATATTTTTTTATGAAAGAAACTACAAACTTCAATGAAAAGGCATGAACGAATGTATTTGGACATGTTTATGGACGATGCGAAAGATTTATGTGATTTGCAATAAAAGTAGCAATCTTGCTAGCCTCGGTGCGTATTCAAAATTAGATACTTAAAAGCATCTGAAAAAAAATGGGGCTTAAAAGTACCGACGCGACGTATTGAAATAAACAGTCGGAAATTCGTTTCGGGATTACTACGTACATTATTTTTATGATTTCTGTTCGTTATCTACGCCAACACATGTTCGCCAAAGCAAGCCGCTTGAAGGTTTCGCCAAACAAATAATAGGCGAAAGAACTGTAATATTTCCCATTTCTAGAAAAAAATACCCTACCCTAATAAAATCTAGGGAAAATTATCGTGAGAATCGCAATTTATTCAAAAGAGATGTCGGAAAGTCGCTTGAACCTTCGGATTAGTGCCCTTGCATTTTCGTATAGATCAGCAAAAAATCTTTTGATTTTGTTTGAGATTTCCGAAAATGTTCATATGCAAAATGCACGTGCATCGCTAAAAACATTTGCTTTTACAAATCGGAGTTCTTTGTTGATTGCTTTGTCGCATTTCGTACGATTTTATGTTAAAATTATTAGTTTCAAATTAGATTTAATCGAATGATTTAAACGCCATTAATTATTGCGTATCGATTTCAAATAATTTATTAAAACTTTTGAACGGTGATACATGCAGTCGTATGACTGATTAGGAAGTAAGTCATTGTTTTTAGAACCACAAGAAGCGTCATAAAATTTCTTATTATGTACACTTATTGCGGTTAAATAGTTAGATAAAACGCAAATTTATAAATTCAGTTATTTCAGTTCTTAATCAGTAATGCGAACGTACGAGTATTTACGCAGAACAAATTGCATTAATTATGAATAATTTAATCGATCATAAATACAAATGAATACTTTTTTCATTAATTTTGAATTTAAATACATACAATCGATTTTCATTTATTTTGCATCGCATATTAATCAAAATCGCATTGTTCATATGAAACATATGAAGAATGTATGAAGCGATAAATCTATCGTTGTATCAATTCTCATATGAATTATGACAACACAATAAAAATAGCATACGGCATTTACACCTTTACATAAAATATAGATTCATAAGAAAAACGATAAAAATACGCTATAAATTTAATATTCAACGTTAACTCAATAGAACATCGAAAACGAAACGTTCACATATTCAATTGTATTTATTGCGGTTCGTTTGTAATTAATCAATTATGACTTACAATTCATATTCATGCATTCAACACTTTCAGAAATGGATAAAAACAATTGATCAAGGGAGTGTTACTATCATGAAAACAGTACAGGGGAAAATTATGAATTACCCTTAGTAAACATTTGATGATTATGCGGGTACTATCGACCAATTGATAAAAACTCAATAGAAAAACTTCAACTTTAATCATAATGCATTTATTTTAATTTCCATTAATTTCTAATTCGACTAAATTGATTCGAAATTGCGTTATGAGTTCATACATTCATGCATAAAGTCACGTTTAAATGGATCGAAATGTCGAGTGAAAATAAAATTAGATTTAAATGTCAAAAACTTATTGAAGTCATAACTTAATGTATGTGAAATATATTTCCTGAACAATAAAGAGAAATACCATTAAATGTCAAAAAAATATGGGAATATGTTATTAATTGAAGGACTGACTAACTCTATGCTTAATTTATTAGAGCAGTGAAAAGTAAATTTAAGTAATTTTCAATGACTCTCAATAAAAAATGCAATTTTATCCAAAACAACAAATTTTTATTGCGTAACATAAAAAGCGCGGGAAACTTTCGTCGCAATTTCGCATCATCGTGTGTTCGCAATTATCGAATCAATCGAATCGTAATATCCATTAAATCGCGTGATTCGTAACAATCTCGTAGAGGTGTTACGATTTATTAAAAATACAAAAAAATCGATCGTTCGTTACTACGGAAATAAAGCGAACAGAAGCAATTATGCGCGACGCTTCAGTGAATTTGAAAAGTGTATGTGTATGTGATTTTTTTTAGCGTTTCGCGTATGGAGTTTTCAGTTTTGTACGAGCTGATGATGGAGGTCGTTTCGTTGGATGAGGTGTGAACTTGATTTTCGGTTGGAATTTTATGTTTTTGATGTAATTGTTGCAGAAGATTGATTTGTTTTGGAATTGGATGTTAATGTGTTGGTAAAACAGTGCTGACGTACAGAATAAGACTTGTAATATATTTTTTTTATCTACTTATTATAAAATTATCAAAATGGTTTATTGCTTTAAATGTAAAGGAAAACCATAATACATTTGACATTTGTGTTTAATATAAAGAAATATAGGTCAAAATTACGTCGATATTAAGAGCAGTGCTTTGTAATTATTTGACTTATTTCGTCATAATGATAATATTAGTAATACACATTCAAATGGTTCAAATCAAAAGTTTTCACTAAAAAGTATCTGTTATTATTTGAACGAACGAGATGAAATTATGATACAAGTAAAATTCATTTAATTTCTGTTACATTACACTGAACCTATTTCCTTGCTATTGGTGATCGCTTGTATTAGCAATATTTTTTAAGGGTCGGTATATCAATTAATTTAACAGAGGCTATCCAACCATTTCTAATAAGATCCGATAAGAAATGGAAAGAGTGTGATCCGCTATCAAATCAATTGACATTTAAAATAGATACATGCCTTCCTCTAACTATGAACTGTCAAAAATACACGTGAATGACGAAAGAAAGAGACTGACGTATGTACGGATTTTTGGCAGTTTGTAGAGTCAGAGGACCTAGTTAATATTCCATTAGCTAGATATCCCACTATTTCTTTAAATGACGACTGAAAATTCCAAAGGGTACAAGTAACATTTTCGCCGAAATTGAGTTATGCACAAGAATCGCTTCTATGCAAACTCATTTATTTGGCGGCAAAAGGATATAAACGAATTCAAAACGTGCGCTGAGATATATCATCAAATCAGTAGACCTCCTCCTAATACATGTAGGTACATGGTCAACTTCGAACGCGCTTTTCTCAAATTCACCGCGATGTCACTTGTACCCCTCGACCTTTTCATTCGCGCAATAAAAAATGTCTTTTTTCTTACACGGTTTTCGCTGGTCCCTATCCACCGTGTAAAACTAGAGTTGGGTGTATTTAATAATATAAACTGAAAATTATAAAAAAAAAATAACCTATCAACGTTCAATCAATTAACCAAAAATAACAATAAATAAATAAAACAATGCAGGAAGCGATCGAAATAGATAAAACAATTTTAAAAAGAGGCAATAAATCGTCATCGGGAATGGCCGTCGAACGTCACGTTTCGACCGCCCATTTCGCGCGCTCGTACGATTCGCGCTCGCGCATTCAACGTGCGTAAAATGGAGACGTCATTTATTTATGTAAGAGCGTTGTAAGTCTTGTGTGAGGCGTTGCGTAAAAGTTACACGGCCACAATTTCTCGAAAAGAAAGTGGCGGCCATTCGTCAACTTCGAGGCGCGTCCGAGTTTCTCAATCGATTTTTTTTTTTTTGATGCTGGAAACGAGTCGATACCTCTAAGCAACAGTGAGTTTTAATCGTGTATGTGCTTGAGGTTGTCGTGAATTTGGAGCGGAATGGAATGGATCAGGGACACAGAAGAGGATGCCTATATAGCAATCCCACTAGTCCCTAGTCTGTTCTGATCGTATTTGGGTTGATGGAGACCGTTCATTACCGAGCGGAACGGAACGGATCAGGGACACAGAAGAGGACACCTATATGGCAATCCTCCTAGTCCCTAGTCTGTTCCGTACCGCTCGGCAGTGGACAGGGGGATTGTCATAAAGGCGTCCTCTTCTGTGTCCATGGTCCGTTCTGTTCCGCTCGGTTGTGAATGATTCTCACAATTCAAATGCAAGTCAATGCAAAAGCAAAAATCGACTAGAGTTGCTAGTTTATGTGTTGATATAATTAAATATGAGTCTAATTTTTTCTATATATTTGTATTTTGAAACTTACCAATGTAATTAAATTAATGATGCGTTTCACCTTACAAAATCTTTTTTTCGGTGTTCAATTGTTTATAGATTCTTTGAATTTTTTTTTTTTTTAAGTTTAAAATATTTTATTATAAAGTTCTTTGTCTTTTATCTTTCGATTTTTTACGTTGTTAACCTCAAATAGGCGACATTATCATGTGTTCCACACCACAAAGAACATTTGTCCTTCTTTTGATTTTCTTTTTTCAATAATAGAAATGACTCGTCCTGTATTTGTATTACGGTCCCCCATAAAGTCATAAAATTAAATTTATTAGATTTCGACGACTTTTCCTTAAAAATCACGTGAATCTACAATAATCGTTCAGACATTTCAAAACAGACATATCACAATTTAATGCCATCGATTAATATTTACATGAAAAGCTATTATGAGCATATTTTTCAAACCACAATTCGAATTAACTTGCGTCACGTTCTAAGACAACAAAATATAATACTTACAGTAGTTAAAATGGTTCAAATAAACGTTCCGTTCGAACAATGCATTCGCGATAAATATTTTGAATCATTTTAAGGCTTCTCATTTGAGTGCGTTTAATTCTTTCGAAAAAAACTGAAACAATGGATGCGAATCTCGAATATGCATTTATAAATTTGGCTATTTGGGTCAGACCTTGTCCCGTCCGAGTGGCGATTCGATGTGGACATTGTTGGAAATTTTCAATAGGTCACCGTATATTTTTTTCTGTTATACAATACATATTTTGATTTGTTGCGTGTGAAAAATTACTTAAAAAAATAATACAGGCGAAAATGGAAAACAATGGCTTCGCGAGGATTTTCTTTCGGTCGCTGTTATGAAAAGCGATTACCAAATAAGCGATTTATCATCATTGACGATTGCAATGGATCGGATCGATTGTTCGTTTTTCAATGAAAATAATTAATATTGGGAATATTTTGTTTTTTTATCGACGATCAATCTTTTATTTACTGTGATATTTGGGATAAAGTATACTTCGTTAACTAAAATATATGTAGATGTGTAAATTTATTCAAGGTCAGTTTTTCAATCGTTGGTAAGCAGTTAATTATAGAGAAATTGTTAAATCGTTTTTCTCGATTTATTGTTTTATAGAGTTAAAGTCCACACACTATTCGATTTTTCTTCCAATTCAGTGGTTTATTGGAAGAGTACTTTTAATTTTCTTTCGAAAAGCTTCAAAAATTAATTGCCATTAGATTATTTTTCAAATCTGAAAAATAACATCGCTACCAAAAGTTGTCAAATGAGACTACAAGTGCTTCCAATCAAAATAAAGTAATACTCTTAATAATTTTCTAATTCGGGATATTCAAGACTCCCATATGCTCCAAGTGCTCCCAATCTATCATAAACTGTATTGTATTTACTGTATTGAAACGATTTTCATCATTTTGAAAGTTATAAAACTCAATATATCCCCAATATAATCCTAAGCTACACAACACGTGCCTTTTTCAAAATCTCCGATTCAATTTCAAATCAACTTCAACAAGAGCATATTTTTATCGAATCCGGTGCATTTAAAAACGATCTCACCGCAAATAACAACAATGAATGCATTTTATAATAGAATGGACGGACGCGTGCTCGCGCCTTTTGTTCGCCACTTCTTATCGTACGAATCTACAATAGATCGGCTAAGGCGATGGGAAAATTTAACACTTCTTTTGTTACGTGTCTTGGACCCGAAGTCGCCAAGGCCTCGGCCAATTAGAAATCAACTGACTTTCGAATCAAATCGCGATCTGATAAAAGGAAAAATGCGAAAAAATGCCGGTCGCATTGTTCCAAGCTTCCAAATTTTTCGCATAAGCGTGATGCTCATTTCGGTGCATCGTTTTATGGCTAAGATATGGATAATCCTATAGCTAGTGTGTAAATTGCACTTACGGTAAAAGTGTTTTGTATGCCATTGTGTATAATCTTATAGTGAGTTTATCGTAGTACGCGAAAACCTTGTGTAATTTACGACTTGTGTTTTGCGCAATTATTTTTATCAATTGAGTGTTAGATTTAACCTAGGTCGTGTACGATAATTTTGTTTTTTGCAAATTGTCTATTAATATGAATTTTTTTTACAATTTAGTATCTACTGCAAAAAAAAATGTAATTTCAATATCCGGTATCAATATAACTTGTGTTCAGAATAGCGTTTAATGGAACTGGTTAGATTTTTGTCCCCGTATTTGTACCTAAACCTGTTTTACTTTCATTATAATAAACCTTAGTTAACTTCATAGATCTGACAATAAATGAAAATATGTGAAACTCGAGATTTATTATATAGGTTAAAATTATTGGAACATATAGATAGCTAGTACCTTAATTAGTCAGGAGAAAATTAATGGTTAGTAACCTAATTAGTTAAGAATATACTGATGGTTTTCAATTTATTTAAAATTTCCTTATATAAAACATCTTAATATAGGTTTGCAACAACATTTCAAACTGTCTATGAAACGTCACAGTTTCAATTCACGCAAATGAAAAATCAATCTTTGCTTATGAACACGCAAGCAAAGTTCAAATATTTAACTGTTGCAATTCGCCGGATGAAAAAAAAATCATTAGTACAGACACATCACATTTCACACTTACATATTATCGTCGAATAGAAATAGCATGTTTGTCATGTATCAAAGTGCAATGCACTCGTCGAATGGAAAAAAGAAAGAGCGATACGGATAAGAAAAGTTCACAGTATATGGCAGCTGAGGCCAAACGATTGTGATGGCAATGAGACGATTCCATCGTAGGCGGTCTATAAAGCGAAAAATATTTATTTATTTATAATATATATCGAGGAAAAGCTCTCACATCATATTTATTATTAGCGCTTATAATTAATGGTGTAATCTGAACTGTGTGTTAATTATCAAACTGGACGCTTTCGCATGTCAACATGTAGGTTTTTTAAGTCAAAGTGTATATTTGAGGTAATCGTTTAACACATAATAGATGATCAATGACAATATGCAATTTCTGTCGAAATCAAAATTATGATTAATTTACAAATACATAGCTGTTGTCTTTCTCAATGGGGGTTTGCATTATACATGTTTATTGCAATTGCATGAACATTTCACAAACATTGTACATTGCAGATAAAGTTGCATGTATCGTGTTTGCACATTGAATTATTGAATATAACGTTGGCTGTGTAATATAAAATATTTACGCAGCTACAATAAACACACATCTAAATACAAACATCTCATCATCAATGCGACGTTTACATATGGCTGTTACCATTTCTGTTGCCTTTCTCGCTCTAAACATCCAAGTACTGATCTTATCACTACCCTAGTTAACTAACCATAGAGTTACAGTCAGTCCTTGAACTTAAAGCAGTCAAAATCTGTTCTGTTCCTTAAATTTTCAACAGCTCGTAAATGAAGGATCGAGTGTAACTCACTAGTTAGTTAACAAGAATAATGAAAAGACCGTCCCTAAGTCTCTCGAGCTAAATACGAACATCATCAATGGCATCAGAATGAACAGAGTGAACACTTTCCATTGAGAGAATTAAATCGAACATCGATAAGAGCATAAAGAATACGTTTCCAGTGCAATGCAAGAATAATGACATGTGAAATGTGAACTGTGCACAATCGCCCGACGAGGTCTCCACAGTCCACGTCCATGGTGAGGCCAACGTCCTCAACTTCTTGTCGGCTCGTTGTGGTGAAAGAGAAAGACCTCTTCGCAGATTCACTTTTACTTTCATCCGTGCTCTCTAACGCCCGTTCCGTAGCCGTGACGATTGTTTCGTATAAACTCTTTGGTTTCTATAAATGTGACTGATAGTCGATTAAAGAAATATATAGATTTTGTGAAATTTGAGTTTTGGCCTTGCTTATGACGTTCGTAGGTGCATTTCTTTGCCTTTGGATGAACGATTGTGTTGTGGTCAATGTTGAATACAAATCAAATGTCAAATACATTAAATTATAATGAATCAGATATCTGTATGATATGATTATCTAAATGAGTTGTCACAGAACTATGGTGAAACACATACAGAATAGTTTTTAATTTCATAGTGCAAATATAGATTACTATAAAAAATAAATATTTACATACTTATATGGGCATTGATTCGTTTGAGTGTCATTGCAAATTCAATTGCACAAAAAAAAGTCAAATTTAACCGATTACGATTTTATGTTCATTCTGAAATTATCAATCTGACAAAAGAGCGTGGGTTTAATTGAAGGATTTGTGCATGTACTGTTTTTTTTATTACACACGGAAAGAATATCATTCTTAATCGATGTAAAAAAATTTTTTTTACAATCTCAAATTACAAACTACCGATCACGAATACATATAGCAATTATACGATTGAAGGTTATGTTTTTTTTTTCTTATTAAAAATTCGATCGATGGTACGACAGCCACCGTTTTAAAATCACTGCCGTTTGATGGTCAATGTTCATTGAGATACATTCACACTGCTCGGTTTGTATATTTTATCAATAGCTATTATTTTGAAAAATCAATCAGATCTAAATTGTTAAATCAATAACATGACATTCAGAGAAACTCTAATATAACCTAGTCCGATGAATATTGTGCTACTTGATAATTTTAAAGGCACTAATGAATATTTGAACCAGGTTTTTGTTGAATTTGAACCAATGCAACATGAAAAAAGTAACAAAGGGTAATGTGCAAAAATATAAGACAACTGTACTTACCTTCAAACACAGATGAATTTGAAGTTTGTTTGAATCCATAGAAAGATAATAATCATTTTCAACCCAAAAATTATTAAGGTTATTGAGCGTATTGACAAAATTCTATTTTCCATGAAAATTTCATACCTACGATGGATATCGTTACAGAGAAGTATCATTAAGCTAGCAATATTTATTAATTGTGATCAATCTAGTCCATTTTACTGTTTAATGGGGACATTTCTACCACAATCTCTTTCTCCACCATTAAAATCCCTACTATCCTTTTTTACCGATCTTCTTATACTATACGAAGCATAGATATTTTACACATAAGATCATTATAGAGAAAAATCAATTAGCTACCAACATTTATCAATCGAGATCAATCTGATGCATTTCACTGTTAAATGGGGACATTTCTACCACGATCCATTTTTCCACCATTGAAATCCCTACTATCCTTTTTCACCGATCTTCTTATACCATATACGAATCATACATACTATTTTATACTAAAAGATCGATATAGAGAATCCGATGGACCCAGAACGCGGAACATGGTTATAGCGAATCGAGTGGATCACCTTGGCTAGATCCATTTTATTATTGTGGATATACGTGTTTGTTGTGTGGAGTCTCTCACTCGGCCATTCGACCACTTGGCATGTCGTTTTGCCAGATATACATACATATTTTATCTCATACGTATTTTTATATCGTGTTTGTATAAGATATACTCGATTCGACTAGTCACGATCCACTCGGACTCTAGGAAAAGCTGTCGAAGTTTTCATCACATGCCGGAAAATGTGGTGCTACTGATGCAAGTTCGATCCGATCTTTTCGCATCATGAGGATAATGTTTTCCAATGATGATTTAATGAATATTTATGGCATTTGCGGTTTGTTAAATGTAGTTCGATGTGGGAAAATTTATGTGCATGTGTGATCTAGTCGCTAATGTATTTTCCTCGTGGCGCTTAAGATAATACGAGGAAATTGTTTTGAAAGATGGAAAATGTACGATAATGAAAAAATAATTGTGGTGAATTAAAATTCCATTGAAATGTAATAGAAATGTGTGATTTATAGTAATGAAGATATTTGTATAGTATGAACATTTTTTCACGTATTTTCAGGATTTCATATCATTAATATGATAATTTCTTCTAAAAGTGAATGCTGCTGATTTCCAGGTATATGATGCATGATGATAATATTTCATAAAAGTAGATATAAATAAATATATTTTTTATCAAAATAATCAATTCTTCTAGAATAGCATAAATCGTATTGAACTACGAGTGACACGATACAATAATAAATCTTGACAGCACTTATATCTGTACGAATATATTGTTGTTTTTTTCTAAAGCATATAAAACTCGATTGAATCGAAAAATAAACATATAAGTCGAGTTATCTTCGACAAAAAAAATCTTATCTTTAAAATAACAAACCCGTCGATTGAACTCGCCCTGTTCTTATCGTAAACACGTTAAAAATTGTATCCATTTAGAGGAAGTAATATTTTCAGCAATAGGGCTATAAGTTTTTCGAATATACCGATGAATATTTATTTCATATTATGATAGACATTCATTTTCTTCCTCGGTGATGCGTTCAAAGTCACGATGAATATTCAAAGTGACAAGTCATTGTACCATATTGATCACTAGGAAGAAAATTTTCATACCTTTCATATTGAAACGATTTGCATTGTATTGTAATTGTTCACTGTACGAGTCAAGTATGAATGAGTGAGGTTAGCTAAAATAAAAAAGCGATGAATTTTCAAAGGCATTTATTTATACGAACAACAAAGAGATGAATGAAAACGCTCGGTCCTATACATTTCGAAAATGATCGCTTCGAATCGACACATGAAACGGATAATAAACGATCGAAAATCTTCGAGAAAATACGCTTTTTATTCACATAAGAAGAGACGAGATCGTTGTGGACCGGTTATTTTAAATATTGTCGTTTTCTTCAATGCGAATGTCACACAAGTGCAATGACTCTTGCGCACAACTCGCAACGCAACGGTTCGAAATCGAACGTGGCCATATTGTCAGCATATTGTTTTCGTTTGTGAAAAAATATATGGAAAAAACCAATGATTTGATATATAATACGACCTTTATATATATTATGATATTTAGAATATTCGAAAAAATAAATTACTAAATATTTCATTTACTAGCAATCAACCTTTGAATATATGAACGCAGTTTTGGAGCGTTATATAGACACACAGAATAGCGCTATTATGAAGTTAGATTCATTTTTTTTGAATTCACATAATAAGGATTGCGATTCGGTAGGGAATTTTCAACACACTATGGGCTATTGATAGTTGTTAAATTGCCGAAGATAAAAACTACCGATCACCCATAGTGTGTTGAAAATTCCTTATTTCTTAACGAGTGTCATGTGGCTGTGAATGAGAAATTGTTTAGTTTAAAACTCATTGAATTATGTACATTCTGCCGATTTTCTCTAAATTGAATGAAATATATTATAATAAATATTTAAAAAAAAACACCGTATAATAATAATTATATAAGTTAAACAATTTGTCCTTAAGTTAAGGAATCTCAGCAGCAATTGTTTGCATTATTTTTATTATTCTTGCATTATTTTTCCTATAATAAATGCATTCATTATAATGTAGTTTAGTATTGTAAATCAGTCATTGTTTTTTTCATACAACATTTGAGAGAATTTAACTCACTTTTCATATAATAAATCATTTAAATCGGAATGAATTCATCTTTGTCAATCGTAATAGCTATAAACTAAAATCTTATAAGTAAATACATAATAGTTGGAATATTATACGCTAGAAAAACGTTTCGAAAACACGTTGTCTATGGAAAAATAAATATTTTGACGATACAAATTGACAATGCGTATTTGAATTCTGTAAAAGATTCTGATCGGTTGTCCTTGTGGATTTCGTCGCCACTTCCTTGTGCAAATTTGCCAACATCAAACAACGCATTTTACGACAATCGTGCCAATCTTGGATTTTTAACATAATTCAATGCTAAATCGACGAGTGTAAATATGAAAATGGTAAATTTTAGAAAATACGAGTTATTTCGAGAAATATAGAATCACTATGGTGTAACATTGATTGATCATATGAACCATTCCAATTAAAAAAAAAAATTGAATGTCAAAGCACTTGACATAGTCATAACTTTTCATGTATGATATATAGTTCATGAATAATAAAGATAAATACCATTAAAACATAAAATTTATTAGATCATCGTATGTTAATCGATTTATTTCAGTCTTTTTAATTGATTATGTATTCTAATGTGGACTTACCATTTATATTGTGGGCTTAAACAAAATTTGTATGTTTGAAAAGTTGAATAATGAATGAGTTTAACAATAATTTCGGAGAATGCATCAAACACGTTTGATCATTCTTCTCGACTTCTTGCTTTATGGAGCTAATCGCATTTAGCTTTGAACTTTTCAAATGTCAAAACATTGTGGTGTAACATTAATTGATTTTCAATAATAATTAAAATATTTCCTTCCTCACATAATCTTGACGCAATTGGAATTCCGTTTATTCCGTTTGACGACAAAAATTGTATTGGATCTTGTATTTTGCGATATCAAATGTCATGAAATCGTCAATATATGTATAAATAGGGTGACTTTATTAAATTTCTTATCAATCATTTCAAATCCGTCCTGGAAATAGTTCGTGTGAAGCAATTTCAAGTTAATTTCAAAAGGGTCGACATTACTTCATCGAAATCACAATGATTTATCATATTGAAATTTCTACGTGGATTATATTTACGATTGTGATTTCCACTTCGAACGATCATTACAATTTTCATCTGATTGAACTACAATGTAACTTACCGATTACACAATGGATTTTTTATTTCATAAAAATCAAAATTAAATGCATGTTACAAGCGAAAGCTGAAAGTATTTTTGTATGTCTTCTTGAAATCAATGTGTTTTAAAGCTTAATAAAATTTTATCAAAATGTTTATTTTCGATGAAATTAAATAAAATTTTGTTACTCCGATTCTAAATTGATTTTTTTTGTCTTTTCAAATAAAATTGTATTTTAATTGTTCGAATATTGTGAAAATTTTCATTTATATTGCAAATAAACAATGTTTGTATGTTAATTATTATTATAAAGCACTATTAATAGCATTCTTGAAATAATTTGTCAACGAACTGCATTGATGTTGTTTTCAGAAAATAAATTGCGATGACCCGAGCGATAAAAGTTCCGGTGAAAGCATATTATTTTCAAGTTTGCAATGACAAAAAAAAAGTTTGGAGAAAATATATACGATCATACAGTCAGAGACATACATACATACAGTCAGAGACATACATATATACAGTCAAAGACAAAATGGAAAATATGCATACAATCAAGTGTCAACATTAAGCTTTGAAATGCACAAACAAGTAAGAGATTTCAATTATTCACAGGACATAATATTTGAAAATGTTAATTAAAAAAAATTAACAATTTTTTTCCAGTTCGAAGAAACCCAAACGTATCGCATTCGTGATGAAAATTAACGATCATTTGTAAACCAGGAAAATTTCATATTATACATTTGATTATCTCGAGAATCTAAAATGTCAGCAATTAAATGCGTTGAAAACATAAATGCTTATTTCTTTCAATCGTAATAATTAATTTTATTTATGTATTCTATTTGCGTTTATTTATTAATTAAACTAAAGGCCAATAAATATGAATAAATAAGAAGAAATATATTAAAAATTAATTATTACCCTATTTAGACGAAAGAGTGACAAATTGAAAGCAATAGTAATTGGGAAAAACCTTATTGAATTGATTCAATATGAAGAGTCGAAGAAAGTACTGTGATAACGAAAACGACCAGTAAGAAGAGGAAAATATAATTTGAGACAAGATATCAGGTAAAATTTCGATATGATGATACAACAGATTTAATTTTATTCGGATAAACTCTATAATAATATTCCAATTTCATTTAACTATCCAATTAATTTCTTATAAAATACGCTTGTTTACACCGAAAAAAAAACCACATTTCTCCTTGACACCTCTCGTTGCAATTCATTGTCAATGTCGCACTCGATCCTCAGACTTGTGCCAATTTCCCAATTACCATCTCTTGGCACCGAATCATTATCATTGTTCGTACTCTCGACCGAACGATCGGCAAAAAGCGTAGGCGACTTTCTTTCGAAAAGCCCGCCAAATATCAATTTTGACAAACGCATTCGAACGGGTGAACGAACCCATATTCGAAAATAGAAAACGCAGGATATTTACTACAATTTTCCAACCGATGGGTCTTCCTCATCAGTTCATACTTGACGCAGGTCGTTTCGAAATAAGAACAATGGAAATATGCGTGTTTTGCTAGAGGAGAGAATATTTTCTGCTTGTTTACGAGCGGGATGAGTGTGCACAGTGTGCAGTGCGAGCTTCTCTCGTTTGTGTTCTAAATCTGGTGCGTTTGTAAATTTGCTAAAATTAATCTAGTGTTGAGACATGTAATAGTATGTGGTGTGTCATTCTGATTGTTGTTTGTTTACATTGTAATTAAATTTTGAATTATTTAAAATATATAGTTTGAATTGCATTTTCGGTGAATTGAATGTCATCATCAATGTTCTAGTATGTATTCTACAATCGTTGATGAAGTCATTAAAAAACCACAAATTACAATAGAACAATTCTAAACCGCCGAAATAATATCCTAATTTTGACGATTACAACATTCTTACTGAAGCTATTGATAATGATTTGATGTGACATTATTATTATGTCAAAATCCGTCTCTGTTTCGCGGATTTTCAACATTTCTATTGACTAACGCGGATTGACTAACTCTACATTTAGTTAACTAAACTGGCTCTAAATAACCATTTACATACTGCCACTGTAACTCACTCTAGTATTCGCATCTATCTCTTTCTTATACATATATGAGAAAAATGTGGGCGCTAGAGCAAGAGAAGCAACTGCAGTGGCAGTATGTGAACTACTCTTGTAATATATTTTTCTTCAATTGTCTTAAAGAATATAAATCGAACACCCTTCTAGGATAAATTCGAACTTGAGCAAGAGATGCAACAGTAGCGCTAACTGCAATGGCAGCATGTAAACCCTTCTTATAATATAATTTTCCTCAATTTTGTCAAAGAGCATAAACCGAACACCCTTATAGGATAAATTGGAACTCAAACAAGAGTGGCGGCGGTAGCGCAAACTGCAATGGTAGCATGTAAACGCCTCTTAAAACATATTTTTCTTGAATTTTCTCAAAAAGCATAAATCGAACACCCTTCTAGGATAAATTGGAACTCAAACAAGAGTGGCAACGGTAGCGCAAACTGCAACGGCAGCATGTAAACGCCTCTTAGAACATATTTTTCTTCAATTATCTCAAAGACTGTAAATCGAACACCCTTCTAGGATAAATTCGAACTTGAGCAAGAGATGCAACAGTAGCGCTAACTGCAACGGCAGCATGTAAACGCCTCTTAGAACATATTTTTCTTGAATTTTGTCAAAGAGCATAAATCGAACACCCTTCTAGGATAAATTCGAACTCGGAGCAAAAGCATCGAACGGCTGCTTGCATCCATCCGCATTATAAATAGACTTCCTTTTCTGATTGACCCTCGCTTCACGCCGGGGATCCTGCCAGCCAAATACACGTTGGCCGAGCACCAAGGCTGCCTTCGGCGAGTTCGACTCCCATTTCGAAGCTTTTCATTTTCTCGTTTTACAGGAGTGATATTGTAATGTGGCGTGGTGTGGCCGAGGAGGGATTGTGAGTCAAACCGCAACACTCGCAGCCGGTGTCGAACAAACAAAGGACCCCTTTGTGGACGGTCCTCGGTACACTTACGTGGCTTGGTTATTGTATTTTTTTGTTTTTTCACTTTAGATTTATGCTTCGATGAAGTTTGGATTGTGTGATATTCTTGGATTTTTCGTTCGCTTCGATTCTGTATAGGAGTTTTGAAGATGGTTTGAATCGTTTGAAGCTCGAGCACTGATGTCATTAATCGATTCTATTCGGCGTTTCCTTATTGTTTTTGAGTAAATTTTGTTAAATTGAGTTTTAATTAAACTAGATTGTAGTTGCTTAGTGAAATTGAATCTCTAAACGTAATGTTCCTTGTGAGTGTAAATACATTTTTGTCAAGTATTGATGGTACCCAATTAGACTGGATGGTTTAGTTTTGACTGGAATTATTGCTTTTTCTTCGTTAATGTATCGAATTCTAGGCTGGTTCACACTGAAGATAAGTAGCAAGTCACAGGGACAGTAGCAAGTCATAGGGACAGTAGCTAGTCATGTGGACAGTAGCTATCGTGTGGATAGTGGAAAGTCAACTTGACACCATGAATGTGAACAACCTATTTAATGTTAAGTTGGTGTCAAAATTGGTCGATTTGACTGCTTATCTTCTTGTTTAGTGTCAAATGGACAGTAGATATTCAACTGCACTAATTGAACATCAAATACGATGTTTAGATTGATCAAATGAACCTCGAAGTGTCCACTTGACTGCCTACTGTCCTCAGAGTGAATCAGATTTTACATTCAAGAGTGAGAAACATTAATGACTTCTACTCAACTTAACACATAACAAATAATGGCAACATCCAGCAATCCTCATAAAATTTCCTGTGTCGCACGATAATCGCGAATTAATTGGCCTAGCCGAGAGAGAAGCAGATTGCAGACGCACTCTGCAAAACTATAGGAAGTGACTTGCGGTCGTAGATTTTGTCGAGCAGGAAGCAGATACGGTGGCCAGATATGGCATTACTGGTAAATAATACCAAACGAATTCTATGCTCATGAGGCCGAGGCTCAAGAAGGCTCCATCCGAGGCTCCATCCGAAGCGAACTGGTTTCCGCGACCAGTGAAAGTGAACGACCAGCTCGGAAGAAGGGTGGCCGAGGAGTGGGAAGGTCGTCGAAAGCGAATATCTCTCTATTATGTTTATTCATGTTTGTTCTATGGGTGGGACGTGGGTGGACCCTTTTCTAATTTTAGAGGATCGTGAAATTTTCATCGGACTGAAAGGGTCTTGAAATTTTCAGAAGAGGTTTTCAGGTTGGAGAGTTTCGATTTGTTCTGCGATTGTGTGTCTTGAGGTTTTTCTAATTGAGTTTCGTGGAATTCTGGAGTTTTATTATGGATTCAGTGATGATTTTAGGGAGAAAAACGAATTAAAAAAAAATGTTTTGATTTGAAATACAATGTGTTCCACGACAGTATGGAAATTATATTGCGCCCTACAATTAGATTTTTTTCTGTTATGATCGTTATAAAAATCATTTTTGAAATCTGCATGTACACAGTTAGATAATGTAATCTATATTCTTGGTAATATGTTTATTTATAATACTGCTAAAGCTCAAAACAAATATCGACGTGTCAATGCAATATGGAAAGTGTGACTGTTGCATTTATCAACAAAATCTAATAACATGTATCATAGATTTATTCTGAAAATTGTGTGATCAAATATTTTCAGTTATAATGTTATCTTTTTATATTAATAAATCAAGTATGACTTTCGCACAAAATCAATATGAATTTCCGAAAATACGAGCTAATTCAAGAAAAATCTTAATTGAATCTATACAGTAATCCAAAGCAGACACAACAAATTTGATTTAAAAATAAATATTCCGAATTAGAATTAAGTACAAACTTAATATAAGCACAAAACTTATGATTATCAAATAAATTCCTAATTAAAACTCATCCAAAAATAAATACCAAACTCATTCCACTTCATACACACCCACTACCATAACGATCACAACACAAACTTACACCAACGCACCAATGACTTATCCGAACATAATTAACACATAATCAACACGATAATACATATGACGACTGAAAAGGCCAAGGGGGTACAAATGACTTTGCGGTTGAACATGTTTGAACATGTATAATATTAGTAGAAGGTCGAGTGATTCGATGTTATATCTCGGTACACGTATCAAGTCACTTTTTTATTGCCACGAAATATATGTATGAGCGTACATAGATGCGATTCCTGTACGTAACTCAATCTCGGCAAAAATCACTTGTACCCCTTGGTCTTTTCAGTCGTCATATTATATTTGACTAGATACGAAAAAAATGTGTACGGAGGCCGCACAATAGATCAATAAGAATAGTATTCTTATTAATGTATGAGCCGCACAGTGTCAGGTGTTATTGGCACAGCGCAGCTTTGAAACGTTATGCAAAACGTTCACGCACCGTTTCTTTGCACTACCGGGGCTCGGTTGATTTATTTTCATTCGAAAGGCCTTGTCTGTTCGCGATTCGATGAATTTATTCTCAGTAGATGTTTTTCTCTTCCGTTTCCTCTATGGTGCAGTCTCCGAATGCAGTCGTTGCTGTGAATGTCTGCAATCTGTTAGTTTTCGTCGATTGAAAAGTTTATGCGATTCGTATTTTGGGATAAGATCTGCAGCAAATGCAGTTTCGAGCTGCTTAACTTTGAAATGAATCATATTTCATTCACATTTAGTGAAAATTACTTGAAGTAAGTTACAGATCTATAGTAGAATTGCTTGAGAAGGTGATTACTCCAGATTAATTTAAGTCTACTAAAAGTAGTAAGTATAAAAAATGTGTAACTGATTCTAAAACTTCAATATTACGATAGAAATACCGGTCTTTTGTATTAATAATGATTTCATATGTAGTCTAATAACCAGTAGCAAGTCAATTTGACCAATGTGAGCACTGTGTTAATATTGGTCCAGTTGACTATCTACTGTCCACTTGATACTAAATACATATGACCGAAGACAGTCAACTGAACCAATTTTAATAATAAATAGACATCAAATAGTATGTTCACATCGATCAAGTTGACTCGATACTGTCCTCGGTATACATAAATTAATCCTTTCAATCTTCGGACATATATATTAGTAGCTTACCAATTTTTTTTTCAGAAGTTGAAAATTACAACCAATAATTCAATGATTGCAACATATGATGTATCGAACCTATTCATTGAAAATCTAGCATTAATGTGAAAGAAAATGATTTCAGCTAGAAATTTATTTTATCAAAAATTACTATTCTAGCATTTTAATTTTTATTCTAGCAGTTATTTACAGCAACATACATGCATCAAAAGAAAATCGTCATCCAATAAGGAAGTAATATTTGAACGTTCAAAATTTTTTCTGTCAGACAAGAATTTGCAAACCTTGACGCGAACTGTTGTCGTTCTACGCTCGGTACAGTTATCGAAAAATGGTAGAAAAAAAGCAAATTCGTGAAACGCTCATGGGTTTTTGAATATGAACACATAGTATATCTTTGTTCCGAACTCGATTCGGTTTCTTCAAATCGAACAGGACAGCTGATAAAACGAAAAATGAAAATTACACAACCAGACCCCGTCGACTGATAAATAACGAGAATATCTGATACCGGTTCTACAAAATGCTGTAAACAATTTATTTTTTTGAGTTTCGTTTCGATTTCGAGTTCGGGCCGTTTCTGAGAACTTAGATTCGTAATAATGACCTTTTTTTATATTATAACATAATATATGTACGTACAAATTTTCGTTTAAGAATTTACGACGTCTGCTTGAATGTTAAATTAACGCCATCGACTTGTATAACACATAAATCTTAAACATTTTTTTGAATCAATGGTAACTAGTGTTGCGTTATCGTTTCGTTAGAAAAATAATTAGTTATCCGTTTCGTAATTTGATTTATCATGTGTTGATACAAATCATTATGAGATGAGTTTGAAAATGTATCGATATCTTCTAGTTATTGAATTTCATCTCAATATAAAATTATCGAATCGTTGAAGCGATCGTTAAGAAAATCGATTTCCTTTCACAACTTTTACACACATGTGAAGTGAGCTGTATAATTTTAGTCACATGTCATGCGTTTAATTGAATTTGTAGTGTATGAAAATTATTTCGAAACGAACATCTGTGTACTCTGTTATAATGCAATCGTGAAAAATATTGAATTTCAAAACGAGCACTTTATCATCGAGCATGAAACGGACTCGCATTCGTTTCGAGATATCGCGTATATTTTTTTTTAGCTGTTTACATTTTCATAGTAGACTCACGTTTCACGTCCGCAGTTTTTTTCCATTTTATTGTGAATGTTTTTTTACGATTATGTGTTTTTTTTCCACAACACACAAGCTCGGCTCTTTTATCAATGTGTAACGTTGCCCGTTCATAAATGTAACGGGCGTTGAATGCGTTGATAACGAAAACGACGACTGCTTGAAAGATGACATGTTTTAAATTTTGTACAAAAATGTATTTCTATAAACGATGTTCATCGTTAACATTACTTATTTGTTAAAATAAGCTGGTCGTTCACTTTCCGATTTATCGTCCGATTCTAAGGACAGTAGAGAGAGTACATTTTGTTTTATACTTCTCATTTCCTTAGGATGTCTATGTTTTGATGAAAATAGTATCAATTCTATCAATACATTATAATACAGTTAATTGTAGATTGGAAATACTTGGAGCATATGGGAGATTTTGATTATCTGAATTAGTAGCCTATCATCTAACGACTTTTTGATGATTAATTTTTGATGCTTTTTGAAGAGAAACAAGAGGTTTAAAACTAAAGATATCCCCAGAGTTCTTACTTATTGAATCGGGTGATAAATTGAATAATTTGATTGGAAAAGCAAACAAAGATTTGACATTAATTCTAATACATACAATAAAAAAGTTGTGTATTTCATATTTAAATCATTGGGTGATTACTTTTCATTATGCTTTTAAAATTATTTTATCAATTCCAAAAGTTTGAATATCTTTGTATGTAGTAAAAATATTTAATCAATAAAAAACGTGTATTTCCCATAACAAAGATATATTTCTTTTATCAATTTATTGTACCTGGAGGCTATCATTACAATGACGGAAGTTTTGTACAATAAAATCAACGAAAGTGAAAAAACAATCTTGAAGCACTACTAGTTCAGTACACACACAATCTGTTACTATGCATTACATTTTTTTAGTTGAAAAAAATGAGGTTTAATGCTCCATTGTTGTTGAAATCTCACGTCTAATTATATTTCGCGATATGCGCTATCTGAAATAAACGAGGGATTGTTTATCGAGTGACTTATTAAAATGTTTACTTTCAATACACAATTTTAATTGAGTTTGTGAAATTCAGATTGTACATATTTTTATTGAATAAACTTGACAAAATATATGGCATATTAGAATTTCATATTTAAGCTCTTCGGTTCATTTCGAAACGCATATATAAAATGATAAGTTGATTACGTTATTATCAAACAATTTCAGTTTGAAAATTAACATGTTTGTGAAACGCGAAAATATTCATAAAAATATATAAACGTTCGAATTTCACTTTTCCAGGCCATTGTAGTTCAAAACATAATTTTATCATTTAACACAATATGCAAATAATACAATATTTTTTATATGGAAAATAAATGCACATATTTTTATTATCATTCAAAAAACAAAACTGAAAAAACAAGTGAATAAATTAATGCAATTTTTAATTGAATTAGTGAATATTTTACCCAAGTTTTGAACATGGCACTAAAGTTTCTAAATGTGCTTGAAATTTTCAATTTATGGACACTTTTCCTTTGTTATCAAATTCTTGATTAAAATTTCATCTCTTCAAATATGAATTTTATTTAGCAAAATAATATAAAAAAAACCTTATTTGATAGCATTTGAATAATTTGCAAATGCCATCTGACGATTGTTATTAAAAGTGCAAGTTAACTAGAAAAAATAATATTTACTATTTTACAATTTTTAATTGATGAATCATAATTTTTACACCGAAATCGATTATTTCGGAAAATTATGTAATTTTCTGCAATTTTCAAATCTATGGATAGGTAGGGTGACCAAACGCATATCTGTAAACTGGTTTAAGTCGATGTATCGTGAGACCGGTTTCAGTAATTGAAAACGAATCGATCAAAAAATCGCACAAGTACATTTTCTACTGGGAGGAGATCAATTATCATCTCTTTAATTGAATTTTACGATAAGTTTAGTGAGATTTATACGTCTAAGGCAGATTGTGTATTTTTTAAATCTATAAATATTTCTAATCTGTTTTGTGGTTCAATGCAAACATGTTATGTGAAATGTGTATTATTTTTGTGTGTGATTAGGGTTTAACTCAGTTTGATGTTTGCTTTTTTCACATGCATGTATGTTATCACTGAAAAGTTGGCAAAAGTAAGCATTTGCACTCCGCGGTTAAAAAACCTAAACAAATACTAATACAAAATAAATATTGGCTGTTCAAAATCCAAGATAGAAATGTTCACAACGCTATATTACTACACACATACCGAGCAAATAATGAAATAACGAAATTTTCTTCAATCTTACAATATTTTTCAATGATTCTGATAGAGTAATACATGAAATATTTGATGTAAAGCGATTTTATTATAAAATATTATTTTTGTTAGCACACCTAATAAATATTTCAAACTTTAACCTGCGATGACTGAAAAATTATCAAGAGGCGCGTTTTTGTTCATCACAACAATTTCACATCTACACTTACATTTCTACAAATGTTCATTGAAATCAACGAAAACTACGTTAGAGCCTCTCCTTGTAAGTAAGATTGAAAAATCTTTATCAAAAATTGATATCCCATTAATTTTATTTTAATGACTTTTTACAAGGCATTGTCCGAGCAGACATTAATCCATCCGACATAAGAACATCATGGACTCGATAAAAGCCAATAAAAATCCTCGATTCGTCCCTGGACATGAAAAACGTGATGCACTTCCCATTCACGGCATGCCTCGTTGTTTTGTCCGTAGAGACAAAAGTTCACTTCGAAGTTCTCCGAATTGTATCTTATGCTTGTCGCGTTCGAGGGATTCGAACTCTCGACACACCAGTTCACATAAACGTGCTGTTCATTCTTTAAACTTCATTGAAATAGGTGTAGGTTCTATTTCAGATAATGCATAGTTGATTGAATTTTAAAATATCTTCGAAACAATCCATGACACAAAGTGTGGTCACCGCAATTCAGTCTTTAAACTTCAGATTGAAATAGATCATGTATTGTTGATTGAATTTTGAAATATCTTTGAAACAAATGACGACTGAAAAGGTCAAGGGGTACAAGTGACTGATTTCGAGAAAAACACGTTCAAAGTTGAGCATGTACCTACATGTATTAGGAGGAGGTCGAGTGATTTGATGATATATCGAGGAACACGTTCCGAATTCGTTTATATCCTTCCAAATAAATAAGCGTACATAGAAGCGATTCCTGTGTATAACACAATTTCGGCAAAAATGTCACTTGTACCCTTTGGCCTTTTCGATCGTCAAATGAAACGAAGTGTAATCACCTTATTTCTTCATCGATTAGACATCTAATCTAACTTACAATGCTATTCTGTGTGTGTGTCATTCTGTGTATCTGTGTGTCCATGTAACGCTCCAAAGCTGCGTTGATATATTCAACGGGTCGATCGCTAGTTGATTATATTATCGATTACGTGTCGAACGCTTTCTTCCTGGATGTCGAAGACTATGCGGAAATTTTGTGCATTCGAATGGCACAAGTCGATGTCTGACATTGCAGTTTTTTTCCGCGACTTTTGATTATCGATGGCCGAAAAAAAAATCGATGATGTAAAAGATTCAAGGTTGACGAAGCACGTGAGAAAATTCACGTGTCCAGAAATAAGTCGAATGTTTCCTTTTTCATTTATTCGTTAGACACTGTTCGATAATTGGCAATTGGAAAAAAATTGTTTGCTCGTCTCATTGGTGTATGAATTTTCGTCGAATTTTCACTAGCGCATGCGCAAGTGATAAGTTTGGTTTTTTAATCGTCACGTCAATTGGAACATGTGAATTTTTCAAACTAATATTGAGCAGGTAGGGGAATATGGGGAGACTTGATATCTATCAATTTTAATTTTCGCTTCTAACTCGCTTTTGGTAAATCGTATTCAAAATAATTAGTATCAAAGTAAACCTTATTTCGTAATGAGTGTTTTGATTTTATTTTCCATATGATTTTAAAAAATAGATCTAGAGGTAAAAAACAAATGAGGTGATCGAGTCTTCCAACATTCCCCTACATGTTTCAAAATTAACGATTTGATATTTTTTCAGAATCTTTCCTATACCTATGATCACTGTCACAATTTTACACCTCTATGACAATTTATAAATTGTCAATAAGTCAAACAATTTAATAATAAACTCAACGTAACTTCTAACCTATCACAAAACTTCAGTAAACTTACCCAATTTTAGATAAAACGTATTTTGATTAAAATTACTTAAAAAAATATATATAATATATCAACCTTGTTTTTTTAATTAGATCTCGAGTTCGTTACTTACATTGATTTAAAAAAGTGAACTGAATTTGGAAAATAGCACAAGTTAAATTTGAAAATATATCATTTTCACATCTAAAATGCAATGAAATCAATGTTTATATTGCATATTTTTTCCATTTTGTACAGATTTATCATCAACTATGAATCCATTTGCGTTTTTTCGTTATTTTATTCAATGGCAAAGGCGCTAATTCGACAAGTGCTGCGGTTTTGTACGATTTTAATTCCGAAAAAACGTCGAATGATCATTATCAATTATTCACGGATGCACTGACTGTTAATTTTCATACAAATTTGTGGGTTTTTTTCACGGTTGAGCCGGACATCGTTCTCATGCATTCACGTTACGTTCGAATTACGCACCGAACTGACCGATCTTCACTAATTTCTAATTGGAAACGTGTAATGACCATGTGGTTACGTGTGAGGGACTCTTTGATAGTTCTCGTAAAAAAAAATTTTTTTTTAGTACAAAAAAATCAAGATTTTCGTTGAAATTTTTCAATATTTTTAGTCGTGACATTTCATGGTGTTATGAATTTTTGTGTTGTTTTATTATTTGATAACTTTTAAATTGATCCTCGTATGAAATTTTGATTTTGTATGCGCATTCTCAACGGATACGATATGAATTTTATTCGTATGAGCGTGCGTTATTCGGTACATAAAATTCATGTACAGTACATTCCAGTAAAGCAAAATGAATTATTTGTACTAATAACTTGTAAATATTAAACTTTTACACTGAAAGATTAAAATAAATAATTCATTTTATATAAGTATGACATCAAAAAATGATTCAGATCGATGCTCAACAATTGAAAATTAAGACATGAATGTACAGAACTTGATATTCAAAGCTTTTATTGATGAAATTAATTGGAAATTTAATTTTTATGTACTTAAATAAATCTTTTATTATATTTCGAACGATCGGTAGTCAACTTCATACGAGTTTTTTTAATTACATACGATTTTATTAAACCGTCTGTTAAGCGCGCTTCGTCGGATACTCTATGGGTCAAGGCCAACAATTATATCTAGTCAATATCCAAAAAAAACTTTAATTGAAATTTTAATACCGACAGTATTGCACACGTTTCAATTTCCTGAATTATTTTATCGAAACTTTCCAAAAATAGCGAACACACAATAAAAACGAGAACTAGTAGCACCTGCAAGAGATTAAGCACTCAAATGAAAGAAAAGGCTCATAAACCGAAGATGAAATTTATGAATGCGACCCTTCGATTTGAATAGAACTTTGTCGGCATTAGCAATTTCGGCAAACTTTTAGCAAATTGCTCTCTTTCTATGAAGAAATGGAGGTTTATTGCTCTCAATGATCCTCGAAGATGAAAAGAATCCTTATCTAAAATTTCCATCACCGTTCGGCAAATGTACTAATTTCAAACACTTCCGAGAAGATCGTTCTCTGTAATTTGACTAATCTGCCTGAAAATAAGCCGAATTGTAAATCTTCATTTAAGTGGGTAAAACACTATGATTTATTTTCAATATGCGATATCGTAAACATTCGATGTTGAGTCGGTTCTACACACATGTGTTTGCTCAAATGTTCATTGTTTATACACAACGATGTCGATTCAGAATTTTTTGAGTGCATTGATGCGAATGCAACCATACATGAAAAAAAATTGTAAAGAAGTTTATTCAGTTGGTTTAAATAGCGTGGCGACACATTTTCATGCACAGTGTGTGTGTCATAATAATATTTGGTCGTTTGTCATAAATATTTCGTATGATTCAGTTTAATTCAAAGCTGTTTTTCATCAGTGATAGATATTTCATTGAATTTATCAAAAGAGAAGTTTCGAACGGATTGTTGATTGAATGCAATCGTCGTTAGTGACAGATATATTATGAAATTTTGAGTTCGTCGATAACAAAACTCTCGAAAAGACTCTTGAAACTCTCGTGGAATCAAGTATCTGTTGTAAAAAATGACGTTTTATTATGTGTTTTGAAATTTATAAGTCACACTCTAGAAATTAACGAACTATTATAGATAAACGAAAAAAATATATGAGCCATTCTAATATCTTTCAAATGTGCGGTTTAGTTTTCACCCTCATCACTAAACACATTATACACGCCCTTCATAATTCTTATCTTTAAATTATGTACCTGTATAACACGGTATATGCAAAATTTATTATATATGTATTTAAATTTTAATAATAATGTATCTTGTATGAATCCATCGATCGAAGCCTATTCATTCTAAAATGTATATTCTTAAAGTGTATGATACATTATATTTATCAATGAAAACACTATGTTAAAAGTGTAAATATGTAAACGTAAAATGAATCGCTAGATTTTGCTAGAATGTTTTTCGCGTGACTGAAACGTTATCTCCTTTACGCTTTAGTAATAATACGATTGTTTACATTTTCTATGCGAGTGCTTATTTTTAGTATAACCACAAATGAAGTCAGTACATACATTAGTAATTAAATTATACACATTACAATTGATTTAAACTCAAAATTTGTAATACGAACCTTCGAAAAGAGGGGACCGCATTATGAATATCTTATTACACGAGGGTGCAGAGTTTTGACAAAACTGAAAACAGGTGGATTTTTAAACATCTACACTTTTCGAGGGGAAGTCAGGGTGAATAACGACATTATGTAGTTTAGTTTTTTATTTAAAAAAAATTCACATGTGCTTACGAATGCATCGTAGAAATATTCCATTCAAAAACGTTTAAAAATATGTACGATGTTGGTTTTTTTAATCGCTTTGTAAAAAACGCGTCTTCGTACAGGGATAAGAAAGTGAGCCCGTTGTTTCGCACATGTTTTGAACGTTCCCACGAAGAGGAGAAACCATATGCTTCTCGATTTATCTACGGTTTCGTCGTTTGTTGTAAAAAAAAAATTAACAAATCACACAAGAAAACCATAAGAAAACCTTCAAAAGTGTCATCGACTAAACGAGACGGAATAATGAGGAAATCCTTCGCGGAATTTTCGCATCGAAAGGACGAAACGCGAAAATTTCAATAAAATTCTTCAATTAATATCGTTCGATTCGATAAAGCTGTTTGTTATTTATTTACGTTGACAGTTGACCTATATTTTATTAATATGATTGTTTTTCCATGTATTTTTCATTTGACGCAACGATAGCGAATATTTTCGTCTCATGCAACATTAGTTCTAGAAATTAAAGCAGCAATTGTTAAATGTATAATGTGTATATTTAAAAGGACGCCCCTCAATTAAATTTGAGATTTGTTAATTTCGGTACAGACAAGATAATTAGGGACAATCTTCTCTACCTGCAAAAAGCGGCTAAGCCAGTTTTTTTAGAGACGAGTACAAAAATAACACATGTACATAATACGGACAAAAAACGAGAGTGCTTACGGAACTATGTATTAATATTAACCTTGGAACTAGTGAGAGAACCTGAATGATCATTTTTATGATTGTGAAGATGGACACGATTTGCCTCCGAATATAAAATCGAATAAATCGATATTGGTACTTTATATCAGGGGCACAATACTGATCTAATTTAACCTAAAATTCAAATCAAAACTTAACTTAACCCATCGATTGTATCATAATAATATTTTGTTATTGAAATGAATTCTATTCTAGATCTAGATCTTGATAAACTATTAAACTATTTACTACAATCAGATAAGTGAACTGCATGATCTTATAGGTCAGTAGAGCTATTATTGACCCATTATATCGATGCACTCACAAGTCAAACGTAAATAGATTTCCAAGAGATCAACCTTGAAATCGTACCGAATAAAACAGGTGTGAGGTTCCCTTCTTCTTCTTCATCATCATCATCTCCTTCAAGATGACCAAGAGGAGCACGGTTCTTGAAGGGGACGAGCGCGAAACCAGTTTTCAGTTTAACTCGTAAATTTTTCCCGTTTTGGTCACAGACTGGTCATTTATGTGGTCATATGTGGGTATGTTGGGTCGAAGGAGTTGCATCGGAGATCCAAGTTTTGCTTCGATTTACGAAAGCGTTTTTTCAATTTGAGAAACGGTCCGAATTCAAAAGTTATACTGAAATACTATGCAGTTTGAAACAATATGAAATTATTTTCAGAATGGTCCCCAAAGTATATGGGTATGTTGGGTAGAAGGTGTCAAAGGTCGAAGATTTACTTTGGTTTTGAAAGTGCAACTAATTATTTGAAAGTTTTCGTTGTTATTGAGGAACGATTCGAATTCAAATGTTATTTTAATTAAGAATTATGTAGCATGAAATTATATGAAAAATTATTTGCAGAATGGTCATCGATACATGTTGTTATATGTGAATATATTGGATCGAAGATATTACTTCAAAGATTGAAGATTCGCTTGGTTTTGGAATTGTTCTTTGAAAATCAATTGAAGATCGATTTTCGTGCTGAAAATTGGATTGGTATTATCCTAAATTTTAATATTTTCAGACTGGTCATCGATTCAAATATTAGATCAAATAAGTTCAGTTTAAGATTCACATTGGTCTTGGAATCAATCATTGAAATTTAATGAATCAATTTGATTTTGTTGTAATAAAACATTAACGTTTCTAATTAGAAATGAGAGTTTTTAAAAAATAGTTGTATATTTACATATAGTAATACATGTATACAGTGAGATATTATAGAGATGCATCTGCACTCTGGATCTTATTAGGACCAACGCCGAGTGAGGGACTCCGTTGTTCCATTCGTTTTATTTTCGATACGTTTTTTATTAGAGCCTCGTTTTACGTTGTTTTAATCTTGTTTTAGGTTCAAGGAAAATTTTAACAAAGCAAAACCGATTGAGATAGTTTCCTTTTTGTCTGAAATTCATTGGAATAGTGAAATTCATTGAATTATAAAAATATTTCATATGACTCGAAGATTTGTATAGTAATTATTGTTTTACAGAATAGTGCCAAGCAGTCTAGCTTTGAAAATGTTCAAATTGCTTTTCTTTATAATGACTATGCCGAAAGTAATAAATTGTTACGTTTTATTGCATGTCAAAGAATGTATCCGAAAAAGGATACTCTTCAAAGGAAATTCACATGGACACGCCATGCAGTCTAGTTCTGAAAATGTCCAAATGACTTTTCGTCATAATGACAGAAGACTAATAAATTATTACGTTTTATTGCATGTCAAAGAATGAAAAAACACAGATGTGTCCAAAAAGGGATTCTCATGGACACGCCATGCAGTCTAGTTCTGAAAACGTTCAGATTTCATCTCAATCTTCCACAATATTGTTGAAGGGTAATAAATATTGTACTTTATCACTTCCAGAGTGCGATTCTTTCGAAAAACCAACATGTGTTTTTCTCCATTGTTCTTAAAACGCGGCATGAAGTCTAGCGAAGAAATCGGTTCGAATTTCCACCCCATTTTTCGTCATATTATTTCAATGCCAATGGGGTAATAAACAAGACGTTTTATTGCTGACAAATGACAAATCTGAAACCCAACATGTGCACTTTCGGACAAAAATTCTCAGAAGATCGATGCCGCAAAGTCTAGAAAACACTTTAAGAAAATTTCACGCACTGCAATAAAGAACTAGCGATAAATAAGACGTTTTGTACGAAGGACGAAACGTCATTTAAGGAAGTGCACGTGTTCGCTTTACGACACCGACTTTCCTATGAGGACCATAAAATCAGGATGTTCGCAATAAATAATACGTGAAAAATAATCTTTTGCCTTTGATGTCGAAGGATACTTGTCTAAAAACTCCAAGAATCGTTAAAACGAGCCGAAAAATAAACGAGTTTTCATAGAAATCACTGAAAATATTGGGGGGTGAAATTTTATGGCGGCTGTTAATAAAAATATATTTTGTACGGTTCGAGTTTCAGATGAAAAAATATGGAAGAAGAGAAAGATCCTTTTGCCAAGGTTGACTTTGATCGGTTGTATGTGATTTACGCGAGTTTTACGATGATGAGTTTTTACGACGAGTTTTTTACACGATTCATTAAGTTTTCGTATCGAATACGTTTCAGTATGCATCGTGTCTACAATGGTTTTTTTTAACATATGCCAACAGAGTAAATGGGATGTGTACAGAGGTGCATTTCTATTTGACGATAAAAGGTCCCCTTGTTTGAGTTGAGGCTCGAAAACTGTTGAAAAATGCAATTTGTCATTCAATCCCCAGGTACGAGCGAACCTGTTGCTATCGCTAGTTTACATTCGAGACACGCACGTGAAAACAATCTGAACATACAAAAAATGCATGTGGTGTAAAAATGAATATTCGAACTCTACATACCGACAGAACGATTCTTGCATTGATATAAGTTTATTTGAAAAAAGTTTTTTTTTCAATTTTTAATGTTTTCTTTACTTAATTTGAATGCATTGGTGATAAGAGTTGTCATCAGTGATAAGAATATTATAGGGAACAATAACATCAACGAACATTCGAGTCGAGAAATTAGCGGTTTAATGTTCAGGCCTCAATAAGTGTTTTATTGTCAAATGAGATGTGAAATTGTGAAACTCAATTGGTAAATAATGAAAAAAGATTCAATAGAATCTAAAGAATCTGTTGATTGTTAGATTTTTCATTTATAAAAAAAATCATTTGGTTAGAACTTAAATTGAGTTGGAATAGGGTTTGTGCTAGACACTTAAAATAGAAAATGTTCCAAAACTGAAAATGTAATAAGTTAAACGGCTATGTACATCATCGATATACATATATGTATAACAACCGAATTTCACAAAGGGCACAAGTGACCTTTTTTCATCGAAATTGAGCTAAGTATCATACATAGAACTATTTTCTGTACTTAACTCAATATCAGTAAAAAAAGTCACTTGTGTCCTTTGTGAAATTCAATTGTCATATGACTTCGTCAGGCTTTCTTTATCAGTATGTTGACAGTATGAAGTTGAAGTTGAAAGTGACAGTTGATCAGTATGTTCAGTATGTCGATCATATTTCTAGACATGAAATTATTTAACACTTTCGTCTAACATTTTGAACAAAAAGAACATTACTAAATGGCTTAATTCATCCAATTTAAAGAATATTGTATCATTTTATCTTATTTTCAATACAAAAATATATTCATAAATATAATAATAATATGAGCATATTAAAAAAAATCGAAAAGTTCAATAGGTAACCCCAGTTAGAAAGATGCACCTGCATCTCGAGGGGGTGTCAAAAGAAGGTTTCCGAGGACAAAATATAATAAAAATCCACCCCAACCTGAACCCTTCATGGGATAGGTCAAATAAAAGCAAAATGCGCACACAAAAAGTGCATATTCGAAGCAAGAGAGAAGGGGAGGTCTTTTTGGGGCGAGGAGATCAAACGGTACCAAAAATAAAGGAAAAAAAAATGGTCGAAGGAAAAAATAAACAGGCGAAGCTGCGTAACCTTGAAATGGATCTTTCGGGTGTTTGGGAGTCCTTGTTTTGTTCGGTGGAGTGGTGTAGTCGAAATGTTTTTGAAATGTATTTTATTTATTTTCAGGGGAATGTGGGGAGATTTGATTCGGCTGGAAGACTTGAAGTTTTCTGCCTCTAACTCCTTTTAGGAAAGTCATATTAAAAAAAAATAAAAAGATTCAATATACTCGGATTTAAATTGGGTTTAATTTGACATTATTCTTTCTTAAATACTGAGCACATTTTATGTAATCTTCATATCAGCGAATTGCAATTTGAGCGTTGAAATAATATATCTACAGACAAATAAGCGCTATTTTTATATTATATGCGTGTAATTTATTCGTTAAAAATATCAATACACTTCTAGTTAGTGTGAAGTTTAAGATTTATACACTTCATTATCTGCACCTATTTTATACATATTTATCTTTACATTAGTGTAGAGAAAATTGTATTCTAAGCTGAACAGACACATAGACAAATTATTATATTAAATGATGCATTTTTTTTTCAGGCGAAGTTTAATTGTGATAAATTTTGCTATAAATCGGTTAAATTTTGTATTGTTTTGATGTTTTGGTATAGTCATCGCTGTAACGACGGGATAAAGTTACATTGCGTATATTTTTTCCTGCTCGAGATGATTCAAAGAAAGAATTCGTAGGGATCCTTTGTTGGGGAGCGCGATTGGTCACCTCGCACTTTTTATAGCCTCGTTCTAACTGCGGAGCAAAATTTGAGTAAAAAACAGTCGGCATGGGTTTGCCAAGTCGAAAGTGTTTTGGAAAGCGTTTTCCTTTGTTCTATTTCAGTTTCGAGAGCTTTATTTAACCTTCCCGCCGAAAACGTTGCGGGAGATCAGTCACGCATTTCCAACTCATTTCACCATCCTCACGAATACTTTTCCGAAATTGCTACTAATGTTTTTTCTATAGATTCGACTACAACCAATGAAAATTTTGCTACTTTTGTGTATCACAAATATTTTTTAAAAAATACTATTTTTTATTTAAAATAATCATCGAAAATACAATTTAAATGAACTACAACCATGGTGAGTAGCAAGAATTCATGGTTCCATAATATGGGTTCTGAATTTAAGTAACTAGTTGTTATGAAAAAAAAAAGTATTTTTTAATGATCAAAGCGAAAATATTATTAAAAATATTTATTAATTCAGTAAATGAAAATGTTTACTATTAATTCTCATTCAAATAATTACTTTATTTTCCTCGATTTTAATAGATAATTATAATACAATTATCGCATAATCATCTATTTTAATACGTTATCAAAATAAAGATGAGTTAAATTAAAAGTATTACTCTCGAAACATAAAAAAGTATACATGAAATTAAAATAGACATTTGAAAAAAAAAATCGTCTTTCTGATCTTCCTACATCTTTTGTATAATGTACTGTTATCCTTTTTTAAGACATTTTTTTAGGCACACAAAACATCGAATCACGAAAGGACTTATCCACGACTCCTTTTTTAATACTAAAAAAATAATCACGAAATGGTTTAAAAAAATAAAATGAAACCTGCGATAAAAAGCTTCCAGTTTTCCTCGTTAACACGCCACGTAACAAATCGATTGTCAAAACGCCATAAATTTCAATAATCCATGAGAAAGTTTGTGATAAATCTATCGATTTTCTACATTCGGGAATACGCTGGAATCGCTTTCACTTCGAAGAATATCTTTTCACTCTGTAATTTCGACCTTCGCTTTTGATATTTTAGTAAACGAAAGTTAAATATGTGAAAAACACGGCTATTTAATTTCGATGGAAAAATATGAAAATTTATGGTTGAAAGAGCCCTGAATAAAAGTAGTGAATCTTGTTTAAGTATAATTAGTGTACGTGCAACTTTTCGCTTCTGACTTCTGTAAAATTACGCACTCATTAAGATTTATAGGGTTGTTCTTGAATTATGTGGGAGAGATTCTGAACGTGTGTGGAAATAACCCGCATATTTCGACTCCCATGCTCGTTTCCTAGTTAAAATTAACTAATATATCATTAAAAACTTTCGAAACGAAATACGTACATATACATCCCCTAGTCGTGTTAACTGCAGTTTATTGCTTTACTTCCTCCCCCTTTGTGAAGAGATAAATGTTTGGGTTTATTTATTTTTTTACTAGAACATACGTTTAACAGAGCACTTGACATTTATAAATATTCCACTAAAATAAAACATACCATATTTCAGATCAGATTGATGTTAGGCACAGTTTTTTCAGGTCAATCGAGTACATGAAAAAGTCGACTATTTTATGGATGTTTCAAAAAATCGGAGATTATATTCGATCGATTTGCTGTTAACATTCGACCAATTATGAATTCATAAGCTTCGTTTATAATTTTGAATTATCTATGGGTCACCGAGTCGTTTCGTGTTTGAATACCCCTGTTCGAAAAGATAAATTGAAGGGGACGCGCTTAAATATGCGGGTCAATTTTAGGGGTTCATCGGCGATGAGTGGCGGGTTTTCGATGGACGCTTTTTGTTTAATAATATGCACAAACGATCGATAAAGATTATGGAGGTATCATTAATTTATTGCTCATCGGTACGAATCGAATGATTGTGTCGTTTCATCTGAGAGTTATTAAAAGATTTGAGAATTTTATTATTATTCTTTTATTGTTGAATTTATCGATTGTGAGTTTGATGTAACTATCGATTCTATAGAAAATAAGCGTTTAATAAACAAAAGCTTTTATTCAACGATTGAAGACTTGCCCGTGATTTCTATAATTGATACATCATGTGTGAAATTTATACAAAACATCTATTTAATATTCAGCATCGGAAAGTAGGCCTCATGAAAATCGTATCGACACTTCGGCGCATCGTTTAATCGGTTCGACGTCGTAATCATAATTTCAAATTTAGCGCCGTCGAAAAATTGAAGCAAAACGCTTTAACGAATTGCAATACAATACAAAATAGACTTTGTAAAATATTACAATAAGACTCAAATTCGGACACAAATTTTATCAAGCGAATTAAAAAAGCTAAGATGCAAATATAATCTTTATGTATGGAGATTATAAAGGCAATAATTGCTTGTTTGTGAGCATACGAGCGGCTGCGAAACGTCAAGTACGTCTCGTTTCGAGGGGGCCGAAAAGGATGTGGATGGGGGCCCCGGGGGGCTCGTCTGCGCTTCGGCGGTTCGATGAATGTTGTCCTGCGCGGAGGCTCTGCCCCCTCCAGCCGAGCGTGCGCCCTCCGACTTTGGCCAGTGGCCGCACGGACGTCGGAAGCGTCGACGCCCCCGCGACCAGGAACCGGGAACCGGGAACCGGAAGCGCCCCGAGCCCTTCCTAGGTACATCTCGCGGGCCCCCCGCAATCTCTAAAAGGCGCACGCTCGCCCTTCGGGGCTCCGATGCCGTATTTTTCAGTCGTATCGATCGTCGCATTTGTTGCGTGTCGGCGGCTCGTACGCGCGGAAAATTTTGTTGTGCGCGAAAATTCACGCTTCCGTTTCCGGAAAACTGCGGTGGGAAATTATCGGATTCGATAGGTCTTAGACGATCGCAAAATGGAATTTTATTGCTTAAGTATTGATTTTGGCTAGGAATTTATTAATCGGGTATGGTCTTTCAATTGTCCGTCGGTATTCAGTCAGCGGTAACTATCAGTTAAAGCTATCAATTGAAAAGAAAATAGTTATGGTCGAGTAATTAGAACGACGATTTTAAAGACTGACTCTTAAGTAGGTAGTTATGGATTAGTATTATGATATTGGATATGTTGATAATCATTTCACACTGAATTTGTAGTTAGTGAAAATATAATTTCATTGATAAAATAATAAAATCAATAATAAAAGTAATAAATAATTGAAAAATTTAGTTACTTAAATTCAACTATCTAACCTTATTCTTTCTTTTGTGAATACATGAGTAGAATTGTGTTAAATTTACCTATTCCTCGTTAATCAATTTCATATGAAATTCTAATTTGCAAAATAAATCATTTGATTATTTACAGATTATTATCATTTCTATTTCCAGATTTTTTTTAATTACGCTGACTGAACTATATATACAAAATGTACAAAACAGTGCGACAAGGTGAAAATAGTTTGCAATATACAATATTACCACAGACAGAAGAAGTGTTAACGAATAGCGGAGTAAAAGGCAAAGGAAGAGATTACAGTCCGTCGTCACATGCCAGACGAATAAATAGAAAATTAATGATATATTACATGGCCATTATATTTTTTGGTCTTTTATTAGCCTTCGGAACGCTTCTGTTCGCTCTTATATTGTGCGGAATAGTGCCGATCGACCTTCCGAATCATACAAGTGCAGCAAAAGAAGAGCACTTGGCCGTTAAAGCAACTACTCCTTTATCAACATTACAATCAGATAAAAGTCTAACGAGGAAAAAAGAATTGGCACAAGATTTGAAAATAACTACAGAAACAAGTACGCACAAAATTAATAATGTAGTTTTAAATGTGACATCGAAAGATAATGAAAGCAGTTCAACACTTCCTACTGCAAGTATCACGGTTACACCTACAGTTATGAAATTGAACTTAACTTCTACAACTGAACGAGTATGGATTATGCCGGCTCTAAAAAGATTAAAATCATCCAGTATGACAACTCCGACGCCAATTTCAGACATAGCGAAGTTCAGCACTACCAAAGCTCTTGATAAACTTTCTTCGCCGTATGCACATCAGCGTGAAAGCAATAATGACTTGATGCTGGGTCACGACCAGCTAAAGTGGCCAGAATACGAAGGCGACGACGATGAGGATTATGATATGACCAAAACACCCGTAGTCACGACTACTCCGCAAATAAATTTATCTACTACTGTGAAAAATGCTCAACGTAATGATACAAATGCAACAACTACATCAGTTTTAATAAATAAAATCAGTACCAGTACAGTAAAAAGTGTGAAGATTGGCGATAATAAGTTCATCACAGATATTTATCCGAAAGGAAAAAATGAAGGGAAATTGGATACCGTCAAATATATGGAAATGAAGGAACATATTCTAGATGATGATGACGATGATTATAAGGAACCTCTAACCGATGAAGATGATGTATCTGAGCAATCTGGAAACGATGATGTAAAAATGTCTCAAGCCAAATCTTCATGGCTACAGACAAGGTGGCCATTTGTTGATCCGTCTTCTTACTTTCAATGGACAGTAAGTTTGATATTTATTTTTTTTTTTTAATCATTTTCTCGAATCATTTGATGACATTTGGTTGATGGAAGATATTGAAATTGATGCAAAAAACATTTATAAAACTAAACTGGAGTGATTTTAAAATATTAAAAATTAATTATTATGTAATTTTAGGGTTATAGCGCTCGAGATAATTTACTTTTACCGGCTATCTTGTCTGCTGCACTATCAGCACTATTGGTATTGGCTATTCTTTGTTACGCACTGAGACGTAGACAACGCTGTAAGAGACGGATTCAAGAAATTGGGGTAAGTGTGCTTTGAAATTATCACAAATTCACACGCATCAACTGAAATTCATCGGATATTCATTTCATCTTGCACTTAGTTTCATATAAATTGCAATTGAAAATATTTTCAGAACCTAACGTCTGACTTACAGGCAGAAGATAATGCAATATTATTAACAGCTGAAAATCCTTCGGAAGAAGATTAATCGAAGGAATATTTTCAGGATTCATTTTGAATATTTATTAAGCCTATTTACTTATATACATATAAGCGCAGCGCTTCAGTGATAAAATTGTATGGGTGGGAACATAGTTTCATTATAAGCAATTATATTTTGTAAAAAATATGACTTTAATTTTATAACACTTTTATTGTAGTGATTTTCTTAGAAAAGAAAAGATGTTCAGTAATTTTTTTACACAAAGATCAGTATTTCTCTTGAAAATATTTTACATATACATAAATTATATTTCAATATGTGTATGCAATAAAGGATAAAACCAGTATTACTAAATGAGCTTCAAAACTATAGCTATTTTACATGAATAATTATTTTTTAATGATATAGCTAGTAGAAAAATGTTATTTTGCTAATGAAACAATAAGTTGATTGTACGTGGAAAAAATGTATTTGATCTTGCTGAAAACAAATTGTATGTTTAGATGTGTTCCATCTTTATAAATGCACATTTTAAAATTATTTGTCCTAACTTTATCTTAATTTTATGATCTATATTCTTTAGATAAGTGTTTACAATTGTTGATGTTATATGAATCTTAGTATGTACTTATTACTAGTTGTGACTGACAAATTAAAATTATGAAAAAAAATTTGCTAATACTTCAAATTTTCTATAGTTCACCGTGAACACTGCAATTTTTCAATCGAATTGCTACAAAAGTATGTATTGCACTCCAATCTATTTCCTACTTGTAATTCAAAAGTAAAATGAAATTACATATTTACACACATTTCATCCAAAATATTATGTATGTATTTATTAATTTACATTTAATCGTCTATTTTGAAATCAAAAAAGCAAAATTAACTTTTACAGTGACAAAATCAATTCAATTTGCTTTCAATTATCATATGAAATATTTTTTTTAAGGTTTATTTATTGTTAGTATGATAATTTTTATTCATTAATTATATAAAGTGAATATATGTATCAAAGTTGCATACATAAAAATTCATTATCAAGCGCACACTAGTCAATACTTAATTGAATTTTAGTTTTTATTATTTCGGAAAACTCGTAAAAAGCGTGATTTCATTTATAATATGAGTTTGTACATAGTTGAGGAATATTGTATACTTCTTTTTCTAAAATAGAACCGTTAGATCGATGTGCTTTTTGTAGTGATATTTTTTATACGAGCAAGTATAGTCATATTTTTTGTACAGTTGGGTAGCATAAAACTATTTTTTCACCCTCGTCACCCTTGAATGTTTCTTGTTATGTGTATCTACTTATAAGACACTTAGAAAATACATGGATGTTCGTCAATATAAGGTTGCAAAAGAATTGTAATATATGTATTATTCATTAACTCGTGATTCAGTAGATTCTTTTTAATTTTCATCACTCTTGATTTATTTAAAAATGCATATAATGCTTCACGATTACCAACTGAAAAATTCTTATCAAACGAAATATGCTTATATTATGAGACTTATTGTTAGTACCTACATATGTTGTTTCATTTCGCTTTTTGAAATTGTAAAAATATCATCGGAGAATTTTTTTTTTTAAATTAACGTACCAATAGGCGTTGTTATTGTTGTAAATTTAATAATATTTCTACTTGATTTCAGATTTTATAATAATTTCTTTAATATTCTATGTGTAATTTTGTAATTTAATGGGTTTATTTATTTTTTAATGCATGTACAGAATATGTAAGTGTAAATATGATACACTATTAAGATATTCTGCAATTTATGTCTAATAATGATTTACTTTTCATGAAAAATATGAAAATTATGTTCAAATAGAATCAAAAATAATATTTTTTGTGTGAAAAGAAAATCATACAACATAATATACCATTATGTTTGCAGAATGACTTGATATGTGTAATAATTAGTATGCATCACTCCTATATCACAGATCACACTAAGCTTTGCTTGACGATAGCATTGCTTATAAAATAAATACTCAATGTTAATGCCTTAAAATTATTATAAGTGAAAAACACTTCAAATTTATTGTAAAATTCAAAAGCCGATTGGAAGTGACAAGTTGGATGTGATACAGGAGTCAATATCTTCATTGAGCATTCATCAGAAATATTCATTTTCAGTTATGAGTGCATAGAACAGAATTTAAAATTCTGATCTTCGCAATCTATAAGTTTGAATTTATTAATTTGAAGAATTGTATCGTTAATGTGAAAAATGTGCGTTTGTTGATAGAAGTTCTGTTGATTTATTTGAATTTTTTGATTATATGGACTCAACATTTATTCTAGTCGCATTATGAGTTTTCACAAGAACCAAAATGTGTAATATGCCAAAAATTAGAAAAATGGTGAAATATTGATCAGTATTTGAGAATGTGATATGGTTAAATAAAATATATAGTGAAGTCAAATGTAAAATGAAATATGGCTGTGATCATTAAATAACATTAATTTACGAGATAAATTTGAAATACATATTTCACAAATTTAATGTTAACAATTTTTGGTGATGGCTCATTGAAGAAAATATTCATGTTAGTGCACAGAAAATCGATCTGAAATCGTTATAAGAAGAGTTAAACGTTTCTTCTATCATAATAATGAATCAGTCGTTGAGAAAAATTGATTTTTACATTTCATTTTGTTTGATTATAAGAAACGGTGAAAGTGCCTAAAATTAGGAAGAAAAAAAAAATGATGACTTGTAAAATATCATATTTCAGTTCATATTTTTAGAAATTTCATTATTTTAAGGTGATGGTTTCGAACAGAAAAAAAGGTTTAACATTCACAATTGAAGTTATTTATCTGACAATGAGTAAAGTGTTTACAGTTTGATTTATTAAGAAAGAAGTATGTATTCTCTTGAGTGTAATTTCGGTGTAAACTGTATGTGTACTTATCTTGAACAAATAAGGTCTCGACTTGAGTGACAGCTTTTGCAGACATGCAAAATAATAACCATCATAATATAACTGAATAACAATAATAATAAGAGTAACAATATCCATCGGAATGGTGTATGGTATTAGTTCTATGAAAGTTCGTCATTCAGGTCTCACACTAATTCGTTAGTGGTGTGAAATGATAAAATACTCCCAATGGTGAATAAAATAAATGTGTATCTTAAATATTTTTATTCCAATTTCACATTATTCTAAATTTATAAGTAGAATTGTACAACTCATGAAACATATGTCATTATTTATTGTCGAATATTCGAAAAATGCTCATCTGTGTATCTGTATGGAAATATTTGAATTGTTCATAAATAAAAAAAAATGGAAAAATTATAACCATAATCTAAAAAACCTTTTAACATACATAAATAATTTTTAATTATATTAGGTAGAGTATAAATCTTTGAAAGTTAAATTATGTAGAAGATAAAAATAACAATCGAAGATGTTATAAAGCACCATAGAGTTTCAGCTGTTTACCATTAACCATTTTAATAAAAAGTGATAAAAAACTGTACAAAATCAATTAACATAAATAATATTTACATTTTAGTTATTATAATTATAAGAATTCTAAGGGATCGGAATTCACATTAACGTTAAAAGTTTCAATATAAATATTAAAATTTACAATAAAATTTAACTTTGAGAAGGAATAATCAAATTCATTTCAAATTATATTTCTCAAGTTAATACACATATTACATATTAAAAATAAAGGATTTTTACTAAAATACATTATCATGATGTAAAAACAAATAACATGTAAAGGAATAAATTCATATATTTCTATAATCTCTAGGAGCACTCGAATTTTATAAAAGTATTAAAGGCCTCATAACACTTAAAAATTTACACTAACAATAGGAAATAATTAATCTTTTAGATAAATATTATTTACAATTTTTAAAGAAAATCAAATAAAATAAAAACATTTGGAAATTATAGATCCTTGTATAAAAATTCAAAATAGTTAAACAAAGAAATTATTCAATTTTACAAATCAGATCATCTCCTTCTAATTTGATTCCATTTGTTACATTAACGGATTTTACGACTCCTGCAACGGGCGCTTGAACAATCATTTCCATTTTCATTGCAGATATAACAGCCAAAGGAGCTCCTTTCTCCACTTTATCGCCTTCCTTAACTTTCACATCTGAAAAAATATGAATTATAATTATTTTTTGAAATTGTTTTGAAACAAAATTAAATTCGATTTGAAATGATATAAAACATATTTACCAATTACAGTTCCAGGCATTGGTGCACCAACTTCATTTTTGTTTCCTTTGGTTGCTTTAGGGTGTACATGCATTTCCTAACATAAAAAGAAAATACACATTGAGAAAATTGATATACCTAGGTATAAATTGAAAATCGAGAGTCAAATGAATGAAAATCATTACTTTGCTGGCTTGTTCATCTCTGATGAAAACTGATCTTAGTTGCCCATTGAGTTCGAAGAAAACTTCACGTAAACCATTTGCGGTGAGATCTTCTGATAAAGCTAGAGTTTTTATTCCAAGAGTTTTTCCTTTTTCTAAATTCACTTCGATTTCTTCTCCTACCTAGAAAAAATAGCGAAAACGAGATATGTAGAAGTAAGCACCCAAATAAGCGAAATAATAATATCTTACCTTAGGGCCAACTAAAAATACTCTTGTATTCAGTTTATCAACGGGGCCATATGCATCTCTGAAGCGAAGAAAGTCTCCAGTCACTTGAGGATATAATGCAGCTGACATTATGTCGTAGTCGGAGATCTAAAATAGAAAAATATACTTGATGACATTGAAGTAAAAAGATAATTAGACAAATTTATATGGATAGAAACGTACATTGGGATATGTCTCTTCCAGATCTTTTTTGAGTTTGTCGAAATCAACAGGAGGCAATTTTTCACCAGGTCTTCCATCTATTCTTGGCATATCTTTTAGTACTTTAGATCTGTATATATTTATAAATCAAACATTTTTGTGAGTAAAATATTTTGTGAAAATTATTCGTTTTACCTAAGGGGTTCTGGGAAACCTCCATGGGGTATTCCGATAGCACCTTGGAGAAACTCTACTACAGATTTGGGGAAAGATAACTCTTCAGCACGTGCTGTGATATCTTCAGGTGTGAGTTTATTTTGAACCATGAACTGTGCAAAGTCACCGACGACTTTAGATGAAGGTGTGACTTTGATTAAATCTCCAAGAAGCATGTTTGCCTCTCTATAAAACAAAATATGTATTATATTTATTTATTTATGGTAAATTCATGAGATAAAATTTTAGAATCACCTATATGCTTTTTTGACTGACTCAAACTGATCTCCAAGACCGAGGGAGAATGCTTGGAATTGTAAGTTAGTGTATTGACCACCGGGAATTTCGTTAAGATATACATCTGCATTTCCAGATTTCATAGTGACGGCACATTCAAATGGACCGTACAATGTTCGTGCTTGTTCCCAGTATGCAGAATACTCTGATACATTGTGTAAATCAAAATCTAAAAATAATTTGATAAAGTGAAATAAAAATTGAGATGAAATTTTATTATGTGAAAACGATTTGATTTTTCAGCATGATATAAACGTACTTGTATCTAAAGGAGTTCCTTGTAATGATGCAACTACAGCTCCCATACTTGGCTGGCTGGTCATTCCTGACATGGAATCGACAGCGGTATCCACAATATCAGCTCCAGCTTCTGCACAAGCCAACATAGATGCGACTCCTGCTCCAGAAGTATCGTGTGTATGGACGTGTATTGGGATATCTGGGTGTCTGTCCCTAATTGCAGTTATTAAAAGTCTAGAAAAAAGTTATAAGAACATTCATTAATCACCAATCTGAGCAGAAATTGTATGTAGTTAGGTATTTGTAAATTTTAACTTAAAATCAATTCATAATAATATTCAAATGCGTGTGAGTAAACTTACTTTGCAGCTTGTGGTTTCAGTAAGCCAGCCATATCTTTGATGCAAAGAACATGTGTTCCTGGAAAATAATCATAATTTTCAATAAAACATTTCATTTGAATATCCAACTAATTATTACCAATAATAGTAATTGTACATACCAGCTTTAACTAATTCGTCTGCCATATTCAAGTAATATTTAAGATCGTACTTCGTTTTTTTAGGATCAGATACATCTCCAGTGTATGAAATAGCCGCTTCAACAACTCCACCAGCTTTTCCAGCAGCCTCCATTCCGAGGATCAAATTAGGTAAATAATTAAGAGAATCAAACACTCGGAATATATCCATGCCACATTGCACCTATTTTGAAAGTTGAATTATTTATGTTTATGATAAATATGTACATATATTGAAATTATGAGAAAATATTAATTACAGCCAGATCGCAAAATTTATAGACAACATTATCTGCATAGTTAGTGTAACCAACTGCATTAGCACCTCTCAATAACATTTGGAATGGAATATTAGGAATTTCTTTACGCATTTCTTGTAAACGTTCCCACGGACATTCGTGAAGGAATCTGTAAACGATTTACACAGCAAATTTTAATAAGACTATGACATTTCCAAAGAAATCCACCAAGTTAATACATGCCTCATAGCAACATCGAATGTAGCTCCACCCCAATTTTCTAACGAATACAAATTGCTGAAATTGTGAGCTACGTAAGGTGATATAGCTAACAGATCATGTGTACGCACTCTAGTAGCGAGGAGAGATTGATGCGCATCTCTAAATGTTGTATCCATCAGTTGTAATCCTTTTTTAGCTCGAACAGCTTTAGCAAATGCTTCTGGGCCTTCTTCATCCAAAAGCTGTTTGTATCCTCTCGGAGGTGCAATAGCTGAAATCAATTATAATACTATTACTTTGACATATTTGATAACTAAAAATAAATCAAGAATATTACAATTACTCAAAAGCTTGTTATTTTCAAATTATGTATGTAAATCAATTGTATTCAATAAAACTATTAAATTGGTGTGAAAAAAAAGAATCGAACTATAAGTTCATACTGAAAGCGATAAATATTTAAATTAAAAATAATCAAAAGTAACCGAAAAAATGTTATAAAAGAAAATAACTAATCAATCCTTTGAATGGATGGAAATTGAAACTATTGTTGGATCAAACAACAACTATTGGAACTACAAGAATCAGGATAAATAATAATATATTTTTATTTTATTTCAGTAACATTGAATTAGCATGCTGTTAATCACAACACAAATTATTTATATAAAACTCAATTAGTATAAATTGGCACATGAAAAAGAAGTTTTTCATATTGTTGACTTTTGAGTATCGAAATAGAACGCTCATCAGTCAATCATGAATTCAAGAAATCTTAGGACCAGTCTTCATTTCAGTATTCAAAAGTTAGTATATGATCGATTTAATAATGTGAAAGGAAGATTTCCTTTCAAATATAATTTGAAGTTGATGAATCTGACAATACGGTACACGATTGTTTACCTGTATTTTCGCCGGTGAGTTCTTGACGGTGCAAAGCTTCTGGGGAGAGATCTGCAAACCAAAACCGAAAACGTCTAACACGTGGAAAACAAACCAATAAAATGTGGGGAGACCTAATCGCAGGTAAAATGAACTTCCACCTACCATTTGTTGACATTGTTATTATTTTTAAATGAGAAAATAATTAGAATATAAATATGTATTAGAAACAAATGTAAAAGAGAAGCAAGGAGAACTATTTTGGGAACTATAAAACTATAGAAATAAAATCGCAAAAACATGTGCTATGTGAAAAATAAATATTTTCATGAAAATAATTAGTTGAAAACAAGCAAACACTGATTGGTTAATGTCATTCTATTCTTGAAAAAAATTTCAATTGAATGCTAATAAGCGTAACTAACAAAAACTATTCATAAAATATGAGAATTATGCACACATGAAAATCTATTTAAAAAATAAATCATAAGAGAAAATTGAATATAAAACAATCTAGTGCATAATATTGAACTACTTGTGAATTCTAAATATCACATGAATTAGTATACAATGAAAATAAGAAATTATACCCAATGGGACTTCAGGAATGTGTGGTTTAATTTCAGCAGGTTTCACATTCGTTGCTAGAGGTGTGCTAGGACCATTGACAAGTACCTGATATACAATGTTGTAGGTCATGAAATGAATAATATTTATAATAAATAGAAATATAATTAATAAATTACCTGTCCTAAGTAATTGAGCAGTTTTTGTGCACGATTTTGCGACTGCTTGAAAACGAACAATTGAGGATGCTCATCAATGAAATAAGTATCAACAGAACCTGTAAATGAAATCCAAATCAGCAAATTGATCATGAGTAGAATGTTTTTGTTTTTTAAGTTTAATACCATTTTGGAATTTTTGATTTTCAAGTACATTTAACAAAAATGGTATATTTGTTTTGACTCCTCTAATTCTGAACTCTTTCAAAGCTCGATTCATTTTCGCACTGGAAGAAGCAAGATTTGAAGCATGGGATATAACCTGAAATAATTATAAACATAGTGAAAAATTTACTCCAAAATTTTATGAAAATCAACAATATATTTACTTTAACAAGAAGAGAATCATAATATGGACTTATAATTGCCCCAGCAAACGCTGAAGCAGAATCAAGACGAATTCCCATTCCTTCTCCAGATCTATTGAAAAAAAAATGATACAATTAATATACAGACATAAAAATATCATCAAATGAAGCTGACTGAAAATTATACCTGAATACTTCAATTCTTCCTGTGCTAGGTTGGAATCCGTTGGATGGATCCTCTGTGGTTACACGACATTGAATCGCATAACCCTGAGTATGAATTTTGTCTTGAGTTAGACCCATCTCAGGCAAAGTCATCCCTTCTGCTACTCTTATTTGAGATTGAACCAAATCAATACCAGTAATTTCTTCAGTCACTGTGTGCTCAACTTGTAATCTAAATTATGTGTTTATGATTAAAAATGCTAGTCTTTTTAGCTATTTTATGAAAAAAAAAATGCTGTTACTAACCTTGCATTAACTTCAATAAAGTAAAACTCTCCACTGTCATCCAGCAAAAATTCAACAGTACCCGCATTCGAATATCCGACATGTTTAGCTAATCGAATAGCGCATTCAGTCATACGATCTCTAACTGAAGGCTGTAAATGCGGTGCGGGAGCAATTTCAACAACTTTTTGATGACGGCGTTGAACGGAACAATCACGTTCAAATAGATGGACAACATTTCCAGCTTTGTCTCCGAGAAGCTGTACTTCGATGTGGCGAGGTCTTTCGATAAATTTCTCAATGAACATAGAGCCATCCCCGAATGCAGCTTTTGCTTCTGATGAGGCTCTTTCAAATGATTCACCCACTTCAGTCATGCTGCGTACTACTCTCATACCTCTACCACCACCTCCGTATGCAGCCTGAAAATAATTAATAAATAAGTACATATCTTATTTGTATGCGATTGAAATAATTTCATACACACTTTAAATATCACAGGGAGTCCATGTTTCTTGCAAAAATCGAGAGCTTCTTCTTTCGTTGTGACTGGGCCATCAGTGCCAGGAACAATTGGGACTTCTATATTTGTGAAAATTTTCTGTATTAATATTATTTCAAAACAAAGTAATTGCAAACTATTCTTTACTAAATTCACCAACTTGCTTCAATTGCAGCTTTTCTAGCTGCAACTTTATCACCCATCTGTTGTACAACTTTAGGTGAAGGCCCAATAAACCTTAAACCGGCATCGATTATAGCCTGAGCAAAATCTGATCTGAAAATTTAGAAAACAAAAAACATTTCATATTATTACTCACATATATTACTTTTTATTTACGATACATATTATTCAATATTTTCCAACAATATTCATGCATTTGAATAAAAACCTTTCTGAAAGAAATCCATATCCAGGATGAACAGCATCCACATCGTTTTCTTTTGCAATTCTGATGATTTCAGGAATGCTAAGATAAGCTTCGACTGGAGGAAGACCTTTACCGACTAAGTAAGATTCATCAGCCTTTTGCCTGATTCATATAAAACAGCTAAGTATTTTGATAAATAATTAGAAAAAAAAATGAAATTTAGATTTGTAATTACCTATGCATATGCATTTTATCTTGTTCACTGTATATAGCGACAGATTTTATACCCAATTCGGTACATGCTCTGAAGACACGAATTGCAATTTCTCCTCTATTTGCAACCAATACGCTACGTATCGGTCTATATTCGACACCAGATCCAGCTGGCTGAAAACATGGAATTCAAGTATGAGTAAATGAAAAAATAACAGTTTTCAATAGCCTGAAAGAATATCACCTTTGTCGAAGAGTATCGTGATCCATTAGAAATATTAGTTGTGCTGCACAGAACTCGTTGAGCGAAAATTTGGTTAATTGACTTAGTTGCACGTAGCATTTTCATTTTGAATGTTCGTAAAATTTTATATAAAATTTAAATTACTATTATTTTTTAAAAATGACTAAAAAATATATAGGAATGACTAGTTGAGCGATTTGTTGGTGGGGAGGAAGTAATTATAGTCGCTTGATGGTATCGATCTGAAATCAAAAAATATATTGATAAGGGATACATTATTAAAATGAGATCAGAATAACATGATTTCCACAATGCCATACATGTGCAGTGAATACGCAGAATAAATAAAAGCCCAATTTCCTCAATATTAGATGGAACAAATAAAGGTGAAGCCCTAATAGAGTGAACCAATTTTCTTTCTGTTTATCTTCTAAGGATAGAAATGAAATATGGGTTTGCATTAATTAATGAACTTCACACAAAGCATTATTATTAACTTTTTATTTATGAACTAGGCCATGTTTGCTACTTTAATTATTAAGCGATAAAAATGACGAATAAAAGCAAAATAATGTTCATATATGCATTTGCAATTTGTGAAAAGGTAAATTATGGTGAGGGCACTTTGTGGTTTTGTTATCTTGGACTAAATATTGACACATTCATGTATTTCTATAGTAATACTTAATATTCTAAGTCTGTATGTTATTACAAACTTAGAATTTCTATATAGGTAGGTGTTCAAATAAGTTATTACTTAAAAACGAAACAATTCATTCAGGAAAAGTTTACATTTTACTCATTGTTAGATGATAAATTATGGCTAAAAACATAATAAATGTTAAGTGCACTTATTTATTTCAAGTGAACGATAAACAATAGATAATCAGCAAAGTAATAGAATAGAGTTTTACAAATTGTAACATACCTACATCAGATAAAAAGAACGAATAAATCATATAAAACCTATATTTTTAACCAATGTACGTATTGTACTTTGAACACATGTAATGATCCAACATTTTTCGCATGAAAAAAAAATGTACCTACACATTATTAGATATGGTTTTTTTATTAATTTGAAAAATAATTGGAAGGTAAATTCTAGAGGAAAATGTAATCAGAAATATGATTATAAGAAAATCTCACAGGTGGAAAAAAATGTCATGAAGAACTCATTTTATTCGTATTTTTCATAGACTTCGTTTATTTGATGGTAAAATGAAAATTTTTAACTTCATTTTGAAAGATATTGGAGTACTAAAGTACATAAACTAAATGAACAACTTTTTTCGTGAGAAGTACACATAAAATCTCCATCGATCGCCCTGCAAAAAAATAGGCTAGTGACCTTCAAAAACGACGATCAGGTGAGTCAAACACTTTTCAATTTCATCAAAAAACCAACGCACGCTGAAAACAAACTTTCACGAAAGCGAACCGCTATCCACAATATGAATTTCACTGACTTCGAAATGGAGGCAATTTATCCAAGACTCGATTGCACTCGTTAATTACGAAAATGGGTTTTTAAACGTTCCACTGGACCTTTCTTCTCGATGTCCAGCAGCGAATAATGTGCATTGGAGTCAGTCCAATCCGTTGCAATTTTGTGCAGTTGTAATTATAGACCGGTTGGTACTGCAACTCATATAATGCGAGAACTCATGAGTCCGAGCTGGTTGGATGTGTTTTTAAATTGGTCATTAAGGATGTTTAATTTTTGGCTGGATTGAGGAAAATTTGTTCTTATTAAAGAATTTTATATCCAAATAACGGTTGATGTTTTTAAGTTGAAAATACGCGTGAATTGAAGATGTTCGGCTGAGCGAATAGATAAATATTTTGAAACTGAATTGTTGCAATACTATTGAGAAAATAACTAGGATAAATAAAAACTAATCAGTCACGCTTTATCTGAACGGGGATAAGTGGTACAAACGATATTTTATTTTGACTGGCCGTTTGATAAATTGTTTATCGTTTTGAAGTTATCGCGCGTAAAATTGAGTGTCATTCAATTTTTCAAACGAAATCGTAAACATTCATGAAAAAATACGTGTCGTTAGACTGTGACACAGATGAAAAATTCCAAATCGAAAATAAATTAGGTAACAAATAAGATTCGTTTGAAAAAAAAAAACAAATTCAAAACATCGTAACGCGATAATTATCGTTACCTAATTACAATTAGCCTAAAAACACAGTTAGAAGTCGCAGTGTGTTCTCAGCTTTACAAAACCAATTTTTGTAGAAGAGAAAACGATCCGAATTTCGGCTACGAACGCAATAATACATAAGCGCAGCAAGGTTGATCACCTGTGGATACGTCCAGGTCAAGGACTACCGGTCTTCAAATGCTTTTCTGAATAAGAAATAAATAATAAGAGAAAAAAAAGTAAATACGTACCTAGTTTAAGTACAGGTAAAACAGAATGTGTACTCGCTTTGAGGAAAATTTTATAATGGGATATAAATTGTAAACAAAGACATCGTGTCATTTGGATAGGAGTTAAAATATGTCATAATTTTCAATGTTTAGAATCAGAAATTAAGTGCAAGGGAAACGCATTTTTTTCTGGATAGAATCTAGCTAGAAATTATCGCATTCTAGCAAGAAAGGAAATATTTTTTTTAGTGAGACAAATGATGAGCATTCTTACTTGTACTACATTTTCGCTTATGATATATGTACTTAGAAAATATATTCATTATTTTCATTGAAACTTTCCTATTTAAATACTATCACAATCGTATATCAACAATCTGTCAATATATAGACCAAAAATTGGACCAAGTTATTATTATTTTCATTAAAAAAATATGTTTTTGTTATCAGATTAATAATCATATCGATTTATAATGGGATTAGATGAAGTTAGGACAAACAAGAAAATTCGACCTCCCCAAGAAAAGTCAAAATGTCTTCCATGACCTTATTAAATCTAAGGTGAAATTGAAATCTCACGAATCGACGTGCATCGAAAAGTGATAATTTTATCATCAAACACATCTAAAAGCGCACGTTTTCACGAAAAGTCATCGGCGTTAGAGTCGAATAAACAATCGAAAAACGGAGTCGTGCAAATAAGGCCTTCGTTTCGCGGCGAACGAGCTCTAGAAACTGTGTCGAATTTTAAAATGCACGCGTGCTCGATTGTTAATTTTATGCGAATTGAATGAAAATTGTATTTCGAGTTCAAGAAGCGAATATCTGTTGGGTTATATTGATGTGTTTCAGAAGCGCGCGTCGTCCGAAGAATTCGTCGACACGTGGAGATAACGTAGAAAAGTTTTCATTTCTATAAATTTACACCGATAAGATAAAATGGAAGAACGGCGATGTTGTGATTTCCTACGAGTTTTATCGCTAATGTCGGTCGAAAGGTCAATAGTTATAGATCTTATAATAGTTGAGAAAAAAATAAATCGATTTGTTGTGAACGTCGCCCAATAAGTTACGATATGAGTTTCCAGTCGGAGTCTAATTGGATTCTGTTTGTTTCGGCGTTTTAATTATCGTTTCTGTAAGTGAGATTAAAGTCTGAAATTAACTAATCGCATTTCATCAGATCAATAACAAAATAATGGATGATTGAAAAATGATCGTTATCTCATAACAGATGTAATTAGATATTTTCCGCAACACGCGTGCTGTTCTAGGAAAATTCATACATTTAATTAAAATGCATAAGCGATCGATAATGAAAAACGAATGGAAGTACAGTAAGTCCCCGCAATAGGGCTATAACTTTTTTCAACAATAATTGTGAAAAAAGAGTTTTTATAAGTAATAAGTGTCACGTTGATCTTCCTATTCACTGTTCCAGATGAAATACATAGAAGAATATCGCTCAAAGCGAAAGTCCAGTCAAAAAAGTAAATAAGGTAAAAATATTCGAATTCATAATTTCTTTCAAATTGCAAAACAAATTTAAAAAAAAATCCCCCCCCATTACATAGAATCTATCTTGACGTAACAGGTGGGGTTTACTGAATTAAGATAAAAAGACACATTAACAATTAGGTTTTAGTTTAAGAATATATTGTCAGATTATGCAAAATATAGCATGCAATTGATTACACTTATCATATTATAAATATCAATCAATAAAAGGTGCATTTGCGTAGATCGCATGCAGCAAGTTTAGGGTCACCACAAGTGCAACGCGATTCGACAAAACAAGTTTTTCCTTTAAACAGAAACAAAACACACGCGTAATAACCTAGATGCTTGTCTAAACATTTTACATAACTATAAATAAGAAAATATCCTCGTTTTTTTCATCGTGTACTTAGAATCGGTTGCATCAAGGTGACCTCAAACTCGTATATGAAACGCATCAATCGAAGGCTGATTGAATGCAACGAGCTTCAACTTTCTCGGATGCACTTGAGTTTTGTAAGATTTTTTGATTGGATGATTGCATGTTTAAAATGTATTCAATAAAGAGTGTTGTTTGTACCAGACGATCGATAATGTTGGGGATGCGTTGCTTCAATATTGATAGATGAAAATGTTGAAGTTTATTATTGTATTGATAGAAATTTTATATCTGTCAAAATTGAAAAACCGTTTGTACTTTGGAGGGTTTGTTAACATTTATCGTTAAAATTGTTTTTTTTTCGCATTTCAGATATTAAAGTTGATTGAACTATTAATGATTAGAGTTTTTATATCGGTAAATGAGCGGAAATATGGATAAAAATTTTCCCCACTCATTATGGTTAGTATTGATATCGTTGGAAAACCTGGTTTTAGCAAAGGAAAAGGAGTTTAACAATCAGTTTTCATAAGAATTCGCACCATGATGGACATTCAAATTCATAATTAGTTCTGATTTTTCCTGAAAGTGAACGAAAGTAGTGGAAATAAAACAAACCAAACGTATAAAGCTACCATTTTTGAGTCAGTAAGCCGAATTTAACTGTTTCAGAATTCGGTTTATTTGAAAAAAATAACAATTTACCATCATGTCTGCAACTTTCACTCGCTTTTCTGACAACTATGAGCCCAAAGAAATACTGGGAAAAGGAGCGTTCTCAATCGTCCGACGAATTGTGCAAAAATCAACCGGACTGGAGTTCGCGGCCAAAATCATCAAAACCAAAAAACTATCTCAGCGCAATTTCAAGAAAATCGAACGAGAAGCGAAGATATGCAGGAGGCTGCAGCATCCCAACATAGTACAGCTGCACTGCACCATCAGGGAAGAGCACCATTATTATTTAGTGTTCGACTATGTCACGGGCGGAGAACTGTTCGAAGACATAGTGGCTAGAGAATTTTACTCAGAATCAGACGCTTCGTTTTGCATCCAACAAATCTTGGAATCGATCTACCACTGCCACCATCACGGCGTGGTCCATCGCGATTTGAAACCGGAAAACCTACTCCTGGCCAGCAAAGCCAAAGGAGCCGCGGTCAAACTGGCAGATTTCGGATTGGCGATCGAGGTACAGGGGAACCAGCGAGGATGGTTCGGATTCGCCGGAACTCCTGGCTACATGGCTCCGGAAGTCCTCAAGAAGGAATCGTACGGCAAGCCGGTGGATATTTGGGCTTGCGGTGTGATCTTGTACATTCTCCTCGTCGGCTATCCGCCTTTTCGAGGCGAGGAGTACGAGGGAATCGAAGCGGGATCGTACGAGTACAAGTCTCCCGAATGGGACTCGGTCACTCCTGAGGCTAAAAGCCTCATCGACCAGATGCTCGCCGTGGACCACGATCAGAGGATAACGGCGTCCGAGGCTCTGGAGCATCCGTGGATCTATGACAGGGAGAAAGTCGCTTCGTCCATCCATCGCCAGGATAGTGTGGACAGCTTGAAGGAATTCAACGCGAAGCGCAAGTTGAAAGGGGCTATTTTCACCGCAATGTTGAGCACGCGCAAGTTCTCTACGCGTTGACTTATTATCGTGAAATTTTATCAATTGAGGTTTTCTACATGAATTCAATTAATATATTTGACGACTGAAAAGGCCAAGGGGTACAAGTGGCTTGCGGTGATTTCAAGGGAAGCGCGTTCAAAGTTGACCATGTAAATATTAGGAGGAGGTCGACTGATTTGATGATATATCTCGGCACACATTCCGAATTCGTCTATATCCTTTTGCCACCAAATAAATGAGCGTGCATAGAAGCGATTCCTGTGCATAACTCAATTTCGGCAAAAATTTCACTTGTACCCCTTGGCCTTTTCGATCGTCAGTTATTATACAATGGATATATGTACAATAAAGCAACAGTCGATTTTGACAGTTCATAGTGGAAGGACCGAGTGTAACTCTTTGGTTTAGTTAATTGAAGTAGTGAAAAAACCGGCCCTAAATTGTCAATTTTAATAGTTTTTTTTTGTAGAATTTCAAAGAAAACTTGATTGAAAAATATTTAACTTGAAATGATTTAAATAAGAAGCGAAAAAACTGTGAATACTGAAAATAAAATTTTGTGAAAAAAATCACTGCGTCAAACGATTATGTGAAGTTTATTTTTCAGAATTACTTTTCAGAAAGCGCAACAAAAAGTGATTACCGAACGTCGCTGAAAAAGAGACAACTCTTCAAAATAGACAGGGCTACGTTGACACGTGACATAATCAAACTCCGTAATAATATGCGGTGCATATTTTTAGGCGCACAATACGAAAATTTACGACAATAATATACTGTTGCAAAACATATAGAGCGAGAGCCACCATTTATAAAATGTAGAGCCTGATCGCGAATTGACATCGGAGCGCGAACGGCGCGAGATGCGCACACAAAATGAAAAAAAATACGTTTGCGAAACGTTCAAGAAAATGCGATTGTTTAAATATTGTACTGCGGGTAATAATAACGTTGTATAATGGATAATGACGAGCGATAGGACGATGAGGTGTTAAGTGTACGGTGTACTCACTTATCACGGGAGGTTATCCGAATATCGACATGTTCTTTATTTTTTTCATCGAAGAATAAAAAGTGTGCGTCGGTGAAAGCGATTTACGTAGTCACCCCGCAAAAGATCGCACGCGACTGAACGATCAAGAATGGCGGTTTGAGGTGTTTGGTCGTAAGAGGCGAGCCTTTGTCCATGTTATGTCGAATGGATTTTTATCACGTTCAAAAATTAAAGGTTGTATAATAAAATAAACGCTCGAAAGTAAACCTAATTCAATTCTGAGTGTATTGACTTTTTTTTTTCAAATATGTTTTTCCAAAAGAGAGACAAAAAACAAAAGGGATGATCAAGTGTTCTCACCCATTCTGATTTTAAAAATATAGGAGACTTAAATAAAAAAATAAAACAAATCGTGGAATCCATATTAAATGTTATTCTATATTTAGCGAAATTAGTGAAAATATACAAATGATTAATATTTCATGTTAAAAATAATAAATTTATATTAAAAATCAGCTTATTTGTAGAATTCATGTTCACTTTCATCTTTCTTGATGTTATTTTTGTAACCCTTTTCGAAATCTTTTGGTAAAACAATATACCTGAGAAAACAAATAATATTAAATAAAATCGATATGGCAAAAGAGAAATTAAAAATAAATACAAACCTGTTTTCTCTAACGGCGTGCATACCGGCTTCTTGACATATAGCGTTAATATCAGCACCAGATATACGATCTGGCCGAGCCACATAATCTTCAAGATCAACTTCTTCTGACAAATTCATTTTGCTAGTGATAGTTGAGAAAACAAGTCGCTTTTGACGCCTGGAAAAATATACATCGTAATAATTTTGCACAAATGATTAAAATTTAAACGACTAGATTGATCAGAATCTCACCGATCGGGTAGGGGAAATTCTATTTTCCTATCGAGACGACCGGGTCTCAAAAGTGCAGGATCTAAAGTATCGGCTCTGTTAGTCGCCATAATTACTTTAACATTTGTCGTTTGATCGAATCCATCCATTTGATTTAGTAATTCTAACAAGATTCTTTGAACTTCTCTGTCGGCACCTGTTTGTGCATCAAATCTAAAATAATAAAATTAAATTAAGGGTTGAAAAAAATTTCAATAACCTTTTATTACAAGAAGCAAACCTCTTAGTTGCAATAGCATCAATCTCATCAATGAATATAATCGCCGGAGAATTTTCTTTAGCTAGCCTAAATACGTCACGCACCATACGAGGACCTTCACCCAAGTATTTCTGAACGAACTCTGAACCAACCACTCTGATAAATGCAGCTGGAAGGTATCGAAAATGGACAGAATGAATATGGTTTGATAATTAAATTACTATAACAGTAGATGAATAATTGAAAAGAATATAATTACCTGTTGTGTGATGGGCGACAGCTTTAGCCAACATGGTTTTACCGCATCCTGGAGGACCATACATGAGAACACCACGTGGTGGATCAATACCAATTTGTTTGTATAGTTCGAAATGAGTTAAGGGCAATTCAACAGCTTCCCGGATCTCTTGTTTCTGCATATCCATACCTCCGATGTCTGAATATTGAACATCAGGCTTTTCATCTGTAATTTGAAAAACATGATTGAATTGTTTTGATTATAAAAAAATAAATTGACCGATTTTAATTTCAATACACTAAAATTATGAAATACAAACCAGCTTGAAGCATAGAAATGCTGCTGTCTGCTTCAGGTGGTAAAACGTCGACCAATGCATTGGAATGTTTGTGTAGGGCGACAGAGGCTGATGGCTTTAATAATTCCCTATCGATTGTCGATAAAATGCGAACATAATAATTGGAACCTGTAGTGCTTCCGACTGTAATCAATATTATAGTTTTTAACACTTTAGAATAGATTTTTATCCAATATGGGTAGATAATTAACAAAATATGAAGTAAATATACATACCTATTCCAGTATTTTGATCAACTGCTTCTAAAAATTGACCAATTACCAAAGGAACGGACTGTATTCTTTTCACTTCTTCTTGAGCGTGTAAATATTCTTTTTTCAAGTTGCGCTGCTCATCTTTAATATACTCTTCTTGAACTTCAATGAATTCGAGCATTCGTTGAAGTTTCTTTAAAAAATAGAGAAAATCAATCAGTATATTTCACATATGTATATATGCATATTTTATAAAATAAAATAGGTATATTTGAGCTACATATTAAAGTATAAAATTGATGATCTAGAGAGAATTTTAGATTGTGCATAATAACTCAACAGCATAGTATAATAACAAATAGGTTAAAAATAAGCTGATTAATTTTTTTTGCAATTCAATCAGTTATTAATGCAGAACACTTTGTTAGAAAACGTCATTGTCCTAGAAAATTTAGGATGAACCGTCAACCTAATTGGAAGAAAGGATTAGCTGAATCATGATGAAAACGAACAATGAAATAAAATTACTTTGAACTTGGTGTAGAGATCTTCGGTGTCAAGTTCGTCGAGATTTTGAGCCCCAGCTATGACGCTGGACCCCTTCGTGTCGACGCTCATCTCTTCCTGCAAATCGAATCAAATTGAAGTCGTATATCGATGAGGTGATAGTTTTGATAATGATCTGTTACTTTTATCGAAAAGTTTGTGAATTGTGGAGAATAAGAATGATTCGTTAACGATTTACCTTCTCCGGCAACATGACAGCGACCTCCTCCATAACGACGGTAATTCGGTGACTCGGTGACTATGGTGAATTTGCCGATCGTGGTCTCAACGCGTCAATATACGATCTAGAACTGCCAACTGACACTCCAATCAGTTTTACCTTTCATTTTCATATTTCACGCTTCTCAAATGTTATTTTTACTATAAAATTGGCAATATCGTAAAGTTTTAGATTTTATGTTAGATTAAAAAATTAATTTTGTTGAAAAAAGTATTAGTTTTAAATGTCAAATATAAATGGTGAATAGTTTGAGTTTAGAGTAGTTGTTCATGGAATTTAAATCAGCTAAATTGTAATTTAAACTCCAATACTTAATTATAGTAAAAGAAGAAAATGTACGAATGTATTTATGAAATATTTAAAATTTTACAACATAACATGAAGGTAGGTACTTTTGATGCCAATTTTGAGTCTTCAAGAATTCATAAATGATTGCAATATACATACATATTTTGGAAATGAGGTAGAATTTATATGAATTCATCAATACCTAGGTAGGTA